>CM077206.1:13589378-14189378 GCA_039654625.1 Rhinogobio ventralis | reverse complement strand
TGGGATGGGTTTATGACAGGGTCGTTGGCTAAAAGCTTTGCTGTTAGATCTGGTGGGAATGAGCATGTGTGTGTTGCTTGGAGAGTTTTGATTGCAGTGTTTTTGCAGATTGGAGATGGAACTCCCAGCTCTCACATCGGACAGGTCAGGTTATCTAACCCTCTGCGATTTTTCAAATGGCATTTCCTAGCAGAGGTCAGTCTGCCTGACCCGTTCCCCCGTTTACCCTACCTGCACATCTCCCGCGTCCTCTTTACTATATCTCAGATTGGATGTGGGCAATATTGGCAGCTGTAAATGTCACAGCGCTCTCATCCAGTGTAAATGAGAGAGTGTTGTCCGGCTAACTGCACCTTTCCCTCCCTGTGTTAGCTCATTCTACAACTATCAAAGTGTGTGCATTTGCTTCACTGCTGCAGTGCAGCATTTCACAAATTATAAAAAAAGAAAAGCTTCTTTGTTGGTCTTGAATTCCAGCAATAATCAGATCACAAAACTCACAGTCAACATGTTTGGTAAACTCACTACACTCAACAGTCTAAGCACCATACGCCATATCAATATAAATCACACTTATCGTATTCTAAAATTACTCCAAATTATAGTGATTTAAGAATAATCAGGATTATATTCCAATAATATAATATCCATGTTGACTGGTTCCAAAACAACAATAGTGTGAATTAAAAAGGGCATGAGTAGAAGGAAAAAGAGATCACAGTCTTTTCCAAGGACAGTTTATGTCAAAAGAGAACTGGGCTCTAATCGGTTCACTTTCAGTTTCAGTCAAATGAAAGATTTGATTATTTTAAAGTGGACCTATGAATAAATACTCTGAAAGTTTCTGTCTGGCAGCTGAGTGTTTGCAGAACATCATGTAAAGTGTAGACAAAAGAAAGTATAATTTTTGCATTGCAAAAAGACTTGCCTGTTTTAAAAAATAAATAAATAAATAATAATAGCAAAAAAAAAAAAAATATATATATATATATATATTTTTACAATAAATAATAAAAAATAAGTGAAACTATTTGAAAACATTTTAATGTTTTTGAAAAAAGCCTCATCAAGCTCATCAAGCCTGCATTTATTTGATCAAAAATACAGACAAAAACAGTAATATTGTGAAATATTATTACAATTTTAAAATAATGGTTTTCTGTTTTAGTATACTTTAAAAAATAATTTATTTCTGTGATGCAAAGTTGAATTTTCAGCATCATTACTCCAGTCTTCGCTGTCTGGCAATCCGATGGACGAGTCTGGGTTTGGCGGTTGCCAGGAGAACGGTACTTGCCTGACTGCATTGTGCCAAGTGTAAAGTTTGGTGGATGGGGGATTATGGTGTGGGGTTGTTTGTCAGGAGTTGGGCTTGGCCCCTTAGTTCCAGAGAAAGGAACTCTTAATGCTTCAGCATACCAAGACATTTTGGACAATTTCATGCTCCCAACTTTGTGGGAACAGTTTGGGGATGGCCACTTCCTGTTCCAACATGACTGCGCACCAGTGCACAATGCAAGGTCCATAAAGACATGGATGAGCGAGTTTGGTGTGGAGGAACTTGACTGGCCTGCACAGAGTCCTGACCTCAGCCCGATAAAACCCCTTTGGGATGAATTAGAGCGGAGACTGAGAGCCAGGCTTTCTCATCCAACATCAGTGCCTGACCTCACAAATGAGCTTCTAGAAGAATGGTCAAAAATTCCCATAAACACACTCCTAAACCTTATGGAAAGCTTTCCCAGAAGTTTTTGAAGATGGTATAGCTCCAACTCCATATTAAAGAATGGGATTAAGAATGGGATGTCATTAAAGTTCATGTGCATGTCAAGGCAGGCGTCCCAAAACTTTTGGCAATATAGTGTATATATACTGTCCTAAAGGAAAAACACACACATATTAACTATATACAAGACCAAACATATCAATGTTGTCATCTCCATTATCATGCCAATCACTCCGAGAGTTGTCGTGACAGAAATATATTAACATATATATACATACATTCACTGTAGGGCACCAAGTGAGCAAGGGCAGCTGCAAAAAAAAAAAAAAGGTATCCTGATGATTGGTGTCATCAGAATTGTCATAAAATGACAGGGTGCAGAGGCACTAAAGAAAGAATGAGAGAGACACAGAGGCATGGCTGTTTAGTAGTCATCTGAAGTGCTGGATGTAATTAGAGCGGTCATGCATTCCCTTCTCGCACAGCAACAGAAGGAATACAGGGAAGCAGAGAGGTTGTTTCATCTAGTCTTATGCTGGCATTCTCCTGGCAGAGTTTAAAACGACTCGTCTCCATGGAGTTCATATCTAGACAAGCTCCCGCTCAGCACACACATGGACATCAAGCAAATCAACCTGAAAAGAGAGTGAAGGAGGTAGAAAAAAAAGAGAGAAATGGGGAGAATGAGTGTGACACATACAGAGAATAAAAGACATCATAAGTTGGGGCTGAATGATAGGACCAAATGACATTTCTTTCTTCTCCTGACACCCATCATCACAAGGTATTTTTGTTATAGGAATGAGCATTCATGCAAGTCATTCTGACCTGGTTGGATGGAACAAAATGGACATGCACTTTGCAGGGCAGATCCATCAAGTCTGAAATACTTGTAAGAGTTTGTATTACTCCATTTATAGGCAGGATATGATGCATTCAAGGCCTAGAACTTACTAATTAAGTGGTGTAATGAACTGATTTAAAGTAGAAGGATTATTTCTTGTGTTGAATTGGTATTCTCAGTAGAGCCCCATTCACTTCTACAGCAATTTAATTTTCAGGAAGGTATAATTAAAAGCTGGGAAAAGAAATGGATATTTTTGTGTCTCAGTGATCTGTAAAAACGACAACAAACAAGTTAATTAAAATCAATAGTATGAGATTTTAGGTTGGGGACAGAGAACAAAGCACTCATTTTGAACTTGTATTCTCTGTATTTCCCCCTTGTACCTACAGTTCAGCTCTAGAACCATCTAAACAGATTAGTGCCATGACAGAAATGCAAATATTTACGTATGCTGCAATTTAGTACTTAATAGTATCTCTCTGATTAAGCTGCCCTGGCTTTGCCACTATATCCGCCACTATATCCATGGACCTTATGTGATAATTTAATTGCTTAATAACCACTTATTCATTGCTAATTGGCAGCAAATAAGCTGTGCTTAAATATGAACTTAAACTAAAATTGCTTATTAATTGCTAATGTGATTCAAGTTGTCACAACTGTCAAGCTCGATAACACCGGGTCGCCTTAACACAGCATGCTCTCTCATTTTAGGCCTAGTTTGTTAACTTTCCCTTTTTTATGTGCCATCGGCGCGTGTCTCTCTGCACCATCTCACAATGTCACGAGTCGTGTCTGGATGTCTGTTTAAAGCTGCGTGCTGTCAGGGCAGAATAACGCTGAAATCACTTTATATGACTAAATCCTCCCTGTTTATTCCTGCTGCGGCTGATAAGACGCTGTGTGAAGAAGGTGATGCAATGCTCGCTGCTTCTTTTAGAATCGCAATCAGGATCAAAATTAAATTTATCTGCCATGTAATAATAAGCTCATGTCAGAACAGTCTAGACACAAATTATTTGATGCATGGTGCTAATTGTTTTAATGGCATAAGAAGGAACAGTATCAGTTTAAAGTATCACAAAAGTGACGATAATCTGCACAAAAGAAAATATGCAAATGTGCAAAGACAAGGCCAGCCAATTACAAACTGAAAGAAAATGTGTCTCAGATTGTTGTGTCTCAACAATGTGTCTCAACAGTTGTTTTGTCCATCCAAGGGGTCAAGGTTATGTTCGGTAAAAATGTTATATTGTATGTTGGTTCTGCCTCATAGATGTGTGGTCCACAGATCCAGTTTCCTCCTGAGTCTCCACCATCGAGCCTTCGCCTACTATGCTGGTCCTGTCTGGCAATCTGGATGCTCCGTTCTCATCCAGAAATCTTCCTTCTCCAATGTTCCCGCCCGACTTTCTGGTCCCATCTCCCTCGCTGGTTCCATCCTGTCCCCTGGCTCTGCCTCAGGCTTCACCAGCTTAGCATGACGTTGATTGCCCAGCTGCACCTCGGGCCTCCAAGCCCATGTCTTCACCTCAGACTGGTAGCCCGTCGGCGCAGCCCCTGCTCTGTAATCTCTCTTCCCTCAAGATCAACCTCAGTTGGTTGTCACTTTGCTTCCTTCACGGACTTCCGGGTCGGACTTGACCCTCTACCCCTTCGGTTCTACCAGGCTCCTCCCTTCCTCCGGTTTCTCGTCATCCTCACTTGCTCCATTGTCACCCCAGTCAGCCGAGTCCCTGTCTCAGTCCCGCGGCCCAGCAGCTCCACCTTGGGCTTCCAAGCTGTGGATGTTGCCCCAGTCCGTCTACCTCTCAGCTTCATGGGTTTCTCCATGCACCCTGGTTCCGCCTCCTTCAGCCAAAGCTGCACCCTGGCTCCACCCACCGTATGCTCCATCGTGGTATCTCTCTCTATCGACTCCTGTCCATCACCAGGTCTGTACCCTCCTCCAAAGCCTCCTTCCTCCCTCCATACTCTAACTATGAGTTATGCCACAAGGACGCGCCTTTCCGTGAGGGGGAGTCACGGTTATGGACTCTTATTTTAATATTCTGTTCTGTTTCCTTTAGTTCCTGTTTCCCTGCTCTGTTTAGTTTCAATTTCCGATCATGTCCTGTTTGTTTCTGTGGTTAATTATCATCAGTTGTAGCTTATTTAGTTCCTGATTATCCCCTGCATATATATTCCCTGTTCTGTTTAGTCCTTTGTCGGTTATTGCCTTATGCAATGTGGTTGTGTTACTCCCGTGTTCAAACAAAAAACATCAAATACATTAAGTAATTGTCTGTTCTTTCTTCACTTGGCACATTAAGTCAGAGAAAGAGAGTTCAAGAATGGAGAGTGAGAGTGGAAGCATATGGAGGCACATTATCAGGTTATTGGCTACAAAGGAGAGGAGTACTTGTGTAAAATCAGTGGATGTCTTCAAAGGACAGTTAGAAATGCAAAACTGAAGATGAGCTGCATTGGTGGAAAAGTGAGACATGCATGGAAACATATTTACCACATAAATCAACAAAAACATTGCGCAACAAAAAAAACTGATTTTGTCTTAACAGGGGAAGTGATTGATAACTGGAATCATCAGGGGTTGGTTGTAACATTTTTAATGAACTGTTACAACTATCCCCACCCTATAACAGCCATAATTTAGCTAACTGTTTTAGCATGTGGGTTTAAATCAGTGGATGTCTTCAAAGGACAGTTAGAAATGCAAAACTGAAGATGAGCTGCATTGGTGGAAAAGAAAAGGTTTAGAGTGAAGAAAAAAGAGGCTGCCGAAATGTATCACTGTTGCTGAGGTCACACAAAAAAGTGTGAGCGGTACAATTCAATAACAAAACCCTGGTGGTTTTCTGAAATATGGTTCTTTCACACTTGTATTGTTCAATGTCTCTCTCTGAGGTGGTGAAATATAATGGAAAAATTACTCTAGTGTCTTTTTTCTGCATCTCAGTTTAATCATCCTCATTGCTTTATAATATCCGTGCTTCTGGGCTGTTAGCATGAAGAACATTTAGGCTGTTTTTTGTATTAAGGGGGACCCATGGGGAGGTAGTGGTCCCGGACCTCCATATGAGTTTTTTTTTCCTTTATCAAACTTTTCATTAAGGATGTAAAATTGATTTTCCTGAAAGACACTATGCATTCCCAATATCACATGAACAAATCTGTTGTGATTGTCAGTACACTTAATTACTATATATACAAACTATATACACCGATAAGACATAACATTATGACCGGTGAAGTGAATAACACAGATTGTAATGACCAAATTGTAATGGCTAGACGACTGGGTTAGAGCATCTCCAAAACTGCAACTCTTGTGGGGTGCAGTGGTCAGTATCTATCAAAAGTGGTCCAAGGAAGGAACAGTGGTGAACCGGCAACAGGATCTTGGGCGGCCAAGGCTCATTGATGCACGTGGGGAGCAAAGGCTGGCCCGTGTGGTCCGATCAAACAGACGAGCTACTGTAGCTCAAATTGCATAAAAAGTCAAGTGGTTCTGATAGAAAGATGTCAGAATACATAGTGCATTGCATTTTGTTGCATATGGGGCTGCATAGCTGCAGACCAGTCAGGGTGCCCATGCTGGCCCCTGTCCACCACTAAAAGTGGGCACGTGAGCATCAGAACTGGACCATGGAGCAATGGAAGAAGGTGGCCTGGTCTGTTGTTTCACATTTTCTTTTACATCACGTGGATGGCCAGGTGCACAAGCACCTGGCCATCCATGGCACCAGGATGCACTATGGAAAGAAGGCAAGTTGACAAACGCAGTGTGATGCTTTGAGCAATGTTCTGCTGGGAAACCTTGGGTCCTGCCATCCATGTGGATGTTACTTTGACACGTACCACCCACCTAAGCATTGTTGCAGACCATGTACAAGCTTTCATGGAAACGGTATTCCCTGGTGGCTGTGGCCTCATTCAGCAGGATAATGTACCCTGCCACAAAGCAAAAATTGGTTTGAGGAGCACAATGAGTTTGAGATGTTGACTTGGCCTCCAAATTCCCTAGATCTCAATCCAATCAAGCATCTGTGGGATGTGTTGAACAAACAAGTCCGATCCATGAAGGCCCCACCTCGCAACTTACAGGACTGAAAGGATCTGCTGCTAACATCTTGGTGCCAGATACCACAGCACACCTTCAGGGGTCTAGTGGAGTCAATGCCTTGACGGGTCAGGGTTGTTTTGGCAGCAAAAGGGTGACCAACACAATATTAGGTATAATCATAATGATATGCCTGATCAGTGTATATACTGTATAGGGGGAGACCGGGGATGGAAGTAACGGCTTTTGTTTGAACATTGGTAACTCAGTGGTTATTTGTGCTAAATCTCTCAAAATTTGATACATGGTAGCCACACTTGTCTGCTACAAATATAACTCACTTGGACATGTACAATACAATCACAGGTTATGGGAGTTAATGGAAAACACAAAAAGTTCCATTGTTACAACCTACTACTGGGTGAGTTGTAAAACTAGCTGGGGATATATATGTAACAATGAGAGGTAATTTTCTGAAATAAGATCCACACAATCTAAATTTATGCAAGAATGTTATTGAAGAACAAAGAATAATCAGTGTCGAATAAAGTGAACAATTTAAAGTAACATAAAAATGTATTGTATTTCTTTAAGGACTTTTAGGGCTTTTAAGGACTTTTAAATTTAGCACAAAAACATTTGTGCTTGTGTGAGTGTTCTGTATTCCTGTCACATTACAGTTCAGTCACTATAGCTATGTTGCCATCCACCTATTTTATGTGCATTTTGGGATATCACATAAAAAACACTGGATGGAAATGCAGAGATGCACATCAATTCTAAAAATATGCACAAAAAATTGTATGTGCTCAATTGAGACATGCATGGAAACATATTTACCACATAAATCCCTCAATGTGCAACAAAAAAACTGATTTTGTCTTAACAGGGGAAGTGATTGATAACTGGAATCATCAGGGGTTGGTTGTAACATTTTTAATGAACTGTTACAACTATCCCCACCCTATAACAGCCATAATTTAGCTAACTGTTTTAGCATGTGGGTTTGAAGTTAGCATGAATGCAAAGCATCAAATAAACTAAAGAAATAGCTACTTTAGATTATGCAAGTCAAATAAATGTACAATACAATGATTGCTAGGCAAAAAGTAATCTTGGTAAAACATTTGTACTTTCCTTCCTGAAAAGAATTTTTCATAAAATGTCTAATGTTGATCACAGTAACATGCCACTTCTCCTGTGAGCTCAAAAGGTGATGCAAGTGTATGATATTTGATGACATCATCACAGCTCTTTTCTGACTTGTCAAACTGACAGTGTTACAACTGACCCCACGTTACAACACCTTTATTTCTATAGTGCTTTACAATTCATATTGTTTCAAAGCAGCTTTACTGGGATAAACAGGAAAATAATGATTCAGTGATGCAAACCGAGATCAATTCAGCTATAAAGCAGCTCTGTAGAGAACAGTGATATCATTGTCCAACTCAGTTCAGTTCTCATCCAATAGTGTCAGTAGCCTACAGTCAAAGTAATAATATTGCTGAATATTATCAGCTGAATATCAGTTGAGCAGGGGCTAATGTGTGAAAGAATTAATGTAAGATCAAATATAATCCATTCAATGTATTTTACATCACTCTAAATAATGAATCCACAATGAATCCATGTTATACTCCAAAAGTCTGATCCACTGCTCTAATGCGTTTAAAGCTAAGTTACATGTAAAAACACCTCTTTATTATTGCTCTTCCTTAAAAACAACTATTAGTTTTTTAATGGAAAAACAATAGTTAGTTTTTTTTTATTTTTTATTACACTACAGTTACGATTCCTGTCTTGTGTTCCCCTGTTTTGTGTTTAAAGACTTTTATTTTGAAGTGTATTCTTTTTCCTATTGTTTCTGCTGTTTGACTTCCTGTGATTAGTTCCTGTTAGTTCATTCATTATTCCCTACATTAGTCCACTAATATAGTTGAGAGAGAGAAAATGAAAACGAGTGAGCGAATTCGGGCACTGAAGAAACATTTACATTTTAAAAATAAAACATTGCTGTATCTGAATTATGATCAGTTTATGTAATGTAGCTATAATGACAAAAGTTAGCAGTTAGCAGTTGTACAGAAATTAAAAACTAATCTGAAATATAAAATGTTCTAATATAGGTGAGATCTGAAAATGACTCACAATTAATACTCCAAAAGCACTGTCCACGATGCCATGAATCTTTTTTTATTAACAATCTTAACAATATACATTTTTACCAGCCACAATAAGTGCAAATAGCCCGCAAGCAGTGTTGATGATTTCTTATAGCATTCTCAATAATTTAATTAATGTCAACTCATTACCATTAATTGTTTTTAGGAAAGAGACCTAAGTCAGCAACAACAATGGCATGATCTAATCACATCGCCAAAGGTAGTTATTAATTCTTGGCTTCTTTATCACTAAAAGACAAGAATCAGTGACAAGATTCGTCAGCAACTGATATGAATGTTTATTTTTCTTACTGACAAAGCTTGACACCACAGGGCTGTGCTGTCACATGAACACAATTAACGCTGCTGTTCTTGTGCAGCAAAGAGTAACTCTGTATTTCAGGAAACCATAATTAAAACTTGGAAAATAAATGGATATTTCTATGTCTCAGTGATCTGTAAAAATGACAACAAATAGGGAGTGTAAAGTTAATTAAAATCAATGATGTGAAATTTCGGTGGCAGGGGGGAAAAAGATGTTAGTCATGACTGTTTTTGGGATTATATGACAAAGGACAGAAAATCAAAAAAAAAAAAAAATTATATATATATATATATATATATAGTGCACTTGAAGGAAAAGCATTCATGTGAGTGTAGAGGGTTGGGTGCCACATGACAGCAAATTCTTCTCCTCAATTACTCATCTTGAAAAAAACTCACTTAATGTCATGCATCTTAACATCCTCCAATTAGAAAGCTGCTGAACACTTGAAGAGGGTGTAATTACAGAGGCAGTTAAGAGCTGACTGGCAGCGCAAGAGAATGATATATGAACTGAGGGACACGAGCGTTCTGATCGTAGAGCACCCAGCTAAACAGAGGCACCATGGGTAGATTAGTATAGATAAGTATGATCCTTCACAATAAACCACCTTCAGAACCATAGCTAAGCAATTCTGTCACATGACTACATATTCCTCATATTTAAAAAAGAATAGTTACAAGCAAGACCATAACAAATATTATGTTTGCCTTCCCATATGATCCAACTATATGTTTCCATGACATATCTTCTCATGACATTCTAAAAGAGGAAAAAATGATATAGTATGTACTAACGCGGTTAAGAAGAGAAATGTGAAATGTGCCAGATTTACAATAAATGGAAAACAGTCTTCGACGAGTTGATTGATACACTGCGTACATGTTTTGATGTGTTGCATTCATGCAACAAGTTTAAAGTCACCATGAAATCAAACTTGACAATTCTTGTTTTTTTATGGAATATTGCATTGATTATTATAAATGAATTATCCGTGCAGATCATTATTTTTTAACATTCACTCATAATCTTTAATCAAAATAACTTCCCCTCCCTCTTGCAGTTACATCTCTTCTCTTCTCTGATGATGTGTTTACTGGCACGAGGGCGGGAAAACCTGTCACTCACATGAAATCACAGCAATAGCAAACCATGATCCAATCAATTCACGATGGACAAAATCAAGTCCCACCCTATATTTTTTCTTGTTCAAGAAGCCGTTTATTCCTAATACTGTGTTGGTCCCCCTTTTGCTGCTAAACAGCCCTGACATGTCGATGCATGGACTCTGCTAGACCCCTGAAGGTGTGCTGTGGTATCTGGCACCAAGATGTAAGTATCTTCTGTTGCTTTCGAAGGGCAGTACTAAATGAAAAAAAAAAAGATATTTAAACAAAATAAGAAAAATTCTCATCAAAAAATCTTCATCCTGTTCAAAAGTTTACACCACCCGGCTCTTAATGCATCGTGTTTCCTTCTGGAGCATCAATGAATGTTTGAACCTTTTTTAATAGTTGTGTTTGAGTCCCACAGTTGAGTTTGAGTCCCCTCAATGTGAAAAGATGGATCTCAAAATCATACAGTCACTGCTGGAAAGAGTTCAAATATGCAAAAGATGCTGGAAAACTGAAGAATTTGCAGGACCTGGAGGATTTTCTGAAGAACATTGGGCAGTTTAACTGCTTAGGACAAACTCTAGAACGCCCATCACAAAAAAAAAACAGCTGTGGATCATCCAGGTAACGACACAGCTGCAGTTTTGGAGATGCTCTGACCCAGTCGTATAGCCATCTCAATTTGGCCCTTGTCAAATTCGCTCAAATCCTTAAGCTTGTCCATTTTTCCTGCTTCTAACACATCAACTTTGAGGACAAAATGTTCACTTGATAAAATATTCACTTCACCTGTCAATGGTCATAATGTTATGCCTGATCGGTGTAAACAAATAGCAAAAGAAAAACTCCACAACAGTGTTTTTACAATTTTTTTAAAAAGAGGGAAAAATAGAGAGAGATTGATAACGGCAGTCGGAAGTGTCTCCTACAACTCCCAGAATTCTCCCTGCTCACCACCTGCACACACTCCATCATCACCCGGTTAAAAAAGCAGATTCATATGTTCCTGACGTCATCATGCAATGATGTCACTATGTGTTTCTTTTATGCTTTTTTATGCATTTCTCAGTGTCATGTTATTTCAAGGAAACCTTCAAATAAAAAGTTATTTGCGTGAGAGTGCATTTAGCTGATTATTGCCTTTCATTTACTTAAGTTAATGGTGTTTGTGGTTACAGTTTCATTCGTGGATCCTTTATGTCGGATAGGACTGACCAATATTGAATAGCCTAAACATGCATACACGTTGATAAGTTACATGTCTAAAGTAGCCTATAGCCTATAGAAAGAATAAACCAGTCTTATAAACTTATACATTTTTCTTAACAACTTTAAAAATATTATCTGCATACACAAACTACAGTAAAATATATTTACATCCCTCGACAGAAAGGTTTTTGCAGGTTTTAATAAAATGTTACTTAATAACAGTAGTCATAATAAGCATATTTCCAGGACGTGATCAGACTTGTGTCGCCAACTCAATCATCAGAATCCTCGGTAATCCTCGGCAAACTTCGACAGCTGGTTGAACCGGCTCGTTCGGTTCCTTTTGAGTCCTTGGTAATCCTCAGCAAACTTCGACAGATGTTTGAACCGGCTCATTCGGTTCTTTTTTAGTCGGACGTGCTACTTCGGCTTTTGCGTCTTGCATCATCAACCCGGAACCTGTTCGATTCAGTCCGATTAATGAACCGGCTCAACCGGTTACTTACTTGCTCAAAACCGAACATCACTACCATCTGCAACATAGATAACTCTGTTAACATCCAGCTAAATCATCTACAAACTATCTGACTGCTGCACCATTGACTCTCTCTCCAGCTGTTCTCCAGAACCTGAAAATAAAGAACTGTGAAAAAAGGACACCTTGTTTGTCCTCTTCTGTTGCATGACAGGAAGAGAGAAAGATGTTAATTTTACCTTCACTCCCATAGCAGCTGTAGGCTATTAGAAACACCCTCACAGCAACGTTAACTAGATTTTGAAATTTAATGCAAAAGTAATATAATACAAAGTGTAATTTTATAAATGTAGCCAATGTACTTTAAAAGAAATTAAAATATTTAAAAAAAAAACTGCAGGATTTAGGCTACGATGTTGATGACCGTTAAAACGTGTCATCACAATCTGTGATAAGAGACCATTGCAATATTAGTTCATGGCTTAGTACACTAGTAATTTTGTACAATTTGTGTAGTTCCCTTTTAGTTGGTCACGTTCGACGTACGTCAGAGCTGACTGACGAATTGGGGATCATTTTCAGAGACCAATCTACTTCGAGTGTATAAAAACGTGCCAATAACTTTGGCATGAAGTCCACGCACCGCCCCGCAGCGCGGGTATAAATACGGTGGAATACCGCATCCTCGCTTTCAACTTTGGAGCCGAACGGTTTGCTGTCAAGCTGTTTTCTACGGTTTCCATTCCTAAAAGAGCAACACGGTTTGACCCTGCGTCTTTTTCAAGATGTCATTCAAACCGTGTGTTTCTGGATGCCGTCGTTTTCTGTCCCCAGTTGACGGTCATGATCGCTGTCTCACGTGTTTGGGCATTAAGCACGCTGAGGCGGCGTTCGTGAATGACTCATGTTCCCACTGCGGGAACATGACCATCGCAGTCTTACGGTCTAGGCTCAATTACCTCAAAAGGGGTGGAGTCCCATTGTGCATCCCCCGATCTAGTGGTCCTCCCGCTGCAAAGCAGAGGGCTGCTTCTTTGGCTGATGCCTTTGGTGGAGACTTGAGGGTGACTGTGAGGGCTTCCCCGACGGGCCAACAAGCCCCTTGGGCCCCTCCGCTGCGCCAGTGGAGCTTCCGGAAGAGTGGCCTGGCCCTTGCCATGGGGGGCCGGCCGTCTCATTTGGGGCTCCGTCTGAGGATATGATCTCGATAGCTGCATCGGAGGACGAGCTAATGGGCTCTGGAGATGAGGATCTGGCTGCGTTGCCCCCTTCGGGTGTGGTAGCGTTGGCCGAATCTGATCCAAAGCTTACGGGCTCGAGTGGAACCCTCCACCGTGTCCCAAACCTTCGCGGTTGGATGATTGGTTTCTCGGGACGGCCCGCGCTGGTTCTCAGCGCCCCGCCCCGGTACCATTCTTCCCGGAAGTGCATCAGGAGCTCACAAAGTCATGGACAGCGCCCTATAGCACCAGAAACCGATCTAGTGACTCCTCCGTCCTCACTACCCTCGATGGTGGCGCGGCTAAGGGATACGTGGGGATTCCCCCAGTCGAGCGGTCCGTGGCGAACTGGCGGGCTAACCCGCGTCTCTCCTCCCGGGCGTGTAAGTTCTCGTCCAACCTAACGGGCAAGACTTACACAACCTGCGGGGAAGCAGCGTCATCTTTGCATGCCATGGCGCTCCTGCAGGTCTGCCAGGCCAAAGCGCTAAAGGAACTGCACGAGGGCGATGTCCACTCTGGTGGTCCAGGAACGCCACCTGTGGCTGAACCAGGCAGACATGCGCAAGTCCGACAAAGTTCGGTTCTTCGACGCCCCTGTCTGTCAGGCCGGCCTCTTCGGCGACGCCATCGAGAACTTTGCCCAGCAGTTCTCGGTGGCCCAAAAGCAGACGGAGGCAATTAAGAACATTTTGCCCCGGCGACCAGCTGCTGCCTCCACTCGTCGCCGAGGGCGTCCCCCTGCGTCTGCCTCCGTCCCTGCCAAGCCCAAGCAGCAGCCTCCACCCGGGAAGCCGGACGCGCCGGACGCGAAGGGGCCGCCCAACCCGCTCAGGGTCCCGCGAAACCGGCCGGTAAACGGAAGGGTAAGCTGCCCTGAGACGGGCAGCCCAGGGACAGATGGTTCTGCTCGGAGGACCGGGGGCCAACATTCCCAACATCTTTCTGCCCCCACATTTTCAATAAAAGAGCAGTTTCCTTTGTCCCTGGGCTCCAAGAGGGCCGAGCTGGCTGTGTGCGATGCCCCCAGGCCTTGCCACTCCTGGCTCCCCCTCTTTTCGCCAGGGGGTGGTGTGAGGCTAGAGGACGCCCCCGGGCCTTCTCTCCCACACACTGCCCCACCCTGGAGCAGACAGACAATACTCCGGGTTGCCTCCGGGCCGTCCGGGTCGGGTCTGACCATTTCACCTCGCTGCCCCACCCTGGGTACGTCTGTGGTGCCGTTGGTCCCGCTTGTACGGTCTCTGGGAGCCTGGTTAGCGCTCCCCAGGCCGTCTCGCTGGCTCATCCGTACCATCAGATTTGGCTACGCGATTCAGTTCGCGTACCGGCCTCCCAAGTACAAGGGCATCCTCTTCACCTCTGTGCGGTGCAGCGATTGCCCACGTCTTGCGGTCCGAGATCGATGTCCTACTGGCGAAGGACGCGATCGAGCCGGTTCCTCCAGCCGATATGAGGTCGGGGTTTTACAGCCCCTACTTCACTGTACCCAAGAACGGAACGGAGACGTACGTCCCGTAGCCAGGAGCTGTGCTTCTGCTGAAGGGCCGAGTCACTTTTTTTGGCTCCTCATTTGGAAAAGCGAGGATGCGGTATTCCACATCCGTATTTATACCCGCACTGTGTGGCGGTGCGTGGACCGCATGCCTACGTTATTGGCTCATTTTTATATACTTGAAGTAGATTGGTCTCTGAAAATTATTCCCAATTCGTCGGTCAGTTCCGATGTATGTCTCCGTTCCCTCCTTCAGGGAACGAGGGTTACATACGTAACCGAAACGTTATGTGCAAAGAGTTCTCATGCAAAGTTTTCACATCAAATTTCCACTGGAATCCCTACAGGTGCAAATTTTTTTTTTCTCCCTAATTTAGACAAATCACGGTTATTTTGAATCAAGGAATGTGTGTAGCTTTTCGTACATCTTCACCTCTCTCGTGCATGTGCTATCAGCGTAGAGCATGCATAGCAAAAGAAAATGAACCTGCTTACAATGGGAGTATGTGATTTTTGAGTATGTTGGTTTCTATAGTTTTTTTTAGCATAATTTATCAATGCAAACTTATTGATAAATCATAATATCGATGTGAAAACATATGAGCAGTTACCTAGCTAACATAAATATGCTAAGAACGTTTTGCTAACATTCCCATTAAGTTATGAAAACAATTTCTGAATGTTCTCTGAAAGTTCAAAATGTGTAGTTTTTAAAATGTTTTAAAAAACATTTTCTTGGTTATGTGAACGTAAAGGAAACATTCCATCATTCTTCAAACATTATGGGAATGTTACTTTTGAACATTTCCGAAAAAACGTTTGATGAACAATGTATAAATAATGTATTCGTGCTAACATTTTGAGAACATTATTAAAGAGCAGATAACTTTGAACAAACATTCTATAAACGTTGGAAGAACATTTGTTCATAACTTTGAGAGAACCTTGCCAGAATGTTAGCTTAAGTTCTGTTAATGTTCCCTGTTCCCTGTTCACAGCAAAAACACTCAAATTACCACATCCATCTGCCACACTGAAGGACTAAATGAAAATATCTGTACGATATGATAATACACAGCAAGATGTATCTCAACCCAATGACAACCATTCTGGATATGACATGACCAGAAAACATCTACCTGTTCAGCATAACAAATAAGTATGTGCTTTGAAAAAAAAAAATTGTATTTGTTTGTGGAGCTGTTACAACTCTCATGGGGTTTGGAAGGGCAAGCAGCAGCTGATGTTTGATGGAAAACGGCAGCTATTTTCTCACCTCTTTCGTACCTCTTTGGCAACGGCATGCAAAATACTTCATTATGCATCATCAGACAGTCTCCTAATGGAAGGCCGAATGCCTGCTTCAATATTCTGCATAAATTAGCAATGCCTTTTCAGCATTAAAGACCTGGAAGCATTCCGGCCTCCAAATGTAATACTTTAATTGCGGTCTGGATTTGCATTATATGCAATTCGGCCAGCATTTGTGTTGAAATACATTTTGTGTGGTATTTCAATAAGCAAATGGTATGCTTGATTAAAGGCAAACATTTCCATCTCATATGATGATACCATTTTTCTTGAATCAATTTAACTTTAACCTGTATATGCATTTATTAACAGTGAAGTGTTTTCTCCTATCAGTTTTAGGTAGAGAAAAACTAGTTTATTTAAATAAATGAACGATGTTTTGACACTTAGGCTGTTCCAACATTATTTTGGTCATATCGCTTCACGGGAAATGTAGAAGGCATTCCCAAAATGCATTGCGATTAATAAAATAACCTTAAGATGGTTAATGGTTGATTAATGATTAATTAATAATAATTAAATTAACTATTTCATTCAACACCTAAAAAGTTTAATAAAATAAATAAAACATGTATTAATAGTCTAAGTACTTGTTTTCTGTGGCAAACAGGTGTGGGGCAGAGCAGGATTAATTGGGAAACCTGTTGCTGGCTCAAAAATGGCACTTTTTTCCACATTTAAATAAAGCCTATATTTGTCCATACAGCAATAAAAGTGCTAATTGCATGTCTCTTTCATGTTTGAATTGATGGCATGTTGTTCTTTTCAATTTAATCATGATTTGAAAAGCTGCTAATTAACGGCAAGAGTTTCTCTGCCCCTCAGCATGGTCTGCCGACTTGATGTAGATACATATATATATATTATATAATATATATTCATATGGGATTCTTTAGACAATGAAGTAGTTATTTTAATGATTCACATGCAGAGTCCAATTGTGAGGCGATTGTATCCTCGTTAGGGCAATTGTTATAGGGCAGTTAAGTATCTGAAACATAGGGAAAAATATGTGACTAAAGTGGCAAGAAAAAGTATGTGAACATCTTGCAGAATCTGTTATACGTTACACAACAAAAAAAAGAAAGAAAAAAAGATGAATTTATAAAAATGACCCCGTTCAAAAGTTTATGAATCCTTGATTCTTAATACTGTGTCGTTACCTGGATGATCCACGACTTCTTGTTTTGAGTCCCTTGTTTGTCCTGAGCAGTTAAACTGCACAATGTTCTTCAGAAAAATCCTCCAGGTCCTGCAAATTCTTCAGTTTTCCAGCATCTTTTGCATCTTTGCACCCTTTCCAGCAGTGATTGAAGGTTCAAACATTCACTGATGCTCCGAAAGAAATGCAATTAAGGGGGGATTAATCCGGGGGTTGAAAACTTTTGGAATTTGAAGATCAAGGTAAATTGTACTTAATTTGTCTTCCAGGAAACATGTAAGTATTTTCTGTTGCTTCCGAAGGGCAGTACTAAATGAAAAAATATATATATATATTTAAACAAAATAAGAAAAATTTGTACATCTCCATCACCCCCCGGCTCTTAATGCATCGTGTTTCCTTCTGGAGCATCAATGAATGTTTGAACCTTTTTTAATAGAGTCCCAATAGATAAATTGAGTCCCACAGTCGTCCTCAATGTGAAAAGATGGATCTCAAAATGATTCTGAAGAACATTGGGCAGTTTAACTGCTTGTCACATGTCTGTCTTGTCCTGTGTAAGCACATGTGGTGTTGTTGTCATTTCTAGTCATGTGCTTGTGTTTGTCATGTTTGGTCTGATGTCATGTCTCTGGTCTATTGTCAACCCCGCACATCTTGTTATCTGATTATTGGTTAATTTGCCCCACCTGTTCTCCCTCATTACCTGCCTTGTTTGTCCCCTAATTAATCTCCTTGTGTCTTCAGTCCTGGGCTGGATCGTTGTTGGATGTCGTCTGCACCCTGTTTACCTTTCCTGGTATTTAGGTTTATTTCATGTTTGGTTTTTCCCCTCACGGGTGTTTTGTTTATGACTGTGTTATTTTATTATTTACAATAAATCTTCTCTTCCTGCCAATGAGTCCTCGCTCCCTTTTCTACCCACTTCCCCCTGACACTGCTCAGGACAAACAAGGGACTCAAGAAAAACAATCACAACACCCCCCCCCCCCCCCCCCCCAAAAAAAAAAACCCTTTGAACGGGGTCTTTTTGATCTTTTATGTAAAATATCTTATTCAGGACAGTACTAAATAAAAAATAACATGCATTTTGTATAAACGCTCTCATTTTGTTAAAATTATACACATTTTCACATCTGCAAGGGCTTCACAAACTTGCCACTGTATATACAAAATTTAGGCAACTAATAAACCACTAATCACAAATTCATCAGTCTAGTCCATGAAGGACGATTGTTTGTTCATGTTTGGATGGTTGATGGAAAAAGAAATCCATAGCAAACAAAAACAAGATCCCCCCGTTTGTTTTCTATTACATTATTTGTTGCCTGTCTCTTCCTTCTTTTGTTATTTCCATTGACCACATTTCTTCAAATCCTTTTTCTTTTCTATCTAACAGCATCTCCTCCACTATCCGCCCTCATTGAATCGCCCCATCACATCCTGGCTTGGGTTTTGTCTATACCACCTTTGTTGTCTTTAGGTAAATTACTCAGACAAAATCAATGAAGCATCTCCAAGCTCTCACTTCCTGTTGCGTTGGCTCTGTAAGCAGGATATTGTGAACTGATGTGCACACTGAGAAGAATTCACGGGCCCTTGACTCATTTAATGCACTTTGAATTATAATAGGAAAATCTGCTATGTATAACAGGGTCATCTATCTTTCCTGAGTTTCCATGAAGAAGTTTTCTATTTGATATTGGGCTAAGAGAAGGATTAAGTTCAGGCGGTTCCTACCAAGGATAGGATAGAGGATTTGCACAAAAAAAAGGAAGAAAAAATATTTTACTGAATCAAATATTTTCAGGGCTGCCAAAGTCAACATGTGCACTCAAGATATTAATGAAATATGATTTTCTTACATTTTTTAAAATCTAATTTTGCTTTCTAAAAACTAGTCAGAAGCCATGATTATTTTTATTTATGTATTATATATTTTATTTTATTGATAGTGCTAGTTTTTAACTGAAAAAATAGGTTTTATACATGAAAATAGCTGCCTTTGTATTTTAGGAGAATATTATTCCCATAGAAATGTCTAATGCAAGTTTTGTTGTGCACACATTTAAACAATCTTATATAAAAATGATCAGTTATGTCTTCATAGTCTTTTTCCTTCGTTGACAAGTGAACTAAATATGTAGACCTTTTGCTCTCCAGTCTCTTGCAGCTGCTGTGAGTGTTGTGTGACAAGCTTGTTGTGCCACAATGGAATTCAAATTGTGTTACATCTTTGAATGCCACACACTTAAAAAAAAAGAAAAAAAAAAGAAAAAAAAAACTCCCTGAGGGAATCAGTCAGAACATTGTGAACTTCGGTGTGAAAAGGTTAATAAAAAGAATATGGCAACATTGTACCTAATACACCTTGTTCCTCTGGATGTCACGCTGATATGCACAAAACCCAAATGTCATAAAGCGTGGGACTGAAAGCCAAGTCAGCCTTTATGGATGTTTTATAAGATGTTAAATTGATACATTTAGAGGTGAAAAGTCTTTAATCAACATCATAGTCTGATTTGTTCTTAAAAATGTGTGGACCTGACTTAGCTTGAGAAACAGATCCTCAGCATAGTCTGCAGTTCGTGACGCGTCACTGAAAACCTTTAGAAAGCAAAATTTTGACAAACGTCAAGAAATGCTTTCCCACCCAGCTGTGGAACAGCTGAAATATTCTTATCAGTTCCGCTTTAGTTATTCCTGAAAGGTTCACTTGAATGGGTTTACTCCGTTTAAAATCTTTCTGTCCCTGTCAATGTTTCTCTTTAGTTCCACTGAGCTTTCAACTTTACTTTGTTCTCTTTTATATGCTGTCCTCATACTGTGAGTGCCATGAATGCTGCTAAATGCTCATTATCTCACCTTGTCTTTTCTGTAATTGGCACTTATTATCATTGGTTGTGTGCAAATGTTCTAGACCTCCCCACACAGTTTCAGGTCTTTGCTTATCTGAGAACAGAGAAGGTTTAGCTCCACCCCTTTCCAACAAAATCAGTAATATTGTGAAAAACTATTACAATTTAAAATAATTTTCTATTTTAATACATTTAAAAATGTAATTTATTCCTGTGATGTTAAAGCTGAGTTTTCAGCATCATTACAGTCTTCAGTGTCACATGATCCTTCAAGAAACATTCTAATATGCTGATTTGCTGCTTTTTTTTAAATCAATAAATAAATTGAAAACAGTTCTTGCTACAGTGGCCGAGAGAGTTCAGTTGCTCCCTCGTCCTTCCGGCTCCAACTTGGTCTCTCACTGTCCTGGTTTTGCTGTGGACTTCCGGGCTTCAGTCTGCGCTTCTATACTCCACCGATTGGTCCTCACTCTCTCCGGTGTCGCCCCCTTCTGCCAGGACCTCATCCTCACCTCGGTCCCTCAAGCCAGTGGCATCGCCTTGGAATTCCGGGCCTTTGATGTCGCCCTGGGCTGTTGTACTCAAGGGGTCTCTATGTATGGTTTCTATCTCTGCCTCCATCAGTCTGCCCCCAGGCTCCACCCAGGAAACCCATCACCGCTCTACCTTGGCTCCTCCTTCATCTCCGCCATGGGGTTCCCCGCAGCAAATTCCTCCAGTTCCCTGCCCTTCGCCAGCTCCTTGTCCACCTCCAAAACCCCCTCCCTCCCTCCACTTTGGGACGGTTGTTTAAGGTGCGAGGACGAGCTTGGTGGGATGGGGGAGTAAAGTCACATTTAGGGTACATTCACACTTGCCATGTTTGGTTCGATTGAAACAAAAGCCAGGTGCGATTGCTTTGTTAATGCGGTTCATTTGAATAAGAGTGAACACTACCATTCGAACCCTGGTGCGCACCAAACAAGCAGACCAAGACTGCTAAAAAAGGTGAATAAAACTCTGGTGCGATTCAAATTAAATATGAATGCAACATGTACCAAAGACATGTAAACAAACCAAAAACAGGACATGATGTCAAAAGATGCGACCCTAAAAAAGGACAGAATGCTCAAGCATACCTATTTTTTCCCGCCATAGTTGCGTTGTTGCCCATTACAGGCATCAGAACCGCGTCTCCTCGCAGCAGATCTTTTGTTTGTAAGTGTGATGGAAGGATTCCTGCTGCTATTATGACTCCTTTACACATTTTATTGAGTTGTCAGCTCCATCATATACCATCATATGCACACAAATACAGCGAAGAACCAAGAAAACCGAACTACAAGTGTGAACACACCGTTAGTTTCATTGTGTTTTGGTTCATGTTCCTGTGTTTCCTTCAGTTTAGTTCCCATATTCTTAGTTACTAGGGGAGCGCGGGGCACAACCTAACGCGGGGTTAGTTGTAACATGCATGGTTTAAAACTTTCCACACATGCCAGCATGACGAAACTTAGTGTATTTACATGTTGCCATATCAACATTATTTAGAGAAAAAATTGCGCCAAAATTAAAAAATCTTTGAAAGATATCACTGAATATTTTTTTTCATCTCTGTTTTTTGTGTTTATTTAAAATAAGACAAATCTGATATTATTTTAATCTTATATCTGTCATTTAACAGTTGAGATTGTTCTTTAATGCTGATCAAACCAGCAGAAGACACGAGCCGGGTTTTAAATCCCAGTTGCACAGGTGGGGTGTGTTGTAACACTGCGTTACAATGAGCCCCTATTAGAATTACGCTATTATATTCTATACTTTTATGAATTCTATTGAGAAACCATGAGAAAAAGGTGAATAATGACTGATAGTCAATTTTCAGAAATTATTCATTATTATTATGTTTTTAACTATGTTGTATAGCTGTGTTTGTATATTTTTAATTATTAAAAAATGCCATTATTTTATTTTAAAAAGTTAATAATTGTATTTTATTGACAAAATATTTTAGTTTGTCTTGGATATTTTTGATTATATCAGATCACATTATAAGCTGTCATTTGGTCATGTTACATCGTGCCCCTCACATGTTACAATGTACCCCACATATGGGGCATGTTGTCACATTTCACTTCCATTCTTCCGGGGTAAATCAAGAAAAAAGTATACACTGTATTAATGAAACAAAACCACATAATTGTACTAGACGTGTGAAATTAATGTGGGAAAAAAAATACTCTGAACCACAAGTGGATTTACACAAACTGAGAAAGTCAAAAAGCGTTAGGTTGTGCCCCGCTCTCCATTAATTCCTCTCTGTTTGTTACCTAGGTACCTAGGTTACAATAATTCAATTGAGAAATGGCCCCTGTTTTGTTAAATTCACTGTCATTCACTGTTTATTTCAGCTTTATAAATCAGTAATATTGTGAAAAACTATTACAATTTAAAATAATTTTCTATTTTAATACATTTAAAAATGTAATTTATTCCTGTGATGTTAAAGCTGAGTTTTCAGCATCATTACAGTCTTCAGTGTCACATGATCCTTCAAGAAACATTCTAATATGCTGATTTGCTGCTTTTTTTTAAATCAATAAATAAATTGAAAACAGTTCTTGCTACAGTGGCCGAGAGAGTTCAGTTGCTCCCTCGTCCTTCCGGCTCCAACTTGGTCTCTCACTGTCCTGGTTTTGCTGTGGACTTCCGGGCTTCAGTCTGCGCTTCTATACTCCACCGATTGGTCCTCACTCTCTCCGGTGTCGCCCCCTTCTGCCAGGACCTCATCCTCACCTCGGTCCCTCAAGCCAGTGGCATCGCCTTGGAATTCCGGGCCTTTGATGTCGCCCTGGGCTGTTGTACTCAAGGGGTCTCTATGTATGGTTTCTATCTCTGCCTCCATCAGTCTGCCCCCAGGCTCCACCCAGGAAACCCATCACCGCTCTACCTTGGCTCCTCCTTCATCTCCGCCATGGGGTTCCCCGCAGCAAATTCCTCCAGTTCCCTGCCCTTCGCCAGCTCCTTGTCCACCTCCAAAACCCCCTCCCTCCCTCCACTTTGGGACGGTTGTTTAAGGTGCGAGGACGAGCTTGGTGGGATGGGGGAGTAAAGTCACATTTAGGGTACATTCACACTTGCCATGTTTGGTTCGATTGAAACAAAAGCCAGGTGCGATTGCTTTGTTAATGCGGTTCATTTGAATAAGAGTGAACACTACCATTCGAACCCTGGTGCGCACCAAACAAGCAGACCAAGACTGCTAAAAAAGGTGAATAAAACTCTGGTGCGATTCAAATTAAATATGAATGCAACATGTACCAAAGACATGTAAACAAACCAAAAACAGGACATGATGTCAAAAGATGCGACCCTAAAAAAGGACAGAATGCTCAAGCATACCTATTTTTTCCCGCCATAGTTGCGTTGTTGCCCATTACAGGCATCAGAACCGCGTCTCCTCGCAGCAGATCTTTTGTTTGTAAGTGTGATGGAAGGATTCCTGCTGCTATTATGACTCCTTTACACATTTTATTGAGTTGTCAGCTCCATCATATACCATCATATGCACACAAATACAGCGAAGAACCAAGAAAACCGAACTACAAGTGTGAACACACCGTTAGTTTCATTGTGTTTTGGTTCATGTTCCTGTGTTTCCTTCAGTTTAGTTCCCATATTCTTAGTTACTAGGGGAGCGCGGGGCACAACCTAACGCGGGGTTAGTTGTAACATGCATGGTTTAAAACTTTCCACACATGCCAGCATGACGAAACTTAGTGTATTTACATGTTGCCATATCAACATTATTTAGAGAAAAAATTGCGCCAAAATTAAAAAATCTTTGAAAGATATCACTGAATATTTTTTTTCATCTCTGTTTTTTGTGTTTATTTAAAATAAGACAAATCTGATATTATTTTAATCTTATATCTGTCATTTAACAGTTGAGATTGTTCTTTAATGCTGATCAAACCAGCAGAAGACACGAGCCGGGTTTTAAATCCCAGTTGCACAGGTGGGGTGTGTTGTAACACTGCGTTACAATGAGCCCCTATTAGAATTACGCTATTATATTCTATACTTTTATGAATTCTATTGAGAAACCATGAGAAAAAGGTGAATAATGACTGATAGTCAATTTTCAGAAATTATTCATTATTATTATGTTTTTAACTATGTTGTATAGCTGTGTTTGTATATTTTTAATTATTAAAAAATGCCATTATTTTATTTTAAAAAGTTAATAATTGTATTTTATTGACAAAATATTTTAGTTTGTCTTGGATATTTTTGATTATATCAGATCACATTATAAGCTGTCATTTGGTCATGTTACATCGTGCCCCTCACATGTTACAATGTACCCCACCTATGGGGCATGTTGTCACATTTCACTTCCATTCTTCCGGGGTAAATCAAGAAAAAAGTATACACTGTATTAATGAAACAAAACCACATAATTGTACTAGACGTGTGAAATTAATGTGGGAAAAAAAATACTCTGAACCACAAGTGGATTTACACAAACTGAGAAAGTCAAAAAGCGTTAGGTTGTGCCCCGCTCTCCATTAATTCCTCTCTGTTTGTTACCTAGGTACCTAGGTTACAATAATTCAATTGAGAAATGGCCCCTGTTTTGTTAAATTCACTGTCATTCACTGTTTATTTCAGCTTTATAAAATTTATCAAAAATGTTTTACATTTTTTAGTTAACAACAATAACCCTAATAATAATTTGGGTATTTCATGCATAGAAAATTTGCATACTGTACTGTTGAAATAGAATGAGTTGTATGGTAATATGCTATCTCCCCCCCCCCCCCCCCCAGTTGTCATCTGTAACATGAGTACATTTCTGCGTCTGGGGTCACCTTAAGGATTTCAGTTGGATAGAGAGAAAAAGAGACACATAAGAAGCCATGCAGGTGGAAAACTGGCGTTCATATTCATATGTCTGACAGACGCACAACAGGGTCCTTTTTATATTCATTATGCCTGGCTGCCAGTTATGTTACCGCACCATAGACAAGCTGGAGAATACAATATGCTTTTTCACGATTACAGGAGAGTGTAATACATCCATTTCCACAAACTGCCACTGACTCCAAAATGACAGTTCATAACTATTGTGTTTCATGACTGTTGGCTTTTTGTGCTCATAAACCTGCGCTATTAATATGCAGATTTATTTCTGTACAGACAAAAACATACACACAATCTGTTCCAAAACTGAGGAAGCTGAGTTTAAGGCATCATAGGTGTGCTATAACAACACAAAGTCTGTTCCAAAAGGTACGCATCTTAAAGTCGAAAATTTTACTTTTTAGAATGAATATGTTAGCCCAACCCGATCTCACGGCAATTCATACGTATTTTATGAGATGGCTAATTCATACGAATTTGTACGAGCTGACTCGTATGAATTGGTACGATTTTTGCTAAATCGTACGTATTTGACAAGTTGCCCAATTCGTATGATTTCATATGAATGACCTAACCTCAAACCCCGCCCCAAACCTACCCGTCACTGCAGTATAGACAAATTGTGCGAATTCATACAAGTGAGGTCGTATGAATTTGTACGCATTAGCCACCTCGTACATATACGTATTAATTGGTCATGAGATAGTGTTGGTTAGCCTTACTGCTATCTATAAGCTAGTGTGCTCCAAAACACAAAATTCGTATTGGAAGATATAAGCATTCAAAACTTACATCCTCTCACTTCCGCCAATAAGGATCAATGATTTTAATTCACGCTGCACTTCAGCTTCTCATCAGATTTTCTGTCTAATCAAATGCTCTCTAGAATCTAAAACGTCCCGTCCCCTGCATTATAAATGGACGCTGAAGCTGCGGCTAAAATCGCTCACTTGTTCACACATTTACTATTTTCTACATGGTGAATGGCACATAGTGCACTATATAGGGGATAGGGGCAAATTCAGACAGTGTAACTATGCTTTCCATTGTGGTGAATGAAGTCTGGTTTCACATTAGTGCGCACTCAGTCTGCTCCGGAGATACGATAGCACAGAGTGGATCATATGCGAGAGTCAGCGCAGACCAGAAAACACATCAGACCCATTTGAATTCTACACAAAATGCTATATTTTAAAGCGATAATGGAGAATATTAGGAGGAGAAACAGTTAGAGATAAGGAGGAAACTGCGGCTTATTCGCTCTGGCCGACCTGTAAAACTAAATGCTACTGGTTAGTTTAAAAAAGGGGAGGAACTGATCGATATGTCCTGCCCTGTCTTTCTGTTTCAGTGGAAATTATGTCAACACATTGAATAATGCTGCACGTTTCAAGGCACTTCAGTGGGCCTTTAATTATGCTGCTTCTTCATAGATCATTTTACTGATTCTTATGAAGCACATACAGTGGTGGTCAGAATTATTGGCACCCCTGGTAAATATGATGAAATATGGCTATAAAAAATAAATCTGCGTTGTTTTTCCTTTTGATCTTTTATTCAAAAAATGCACAAAAATCTAACCTTTCATCGAAGTAAAAGAATTGAAAGTGGGGGGTAAATCACATTATGAAATAAATGTTTTTCTCCAAAACACGTTGGCCACAATTATTGGCACCCCTTTTTATGAGTAAAATATCTCTGAAGTATATTCCCATTAATATTTACATTTTTTAGCACACCAGGGTGACTAGGAACATGAAATTGTCCAACTATGATGGCTTGTTCCACAAGAGTATAAATATGAGGAACACAAAGGCCAAATTCCCTTAATCATTCATGACAATGAGTAAAACCAAAGAATATACACTTACCTAAAGGATTATTAGGAACACCTGTTCAATTTCTCATTAATGCAATTATCTAATCAACCAATCACATGACAGTTGCTTCAATGCATTTAGGGGTGTGGTCCTGGTCAAGACAATCTCCTGAACTCCAAACTGAATGTCAGAATGGGAAAGAAAGGTGATTTAAGCAATTTTGAGCGTGGCATGGTTGTTGGTGCCAGACGGGCCGGTCTGAGTATTTCACAATCTGCTCAGTTACTGGGATTTTCACGCACAACCATTTCTAGAGTTTACAAAGAATGGTGTGAAAAGGGAAAAACATCCAGTATGCGGCAGTCCTGTGGGCGAAAATGCCTTGTTGATGCTAGAGGTCAGAGGAGAATGGGCCGACTGATTCAAGCTGATAGAAGAGCAACTTTGACTGAAATAACCACTCGTTACAACCGAGGTATGCAGCAAAGCATTTGTGAAGCCACAACACGCACAACCTTGAGGCGGATGGGCTACAAAAGCAGAAGACCCCACCGGGTACCACTCATCTCCACTACAAATAGGAAAAAGAGGCTACAATTTGCACGAGCTCACCAAAATTGGACAGTTGAAGACTGGAAAAATGTTGCCTGGTCTGATGAGTCTCGATTTCTGTTGAGACATTCAGATGGTAGAGTCAGAATTTGGCGTAAACAGAATGAGAACATGGATCCATCATGCCTTGTTACCACTGTGCAGGCTGGTGGTGGTGGTGTAATGGTGTGGGGGATGTTTTCTTGGCACACTTTAGGCCCCTTAGTGCCAATTGGGCATCGTTTAAATGCCACAGCCTACCTGAGCATTGTTTCTGACCATGTCCATCCCTTTATGACCACCATGTACCCATCCTCTGATGGCTACTTCCAGCAGGATAATGCACCATGTCACAAAGCTCCAATCATTTCAAATTGGTTTCTTGAACATGACAATGAGTTCACTGTACTAAAATGGCCCCCACAGTCACCAGATCTCAACCCAATAGAGCATCTTTGGGATGTGGTGGAACGGGAGCTTCGTGCCCTGGATGTGCATCCCACAAATCTCCATCAACTGCAAGATGCTATCCTATCAATATGGGCCAAAATTTCTAAAGAATGCTTTCAGCACCTTGTTGAATCAATGCCACGTAGAATTAAGGCAGTTCTGAAGGCGAAAGGGGGTCAAACACAGTATTAGTATGGTGTTCCTAATAATCCTTTAGGTGAGTGTAGTTCTGATGTGCAGATTGTTGAGCTTCACAAAATAGAAAGTGGCTGTAGTAAAATAGATGAATATTACCATTTACACCATCAGGGCAATAATTAAGATGTCCAATCAACTAAAGATGTCACGAATCTGCCTGGAAGAGGACGTGTGTCCATATCGTCCTAATGCATGGCAAGGAGGAAAGTTTGAGTGGACAAAGACTCTCCTAGGATCACAGATGGAGAATCGCAGAGATTAGTTGAGTCTTGGGGTCAGAAAGCCTAAAAAAATGGGAGGGATTCAAGAAAAATCCTTCTTGCTCATCCAGAAACAAACTCCAGCATATTCAGTTGTCAGACACGACTGGAAATTCAAAAAGGACCTGGTTCTATGGTCAGATGAAACTATAAAAAGAGCTTTTTGGCAGCAAATCCACCAGATGGGTTTGGTGCAAACAGGGATAAAAAGTACCCCATGCCCACGGTTAAAAATACAGCTGGATCTTTAATGTTATGGGCCTATTTTTTTGCTGGAGGTCCTGGACATCTTGTTCAGATTCATGGATTCTAGCAAATACCAACAGATAAAAAATCAAAACCTGACGGCCTCTGCTAGAAATCTTATAATGGGCCGTGGGTGGATCTTCCATCAGGACAACAATCCAAAACAAACATCAAAATCAACACACAAATGTGTCACTGAGCACAAAATCAAGCTTCTGCCATGGCCGTCCCAGTTCCCAGACCTGAATCCTATAGAAAATGAGTGGGGTGAACTGAAGAGAGGGAGCACCAACATGAAGCTGGGAATCTGAAGGATCTGGAGAGATTCTGTATGGAGGAATGATCTCTGATCTCTTGTCAGGTGTTCTCCAAACTCATCAGGCATCTCATTAGACTCATCAGAGCTGTTATCTTGGCAAAAGGAGGTTGCAAAAAGTATTTAATAAAAGAGTGCCAATAATTGTGGCCAATGTGTTTTGGAGAAAAGCATTTATTTCATAATGTGATTTACCCCCCACTTTCAATTCTTTTACTTCAATTCTTTTTTTTTACTTCTTTATTTTTTGAATAAAAGATCAAAGGATTTATTTTTTACAGACATATTTGATCATATTTACCAGGGGTGCCATTAATTCTGACCACCACTGTATGTGAGTGGATAATGTTATCCCAGAATGCAGTGCAACAAGCTCAGTAAAAAAAAAGATGGGCAGATGAGGTTAGAAAAATATATAAATAGTTGTATTCTATTAAATACTGAAAATGTGGTTAAATATAGTTAAAAAACTGAATATTTTTACATTATATTATTTTATATCATATATGAAGCAACTGTGCAAAGGTGGTGAGGCTTGTTAATGTGTTCTTTGAAAATGAAAACAGTTTCTATTACAGCTTTTCTATTACACTGGAAGAGAACTTTGCTTCTTTATTTTGCTAAATGAATATAAATGATCCTCTGTGTTTGTGCAGTTCTTAATTGATCCAACAAATTAGAGCTCATCTATTAATCCCACTCTGCAAACAGGGAAGGAGACAGATAAGGATCGTAAAAAGACAAAAAGAGCGAGATTCTTTTAAGAATCAAGCCAGATCCATTAAACGGATGACTCAAACACATCGCAAGCTATCTGAACGTTTATGAAGAAAGAGACAGACGTTGTTTTGAGACACTAAAGCTCCATCTGTTCTGAGCAACTGTTACAACAAGACTCTTCCGCAGTCTGAGTTAGCAAACATCTCTCTCTCTCTCTCTTTCCTTCTTTCCGGCTCCAGTTTGTCTATGCATTCTAATTTTGCTGATTGTTTTGTCCCTCCGTTGCTCTGTTATAAATGGCAGGCAAAAATAAGTTTAAGACTCCTCATAGAGCCATTGTCACAGAAAGACACAATTAGCCTTAATGATTGTGGCCACATCTTCATCTGGAATCGAATGAAGGGAAGTTGTGCTCCAGAGGGATGACATTTAAGAAACCGGTCTAGACTCAGTGGTTTGTGAGAATCGAACCGTCCTGCTTCTGTGGAGATCATATTGTGCTCTTCCCATTGAATACTGTAGAAACATGTTAACATGCAAGTTGCATGACTTGACATGACTGCGAAGTATGCAAATGCATGCAAATACTGACAAGCTTTGCTGGCAGTATAAAATGCCACGGAGCGACAATTGCATCGGAATCTTCTCCGTCACGCTGCTGCCATCGTCAAAGAAGCAACGGAAGAACTATCCATCTTCAAAAAGTTGAAATAGTTCAACATGGCTTCTTTCTGCAGAATCTGTGTGGGCCCCATTGACCCGCGGAACCCACACGAGCACTGCATCGCCTGTCTGGGCCTGGCCCACACCGAGGCTGCATTCTCCGAGTCAGACTGAGGGTGAAAAACCTTAGTGTGTTGCCCGTCCTGCACTATTTATGCCAATGACATGAACCTCAAATCTTGCAGCATGTTAAGTTGTGATTACTATTTTTAAATATTCCAACTTGTGTTTTTTTGCTTGACAGATGATAAAAATGACAAGACAATAAACAAAACAAAACAAAAAAATCCCTTTCATTTTCTTGGGACCATAACTTCATAGAGCTTCCTTTTTTACTTTCACTTGCTTACAAAGACAAGCCAATTTACCCAATAGCTCAAGGGACAGTGTGAATAAAAGCAGAGTATATTTTAGGCAAAGACTGAGAATTATGTATTTTCCCCCACTCTGTATTGACAGATTGCATCTTTAAGAGGAATACCGTTTGCATCCGTCTTTCCACAGTTTAAATGATGCATTAGAGGCCCGGTGAAGTTATTTGCTCAGAGTGAAAAGCATTGCCATCATTTAGGCATTGAAACATCATAATGAATATGGAACAAGGGAGTTCCTGAGGCAAAAGAAAACGCCCTATTTCTGAGCAACCCTCTGTGATTTCTAATTAATAATTTATTAATTGCCTTGACAGCAGGCATTTTTCTGTTTGTTTGTTTTGTGTTCATGTAGGCTGTGGTAGTCAGGGATTTGCACTTTTTGTAATTATTAAAAATTCTCTGCTGCACGCTTCATCCAAAATTCACACAAAACTACATATTTCAGTATAGCCATCAGTTTCACACTCTCATCTCTATTTGCACTTCCCTGTGGTGTCAGAGAATCTGAGATGCCCGGATAGAGTTGTTGTTTTATGATTTTTATTGCATCTAAACTGGAAAAATGGTAATGAGATTGCAGCTTTGCAAGGTTGAGCCTTTGTCTTTGTTTGAGTTTATTGCTTGTCTCCCCATTGACACTTCAAACCTCTCTTTGGTTTTGTTTCATTCTGAATTGTTACTGATGCTGGGGAGGTTTTTGCTCCCTGTATTTCTTTTGTGAACATCTAAATTTACTGCAAGGCTGTTAAAATTACTTTCTCCCCAAGCTGTTGCTTTCCCGCCTAACCTGCCTGAGCCATCCAACAGTTAGTTAATTGCAGCAAACAATTTCATTTAACCTAGAGCTTTGACAGCAATATATATTGGTGTTTGAACTATAAGAATGCTTAAGGTAACACATCCATTGTTTACGTAGCTAATGTATTCGGTATGGTTGGGCAACTGCTTACGTGAGTAAAATAATAATGCATGAATATGCCTACCATCTGGGAAAAATATTGACATTGAAACTACCCTATTTTCCACTAGTGGGAGTTTCTAAATTTACAAAATGAGAACACTTCCTGTGGAACTTATTTAATCTGTAAAACAAACAGTCAGTGGTAAAAATGATGAAAGAGGGGAAAGCAAGAGCGAGGGAACAAGACAACTGAAGTGAAAGGAATTGCTCACCCCAAAATAAAAAAATGACTTACCCTCATTTAGTTCCAAACCAGGTTGCTGTTACTACAATGGAACATTATTTTTTGTAACTGTGAATTAATGATTTCTTTTGATGTTTCAGGCAAAATCATCAACATTTAACATCATCATAATCATCACTGGCATTATGACCATCAGTCAGCATCACCATGACCATCAAAATTTCGCCATCATCATCATTAGTCAACATCATCATCAAGACCACCATTATCGTCATCATCTTCTTCATCGGTCAACATCATCATTATCATCTGTCATCATCATCACTGTCATTGTCAATAACCATCATCATCACCTTTGCTTTCACCGCTGTCAATCACCATAATCATCACCATCATCATTAGTCATCACCTTCACCATGATCATCATCATTCAAAATCATCATCACCATCATCATCGTCAGTCACCATCATCACTTTTACCATCATCATCGTCAGTCACCATCATCACTTTCACCATCATCATCGTCAGTCACCATCATCACCATCAACTTCATCTCATCCCTCAACATCATCATTGCCAGTCACTATTATCATTAGGGTTGGAAATCGAAAATTATAAAATTTAAATTACAATTCTGTGTATCGATTCCTGTGTGTGCATTTCAATGTGATTTTAAACCATTCTAGCACAAAAAGACGCTAAATCTGAAGTGCAAACAACAAAATCTGCCTCTCATTTAGCACGTAGATACTGAATTGAGTTCAGAATTGGCCATGGACCCCTTGGACATCCCTGTGTCCCCTTCCGGACCAAGGGAGATGGACTTGATAATAGCATGTAATTTTCTCAATCAAACCACTGCCGCCTGTTGCTTCTGCTACTGATTACTTTTAGAGGGAAAAGCTGCCCATAACTGCTGGTCTAGGATCTGTTTTCTTTGTAATAATAGCATATTATTAGTGAAAAAGTGTTGGCAAAAGATCAAAAGATCCAGTGCGTATCTGTATTTGCGCTCGTCAAATGATTCAATTTCCAGCGTGTTTTCGCTTCAGTGAGTAATGTAGCCCATCACAGACATGTGATTTCTTGAACGCAATGGCCAATCACAGGTGTTGAAGCTAGAATCTCACCCAGATAGCATGTAATCATTGAAACAATGTTAAGTCAGTGTTGATGAGTCAACGCTAATTGCATTGAATTAATGTTACAAAGTGATGTTGGTTCAGTATTACTCTTGCACCCTCAGTTAATGTTGAAGCAATGTTGAGATTTCAATCACAAATCAATGATATCATCATTGATTCAACATTACAAAGTGATATTTTTTCAACATCATTTTTGCACCCTCAGTTACTGTTGAAACAATGTTGAGATTTCAACAAAAAAATCAATGATAATATCATTGAATCAACATTACAAACTGATGTTAGTTCAATATCACATTTGCACCCTCAGTTACTGTTGAAACAATGGTGAACAAAAAAATCAATGGTAATGCTATTGAATCAACATTACACTATGATGGATTCTACATCACTGATGTTGAATCAATATTGAAATTAACAAAAATAGTCAATGGTAATATCGTTGAATCAGTGTTACAATGTGATGTTGATTCTAAATCACATTTGTTGAAACTGAAAAAACAACTGAAATGCAATGACAACATAATACAATGTTGCTCAACACAAAATATTCAAACTATGATTACTATCGTTAAATTCTGTATATTTATTCTATTTTTCTAAAATCTATTAATGCTTCAATATCAAAAGAAATCGCATAAATTGCATAAAGTTTTTTTCAATGAAAATTTCTTTAAAGGGATAGTTCACCCCAAAATAACATTTCTGTCATCATTTACTCACCCTCAAGTTGTTCCAAACCTGTATGAGTTGTATGTTGAACACAAAAGAAGATATTTTAAAGAATGTTGGTAACCAGACAGTTGACCGTAGCCATTGATTTCCATAGTAGGAAATGAAAGCTCTAGCGTAAAGTTCTGCCAGGAAGATTCAATGTTATGTCACCTAACCTAACCAATCATGTCCTAATTCTCAGAGTATAAAAGATGGTCACTTACACATGTCTGAGTTTGCGGATGCTGACGCCAACATTACCTACATCCTCCCCACCACCATCAGGATGGTCCCCGCCTATACCTCCCAGGGGGTCGGCTGCGCCCCTGCCTTCATCTTCAGGCAGGAAATGCAGAGTCCGTTACCCTCGAGACGAGACCTACGGACGGGGCCTATGCCAAAGAACCTCTAATTATAATACTTGCTGGTCTGTTAATAAACGTGTTACTTTATTGTACTGGCCTCCCGAGTCTTTCTGGTAGAAATAATGTCAATGGCTATACTGTTTACTCTTCTTCTTCAATATTCTTTTGTGTTCAGCAGAAGAAAGAAATTCATACAGGTTTGGAACAACTTGAGGTTGAATAAATGATGACAATTTTCATTTTGGGGTACAACTATCGTTTTAAAGCTGCAGATTCACCTTATGTAGACCTTAATCTCTTTAAATATCACAAAATAGCCCGTCACTTTCTCAATAAACACAAGATGTAGTTTTTTGTGATTGTGTTTCAATGGAAACAGATTAAACTGAAAGGCGATAAGTTACATTCCCCAAATTTAATACAGATTCAAGAATATGAATGATACCTGATTAAACAGTAATCAGGGAGCAGGAGTTAAGGCACAGGATAGCATGGTCCCAGGTGATTATACTGTCGACAACAACTCAATGTACAATGTGTGAAGCGTGACATTCTTGCTCATGTTCATGTCTCTTGCACTTCAAGAAATATGTTAAATGATGTTAGAACTTTATTCAGGAATTTCCAAATAAACATTACTAAAGCAAGATGCATTTTTAAGAATGTAGAAAAATGGATGCTTTATTCAAACACTAATAACTTTTTTAATGTTTCTAATTACAGTCAGTAACAAGCACACAAAACAAAGGAACAGAGAAATAAAACACCCACTAGTGTTCTGCAGAGATACACACCTGCATGATCTTGTGCTCATCAACTGCAAATAACTGTTAGTTCAATGTCACCGTCTCCACCCATGTGTGCTGTTGACTTTCATCACAATTTCAATGCTGATCCAACACACTTTAAATATTGAAATGTCAATCTTAACCAAAATGATGGTTTAGATCAAAACTCAACATTGTATCAATGTCACCATGCTATCTGGGCACTCACCGCTCAAGTTTGGGTGACAGCTTTTAGTAATTATAAAGGGAGTGCTCTGCGCGCTGTCTAGGCGATATATAATAATTAATAGGCCTATAATATATTCAGAATTTGAATAAAACTTTTGTTTTCCATTCTTGACTAGCGGCCACATACACGCTTCAATACATAGGCCCATCCGCATATAAATGCGGGATTCACTCTCGAAATTGTGATGACCGAAAGTAATAAATATTTATGTATGTATCGAAATCAGGCTCAAATAAATGTCTGGAAACACAATTCCTGGCTGCATGTCAATATCCATGGATCACTGGATCTTTAGTAAATTGTAAGGAACACTGTCGAGTCCAACCTTTAGTTTAAACTGATAACTGATTTACTCGCGTTTTCCCCTATTAAATCCAGTCATGCAGCAGCTCTTCTGCCACTCAGTCCCAAATGAGGGGGGCGTGTTCCGGCAGGAAAGTGACGTCAATGCATACCCTCTATATTGGATCTGTGCATTAGCTCTTAAAGTAACAGCAGCCTAATAAACCGGCTGCTGTCTGTGTCATTATAACTTTTGTATCTATCTATAAATTAGAATATATATCTGGAATATGGATATATTTGGAATCAGTTATGCAGAATTGAAATCACTAAAATTCAAATGATACCTAACCTTATTATCATCATGATCATCATTAGTCACAATTATTATCATCATTAGTTACTATTATCATAATCATGATCATCAGACATCATCACTTATTGTCTCATCATTGTCACTCAACATCATAAACACAGTCACCATCGGCATTGTCAGTCATCATCATCTTCATTTTCATCACCATCATCATCACCACCATCAGCAGCAGAAGCATTTTATTAGAATCTTATATTAGAGGAATCTATCTGAGGTCTCTGGTAAAACAGGGAAGACAGCAGTGTTGTGGTATTTAAGACTAGATGAGACTGGATTTGAACTCTACTCAGATCTCGGCCTGGACTTGGACTTGAATTAGCTGGTTTCGACTACAACACTAGCAGGCAGTTTAGTCTGTTTTTTCTCTCTTGTCCTGCCCTTTTCTTTAGCTACCTGTTATGTTTTCCTTATTAACCTTTTATCATTTTCAGTTGTAGACAGATATTTGGCTTTATTTTGTTAATGTTGAAATGCTTCGCCATAATACATTCTAAAGATCAGAGGCTACATGGCTTTCACTTCTTCATAAAGACCTCTCATGAATGAAAACCCACACCGGTCCATAACATCACCTAGCAACAGTTAGCCTGCCAGTATGAGCAATTAACATGTGATTGAAGAAAGCTTCAGAAGGCACTGAATGTCTTTATCAAAGACCGCTGGATTCTGTGGAGCTGCACTGCTGATTAAACAGAAAGATAATTGAAGGTAACCAAAGTTTAGCTTTATGTTGAAGACTTAGCACATTTGCACATTAAACCCTGTAAAAAAATACATATGAAATAGTCAGTTTTTTTAATCTGTCTGTTGAAACTTAATAAATATACAAAATAAATAAATATAACAAAAAATAGTCAGACAATATATATAAGTGCAGTCAATCAATAAAAAAAAACAACTAATTAATCACACATTTTTTTCTGTAATTAATCGCGGTTAATTGCGATTAAAACATCTGCGTTTTTAATATTTTTATAATGTAACAATTTCACAGTTACTCTCCAAATTAATTTAGATACAGTATATTTGAAATATTCGTTGTAATGGCATCTTTTTATGAAGGCTAATATCACTGATACTAAAACCGCTACTGATGTCTCTGAAATTGATAAAAAAAAACAAAAAAAACATTAATGATAGACATTCAACATTACAGTATAATTAAAAGCTACACTCACCTAAAGGATTATTAGGAACACCTGTTCAATTTCTCATTAATGCAATTATCTAATCAACCAATCCCATGGCAGTTGCTTCAATGCATTTAGGGGTGTGGTCCTGGTCAAGACAATCTCCTGAACTCCAAACTGAATGTCAGAATGGGAAAGAAAGGTGATTTAAGCAATTTTGAGCGTGGCATGGTTGTTGGTGCCAGACGGGCCGGTCTGAGTATTTCACAATCTGCTCAGTTACTGGGATTTTCACGCACAACCATTTCTAGAGTTTACAAAGAATGGTGTGGAAAAGGAAAAACATCCAGTATGCGGCAGTCCTGTGGGCGAAAATGCCTTGTTGATGCTAGAGGTCAGAGGAGAATGGGCCGACTGATTCAAGCTGATAGAAGAGCAACAACCGAGGTATGCAGCAAAGCATTTGTGAAGCGACAACACGCACAACCTTGAGGCGGATGGGCTACAACAGCAGAAGACCCCACCGGGTACCACTCATCTCCACTACAAATAGGAAAAAGAGGCTACAATTTGCACGAGCTCACCAAAATTGGACAGTTGAAGACTGGAAAAATGTTGCCTGGTCTGATGAGTCTCGATTTCTGTTGAGACATTCAGATGGTAGAGTCAGAATTTGGTGTAAACAGAATGAGAACATGGATCCATCATGCCTTGTTACCACTGTGCAGGCTGGTGGTGGTGGTGTAATGGTGTGGGGGATGTTTTCTTGGCACACTTTAGGCCCCTTAGTGCCAATTGGGCATCGTTTAAATGCCACGGCCTACCTGAGCATTGTTTCTGACTATGTCCATCCCTTTATGACCACCATGTACCCATCCTCTGATGGCTACTTCCAGCAGGATAATGCACCATGTCACAAAGCTCGAATCATTTCAAATTGGTTTCTTGAACATGACAATGAGTTCACTGTACTAAAATGGCCCCCACAGTCACCAGATCTCAACCCAATAGAGCATCTTTGGGATGTGGTGGAACGGGAGCTTCGTGCCCTGGATGTGCATCCCACAAATCTCCATCAACTGCAAGATGCTATCCTATCAATATGGGCCAACATTTCTAAAGAATGCTTTCAGCACCTTGTTGAATCAATGCCACGTAGAATTAAGGCAGTTCTGAAGGCGAAAGGGGGTCAAACACAGTATTAGTATGGTGTTCCTAATAATCCTTTAGGTGAGTGTATATCAATTTCAAGTGAACTAAAAACAATCTTCACATAAACCCATAATAAATGTCATATTTACCTGTGGAATATACAGAAATTAAAGTTATCAAACTGTCTGCACTGCATAAATAATAAATTAAATATACAATAACTATGGTGGCCGAGAGAGCTCAACACACCACAACTGAGGAAAACACATGCAAATATAAAAAACACCAGCAAATTAAGAAAACATCTTCATCAGTTTGACAACACATGTGCTGCAAAAGTACACAACACAACCAAATACAGAAACGCGCTGCAAAAGTACACAACACAACCAAATACACGCTGCAAAACCAGACCCTGCAATGATCTGAATGATGATGATGATGATTATTAGGCTACTTTTATAATTAAATTAATACTATTACAATGAATTTGCTTTGCGCATCACCACATAACCGACGCGAACTAACTCTTCATTTAAAAAAAAAAACTTAACACGAAATAGCCTATATCTCTTCTATTTATTTATTTTTTATTTCATTAGGCTACGTTACGTATGGGCCACAAGAGAAATATTAAGAAAATAAATTAAATTGATACCGTTATCAGAACATATTCAGCTTTTAGTTTTAGTTTTTTTTTCACTTTCTGCAGTGAATAACTGACTGGGTTTTCAGACTTCTTCACCAGCATAACTAGTGCAAATTTGCACATTGCTTGTTTGATATCCATTGACTTGCCTTCATGGTTTAAAATGCAAACATTTCCAATATTGTGACGTGACATTTTGAGCCCCTGCTGTATACATTTTGATAATATTTTGATAATATTTACCATATAGTCTACCTATGTTAGTGAATCACATGTACCAATAAGCACTGCCTGTACTAATTTCACTGACCACTTTCCCACTTGTGAAATGTGAAACAGAGACCATGCCTAATTTCAATTACGTCAAGGCTAACAAGTGACTTTAATGAAAAAACTGTGGCATTAACAGTGGACGCCATTATGTTCATAATAATGGCCAATCAATGAAATGCTGTGAAATTACCTGAAAGCGGTAACTGTGAGCTCTATGTAGGAGCCGCTTTCTAACAGTTCTGCTGTTAACAGTCACTACACAAGGGTAAGATGACTAATTGGAAAATGTTGAACTTTGTACACCGAATCCTGTGGGGCGACACACAGCAGACATGAGTATTGTTTTTTTTTTTTTCTTGACGCTGTTGCTGTGGATATTTCCTTTTGTTTTTAAGTGTGTATGTGCTTGTTTTGTGTATCTTTTAGAACCAGCATTCCCTAGATCAAGCTTGGGATACTTTTGAGCTGGAATCTGCTAGTCCTTTGACTCCACTTACCATGAGTCATCTGGGATCAAACAAGACCATCAACTGATTCCCTCTACACCAGGGGCCCCCAACCCTGCTCCTGGAGAGCTACCGTCCAGCAGAGTTCAGCTCCAGCCCTAATCAAACACACAAAAGCAGCTAATCAAGGTGTGCAGGGTTACTTAAAAATTAGGGTTGGAACTTGGAACTGAAGTCTGCAGAAAGGTAGCCCTCCAGGACCAGGGTTGGAGACACCTGCTTTACACATATGTCGCTGCCAGCTCAACAAAATGTGTTATGGTGGAGCTTATGTGTCTGAGGACCGGCATTAGTGCAACCCATTTGGTGGCACATGAGCTCCTGAAACTCTACTCAGTGGGAATTTAGAAACACTGGCTGCCTCACCCATTAAAATCACCCAGATAAATGCACCCGTGGAGAACCCCTGCCGCACCGTCTGCCAGACACACTCCAAATGTGGCTGCTATTCTTCTCACTCTGACTTTCTCTTGCCTTACACTATGTCTATTTTGCCTTTATATCGCTTCATCTTGCCTTTTGTTGCCATACTTTGCTTCTGAATGTCTTAAAACGATTTTGTCTAAATAATTTAAAAACAATCATTTTAAGAGCTAAAAGTACAGCATTATAATGTACAGTATGAAAATGAACATTCATTTTGAGATTTGCTAAAAACTACATTTAAAAGTGTTATTAAAGTACAAGTGTTTTTAAAGATTAAAGATGAAATGTAAAAACAACAGAAATACACAATTAAATATCCAATATTGGATATTATATACAGTGCCCTCCACTAATATTTGGCACCCAAATATAAGCAAAGGCGGCTGTGAAAATAAGTGTGAATTGTTTATCCTTTTGATCTTTCATTAAAAAAATCACAAAATTCTAACCTTTCATTGAAGTAAACCAAATGAAAGTGGGGGGAAACTCACATTATGAAATAAATGTTTTTCTCCAATGCATGTTGGCCATAATTATTGGCACCCCTATACATTTTTATGAATAAAATAATCGCTGAAGTATATTCCCATTCATATTTACATTTTATAGCACCAGGGTGACTAGGAGCATGAAATTGTCCAGCTATGATGGCTTGTTTCACAGGAGTATAATTATAAGGGAAACACAAAGGCCAAATTCCCTTAATCATTCATCACAATGAGTAAAACCAAAGATTATAGTTCTGATGTGCAGCAAAATATTGTTGAGCTTCATAAAATAAAAAAAGTGGATGTAAGAAAATAGCAAAAGCATTGAAAATCCCAATTTCCATCATCAGGGCAATAATTAAGAAGTTCCAATCAACTAAAGATGTTACAAATCCGCCTGGAGGAGACATGTGTCTATATCGTCCTAATGCACGGTGAGGATGATAGTTTGAGTGGACAAAGACTCTCCAAGGATCACAGATGGAGAATTGCAGAGATTAGTTGAGTTTTGGGGTCAGAAAGCCTAAACAAATTATTAAACAGCACCTACATCACCACATGTTGTTTGTGAGGGTTTCAAGAAAAATCCGAAAACAAACTCATCCAAAAACAAACTCCAGCATATTCAGCTGTCAGACACAACTGGAACTGGGGACCTGGTTTTATGGTCAGATGAAACTAAAAAAAGAGCTTTTTGGCAGCAAACTTACCAGATGGGTTTGGTGCAGACAGGGATAAAAAGTACCCCATGCCCACGGTTAAATATACAGCTGGGTCTTTAATGAAGTGGGCCTGGACATCTTGTTCAGATTCATGGTATCATGGATTCTAGCAAATACCAACAGATAAAAAAATCCAGATGCTTCTGCTAGAAATCTTTAGGTTCTCTTAGGTTCAAACTTACATTTTATAATTAATAGGGATGCATAACTGATAACAGTATCATAACCGGTATCAGATATCTTTTTTTAAACGTATCAGTATCAGTCGATTTAGTATACAGTGCCTTCCACTAATATTGGCACCCTTGGTTAATATGAGCAAAATTCATTAAAAAAATTAAAAGAATTCAAACTTTTCATTGAAGTAAAACAACTGAAAGTGAGGGGGAAATCTCATTATGAAATAAATGTTTTTCTCCAATGCATATTGGCTACAATTATTCGCATCCTTTTGCCAAGATAACAGCTCTGAGTCTTCTTCTATAATGCCTGATGAGTTTGGAGAACACCTGACAAGAGATCAGAGACCATTCCTCCATACAGAATCTCTCCAGATCCTTCAGATTCCCAGCTTCATGTTGGTGCTTCTTCTCTTCAGTTCACCCCACTCATTTTCTATAGGATTCAGGTCAGGGAACTGGGATGGTCATGGCAGAAGCTTGATTTTGTGCTCAGTGACACATTTGTGTGTTGATTTTGTTGTTTGTTTTGGATCGTTGTCCTGATGGAAGATCTAATCATGGCCCATTAGAAGATGTAGATTCTAAAAAGCAGAAGTTTTTGAACCAAGGTGTTTATCACAGATTGAAATAGTGTTGGATGGAAGGAGGAAATGACAAGTTAAAACTCTTGCAAACGTACTTGTAGTCAACAACCAGCTGTACATAGACAGCTGCAATAAATTGATAATTAAATGTCTGGATTGAAGATATAGAAATCATACTATAAGAGATACACTTGTATACTTTTTTAGACCTAGGAAGTGTGAGTTCTTCAAAAGCCAAGTGAAAAACAGTATATTAAATGCTTGACGCATAGAGTAAATTCAAGAAGCAGATGAAATCATCCATCTTGCTTAAGAAAGATTCTATGGCCCACTCAAACATGACCAAGGAATTTTCCAACAGCTGGCAGGAAATACACTAACACACCACTTCATCACCCACAATTGGATGCTCCACTTAGATTCAACCTTTCCTCTGGTTGAATTAGATACTCACCTAAATGTTGCAAACATCAGAATAGATGAAAAGTGAATAGAAACGCCACTTAGCTCACAATGTGCATGCTTACAACTGTACATGAAGCAGCTCTCACTCTTTCAGAGCTCGTCGATTGCCAACCAATTTCGATGTTCAACCTCAAACTGAGACTAGTCTTCACACCGTAGGGAATGCAATATTCTCACCAAATTGCTGCAGAAAATATAGCCAAGAAACCCTCAACTAAAGGTAAAAAACACTATTACAGAGCAGCAAGAGGTCATGTCTTTCAACCAAGCAACACAATACTAAGAAACGTGTCCAAGAGACGTGGCCAAGGAAAGTTATGCACTTATATTGAGAATTAAGCTGCCACACATATTGGGGAAGGAACTAGAGATGTTCCAGTCCAAAAAGTACAAACACCAGTGTTCTTGTGCTCCACGACAGCCAGTCAACAGCTTCAGAATTTCCCAGCGGAGCAGATAATAGGCAAGCAGAGACCATTTTAAAGACATTGACATGAGGTGAATCTAAAAACCAGTTTTATTCGCTTGCATTTTAAACAGACTCCCTGCTGGGCTAACCCAGCCTTAGTTGTTTTACGCTCAAATGCAGAAATGAATGATAAAAAAAGGATGAAAGAACTATTTTTTTCTGTGAACTCCGACGGAGGCACTGATGCAGTGGCTGGGTAAGGGCGGACAATGTTCTGATAATGAAACCTGTGAGGCTTAAAAACACATCATCTTGTAATAGTGTAGGCCTGCTTTGCTTAAGCAACTGTAGCAGAATTAATGCTTGAACTAAAGTCACTGAAAACTTCTCATTAGCCTTTCAAAATTGAGCTTTGAAGCATTTTGCAAAAGCAGACACTGAGAAATTAATGAGGGAAAAAGATGTCCCGAACATCAGATGCACAAATGATACACAAATTCAACAGCCTCAAAGTCACTATGAAATTTGTGGAGTATTGCAGTATTTATTATATGTTTTTTTTCACGCATATCATCATTTTTTCTATTAATGTGCCCTCATAATCTTTAATTAAAATAACTTCCCCTCCCACTTGCAGTTACATCTCTTCTCTGGTGACATTTTTACTAGTGTGAGGGCGGGACAACCTGTCACTCACATGATATCACAGCAATAGCAGACTACAACGATACATTCAATTCCTGATGGACAAAATCAAGTCCCGCCCTACATTTTTTATTGTTTGAGAAGCCGTTTCACTCAGATATGCGTCACAATAGGGAAGAAAAAACGATTGCAACTTCCATTTCATGCCGACTTTAAAGATTAATGGATGTATGTTGAATTTAATAACTCACACCCTACAGGAAGTGAAAGGGAATCTGAAGGAAGGACAATCCTGAAAGAGGAAGGATATGAACTTGCTCCAGCACAGAATGTTGATATTGGGAAGTAATCACTGGGCTTGCTGAGACTGGATCCTGCAAATATGTTTCCATATAGACATGACATAAGCAATATCTGCCAGGCTGTTTGCTGAGCTTGTTGAGGCTGATCCCAGCTGGATTTTTAAACAGATAATATATTCCTTTGGAAATTGATGTGTGGAATGTTGCTATACAGAGTTTTGGCAATGCTCCCAGTAAGGGATGGTGGAGAGAGATTGATAGGAGGGAAGTAGTGAATATATTCATATGGTGTTCCTAATGGTCCTGTGATTAAACACACTCTCAGATGTTTCTGGCAAGCAATGGGAGAAAATGGAGAACTCCTCTTTCCTGTCGCATTTACTATGGCTCAAATACAGGCACATTCACACACACACACACACACACACACACACACACACACACACACACACACACACACACACACACACACACACACACACACACACACACAAACCAAATTGTCACTGCAGTGTGTGTCAGTGCTCCTTCAGCTTTCCTCACTGGAGTTTATTTGTATTTAGTGTATTTTGATGAAATTATGATTTAAAATTAGTAAATGGTTCAAATTCATCATTATTAGTCAGTTTTACTCTTTAAAAACATGAAATAATGATTATCTTAAAGCTTCTGCTAAGAAAAATGAAATTCTGTTACAATGTTTGTCCTATGAACAAGACAATCACTGCAGTTATTACAGTAATCTAGAAGTTTTAAAACTGGGGCATGGGGATGCCGAGGGGGCCCAATAAGGAAGTGCAAGGGGGTCTGTGAAAAGTCTAAAGTAAAAAAATAAAAAAAATAAAAAAATAAACTAAATAAATTAAATTAAATTAAATAAAATTAAACAACAACAACAAAAAATCTACCAATAAATCGATCAATAAATAAATAATACATCTGCAGTACAGCACAGTAATATAGTGAGTAGAGAAAACAATAATACAAGTGAAATATTTTCCAAATACTAAATATTTTATGTATATTTATAATATTATTATTCATTTCCACAGTAAATTTAGTCTTTATACACGAAAATACATAGCTGTGTTTTAAATTTTAGGATGGGGGGCATGGGTGTATAGATATAGCTAGAATAGATATCGAATATAGAATAAATCCAATCAAACGTACTAATGTCACACCCAATCTCATTTGCATATGAAGTTGTCACATGACGTGATGAATCTGCATTTTGGCGTATAGAGTGCTATTTATAGAGGCAAAAAGATTTGGCAGCATTGGTTTTCAGCGTGAATGCTGCGAGAAACACATAAAACGCATTTAAATTTGGAAATTGAGGTAAAATCATACCCTATATATTGTATTGTTATATATTACATTGACTCAATTAAATATTTCGGAGTGTTTATTTACACCAAGTGCAAATCGCGTGCCTTGTTGGCAAGCGCTATTTATACTAGCCCTGCCCAACACTGCCTTGTTGGGCCACACAAGATTAAAAAAGACGTGCATGACCCAATGTCAGTACTTTAGTCAGTAGAGTGTAAGGTTCATGGAACTCAGTTTTGACACGATCGACCCGGGTTCGAATCCACCTTTTGCAGAGCTCGCTCTTGTAGGATTGAAAATAATCAAAGATATTTGATATTTGCAATTGAACAAAGACATACTGCTTTACTGTTTTCAACCCCCATCTTTCTTATCAGAAGGGCCATTTGGAATTCCTAAAGACAAAGAGATTCTGAAGGCTTGTAGGCCAAAGGTGTGTCACCCCTTAAGTACAGTGGGGGGAAGCTTGGTCTGATTGGTCAGTTTGAATGACTCACAATAGGGTTTGAGTTACATGGTCAAGGAAGTATAAAAGAAGGTTGTAACTTGCTCACGGGGGCCTTTTATTTTCTGCTCTCTTCTTCTATTCTCTGTCTCTCTCTCTTCTTGGGGGCCTTCTCTTTGGCTCTTCTCTTCTTTGCTCTCTTCTTCTCTTTGTCTCTCTCCCTCTCTCTCTTTCTATCCTTCAGGTAACATTCTATTCATGCTGGGTACGATTAATGGTATAAGTTTTTATCATCTCATACATCTATTTTGTAACTACTTTAAGTGTAACCATAACCAGATTTTGTCATTAAATTCTTTCAATTATAAATGATTGCTAACTAGTTTTGATTTGGTATTGACTTCGAAGTGCTTCCTATTGCAATACAATATAGTCACACTATAGCAACGCTCTCCCACATATTTAGCTATTGTAACTGCGCTTATTTCCGTCGTTGGTATAAGTACAGTGGGTGGATATAGACGAGAAATGTACAGTTTTCTACCATCTTGCTCATAAAGTTTCTTTAGTCTTTCGGCAACCCTGCAGCCTGAACCACTGTAGGCGGCCCACCCTTACACTCTTCTCCCTTTTCCTATCACATACATATCACATCGAAAAGACATTTACTTTCCATACATTTAAAAAAAAAAAATTCTAAAAGTGGAAATAAAGTGCCTAACGAATGTTTAACAATAATAAAAGTATTTATTGGGCAGGGTTAGGGGTAGGTGTAGGGAGGGCTTTTATTATCCTATTAAGTGTAACAGCAGTCCACTGGAGGCAAGTTTGCTGAACCCAAGTGATTAACTTACATAACATAACATAACATAACATAACATAACATAACATAACATAACATAACATAACACAAAGACAAAGACAAAGACAAAGACAACAGTGGGTTATATACATTCAATACAAGACTAGGACACATGGCAAACATGAGGGTTTAAATACACAATGACTAAAGACTAGACAAGACACACCTGTGAACAATGATAAACCAATAAACCAATGACATGACACAATACACAAGACAAAGGAGCACATGGCAGGATCACATGACAAGACCAGGTAGTGCATGGCAAGACATGACAGTGAACATGGCAAACTTAAACACATGAAACATAACCAAAACACCCTGTGAAAATTCCCCCCCTTTATGGGCGGCCCCAGACACCCAAACATAACCAGAGCCCCAACAGAAGTCTAGGGGGGCAGTCATGGGGGAGGGTCGACGGGCCAGGCCCGTGCAGAGGCACCGGACACAGATCCCGGCATGGCTTGGGAGCGTGGGCGGACCTGGATCCTGGAGCGCGGCCTTCTCAGGGTATCCACTGAGAAGGCCTGGAAGACATGACACAATACACAAGACAAAGGAGCACATGGCAGGATCACATGACAAGACCAGGAAGTGCATGGCAAGACATGACAGTGAACATGGCAAACTTAAACACATGAAACATAACCAAAACACCCTGTGACATTAAGGCGGCATCCATTTAATAATTTTAATAAATATAATAGTTTACACTCAATGTTATTATGGCATCCTGTTAATGTACAACAATACTGAGGTGAAAATAGTATGTATCTGCCAAGATAAAGTATAAATAGCATCTAATTACTATTTACACATATTGCAAAGAACTGCTATTTTACATGGTATAAATAGAATATATCACTATTTTCACTTAGTGTAAATAGCATATATCGCTAAGATAATATGCTATTTTTACTTAGTATAAATAGAATCTATTGCTAAAATAGCCGCTGCCTCAATATTTACCATCTTTTATTCTGTATAATTGGATGTTTTTTAAATAAACACTAACAAAAACTATACAAGTTTTAGGGCTGGATGATATGACGATGTATATAACATTGATATAAGTGATCACCAGGATTTAGACCCACCTATATTCAATTTGCAAAACAAATTGGCCTGCGAACGCTTTATATATATACAATATAGTACAATTTACTTCCCCGGCATTGAAATCAGGCACATATAAATGTCAGGAAACACGATTTCTGGCTGCATGTCAATATCCATGGATCACTGGATCTTTGGTAAGTTGTAAGGAAAACTATATTGAGTATAACCTTTAGTTTAAACTTTAGTTTAGTTTTATTGATAATTGTTTGCTTTACTCTTTCTTCCATTAACTCCAGTCATGCAGCAGCTCTTTTGCCACTCCGGCTGAGGGAGCATGTTTCGGCGGGAAAGTGACGTCAATGCATACCCTCTATTAATACTGCATTCATACCATATCATAATTACCGTAGTCTCAAAATGACAACATGCGGCATTATACTGTTCATGTCCTCAGACTGGGAATAATTAGGCATTTCTATGGCACCACTATAAACACATAAATGAATCTGCAGCGGTCAGTGGTCACGTGGTACAAGTAGGAGCTCTCAAACAATTCACCAAAATGATCCTGAACTGTAAAATACCTTTCACATGCTTGTAGAACTTGTAATTACAATGTGTAAACATGTACGAGCTACTTGTACTACATGGCCCTTGTACCACTTGAGCACTGCAGTGACGGGTAGGTTTAGGGATCAGTGTTGGGTTTAGGCAATTAGTCCTGGGATTGACATGACCAATAAAGAATCGTCTGCAAGGTCAGGGGAAAAATCACGCCAGTCCAACAGATGCCCGTTTTAAAGCAGGGGTGAGTAATATTTCACTTATTTATTTGCTTAATAAAATATCGCATTTATAGTGCATTTGCAACGTGTTCATTGCTAAGTTTAGTGTAGCAAAACAGACTCGGCGCAGCCCTTATAAGTAATCCATGTGCAATGTATTTGACTGCCATGACAACTACCACGCACTTGCTGCTGTCCATATTTGGGGCTCCATGGCCCTGAAGTAAACTCTCTGAGGTCATTCTCTAATCGATAACTGAGACACAAGGTGGTTGCATTTGTATTAGAGTGAGTCTGCAGAGTGATATGATAGGCTGTTTACATATTGGAAGGAAAAACCGTCAGGTCTAGAGACGTATTTAAAAAAAAAAGGTGAACAACTTTTAGCGCCTCATTTTTAGAATGCAGTGTCATCATGGCCAAGGTGCAACGGTCAAACTCCAGTCTAGCGCGTATTTACATTATAAAAAAATGTAAACTCAGTAGAATGTAAAAACTCATTCTTGGTGAATTGCACTGGGGAGAACGTACACACCGGTTTCTTGCTGAGAGTCTGCTATTGCCCTTTGACAAAATAAAATCAGGTTAAGATTAGCATGGCAGCCATAAATAAACCAAGTATTACAATACCTTTAAGGAATAACAGTTTTGGGGGACTGTAGCTACTAGCTAAATATGGCCGCCTGATATGTTATCCTCTGGCAGTATGAGCTCCAGGAGTCCACTCTTCTCTCCATCTCATCTGTAATCCAAGCCTTCCAACCAGCCTCTCAGTATGTGTGTGAGTGAGTGTGTACAGAATTTCTTTCTTAAAGGAAATGAAAGTTGTCATTATTTATTAACCCTAATGTCTTTTTTAAACCCTAAAAGCAAAGTACAATGAAAAGTGTAATAAAAAAACAAAACAAAACAAACAAAAAAACACCTGAGAAAAACAACATGGAAATGTCCTTATTAACACAGCACTTTAGGTCCTATTTATAAAGACTTATCTTAGATTGTATGGCTTTGCAATATGCATATGGACCACTTTTATAACACTCTAATCGTCCTATATATAGTGCAGTGGTCAGAAAGAAGTATGGTCCCCAACAGAGCAGCACAGAAACCTTCAGCACCATGGACAGTGACACCAGAGGAGGCCACACGGTCTAAGCAACCCAGTTAGTATGATCAGGACCAGGGATAGCTCCTCCAATGAAGGTGTGCACCTTTTCCTCTTTGAACTAGGAGGCCATGAGTGCAGGAGGGGAGGTGAGTGGACGCAAAGTGCTGGATGTCCCACAGCCCAGATGTTGGACAAGACCTAACCCTTGAGCTCTTGAGGGCAGAGGCTGAGCGGAGGATGTGAGTAGCTGATCCACCTTAACTAATCCAGAGGGAGTAATTTGCTGCAACAAGGACCAACCCAAGAAGGAAAAGATTTTCTCCCTATCCCCTCTCCCAGACCTTATTAAGAATAAAGAAAATTGCTTGCTCAACTCCTGCCTGGCGAATTGTTTGTTCTGAAACTCTGAGTTGAACCCCACAAATCCTGTGTTTAAAGGTTACAAAATGTAATGCATGCACTGCTAAAATGTATGTCTTGAATGCAGTGTCTTTGGATAAAAGAAACTCATGAATGTACACACAATGAAATATTGATAAACACCACCTCAAAGTAAGATGTGTTGTTTCACAATCAGGAAGATTTAAAAATACATGTGCTGATGGAAGGCAGCAACAAAATCTTCACACTCTTATTTTACAAGTAGGTTTATAAACAGAGTTTCAGGAATAAATTACGTAAATTACGCTATTTTGGCTCTAGATCCTTAATATCTTCAATGTGTTTCATCAAAAACATAACTGTAAATATGTCAAAGAGAACAAAGTTTGAATTCACAGGATGAAACTTTCAGCACCCTGGACAGTGTCAATCTTTTTCAGAACTCTGGACAGCAGCTTTTAGGGGGAAGTGAAATGTATATTTTTGACTGACCTTTTTTCTGTGAACTGCCATAGCATTTTCTTCTCTGCTAAATCCCCCATGCAGTTCTAGCTCCACTCAACAAGCGAAGATTTCTCCCAGAGTGCATGAGTGCATTTCCAGAGTGCTGGGGAAAATGCTGTTTGCTTACCCTTTAATCAACAAAAGGGAACAGATGAGCTCCTACAGAGTTGCAGTATTTACTCTGGGATATTTTAATGACCCAAATTACATTGTGTTAGCCCAAACAACATGGCATTGATTAAAAATACATATCATCATATTTTTATCTCATTATATTCTAATTTGCTCTGTAGCAGACAGACTAATTAATAATTATTTACAAGGAGCACAGCAGTTGGCATCTTTAAGCCTGACAAGTTTAAATACCATAATCAAAAGACATATTCTTCCTCTTGGCATAAATACATCAATGTGTCCACTTTGACCTTTTGTTTTAGAGAAAAGGAGAGATAGTGTGGGCAACACAATACTTTGTATGACAGAATGGCAAGAGCTCCAAGATTTAAGATGAAGCTGTATACATCCCAAGACTGACACAAAAATATTGACAATGGAAATTAGTTAAGATTAAGAATACAGTCAGTCATGTTGTCAGATTGATTTAAATGGTTTTTTTTAGTATACTAAAAATGATTTTTAGAAAGTCAGAAGACAGCTGTTGTTGTCAGTGGAGAAAAATGCTTTTCAGATAGTGTAGTTACAGCATCTAACAGCCAATTCACCTCTTCCCAGCATGCACTGGGGGATGAATACAATAGATTTGCTTATATTGTTGTTGTTGGTATTCTTGTCACATTCAGTAATTTGTTTTCTTCTTTTTCTCCTTTAATATGATCAGTTAGTTGAATGGTACCCTAGTTGTGTTACCAAGTGTTGGGGTCTGTGTGTGGAAGTTTAGAGCAGTTTATGGTTGATTTTTTTCTTCATGTTTTAATTCACTGAAGTCACAACATTTACTTAAAATATTGAAAAAGATGGCTTCAACTCACAAAAAGCCATGCGAATCAGTTATCATTAAAGCTGCAGTCCATAAGTTTTGCCTCTTTGTCGCCATCTCTGTTTGAAACCTGCAATTGCAGTTATTTGCGGAATTATCATCTTTACGTGGCTTGTGCATCGGCACGGCTCCTCAGCGCGGATGAATCTAATGTTTTGAGGAGTATGTGTGGCTGTCATTTAGTCACCGCACCGGTGTGGATACTGTACTTCGGAATCACAGATTCTACGTCTTAGAAGTATGACCAAAATAAGAATTTCCCCCGCAAAATGTCATCTGAACAAGTAAGTAACATGTCTGCCACTTTTGTTTTGACCAACCGAGAAAAAAAGCATTACAATAAATCGTGCTACCAACGGTGATTGAATCTAACGATCTCTTAGCTCATATCAAACTGTGCAAATTATTATTATTGCTATACTTTGATCTCGAATTGTTAATGTTAACAACATCAGCATTGCATGACTACATGTATTTAGTGTGTATTAGTGTTACCTGTAGATTTTAGTTTCTGTACAGTCTAATCTCCTGCTTTTGACTACGCGTGAATCTCCAGTTGTCACTGATGATTGTCGTTTGATTGTCGTTCTGGATTACAATCCGCATTCAAAATGATACGTTTAATTATTCCAGCTGCTGTGAGAAAAGGCTATAAATGATCCGCCACCTGCAGCATCCTCACATGCGATAGCCTACTAGCCAGACTCCTTTATGTATACAGACGTGACGTAATACAAAGACATGCTCTAATTTCCCGCGGTAATCCACCAGTACCACTCAAATTATAACACATTATTGCAAGTTTACCGTTGTGAACTGGGTTAAGATCAGGAGATTTTGAACACTGGCTGGTTATGTACTTGCTCAAAAATTTATTTTGGATCAAGTCATCCTAGGTGTATATGACATTTCTAGTTCAGACAAATACAATCTGAGTTATATTAAAAAATGTCCTGGCTCGCAGCTTTCTAATCAATCCATCATTAAAAGTGCTCCACACGGCTCCGGGGGGTTAATAAAGGCCTTCTGAAGTGAAGCGATGCATTTGTGTACGAAAAATATCCATATTTTCCAGCTTGTGACGTAGCGCAGAGGATAGAGCAAAACAAAACTTGGTTCTCACAAGAACTAGCATATTCTCACCGGAGCGTCCTATGTCATACACTGGAACGCCAGTCTCTCGTGAACGCACGTACAACAGTTAGCGGAAGTTAGAGATTACAGTTTGTAAAGTTTTAAATATGGATATTTTTTCTTACACAAACGCATCGCTTCACTTCAGAAGGCCTTTATTAACCCCCCGGAGTGTGGAACACTTTTATGATGGATACATGCACTTTTATGGACTTCAAAACAGAAGCCATTCACTGCCATTATAAAGCTTGGAAGAGCCAGGACATTTTTTATATAACTCCGACTGTATCTGAACAGGATGACTTGATGGTGAGTAAATCATGGGCTAATTTTCATTTTGGGTGAACTATCCCTTTAACTAAAACTGTTTAAAAATGTTTCTGTTAATTGAAATAAACCTGAAATAAAATAAAATAAAATCTTATTTGAAAATCAACTAAAAATTAAACTAAATGAAAATAAGAAATGTTGCCTTGCATTGCAATAAGTTTAAGTTGAAGCACTAAAATTATAATAATAAAATACTATAATAAAAACTAAAACAAATTAAAACGAAAACTGAAATAAAAATAAATTACACCTAAATATAGCAATATTAAAAAATAAAAATAAATAAATGACAAAAGCACATCACAAATCACTACAAATTAAACTTAAACATTCAAATTAACATTAAAAGTAAAAATATAAAAATAAAAGCTAATTTAAAATATTAATAAAAGTATAATAAAACTAAAATAAAAAACTTAAATAACACTGATGTGAACCGTTTTTACATTACGTTTTAAAACAACATTTTTACATTTATTTATTTATTTTCTGTTTATGTTATGTCTTGATGACCATACAAAAATGCATTGAATAAGCCTTTAGGGAGTTCTGTAAAGCAGTGGTTGTATAGATTAGTGGAACATGATGATGGTGACTTTGTACTTGGATATTCTGATTTAATCTAAGGTGGTTGGTGACCTGAAGGGTTTGAGAACAATTGCTACAAAGTAATGGTATTATCATCAACTTGTTTAAAGTGCTTTATAATGTATGGAGGCATTAGACATACAGATGTGCAAGAAACCCAGAGAATTGACTTGGTCTTTAGCAGACAATTCCCATTGAGCAATTTAGGCAAACGCCTGGGGCACAATAGTAATAGAACAGAACTGTTATCTATTAGATTGTCCTTTTATGGATTTAAACCTGCAACTTTTGCATTAGCAGCCCAGATCTTTAACCCGAACCTCTAAAACTAGCACTCTAACACAAATGTGTTGTTTTAATGTGTGCATGCACATCAGTTGAGTCTAATTGCATATATGTATGTATGCATTTGCATGCTGAGGAACAGGATTGATAGTGCAATGGTTTTTATACTCTTGTTAGCTCAGACTATGCACCAATATATCACATGACGTTCCAAAGACACTTTTTGATGATTATGGTAACAATGGAGCCTGAGAAGGCTAATTTTCCTTTGAGGACTCATAAGGCAGCCTGCAGTCTCCGAATGGCTTATTAACTGTACTCTGACTCTTATGTGGAAAAGAGAGCCTATCCTCTAAACACACCATCATTCCACTCCTCTACACTAGCTCAGCAAAGGAGCCTTCATTTGCTTTGTTGCCTACTAGAAAGCAGCCATAAAAACACCAGGGGTGCAAAAAAAATGGGTTGTGCAGCACACAAGGCGTGTTTCCAGAGTCATAGATGTTTTTTTTTAAACGTGCATTCCTAAAATAACCTAAAAATAACTAGGTACAAATTTACATTTGCGCAGTTTGGCAGACACTTTTTCCCCAAAGCAACTTACAGTACAGTCCATTCAAAGTTTGCATTGTGCTTCACTGGGACTCAAACCCATAACTTTGGCATTGCATCAACAAATAATATTTTTTAATGTGTGACTACAGAAAGCTGGAAGGGTCAAACGGCATTTTAAATTATGTAGAGTGATAAAAGCACACTGAAGATTAGTAAGTCCTTTTTAAATTTTTGCTCCAGTAATATTGATATTAATGTTTCAACAGTTATTGTAAAGGTTTTTTTCTTTGCAGTGTATCATATTATTGTCCTGTTTTATAATGTAACATTTAAAGGATTAGTTCACCCAAAAATGAAAATTCTGTCATTAATTACTCACCCTCATGTTGTTCCAAACCGTAAGACCTTTGTTCATCTTCGGAACACAAATTAAGATATTTTTGATGAAATCCGAGAGCTCTATGAGCTCTCCGTAGACAGCAATTTAATTGCCACTTTCAAGGCCCAGAAAGGTATGAAAGACATCAGCTACAGTGGTTCAACCTTAATTTTATGAAGTGTTGAGAATACTTTTTGTGCGCAAAAAACAAACAAAAATGTATTCAACGATTTCTTCACATCTGTGTCAGTCACACAGTGCAGCACTTCTGAGTTACGCCTGAGCTACGCCAGAACGCCCGCTTACCATTGGTCGACGCTGTTCACGTGAGCACCACGACACATGCGTGTGATGCTGACACAGGAGCTAGCCAACATAAACTGCATAGGAGACTGACACAGACGAGAAGAAATTGTTGATTAAAGTCGTTATTTTTGTTTGTTTTTTGCACACAAAAAGTATTCTTGTTGCTTCATAACATTAAGGTTGAACCACTGTAGTCACATGGACCATTTTAACAATGTTTTTACTACCTTTCTGGGCCTTGAAAAATTGCTGTCTATGGAGGGGTCAGAGAGCTCTCGGATTTCAAAAATATCTTTATTTGTGTTCTGAAGATGAACGAAGGTCATACGGTTTTGGAACAACATGAGGGTGAGCAATTAATGACAGAATTGTCATTTTTGGGTAAACTAATCCTTTAATATTGCAGTGAGTGTTTAAAAATTACATTTATTTTATTTTTATGTTCCTCATTATAAAATATAATCTTTTTGATTTTCTCATTTCCAATGCTTAAACAGCTATGTTGATTTCCTATGCCCTATGGCTGGTGGGCACTAGCATTGATGTTACACAACAAATGGGTAGTTGCACCTCTGTGAAACACAGTGTATATTTATTTGACTTTTGAGTCTGACTGAGGCTTTTGCGTGTGTTGCTGTATGCGTTCATCACACTTTCTACAGGCATTTCCTGTTATCTGTTTAATGACAGAATGCAATGTAATTGCCCTCACTGGAGCAGAACTCAAAGAGGTTCATGGGTGTTCTCATCTCATTCGCTGAAGGGAACCATTGTGTTTTATTTGTTCTGCACATCATTATCCCGGGGCTTAATTGATCTTCTTATTGAACATGGCTTTGGGTTCCTTTATTTATCCAGTGCACCGCACTCTTAAAGATAAGGGCATCTTATCATTCTTACTCATGGAGGTTCACGCTGAGTCATTAGAAACGTTGTAACACCGTGAAACCAGGTTAATTGCACTATTAAAGAACATACTGTTCGAAGTACACTATGTGCTTCAAGTTATCAAGTGATTTTTTTTTTCAGTTGTACACCTTAGGCTGTAAGTAGTAATTGCAAAAAAAAAAAAAAAAGTAATGCTAGCAGTGTATTGGAGCTATATTATGGGAAAAAAGGACTCGGTTATGGGAAAACTCCTTTTTTTTAAATATTGAAGCCTTATTTTTAAAATGCAGTGCAGTTGCACAGCCAATATTATGCAAGCTATAAGCGTGCTGGTTGGCTGGGCTGCAGGAACTGCAGAAACCTATGGCGAGGTGGCATATGTACGCGAACCAATCTGGGAGCATCCCGCCGCCCGTGAGCTAAGCACGTCAAAATGGGCAGAGCTACTGGCTATAAAAGCAGCTCATTTTCGCCATAGAAATCAGCGACAAGACCTGTGACCTTGAAGCGACAAGACCTGTGACGCTTAATAGCACGGCCGTCTACGCAATACTCATTCCCGTTATTCTCAGGGAACCGAGGTTGTCAAGTCAAATCACCTTTATTTATATAGCGCTTTTTACAATGCAGATTGTTTCAAAGCAGCTTCACAGTGTTAAACAGGAAAATTATGCAACAGAATTTGATTCGGCTGTACAGCCTCTCTGAAGAAAACAGTGATGTCATCCAGCTCATTTCAATTATCATATAGTGTCAATGCGGGCAGATCAGTAATATAATTTAAATTTTAGTGTCCCCAACTGAGCAAGCCAAAAACAAAGGCAACAGTGGCAAGGAACCAAAACTCCTTCAGTGGCCAGAATGGAGAAAAAAACCTTGGGAGAAACCAAGCTCAGTCGGGGTGCCAGTTCTCCTCTGGCCGACGAACAAATAGTGTATGATTATGATTCTGGCAACATTACAGGTCAGAAGTCATATTAGATCGAAAGATATTCGTAAGATTATTTGAAAGATTGGAGTCATCACGCCGGAGACGGGTTTAATGAGGATGTCGTGTCGATGCGGCATTTACAGGGTGGAGTTTAATTGACACGGTTTTGGAAATGACACGGACACGGTGACCTAGTTAATGCAGCCTAAAACAATCATTTAACTGATTTGAATAATATAAATTGAAATGCCATAGTAAAGAGAGTTTTTAGTCTAGATTTAAACTGACAGAGTGTGTCTGCTTCCCGAACAATGCTAGTAAGACTAACAATGCTAGGAAGACTTATGTGAGTAACCGAGACGTTCCCTAGACCGTCACTAGACGCTGATGGGAACTCAGTTCAATCACGCCATGCTATTAAAGCTGATGACCTAGCTCTGAACTCTCACCTGAGGAACAAAGCCTGAGGCTATAGAGTAGAACTTTGGCCAGAAATCCAACAGGGCCCGGACGAGGGTCTGAGCCCACGGAAGGAGTATCTAGTGGTTTGGGTTCTTTAGAGGCCCACCTCACTATACAGAAAGGACTCGTGCCTGCAGTGCAGGGACTTCCAAGTTGTAAAATATCACAAATGTGGACGGCGAGGACCACCCGGCCACCGCACAAATGTCATCGACTGATACACCACTGGACCAAGCCCATGAAGAGGCCATGCCTCTCGTGGAGTGAGCTCTGAAGGCCTTAAAAGCCCATAGAGGCGTAGGCTAAAGAGACAGTGTCTACTATCCAACGTGATAATCTTTGCTTCGTGACCAGAAGCCCTTTGGTGCGGCCACCGAAGCATATAAAGAGCTGTTCTGACTGCCTGAATTGGGCAGAATGCTCTACATAGACTCTGAGAGCCCTGATGGGGCAGAGTAGGTTTAATTCTTTGTCGTCCTCCAACAAGGGAAGAGCCGACAGTGAAATGACCTGGGCTCTGAACGGAGTTGAGAGCACCTTTGGTACATAACCATGTCTCGGTTTGAGGATGACTTTGGAGTCGTTAGGCCCTAACTCAAGGCAGGAAGCATTCACAGAGAGTGCTTGCGAGTCGCCCACTCGCTTGACCGATGCTAGGGCTAGCAGGAGTGCAGTCTTGAGCGAAAGTGGCTTTAATTTAGCCGACTGCAACAGCTCGAATGGGGGACCCCTAAGGGCCCTGAGGACCGTGGAAAGGTCACATGAGGGTATAGAAGGGGGACGAGGTGGGTTCAGCTTCCTGGCCCCTTTGAGGAAGCGTACGACTAAGTTGTTTCTAAGCTAAGCTTCGAGCAGCTTCATCAACACAGGGAACCATATTTGGGTCCGCCAAAGAGGGGCTATTAGGAGGACTGCACACTTGCTCTCCCTGATCCGTTCGATGGCCTGCAGGAGCATCAAGACTGGAGGGAATGCATAAAGGGGGAGGCTGGGCCATTCGTGGGCCAGCGCATTCCTACCCTTTGAAAAGAATATTGGGCAATGAGAGTTGTCTTCTGAAGCGAAGAGGTCCACCTTTGCTCACCCGAAAACACTCCAGATTAGCTGAACCGTTTGAGGGTGGAGAGACCATTCCCCGGGGGGAACGTTGTCTCGAGACAGCACGTCTGCTCCCTGGTTCAATTTGCTCAGCGAGCGCAGGTTGGCTTGTGCCCACAGAAGGAGGCGTTTGGCCATGGTGTACAGGTTGCCTGACCTGAGTCCACCCTGGCGGTTTATGTAGGACACCACTGCCATGTTGTCTGTCCAGACTAAGACGTGATGTCCTGCCAGGTACAGGAGGAAGGTTTCTAGGGCTAAGGAGACTGCTCTCATCATTCTGGCGCAAGCCAGGCCCTCATTTGGGTAGAGTCAAAGACTGTTCCCAGGAATGTAATTTGCTGGCTGAGGGACAGTACACACTTGGATAAGTTGATCCTGAGCCCAAGGCATTCCAGATGGCTGAGGAGCCAGGATCTGTGAGTTAGTAACTCGGCCTCTGACTGGGCCAGAATGAGCCAGTCATCAAGGTAGTTCAGAATGCGCATTCCCCGCTGTCTCAGGGGGGAGAGAGCCGCATCTATGCATTTCGTAAATGTACACGGTGACAGTGACAGGCCGAATGGCAGGACTGTGTACTTATAAGCCACCCCCTCAAATGCGAATCTCAAGAACGGTCTATGATGGGGGGCTATCTGGATGTGAAAGTATGCATCTTTCAGATCCACTGATAAAAACCAATCCCCTGGGCGAACTTGCGAGAGGATTTGTTTGACTGTTAACATCCTGAATGGCCGTCTCATGAGGGCCTTGTTTAGGTGTCTGAGATCCAGTATAGGCCTGAGGCCGCCGTCCTTTTTCGGCATAAGGAAGTAGTGGCTGTAGAAGCCTGACTCGCTCTGTGAGGGGGGCTCCCTTCACTAGTAGATTTGACACTTCGGTGCCAGGAGGACTTGAGTCACGTTGCTCCTTACCGATGTGTTGACCATGTCTTGAAAGCGCGGAGGTCTGGGAGCGAATTGGAGTGAGTAACCTTGTTTCATTATATTCAAAACCAATACTGACACATCGGGGATGGCTTCCCAGGCCTCGGCCCAAGTAGCTAGGGGTTGAATAAAGCTTGGAGGTGGGCCGGCGTGATGGGGGAGTCAAAGAAGGCGGTATTATCCGCATCCTTGATCTCTGTCAAGTTGAGTCACAAGTGGTGCTCAAGCACTACCAGGCTGGCCATGCTTCTTCTATGCGGTGGTCTTAGTGGCTGCGCAGGTCACAGAAGGCTGCCAGGTCTGGTCCATAGAGTGGAGGAGTTTCGCCTGGAAAACCTGAAGGACTGCAATAGTGTGCAGAGCTGAGGCAGCTTGACCGGTGAGAGGCGTAGGCCCAGCTGGCGAGAGCTGAAGTCGTCCTGCACTGCTTTGATGGATGCACTGCTTTGGCCTTCCATCCAATGGCGGTGAGCGGGTAGAGATGCGCGGCCACAGCTTCCTCTAGGGGGGGAAGTTTCTTGTAGCCCTGTTCCTCCGCGCCGTCTAATGTCGAGAACGGTGCCGAGGCGGAAGTGCGTAAGCGGGCAGAGTATGGAGTGCGCCAGGACTTCGTAAGTTCGTCATGAACTTCTGAGCTCACTCGTGTCCGTGTGCTCATTAGTCCTCTGACCCCGCTGTTTCTTCCTCCTATGTTCCTAGGAGGATAGAAACGGGAAGCTATCCGCGGGCGCAGAGAGCAGAGCGGCATGTTCTTGCAGTGAGAGGGGCTCTGCATGTCTCACACTCAAAGTGCAGCATTTGCAACAACACCGCGCTTGCTCTTTCAGAGAAATTTGCTTTTTTTCTCTCAGCGTTTTTCGCTATAAAGGATACTCTGTGATTGGTTCGGACACATATGCCAGGTTTATGCAGTTCCCACAGCCCAACCAACCAGCACGCTTATAGCCCAACCAACCAACACGCATAATGTTGGCTGTGCAGCTGCACTGCGTTTTAAAAAAAAGGCTTCAATATTTTGAGAAAATTAGTTTTCCCATAAATGTCTAGCGACGCAATATGAGGAAAGGGAATTTTCGAAAAGGGAACCCATTATTTTTTGGAATAAAGAATAAGTTAATTACTGCTAAATACCAATAATAAAATTCAACTAACATGCATAATTAGGGTAGCAAAACAATTAAGATTATCAGTTATAAAATGGAGGAGAAAATACTTTCCATATCTTTTGTTAAAGGCCGTACCTCCCAATGAAAGTTGAAGTAAAACTATACTAAGGTTAATACTAAGGTAAAATACAATACAACTACACCACTACACCACTACTTTAAAGGATAAGTTCACTTTAAAATGAAAATTACCCCATGATTTACTCACCCTCAAGCCATCCTAGGTGTATATGACTTTCTTCTTTCTGATGAACACAATGGGCCTCATTCATGAAACACGAGCAGAAATTTTTTTTGTGTAAATCGTTCGTAAAGCCGCTTTGACATACATTTTTGGATTCACGAAAATGTTCGTATTTTCAAAATGTTAGTTGGTACGAAATAAATTTACACCTGCTCTCTACCACGTGTAAATGGTGCGTAAAACATTTGAACGGTCTGTGTTCTAATTTAGGCAAACTGATGACATTGCATTGTGATGCACTATGTACCATACTTCACGAGTTGATTTGCCCGGTGTTTTTTGTTTTGTTTTTTTACTTCAACTTTGGGTAATAGCAATAGGCAGCACTCGTCACTGCCATTTTTTACCCAGCCGTCCAAGAATTTGCTCATATATTTACGAAAGATTCATGAATGAGGCCCAATCTGAGTTATATTAATAAATATTCTGACGCGTTCAAGCTTTATACTGGCAGTGAATGGGGCCAACGAGTTTGAAGTTAAAAAAAGTGCATCCATCCTTCATAAACATACTCCACACAGCTCTGGGGGGTTAATAAAGGCCTTCTGAAGCGAATCGATGGATTTTTGTAAGAAAAATATCCATATTTAACACCTTATAAAGTAAAATATCTAACTTCCACCAGACCGCCTTCTGTATTCAACTTACGGAAAAAGTGTAAACTGGTGCGACAATGACGTTGGACGTAGCATAAGCGTTTTGAACTGAAGGCGTTACACTTTCTGTGGAAGTTGAATATGGAAAGCGGTCTGGTGGAAGCTAGATATATTACTTTATAACGTGTTAAATATGGATATTTTTCTTACACAAACGCACCGCTTTGCTTCAGAAGGCCTTTATTAACCCCCCGGAGCTGTGTGGAGTACGTTTATGATGGTTCGATGCACTTTTATGAGCTTCAAACTCAATGGCCCCATTCACTGCCATTATAATGCTTGGAAGCATCAGTATATTTATTAATATAACTCAGATTGTGTTCATCAGAAAGAAGAAAGTCATATACACCTAGGATGGCTCGAGGGTGAGTAAATATTGGACTAATCCTTTAAATGTAATAAATTAACCATAGTAAAACATTTTATTTTTGGTTTTAAGGACATACTTTGATAAACACATTTGGTGCTGTGTTGGGTCACCATTTAATGGCCAATGTAAAATCTCAGTCTTGAAGCAAAATCATGTTTAATGGTTTTGAAGCCACTTAGTGGTGATATATCCTCTGTATATACTTTAGTTGTAGTCAAATTCCAAAGTCCAAATTCAATGGAGACCGTTGGATTGTTTCCCCCCCGGTGGGCGTGGTTTTCAGATTATGATGCGTGTCGCTCTGTCTCTATACAAGATGAAGAGCAGCGACATTTGATGGTGGAGAGACTTTTGGAAGACCCAGAGTATGTGCTCTGCTTTGATGATAAAATACTCGTAAATAATTAAAGACTCCCACGACACATGATTTTGCAGTTAGTTGACGAATTGCGACCAACATTACAGAGGCCAACGAGCTGTCACAGAGCATTACCATTCTTCAAGTGACTAACGCCTTTTTTTTTTTTGTTTTTTTTTTTTGCAAAAGGCAGTTTATAAAACAGGCTTTAACTTTTTAACTGAGCTTATCAAAATTTCAATCTCTGCCACACTGAAATTAAAAGCACGCCATTGTTTCTCCATTTTGATTTTAGGTTTTCCTCAGAAGCAGTTTGCGCGTTGTTGGTTGCTTGGTAACAGACCTGACATGAGTTGATTACCATAGACAGTAAAAGAAAGTTGTAGTCATGGTGACTGATCTTTGACCTTTGTGGCAGCCATCTTGTTTTGGCTCAAAGTTTTCAATAATTGACACTATTAAAGAGTAACATTCTTCGTCATCCTTCAAAAAAGCTGTCTGTAAGTATTAATGGGTTTATAAGAGACTTGTCTTCATTTGTATGTTAATATTTGTGATGCTATTTGTATTGAACATGTATATTCAGCAAATTTAAAGGAAGTGGGGGAGGTAACTGTGTTGTACTGCTGTATGCCAGTACTTTATTTGCTGAGATGGCTTGTTAACTTCAGTTAACTTGGTAAATCAATTTGCCTCTGTTGGTTTTGAAGTGGTGTCAGCAATATCTGTTCAGTTCAACACAAGGAAGTTACCTCTCTCCCTACTTGAAGGGGAATGCTTTAATGAAGCCAGAATAAATGTGTTTTGTAAAAGTAGCAGGCGTTAGAACAGAAAACGTCTATCTATTGTGACAAATGCAAATGACTTGTGAAATTATTGGATTTTTAATATCAGAAACCCGATGGCATTGACACATGACCATGTGACATTTCAAATTCATTGATACTTACTTGGTGTTCTGGCTGGGGGTGTATTACAGAAACATGTTAACTTTAGAATCCTATCTTATCTGTTTGGTAACCATGGCAATTTCAGTTAGGACCTCATTAAGGACAAAAGCTATTACAGAATGACATTTCTTAAGTGCATAATCTTATCTTAACTATGGATAGGAATCAGGTATTACAGAAGCATCCTAACTCGACAAAAAAATCCTAAAAGCTGTCTTAACTTTAGGACAACCCCACTGATGTCCTAACTTAAAACCTTTTTGAAATCAAATGGTAAAAATCACAGTAAAAAGCCTTTTTCGAGATTGGCGTTACATTTATTGATTAGAAACTCTATTGATTTGAGTGCATTTAGGCCATGCCCACACCGGGGGGAAAACAATCCAGCTGTCTCCATTGACTTTGTATTGCGTGAGGCTGCCTCCTTGTCATTTTTGACTTATAACAAAAACAGAACAATGTCTAAAACCTGTTATTTGACAAGGTGTACAGCAAACAAGCTTTAAGGAGAAAAAAGTGGATACAGGCAATAAGATGTGAAGCTTCAGCAGGAAGAATGGGTAAATTTTGGGATCCTGACACTCAGTATGCCTCAGTATGCCTACATGTGCAGTAAACATTTTGTCACTGTTAAGTCAAATATTTAAATGTCAGTTTTATATATTATATTTCCAGTCGCTGATTACGTTCTCCTCAAGTGGTAGTTCTCAGAGTAATATAACATGTCGCGCTCTGTCTCAATTGCCTGTATCCACTTTTGTGGGCATTTCAGTACAAGGTCCTGCCCTTCGGGCTGTCCCTGTCGCCTCGCGTCTTCACGAAAGTCGCAGAGGCAGCCATTGTTCCACTCAGAGAATGCGGCGTTCGCGTTCTCAACTATCTCGACGACTGGCTCATATTGGCCCAGTCCCGGGAGCAGTTGTGCGAACACAGGGACCTGGTGCTACGTCACCTCAGCCTGTTGGGCCTTCGGGTCAACCGAGAGAAGAGCAAACTCTGTCCCACGCAGAGGATCTCTTATCTCGGTATGGAGCTGGACTCGTTCGACCGGACTGCGCGCCTCACAGAGGAGCGAGTCCAGTCAGTGTTGAACTGCTTGAATACGTTCAAAGGCAGGACAGCGGTCCCACTGAAATTCTTTCAGAGGCTCCTGGGGCATATGGCATCTGCAGCCGCGGTAACGTCGCTCGGATTGCTTCATATGAGACCACTTCAACGCTGGCTTCACGGCCGAGTCCCGAGATGGGCGTGGCAGCACGGCCAGTACCGGGTCTCATTTACTCCTTACTGTCGCCAAACCTTCAACCCGTGGGCGGACCCTGCCTTTCTACGGGCCGGTGTGTCCCTAGAACAGGTGTCCAGGCATGCTGTGGTCTTCACGGATGCCTCTTCCACGGGTTGGGGGGCCACGTACAACGGGCACTTAGTTGCGGGTCTGTGGACGGGGCCCCAACTGCGTTGGCATATCAATTGCCTAGAGCTGGCAGTACGTCTCGCACAGCAGTGACTGGCCTCCCTGCCCGGAGCCCTGACTTCTGCACCAACCTAGGTGTGGTCCAGCGAGCTCGGTCAGGGCGCTGGAAGGGCCATCATCTCTGGCGTGTTAGTAGGGATCCCAATTCGTCGGTCAGTTCCGACGTACGTGGAACGTGACCGACTGAAAGGGAACGTCTCGGTTACGTATGTAACCCTCGTTCCCTGAAGGAGGGAACAGAGACGTACGTCCCGTCGCCAGGTGCTGCGCTTTAGCTGTAGGTCGAGTCACCTAGCTCGGCTCCTCAGTTGTAAAGCGATATGCGGTACTTCCACTTCCGTATTTATACCCGCGCTGCGGGCCGGTGCGTGGAGTGCGTCGACCGCATGCCAATCTTCATTGGCTCGTTTTAAACACTCAAAGTAGATTGGTCTCTGAAAATAGATCCCAATTCGTCGGTCAGTTCCGACGTACGTCTCCGTTCCCTCCTTCAGGGAACGAGGGTTACATACGTAACCGAGACGTTTTTGGTTGTGTTTTTTTAGCTTGTTTGCTGTACACCTTGTCACATAGCAGCTTTTAGGCATTGTTCTATTTTTTGTTATAAGTCAGAAATGACAAGGAGGCAGCCTCACGTAATACAAATTCAATGGAGACCGTTGGATTGTTTCCCCCCCGGTGGGCGTGGTTTTCAGATTATGATGCGTGTCGCTCTGTCTCTATACAAGATGAAGAGCAGCGACGTTTGATGGTGGAGAGACTTTTGGAAGACCCAGAGTATGTGCTCTGCTTTGATGATAAAATACTCGTAAATAATTAAAGACTCCCACGACACATGATTTTGCAGTTAGTTGACGAATTGCGACCAACATTACAGAGGCCAACGAGCTGTCACAGAGCATTACCATTCTTCAAGTGACTAACGCCTTTTTTTTTTTTTTTTTTTCTTTTGCAAAAGGCAGTTTATAAAACAGGCTTTAACTTTTTAACTGAGCTTATCAAAATTTCAATCTCTGCCACACTGAAATTAAAAGCACGCCATTGTTTCTCCATTTTGATTTTAGGTTTTCCTCAGAAGCAGTTTGCGCGTTGTTGGTTGCTTGGTAACAGACTTGACATGAGTTGATTACCATAGACAGTAAAAGAAATGGACACAGCGACCCCATAGACTTCAACGGAGAAATATGAAGTCAATTAGAAGCACTCACTTCCTGATGGCTGAGCGTACTGCGCAGCCTCAGACTGAGCTTGACGACGTAGACGTGACGTGAGCAACCTGTCTGACAGTTGTAAGTCTTCTAGTAGTTGTGCAAAGTGAAATCTGAATCACCGAATCTTGCAGAGACGGAGAGCGTGAGCAGGAGCAACTTTTGGTAAGTATTCTGATTAATTATTTAGTCATTTTGCATAGTATTTATTTATTTTAAAATTTAACGCCAGATTGCCTGCGAGCTTCTCCTCCTGTCTATACAGGTCTATACGGTAATTTCTCTACTGTGCGACAGAGAGTCGCGTAGTTATGACGCAATCGTTAGCCTATTTTTACAAAAACAGCTTCTATGGGGCGATAGTGGAAGATACAAGGTAATGGAGCCTTTTATACATTGTCGTGTTTCTTTAGAAATAAACAATGGACAAATGGAGTCCTCAGATGTAAAGTTATTCGCTGTCAAAGTGACGCCAAAATGAATGGGAGTCGGTGGAATGCTAACAGCAGGTGATGTCTTGGTTAGCAATGGCTGCCCCTATAGAAGGTACGCTTTCCGGGTGCTGGATTACCCCCTTGTTGATTACCGAACTCATGGAGCGGTTTAAAGTCCTATTGAACCGGAAGTTGTAACTGATTTTATTTCAGTGCTGTGACGTATTTCCAAGTGAAATGGAGTATTGAATAGAGGGCAGGGTTTTACTTTAGGATATTCAAACCCAAGCCATCAAACTGACATCATCTGAGAAGGAATGCCATTCCAGATTACCACAGCAAACAATTTTTTTCTGTGTATTAACTTGCACTGATTATTTGTTCACCCTAAGACCAGTAATGTTTGCTAACAAAGTAAATAAGATCAATTTTGATTTCATGAGGACTTTAAGATTTCCTAACTACAGATAAAATGAGATTTTCTTATCCTATCAGTAAGATATTGTGAAAAATCCTAAATTAACTTGTTATATCTTAAGTTAAGACCTAAGATATAAAGTTTCTGTAATACGTTCCCAGAAGCTTAACACTTGAATCGCTCTCAGTTATGAGGATTGAATTGGAAAGATACTTATTGCAAACACACTTTCATGACAACTTGTAATAATATGTATGAGATGGTGAAATTACATTTTATTTAAATTACAATCATATACCAGTTTGGTTGTAAAAATTCTTACAATTTTGCCATCTCATGGGAATTATTATTATAATAATAATAATAGTTGGCATACTATAGTAAGATATGGGGAAGTTTACTTAGTTGTGCTGTTCCTGGCTGTGAAAATAATTGTTATTTGCTGTTTTAGTTGTTTGCAGATCTAAAATGTTGTTAGTCTTGCATCTGAATGGAAAGAAATGCAGAATGACTGTCACTCATGATGCTTACACGTTTTTCTTTTCTTTTTTGCCTCTTACGTCTGTGAAAACATGTAGCTTAGATTCAGAGATTGTTGATTTGGAGAATTTCTACTTTAGAAAGTAAATGACAATTCACTTTTCTGACAATCATTTCAAGGAATTGTGTCAGACGCCTGAACTTTTCAGATTGCATATTTTTATCGACTTCAGCCTTTGGCTTCTTTGTTTTTTCAGTAACATTTATGAATAGAGCACACTGGTATTCTGCAGTTTTTCCAAGGAGTGAATGGCAATAAGTCATGAGTGGGTTTGTTCTGATTAGAGCAGCACACACACATGATTAGATCATCATTATTGTGGTCTGATGATGCACCCACCCACAGTGCCCAGATAACACTGCCAGTGTCCTCTACAGGTCTATCTGCCCACACACTGTCTAGCACCCTAAATACACTTTCTGTCTGATAGAGCACAGTTCTCATCACATGAGCTTGGTGGAGCACATTTTTGCAGTTTGGTCTGTTTTTAAATGAAATTATCATGATTAATCATGATCAATGATTTTTGTCCAATATAAAGTCATACAATATTTTGGGTGTGTATTGTTTAATGCACATCCTTGACCATAAACACAGTAAAAGAAAATAACCATAGACAATTATTGCCTATGCACCTGTGGAACTGTCCTTAATACACTAACAGTTGACAGGCAGTAGGCAATTAAAGGGTTATTTCAGCCAAAAATGACAATTCTGTCATTAATTACTCGCCTTCATGTCACCTTCCAAACCCGTAAGGCCTTCGTTCATCTTCGGAACACAAATAAGATATTTTTTATGAAATCGGAGAGCTTTCTGACCACCCCCAATCCCCCCACCATAGCTTTCTGACTGCAGATGTGAACAGAGTCATGAACTGCAATGTAATGTAAGACACCTAAGACAGTGCTAAAGAAAGACCGGAAGGATAGCTGATCAGCCTTGCAGTGCCAAACCACATGTAATATGTCCTCCCAGACATGTTCGAGAACTTGAAAGTGTCTTGGTGGAAGAGTGGAGTAACATATTCACAGCAAGAACGGGCAGATCTGGCTCAGTCCATGAGAATGAAATGCTCTATAGTACTATATAGCAACTGTCTGCTACTTTTTATATTGACCCTCCCTTTATTCACGGACTCATTATTTCATTTCTTTTCATCAAAAGTCTGATTCAAGTACAACATTTTTTTTCTGCTGGATTCTAGGACATAGCATTATTTGAAATGAGCAAGAAGACATGGTTGCAAAACAAGTTCTTGCAGAAAGAATCAGTGAATGCCAAATCCCACCCTCGGACATAAATCCTTTAATCAACCAATATATATTAGAGAAGTGGCAAGCAGAATGGGTAGAATTTCAAAATAACATATTATTTGAAATAAATTCTGTGGTTGGGAAAAGATGTGTTTACCCTTTTAAATCAAGACACGACCAAGTTGTATGAGGTGTTGGATAGGTCATACTAGACTGACTCATGGGCATTTATTGAAGGTTGAAGAAGCACCAAAATATCAATACTGTAGTACCAACTTGTCTATAAACATATACTTTTGGACTGCCCAATTTTTTATGTTATGCAGCGTTTTTTTATCAGGACAAACTTTTAAGGACTTGGTTATGAACCAGAAAAAACGTTTACAATTTTACAATCTTTACTTTTATAGAATTGTACTCATTTTGTACATGTATTTATTTTTGTTTGAATTTGAATTTTATAAAAGGTTTGTTTTCATTATATTAAATTTATGATATTATGTTGTTAAATGTTTAATATGTATCTGCCATGTAATAGCCGGTGATACTGATATGACAATACACTCAAATACTATACTATTTCATCAAAAATCTTGTTTAGTTTATGTCCCAGTTGTTGGATCTTTTTATGTTCATACACATATTTACAGTGGAATGTTTTTTTCAACACCACTAAAGACAAATATGGCATATAAAAGTAAAAAATGCTAACAGATATGTAATATGCATCTTTACTGCTTAAATACACATTTGTCAACATAAATAATAATATTTTATCCTGACCAAACTTCTTGAGTCAGTGATTAGAATGCATTTGAATTTAGCAAGAAAGGCATATTTTTTATTAGCATTTTTTTTCATAGACAGCCAGCATGTGGCACAATGAGGTCCAGTTCTTCTATAAAAATAAGAGCATCATTAGATTATATTTGACCATACATTAGCCACAGGTGCAAATATACACTGCCCTTAAAAAAAGTTTGCAAAGTCCCTTGGATCTTTGGACAATATCAGCATACATTTATTTGTGTGTGTAAATGTATTAAAGTAATGTGCAATTATCATTCAAGACCATTTTGATTTCCTTTTTTTGACATCAGACAGTTACTGGTTTAAACTTGGCCCAGGCCTTTTTTCTCTCCCAGATTATTACTTTTATAGCTAATTGATAATTAAATTTAGTACACTACATATTGTTTAAATGGTTTAGAAAAAGTTAGCATTTTTATTCAATGAAATATGTTAATAGTTTGTTTTGTCTCTTATCAAAGCAAAGTCATCACAAAATGATAGAGATTCATGATGATACTGTCTAAAATCAAATTTTCAAACTTTTGGGGGACATGTGCCATACCTTTGCTGCAGTTCAAATCTTTTGACACCATATGTAGATCAAGCAGAATAAAATAGACCATCATGTCATCTGTGAATGGTACTTTATATGTGAAATTCTAGTTTGTCTTACTTCACTGGACCTAATGGAAATTAAATGAAGCCCACATGTCCATATAGGTTAATGTGAAACAGCTCTTTTCCGAGCTGCTCAAAGAACTAGGAAGTGTTATGTGAAGTGATAATGAATAGAGGCACACCGATGTAAGTCCAAAAACTGTTTTTATTGACTTTCGTTTTATTTGAATTTTGTCACATTATGACGTAATAGTGCGGCGAAAGACTGCCTCTGCAGAGTCAAATCAACGCCTTCTTCTACATCATCGAGTCTTTGCCCACTGGCACGCTAGTGATATGAGAAGAGAGATACAGGATCACTGGACTGAAAATAACATTACCTTCCAAAGGATCCTAATGCTTGGAAAATGGTTATTTATTTTCAACTATATGAATGTCTCAGTAGAGCATTATTTGTTTGTTCGGTATATTTCACTGTGGATTCTTTGATAATGCTATAATCAACACTTTTCACGATCAGTTAATCTTGACAGCTGTAATAGTAAAAATGTAGTAAAAAAAATTGAGAGAGTTCCACATGTGATAATTATTTTATATGCAAGATGTTAGCCAATCACAGCAGTGGGTGTTTACACTGAAGTCTCACAGTGGACATGCCCCTTCAAACAGAGCATTCAAGCAGAGTGCCTAAAATTAGGGTAGAAAATTGCCTTTTATTTCTAAATTATGGCAATTTTGTATGTAAAAATCATACTAACATTATAAATGCACCTTAGGAAACATAAAATAATACAAAAATGCAGTTCATAACCCCTTTAACATTAACATTAATAAAATGAAACATGACATATCTGGCTCTATAGTTTTTTAGAGCAAATAATAAGGGTTTCAAATTGTTTAATTTCCATTAACACACTGATTGGAAGTGTATGTTCTAGTTTGAGTTTACAAAAAGAGACACTCCATGCATGTAGTCCAGAGACTAAAACCTATGATTCTATAATACCAATCAGATGCAAATGTAGTGTAATAGTTGGTGGCGCCATCAAATCCCCAAACCGTTATGATTTATAGCCCAATCTCAGCTGTAGGTGGTGAATGAGATTGACATTTGGGTTAATTTATTCTTTTCTATGCTGTTGCCTATTCTTCTCACAGACCCTTTTCTTTGTCAACCGTCTGCAAGATCAGTCAATAGTAATTGATCGCTGTTGCAGGATTACTCTGTTGCTACTTCACGATGCATTCAGAGAAGTCATTTATATCATTCCTGCTGCCCATTCATCATAATTTACCTGTTAACAAGCAATCTCATACACTCATAGAGAGAGCAGATACATTTAGCATATGTGATCACTCAATTCTATTAGAAAACAAACAAGGAAGATAAACTTTAATGGATTCATCGTAGTCAGCTACTAAAAATAACCTTGATGTCAAGGAGGCTGATGACTTCAATCTATTAAAAGAGTTCTTGAAAATTTTGAAAATTGTATTCCTAAACTCTTTAAGGCTGGGCTTTATTTTTTCTTAACAAATATATTTACCATATCAGTTGTAATAATTTAGAATCTATTTAGTTTTATTTCTATTTTTTAGTATTGTTATGCTGCTTAATGTGTTTACTTGTGTAATTGAACAAGTTTAATATTATTTATTTAATAACCTTCCTAATATTGTGTTGGTCCCCCTTTTGCTGCCAAAACAGCCCTGACACGTCGAGGCATGGACTCCACTAGACCCCTGAAGGTGTGCTGTGGTATCTGGCACCAAGATGTTAGCAGCAGATCCTGCGAGGTGGGGCCTCCATGGATCGGACTTGTTTGTTCAGCACATCCCACAGATGCTCAATTGGATTGAGATCTGAGGAATTTGGAGGACAAGTCAACACCTCAAACTCATTGTTGTGCTCCTCAAACCATTCCTGAACCATTTTTGCTTTGTAGCAGGGCACATTATCCTGCTGAAAGAGGCCACAGCCACCAGGGAATACTGTTTCCATTAAAGGGTGTACATGGTCTGCAACAATGCTTAGGTAGGTGGTACGTGTCAAAGTAACATCCACATGGATGGCAGGACTCAAGGTTTCTCAGCAGAACATTGCCCAAAGCATCACACTGCCTCCGCCGGCTTGCCATCTTCACGTAGTGCATCCTGGTGCCATGTGTTCCCCAGGTAAGCGTACCCCCATTTTTCCTGCTTCTAACACATCAACTTTGAGGACAAAATGTTCACTTGCTGCCTAATATAACCCACCAACAGGTGCCGTGATGAAGAGATCAGTGTTATTCACTTCATCTGTCTTCATCGGTCATAATGTATACACACACACACACGTTGTGGTTTCATGTTTTATGGGGACTTTCCATAGACATAATGATTCTTATACTGTAAACTGTATATTCTATCTCCCAACCCTAAACCTATCCATCAGAGAAAACTTTCAGCATTTTTTCATTTTCAAAAAGCATAATTTAGAAAGATTTATAAGCTGTTTTCCTCATGGGGACCAAAAAATTTCCCCATGCAGACAAGGATTTTGGATATTGCCATCTTTGTGGGGACATTTAGTCCTCATAACGTAGGGTTTACCTGGACCACACAGTTTGATGTCACACTTGAATGATGTCTCACTGTGCCTGTGTCGTTGCAGGGCAAGTGTAACCTTTGTACCCCAAAGACAAGTTGCACTTATCTCATCTTCCATAGCACAATGGATTGGTGTTTTATTAATTGAGAATCATTAGATTGCTGTTAATGGAAAGTGCTTTTCTGTCTCAACTCCTAATTAATTGACTCCATGATGCTGCGGTTGTGGAGCTTCTGTTAACGCGGTGTAATTCTATACCTTAATGGACTATTATGCCACTACCGGGATCATTATGCCTATGTTTTTCCGTACTCTACAGAAGAGGAAAGCAGCTCTTTTGTCCGTAACCTCTCTTACCATTTATGTGTGCAAGAAGGACGAAGGGTCCAAGTACTGCATCTTTATGATCTGGTTTATGTTAAGAGTAATGCAGATCCCCATATAGACAGAGATCAATAAGGATGTAGATGGAAAAACGAGAACTTCTTTTTACCGTAAGTAAGGTCTTGATAAAAAGTACTGTCCAAAAAAAAAAATTAATTGCTAGACAAACATTGTCTTAAATATTATATCATTAGATATACTTGTGGCACTTTTTTTGGATTTCTCAGATTTATTCCAGTGGGGGAATTGCATTTAAAAATGCTGTTCTCTGAGGAACTAGCAACTAAAGTGCTAATTGGAATCCACGTCTTGCAAGAACTGTGAGCTGATGTTCCAGTAATTTCATCATATGTAAATATTTGTAAGATATTTGAGGCAGTTCTTTTTTTGTGTGTGTGTGTGTGTAGGGAGCCACTCTAATTGTGCTACAATGTGAAAAAATACATTCAGATACACCGATCATGCATAACATTATGACCTAATATTGTGTTGGTCCCCCTTTTGCTGCCAAAACAGCCCTGACCCATCGAGGCATGGACTCCACTAGACCCCTGAATGTGTGCTGTGGTATCTAGCACCAAGATGGTAGCAGCAGATCCTTTAAGTCCTTTAGGTGCAAGGTGGGGCCTCCTTGGATCGGACTTGTTTGTTCAGCACATCCCACAGATGCTCGATTGGATTGTGATCTGGGGAATTTGGAGGCCAAGTCAACACCTCAAACTTGTGCTCCACAGGGAATACCGTTTCCATGAAAGGGTATACATGGTCTGCAACAATGCTTAGGTACGTGTCAAAGTAACATCCACATGGATGGCAGGACCCAAGGTTTCCCAGCAGAACATTGCCCAAAGCATCACACTGCCTCCGCCGGCTTGCCATCTTCTCATAGTACATCCTGGTGCCTTGTGTTCCCCAGGTAAGCGACGCACACGCACCTGGCCATCCACATGATGTAAAATAAAATGTGATTCATCAGACAAGGCCACCTTCTTCCATTGCTCTGTGGTCCAGTTCTGATGCTCACGTACCCACTGTTGGCGCTTTCGGTGGTGGACAGGGGTCAGCATGGGCACCCTGACTGGTCTGCAGCTATGCAGCCCCATACGCAACAAACTGCGATGCACTGTGTATTCTGACAACCAGCATTACATTTTTGAGCAATTTGAGCTACAGTAGCTCGTCTGTTTGATCGGACCACACGGGCCAGCCTTTGCTCCCCATGTGTATCAATGAGCCTTGGCCGCCCATGACCCTGTTGCCGGTTCAGCACTGTTCCTTCTTTGGACCACTTTTGATAGATACTGACCACTGCAGACTGGGAACACCCCACAAGAGCTGCAGTTTTGGAGATGCTCTGACCCAGTCGTCTAGTCATCACAATTTGGCCCTTGTCAAACTCGCTCAAATCCTTACACTTCCCCATTTTTCCTGCTTCTAACACATCAAATTTGAGGACAAAATGTTCACTTGCTGCCTAATATAACCCACCCACTAACAGGTGTCGTGATGAAGAGATAATCAATGTTATTCACTTCACCTGTCAGTGTTCATAATGTTATGCCTGATCGGTGTATACACTGATAGAAGGTTCATTATTAGTAACTTAAGATACATATATGTAACAAGCTAAATGTATAATTCTTGCATAGTTGCACAGGTTCAATGGTCAGATTCATTTTAAATTATAACACGTATGAAATGTTTCATAATCCTGTTTATTTCTAAGTGTACAGTAAATTCCCCCACTGATTTACTGTACACTTAGAAATAAACAGGATTATGAAACATTTCATACGTGTTATAATTTAAAATGAATAGTAAGTATTTAAGATTCTCAAATCATGTTGAATGACATGATCATCATCAGGTTACAAACCAAATACTAAGACATTCTGAAATTAATTTCATGTTTTCCCTCTAATGGTGGGGGTGGGGAAAGGTTTCAGACTTTTGGTCCCCACTGTACTTATGTATTATTTATTTTATGGTTGCTTGTTTCATCTTGTTTGTTCAGTCTCAGAAGTTTATTTGGCTGAACTGATAAGAGACAACAGCAGAATCCTTTCTCTGATCTCTCCAGGTGATTATCTGGAGATTAGATTGTGATGAAATGTTGCACCTTCTTATTTAAATAATTTAATCTGTCATTTCCTGCAGTGTGCTATCAGAAGAATGAATCCCAATTTGAATCGCCCGAAATTCTTTCTCTCAGCTTTCTGATTGCCCATACTGAGCGCTTGACTCTAAAGGGAGATTAGTTTATGTAGATAGGAAAACATGAATTTAATTGCTTTTCAAAGAGTATGCAAGGCATGTTTATTATAAAGCTGAAAGCTAACTCCTTTGTACACATCTCCTCTCTGCCAGTATTCCAATCTGCTTGTATTCCTAAAATAAACGCAGTACTAAAACTCTATTTCCGTATGCTCCAGACTGAAAGGCCCCGAAGACACACGATGCACCTCTCAGTTCTTTTCAATTTATCAAAACAGCAAACACTCCTTTATCTCCCTCCCGCAACACGCAAGCCAAATCTAACAGAAGAAGATACCAGTGACGTACCATGCGAGAAAGCAAATAAATTAATTACTGTTGTGTAGTCAGGATCTTGGCTTAAAATATTTGTAGATCTCACCATCACCAAGTGGTGAGAACTTACAGAAATAGTGGATTTAGAGGCATTTGGCTGCAGTGTGCTGCTCTTTTCAAACATGCTGTGAAAAGTGCTTGAGGTGGATGTGTCGACTACCGCCGTCAGTTTCTCAGCACAAGGATCACGCTGACTGACTCAGCTTCCTCCTACATATGACAGCAGGTAAGGCAGCGCTTTCTGACTATTTGTGTCAGCATCTTGTGACTTTCTGTTTTAATTCACTCTGTGTCGGTGGAACTTGTCTCTCACTGTTTCTCTGTGCATATATGCACGTCTCGCTGCCTCTTTTGGGATGTGTATTTGTGTCTTGTAGTTTTCTCTTCCATTCCCATTGTTCAAGCTCTTTACATAAGCAACTTTGGATTTTGTTCTTAAGTTTGGATAATGTAAATCTACGAACATTTTGTTTTCATTCCTCATATGCACCTATTTCCTGGCACCTTTTGAGCCTGAGGCATGATGGGATATTATAAAACAATACCCATTGAGATGTTAAATCATAGCCTGGGAGAAAAGCTCATCTGAGATCAGGGGCCGTATGTATAAAGCCGCTCAAGAGTTAAATTTTAGTCTTAAGTGTGTCAGAATTCTAAGAATGTCATATTTTAGTCTTAAGAATAAGTGTGATTTCATAAAGGTTCCCATAAGACTAGGTCTCAGCTCCTAAATTATTTAAGAGTGCCTGAGAGGTATCCTAACCTTTCTACACACTTTCCAATGAAGATATAATGTATTGGAGTTATACGTGTTACGCTCGATGAAAGATAGGCAGGAGGATCCAATAGCGAATGCAAATAACTCTTTATTCAGATAAAGTTTGCGACAGATTGCTAAGAAACAATAAACAGAAGCAGGAAGCCACGGCAACAGGTCAGGCCGATCCCAGGCGAAAAGACAGGCAGTCCACGGAGAAGGCAGATGCAGGCAGATGAATCCAGGCTAGGCTGTGACGCTGTAACGCAGCGGGCAAACACAGACACAGAGGAATCCAGGAACCGGAACAGAGAACACACCGGAAGCAGCGGGAATAAACACCAGGGACAGCCTAAAACAATCTGACAACAAGTGCAGGTGAGAGACATGTATATGAAGGCTGGTTAATGAGTGCAGCAGGTGGAAACGATGAGCTCCGTAATCAGTGACCACGCCTCCAACACAAACGCACATAACACAGAGAGAAAAGAGACGATGAATTGATGAACCGTGACAATATGATGATAAAGAGTTGATAAATCCATACAAGCTCACTTAAGGACTTATTTAGTAAGATTTTACCAGAAAAGATTTTAGAATTTTTATCACATTAATGTTAAAAAATCTTGTATAATATGAATTGATGTATCTGTTTCTGTTTGCTTGGTTTTTATTTTTATATGTAGCTCTTGTATTTTTGTAATTCAGTTTTTGCCATGAAGATGCTGACATGGCATTAAATAAAACTATATGATACTGATAAAACCATACAAGCTTGATGGTCAAGGTGTTCTTTTTGTTTTGTTCTCACTCTACAAATCAATGCTCTGTAAAAAGGCAAAAAGTGATGTCCGGAGGGGGTGTCCAGAACACTACAAGTTCACTTAAACCATCAAAATATGAGGAAAATATTTTATATTTTTAAAATGTTAAATATGAGGGAAGAACAAAACACTAAAATTGATTATCTGACAAAATAATAAAATTGTTTGGCAAAAAAGGCAAGCTACAGGTTTTATTTTACTATGCAAATAAAATGCATAGAAAAACAAAAAGCTCACAGCATACAGTACATTGACTACAACATCATGTTTCATTTGATTCTTTTTTAAAAAAAATTTTAAATAATTTCTTTGTATGACAGCCTGGTCAAAAATTATGCTCACACAATTTGGCATGTTTCATTGCTTTATCACGAATAAAACAATTGACTCCAAGTTCAACTATGCAATATGCTTACAAAATATTTAACTAATTTGTATTAATACTTGGATAAGGGGTTAACATGTCAGTTTTCCTAGTCCAGACATTTATTTTGGCCAATACTGTTTGGCAGTTCCTTGACTTTCCATATGGGGCCGTATGTATAAAGCTGCTCAGAGTAAAATTTTAGTCTTAAGTATGTCAAAATTCTAAGAATGATGTAATTTTACTCTTATTCCTAGACTTAAGAGTAGGCCTAAGTGTGATTCATTAAGGTTCCTTAGTGTTAAGACTAGGTCTCAGCTCCTAAATTATTTAAGAGAGCTGAAGAGGTATCCTAACCTAGTTAAGAGTAACAAGATGGCAGCAGAGAGGAGACACACACTTTCCAACGAAATGTTATAATATAATGAGTTAAATAATGACAGGGAGTTTATAAAATGATAAAAGCTTGACCATCAAGGTATTCTTTTTGTAACTGACCTAGTAAGAAATTTAATAACTTCTTCCACTCTACAAATCAATGCTCTAACTGCAGAAATGAAAGTCATAATTACATATTTTGGCGACAGAAAAAATGCAGCAGGGCAGCGGTACGGTGGCCCAGTAGTGCACAACAGAACAAAATTTAAAAAGCATACATAAGTTCACAACACAAAGAAATCAAGCCACAACACAACGGAAATGCTCCTAACCACTAGGGGGCTCTCGCCGTGCGGTAAAGTTAGTTTTTCTTGCCATTGTTTTATAGGTTCGCCAGTCTAACAAATATATAAACAATACGATCAGTATTAAGTGTGCAATTGTATATCGACATGAAATATCAATTCAAAATCACCTACGTGCATTATAGCTGCATATTTATACTCGAGAACGCTTTTACCCGCTACCACGGCGCATGATGCCTAAGGGAACGTCTGCCAATTCCACCAAGTGATTGAAACGTATAACTTTACCGCGCTTCGAGAGCCCCCATAGTGGTCGGGAGCATTTCCATTTTTTTGTGGCTTTTTCATTGTGTTGTGGCTTGTTTCCATTGTGTTGTGGCTTGATTTCTTTGTATTGTGCCTTTTTCGTTGTGTTGAGGCTTGATTTCGTTGTGTTGTGAACTTATGTTTGCTTTTTATATTGCGTTGTGTTGTGCACTACAGGGCCACCGTACATACGGGCCCTGATCTTCAAACCATGTGGCAAAAGCTAGTTTCCCTGGAGTTTTTGGAGCCATTGATGGAACTCATGTTTGCATCATTGCCCCAACTCTAAATTAAGAGATATATAATAAAAAAGGATTCCACAGCATCTGTATGTATTTGTGATCATTTTGCACAATGCAAAGCAAATTTAAAATAAATGTCTTTTTATTTATAAATGTCTGTAAATAATTTTATTATAATTAGATTAAATTATTGGTGTCATGCTGCTGTGACTACGCTTTCAGGCTGATTCCTATTGGCTGATTCAGAAGTTGAGGTCAGCCATTTTTGGATTTGTAGTCCTTACATTTCACAATACTTAAGTGCCACCTCAGCCAGAACTTAAGAATCAGTCTTAGACTTTCTTGAAAATTGCTTTTAGCTTCTTTACAAATAGCTCATTCTCTTACACAAGTACTACTTTTTGCTAAGCCTATTCTTAAGAGCATTTTTGAGAAGTTTTATATGTATGGCCCCAGGTTTTGGATTTTTACTAATTTACTGTTTTACCCTGCTTAAGAAAACAAACAATAAACAATCATTCTATAAAACCAGCAAACAGACCAGGGGGGTATTTCAGAAAGCAAGGTTAACTTACAGTCACATATACCTTGAACTGTCGGTTGATTAACACAAACCTTGCTTACTCGAGGTATGCTGGTTTCAAAAACGAGTCCAGGGGCCCGTTTCAGAAAGGAGGTTAAGTGAAAACTCTGAGTATGTTAACCCTGAAATGAGGGAAACTCTGGGTTTTCTGTTTCAGAATGGCAGGTATGTCAAACCCAAGAAAGCAGGGTAAGTCAAGCTTGTTTCTGAAAGAGAGGAAACTTATACTCAGAGTCAGTTACCATGGTAACTTACTCTGTGAACCTAACCTGGTCTGGAGCAGGTTTTGTTTGGTCTCCTCCCCCCTTTTAAAGCGTCAGTGGTGTTTAAATACTTAATTTGTTTATTCACGCTGCACAAATGCTTTTCTTACTGAGTATTTTTGTCTTATTTCAAGTACAAATATCTACAAATTATGAATTAAATATAAATATAAAATCTAAAGTAAGTGCATTTTACTTAAGTAAAGTAAAATTATCTGCCAGTGGGGTAAGAAAAACAATCTTAATGCAAACAGAAATTAGATGATTTTTCTTACCCCACAGATAATTAGCAAAATAAGAAAAATGCACTTTAATTATTTTTTCCCCCCAGGAAACAAGACTAAATACTTATGTAATTTTTCTTATGTAGAAAATGCACATTGATTTAAGAATCTTTAGATATTTTGACTGGAAATTACAAGACAAAAGAAAAGCATTTTTTTATAGTGCAGGTATTCACTGCAAATATTTTCATCAAGAGGACACCGTCAAAATGACAAAAATAGCATCCTATAGATTGAGGAGGCTGCAATAATTTGTAGGGAGTTAGGAGATGTCTGGAGAGTATTTTTTTTTTGCTGGCTATATCCATATGCATATTTATTTGAGCAGTACCATGTTTTCTATATAATATCAGGGATGCAGAGCATATTAGTAAGGCCGCTGTATGCAGAGCGGTAAGGAAAGTTTGCCTCACTCTCACATGAGCTCTTTCTGAATGTTTGTGTTGTTTCCTGGGCACAAACCCATGAGAGCATCAAAGAGAAGTTTCACAGGATTGCAGGTCAGTGGTGTAGAAATCAGGTTAAATGACATTCACTTGATATCTTGTTGCTACCTCTGGAAGTAACCTAATAATTAGAATTTCCTTTAGGTTTTTTAATGTGGTTGGGTGCATTCTGTTGCAGGTCCTCCCATCATTTTGTGAGCCTCTGCCTTCTTGCTGTTGGCCTGAGTAGAAGTCAAATGTTAATTTCATTACCCTTATTCACAAATTTACCAGGTTGGATTAGAGAACATTATGTGAAAAGAGCATTAGACTATGAAGAAAAAGCTGCTGCACATTGAAATAGACACTAAATGATATTTATTTAATATGCCAAATGTTCGTAAAGTCATGAATCCTACACCCATGAACCTTTTGCTTAAAGCTTCACCTGATTGAATTATGTTTTTATACTTTATAAATTTTTAGCTGCTACCACATTCTTTTTTCTTCTTTTTTTTTGCCCTTGGGATACCATGAAAATTAATATTAGTTCAATAACCTACTGTTCTGCCAGTTTTCACCTCTGATATTATAACAATGATTAAGAATTAAACTTAGTTTTGACCCGGAAGTATGGGGACGTCTTTTTGTTGGGTGCTGTTGCCATGGTGAATCATAATTTCGGAGCTCCAATGATCATGGCTTTTCATAGTCGTGGTGCACGCGCTCAACTCTGAGTCAGTCTACTCAGAGTTGATTGTACTAACTCAATTCAGCAGTTCTGAAACCCAAAACTCAGAGTTTCCCATCTCAGGGTAAGTCAACTCAGAGTTCAAGTTTAAACTCAGAGTTGGTTGAACCTCCTTATTGAAACGGGCCCCAGGAGTAAGTTCAGACAACTCAGAGTATGTTTCCGGTTCACACACACAAGACACTCTCAACAGAGCAACGAATCGATGATTCACCATGGAAACAGACGCTACGAAAAAGCGCCATTTTACTTCTTTTGTTTAATGGTGATTTACATAACCTACTTAGTGCACATCGCCACCTATTTGGTGGTTATGCAATCATTTTTTCAATGTCTTTGTTTAATAAGTAATCTTTATTTAGTAAGCATAAGGATTATATTGTTTGTTTGATGCAGGTTATGTTCAGAGAGTGAGTTGCTATGGCTACTTACATACTTTGAAAGTTACCAACGTTTTTGGAACCGAAAGTTGAGGTTATCCGCTTACTTACTCTTAAACATACCCAGGTATGTCACATAACCTGCTTTCTGGAATACCCCCCAGGCTGGTTTAAAGTTATTTTAACAGTTTCTCTCAAACTGCAGTTATAAATGAAAGATTTGTAAAATAATATCTATATTGGCTTCGACTTGACATTGACTTAGATTCAGGACATTGCTGCAAACACTTTTATAATGGAGTGAAATAACCTTGAGGTCACTGTTTGTGTGGGAATGACCTTTAAATCGCATGGAATTACAATTTGAGATCTAGTCGCTACAGGAATTCAATTCAGTTCACATTCATTTGTATAGCGCTTTTCACAATACATATCGTTTCAAAGCAGCTTTACAGAAAATGCATGTTTCTATATTACAATTTAGAGTAATTTGCTATCAGAGGTGACCGTGTCAGAGTAATCTCCATATGTCCAGAAATGTAGTTAATAGAGGTAGATAATATAAAGATAATACAAATCATGTAGTTCGCTAACATCATGTATTATTTTAGGCAGAAACAATTAACTCATTATATCAGTTATTACAAGTTGTGATAATAATGATTACAAAATTTGGCAGTTGTGTGTTGATTTAGAGTTGGCATCATCTGAAGTCCTGGCAGGGGTTGATGTCTTCTCTTCACAGGTGTTGGGTCATCTGAAATCTGGAGCTGGCATAATCTCTAGTTATCAGAAAAGTAAATGGAAAATAATTAGCGTAGCTGCTGTTCATAACATTTCAAGAAAAAAATAATCGTGCATTTCATCTGGTATAACTGGAGTACAAGGTTATGAGATGCATTGTGAATGCTTGGCTAAAGAGATGTGTCTTAATCTAGATTTAAACTGGGGAGAGTGAGTCTGACCCCTGAACATTATCAGGAATGTGAAAAGTGAAAATGCTAAATTAGAATGCTTTGCAAACTTCCAATAATTGAATGTTAAATAAAATAAATATTTTTATGCTTTTAATCTCACTTTATTGACCAATGTACTTGCTGCTGACCTTCGATAATTCAAAAATGACTTTAGATTTTTAGTTTGTATTAGTGAATTAAGTGTTAAACTTTCTTCTCCTGCATCCTATTCTTCTGCAATCCAGAATGGCAGCACAGCTGAAAGGTTTGTTTGAGCTGCGCCCTCTACTGTACACGTGTGAATTTGCATTTCCTTCAGCTTTATTATTTCAATTTTGGTGTGAAAGGGCCTTTACATTTGCCCAAAAATAGAACTTTTTTTGTTGTTAACCACTTCCAGGTCCAGGTTATAAAAAAGTAACGCAAAAGTCACTTAACACATTACTTTTCGTAAAAAGTAACTAAGTAGTGCAATTAGTTACTTTTTAAGGGAGTAACGCAACATTGTAATGCATTTTTTTTCCAAAGTAACTTTTCCCAACACTGTCCATAGTTAATATGAAAAACGATTAAGAAGTAGTAGCAGTAAAGTTGTTAGTTCTGAGAAAAGGTCTATAGCAACACTTAATACTGTGCATAATACATTCTTGTTGATATTTTATCAGTTTTTTTCTCTCTCTCTGGTTTAAAGGATTAGCTCACTTTAAAATTAAAATTATTGATTTACTCACCCTCAAGCCATCCTAGTACGTTTATGATGATGGATGCACTTTTTTGAGCTTCAAACTCGTGGGCCCCATTCACTGCCATTTATGAAATTTGGAAGATATTTGTGATATTTATTAATATAACTCTGTGTTCATCTGAAAGAAGAATGTCATATACACCTATGATGGCTAGTACATTTTCATTTTAAAGTGAACTAATGCTTTAAGTGTCCAAATATATTTTGGAACAATTACATGAAGCATCTTTAGCATCTTATAATAAGTAGCTAGTTATTTTAAAAGTATCTTGTCTTGTTCCTTTGTTGAAATCTTGTTTAGCAGTGTTGAGGAAGCTACATTTATGCTATTTAGAAGCTACTCTTTTGATAAAATGAAATTAATTGTTGATTGCCCACTTTTCCTTCACTTTAACACCGCGTACTGCATTTCTCTCTTCCTCATGAAGGCCTGGACATCTGGCCTTGAAACATTTGTATTATATTTTAAACTGTTCCAGCATCTCTAAAGTAGAGGTCTAGTAGTAAGCTCATCACAGTGCTGTCCTTGACTTGTTGATTTGTTTGAGAGATGTACTGCACTTCCAACAGGAATACATTACTGGATGATGAACTCTGAGGCTGTCAGAGAGAGACAAGCAAATAACTATAAGATAACCCTCATGCACAGCCATGCAGATAAATAGTTTGTTGTCTGTTATCTTAATAATGTCTTCCCCGAATTGATTTAGAAATGAAAGGAGACTTCCTGTCAACACGCTGACTAACTCAACTCATGCTGAGAAAATGTGACTTTACTAGACAGCAGACAGGCGGTCGTGTTCTTTCAAAGACTTTTCCTTCTGTAACTCGTGTTAAGTTCTAACCTGTTCTTTTTTAAGTAATGAGTCACCCTCATTTCCTTTGTGTAAGTTTGAAACTACATGGTTTCTCCAGCACAGCTGTTCTCCTGTGTCGCATATGCTGGACTGCTCTGGTTTAATTGTAATGAGGTGGAGGGAGGGAGAGAGCTACAATCATTACAAAGACCCACTTCTCCATGTGCTGTAATTTTAGCTATGCTCATAGGGAACATGATTGCATTATTCCTAGGATATTATGTATTGTAGTACGATTCCCCTTTGTATAATCTGAAAAGCATAATGTTAATTGCAAGGATATGGTATTGATAAAAAGCCATAGGATCAAACACAGAAAAAAAAGATATTTGGAAAGTCTATTGGAGGGTCTACATGTGTAAATTTACATTAATGACATTAATGAATGACAGCGTTGCTTGTGCCATAATGAGTCTAGAGTTTTAGAATATCTACTGATAATGGTTTCTTTTGTTTCAGGCCCTGTTTACACCTATTATTAAGATTTGTTTTAGTCAATCGGATCACAAATGGACTATGCTAAATACATTGGGGTCTAAAAAGTTTTGAGCTTATCCACTTTCGTCCACTTCCAGAGGTAGTCGAAAACGCATTGATTGGATTACTTTCGTAGTGTATAGGCTAGAGTGGGGGGGAACGCCCCCCTTAAGGACTGTGTAAATTTTTCTGTGAAACAAAAGTTAAATGTGTCTAGAATAGTTATAGTTTTCAGTGACAATGACATAAATTATAAACCAAGTATGAAAAATGTCCAGAGTTTTCATGTTATTGGATTTTTAACAATTTGTACTAAGTGTGGGTGGGGTAAAATGCCACCACTCTGACAAAGCAATTTACTTTATACATTTGCACCAAAATCAGAGTACACACAGTTTTAGCTTAAAATTAAAAAGACTAGCTAAAACAACAGCAGATAAATATGAATATTTATTAACCATGCTGAAAATCAACCCATTTTAAAAAGTATTGTTAGCTGATGCTAACTGGCTAGCTAACTAGATAGCTGGTGCTAACTTGAGGTAATTTTAAAATATAAAGTCCAAATATTTTTATTCAACCACCTATTTAAATACATTTGATGTATGATGTATATTATGATGTTATGATGAGCTATATGCCTTTCTCCACTGACGTTCTGTGATGTTCAAAGTGTTTCTAAGGATACTGATTTTTAGAAGGCAGACTGAGATGGCGAACGGGAACATGTTTTGCTTAACATTAGCAACACATTATGAGCTGTTTGATAACATAGTCGAGCCAAAGTTTTAAAAGAACACTCTTTTTTTTTTTTCTTTTTTTTTTATTGTTTTCTAACTCCCCTAGAGTTAAACAGTTGAGTTTTACCGTTTTCGAATCCATTCAGCCGATCTCCGGGTCTGGCAGTAGAACTTTTAGCATAGCTTAGCATAGATCATTGAATCTGATTAGACCATTTGCATCTCGCTCAAAAATGACCAAAGACTTTTGATATTTTTCCTATTTAAAACTTGCCTCTTCTGTAGTTACATTGTGTACTAAGACCGACGGAAAATGAAAAGGTGCAGCAGGCGCAATGATGTTATGCAGCGCCTGACAGGGAGCGTGCTTCCACAGGGAGCGTGCTGGGGACTATTTTCAGGCGCTGCGTAATATCATTGATTATCATTTAAAATGTAAAATAATTGACTACAGGGGGACTTTAAAAATGTGAATTCTGTCATTGTTTACTCATGCTGTTCCAAACCTTTATGACATAGTATCTTCAGTGGAAAACATTTTTTTTTCAAATATCTTTGCCAATCTCTTCTAAATAAATGAATACTGAGGCTGATGAAACACTATGAATGTATCATAACAGTGGTACATGACTTGTGTGCCATATATTCCCCATTTTCATACAATAGCTTATGTGAGGAACCAGTTGAAATCTAAGCCATTATTCACTGATAACTGTGTCCTCTAGTGAGCTGTTAGCCACAGTGACCAGATCATTGAGATGAATTTGACAACTGGATCAAATGATTGATTGAACAGATCTTTCAACAGAAGAATTCATTCATGAATCAAACATCACTACATCTCTTAAGACCTTTTATGAATGTGCAATGTATAAGCTTATGGTCTGTTCCTCACAAAAAGCTATCATATGTATTCAGAAGACTTGGAATATAGTGCACAAGTCCCTTTTATGACATTTTCTTTTATCTTTTTTTGGAGCCTGACAGCCCCAATCCTTATTCACTTTCGTTTGAAAAGAGTGGGCTGGAAATTCCCCTATAAACTCAACATTTCATGTTCCTTGGAATATAGAAAGTCATACAGGTTTGGAACGTCGTGGAGGTGAGTAAAAAATGACAGATTTTTCATTTTTGGGTGAACTACCCCTTTAATCTTCAAGGCCTTTTGAGAAATTCTCTTTTTAACAGCTACCTTTTCCAACCCTCTCATGTGTGGTGAGTCAGTGAGATATACGTTCAATATCCTGCGAGCTGTCTGGTTTCACCACCCATCACCTACAGCCTTTAAAAGCTCCACTCAGCTTTCCCGGAAGCATTTAGGTACACCCAACCATGAACAAGATGTCAAACTGTATATAAATTTAATATGAAATCCCCCCCCTATGCATTAGTTCTATATGAATAGTTTACATGGACATGGTGACTGTATAATAATGCAGTTTAGCTTCTGTACTTGGAAAAAGTATCAGGAGGCATGTAGGAATAGCAACTTGCAAATTGTCCAACCTAGTAATTTCAAAGAGCTGCCTATTTGAGTGTTGAGCTGTTCATAAGCGTTGCTTAAAAGCCAATGAGCAATTTAACAGTATGCCACTTTTAGATGCACCTGTGGGATTCATTTATACTTGTAAGACCGTTTAGCATTTGCATGAAATAGTTTGTATAAAATATTCACATAGCCGATGTTCTATTTCATGTTTGTGTACGGATTTGGCCTCAGGCATCCTGTCACACTGCACTTTGATATAAAGAGATATGAAACAACTTAAATTTGTTGGCTAGTACTGTACATAAAAACAGACTCAAGTCTAAAATCTGAGACCATATATGTGACCCATAAGGGTCAATTTTTTGAAAATGAGATTTATACATCACCTGAAAGCTGAATAAATAAACTTTCCATTTATTTATGGTTTGTTAGGATAGGACAATATTTGAAAACTATTTGAAAATCTGGAATCTGAGGGTGCAAAAAAAAAATCTAAATATTGAGGAAATCGCCTTTAAAGTTGTCCAAATTAAATCCTTAGCAATGCATATTACTACTAATAATACATTTTTGATATATTTACAGTAGGAAATGTACAAAATATATGTATGGAACATGATCTAAACTTAATATCCTAATGATTTTTGGCATATAAGAAAAATCGATAATTTTGACCCATACAATGTATTGTTGGCTATTGCCACAAATATACCCGTGAGACTTAAGACTGGTTTTGTAGTCCAGGGTCACATATAAATTGAAATTATATGATTTAAAATGTAATTTAAAGGCACAATAAGATTTTTGGATTAAAATATCCAAAAAACACTAGAACAATGTTATATATTTTGTTGACTTGTGTACTTATATTATCCCAAATGTTTCCAAGAATGTTTAAATCCAGAGAAATAAGCCATTTTAACCAGGACCATGTCCGTGTGTCGCCTATAAATTACATCATATCCACGTCACCCTTGATCTCTGGTTTTATTTTGTAGAAACCATAGAAACACCAAAGAAACTTTAATATATTATGTGTTTTATTAGATAGGTGAGCAACTGTTTGGATGCATTCATTGACAGAAAACTAATAATTGTTATATAGCTCAACGCAGTCAGTCTTAAATCTTGTTTACTGCGAGTACCATATTTAAGATTCAGTATTATTTCTAGGTCACTAATGTACGCAAATTTGTGACACTGATCATGTGAACTCCTTTGTACAGATGGTCAGATGTTCATTCACTGAAGCTTAAGATGCTAATGAACATGAGCTCAAGTATGAGTAAAACTAGAAGATCATGCAGCTCAAGTGCTGCTAAAACAAAAGGGACAAACCAAATGCAAAGACATTCTGAAATTCCCGTTCCACTCAAATCCTTATGTTGATAATGTAATTAAAAAAAAATAGTGGTTTCAGACTTTTGATTCCCACTGTATACTGTTAGTTCAAATAGTCCACAGGAAGCTCTTAACCATGTGCCCATTTAATTATTTAATCATGCCTTTCATTTATTTAATCAGCCAATAGCAATCAATCAATAAGTAGCGTACTCATGCTGTGTGTAAAAAGCTAGCGCCCCAAAACACTTCTTGTTATCAGTTTTTAATTGCATAGATGTTTCTTCTTCTGTATCTCCAAATCAATTTGTGCAATCGAGCATTCTGGAATGAGTTAAATTCCCTCTAAACCTGACGGAGGCTCCAATGAGTGAACCGGTACATGCAGAAGGGAAATTCTTCTGAGGCCTGTTGTTTGTGTATTTGTCTCATATAGTCTGCAGTCTGTGTGCTTCCATGCGGGTAGCATTTTTTTTGTTTCTCCTTCATTTTCAACACTTCTTTCCTGGACGCTCTCAACCCTGTAGCTCCTGGAGCGAAGCTGAAAGGACACATACATCCAAGCATAGAATATGTATATATGACAGGAGAAAGGGAGGGGAGATTAGCAGTAAATGATATTTTCATGGGCAGCCATAATTCAGCCTGCATTTGCAGACATTTGAATAAACACCATAAATTCAGGCAGCAGCACCTCTTTTCTGGCGGTAATAAAAGGTAAAATGAATTGCGGGAGGTTTTAATGCGTGGCGCGTCTGATGTGGAGTGATAGGCATCTGCCGGGGCACAAGGAGCGAGGGTGGGAGGGCGAATGAGGCCTAGAGCTCCATTTTACTTGTAGATTTCCCCCGTATTTTCATTTCGCAATTGCTCACCATCCTGCCTGACAAGGGTGGCAATAACAAAGGGATGACAGGTGAGAGTATATACTGCCCAGGAAGGAAGAAAGAGAGGTTCATGTTTGACAGGGGCCACAGACCCAGACAACCTGCAGTACTAAATCTACCCTTAGACTGACTGAGAGTGCGAGAGAGACAGAGATGCATTGACTGTCACTGTCGAGCTTGTTTATGCATTTGCTTGATATGTTGGTATGGCTAGTGGGTGTGACATATATAGAATACATGATTTAGCTTATCTTTTTGTTGCGCCTATCAATTTCCAAAAGTACCCTTCATGTGAAAAGTATATGTAGTTCACTTTTTTATCTAAGAATTACCAAATGGCTGTAAAGAAGTATTTTATGTTCATCAAAGCTTAATTTATTTGACCAAAAATACAGCAAAACAGTAATATTGTGAAATATTATTACAATTTAAAAGAACTCGTTTGTATTTAAAATGTATTCCTGTGAGGGCAAAGCTGAATTTTCAGCAGATATTACTTTTTTGTGGAAATCATGAAACATTTTTTTCCAGGATTCTTTGATGAAAGTTGACCACATTTATTTGAAACAGACATTATAATATAAAATTGTGTTTTTTTTATAATGCCCACCACTAATATATATTTAGGTCACACTTTATATTAGGTATCCTTAGGTACTATGTACTAACATTTAAATTAATCATTTGATACAATGCACTTATTGTGTACATACATGTTGTACTTATATTTTAATGTAATTACAGCTGTAATTAATTTCTGTAATTACATCTATAATTATACTGCTGAGCCTTCCCTTACACCTTAACCCACCTTTTAACCTACTTATACCACCAAACCTGTCCCTAACCTTACCCGTATCCCACCTCAGTAGCAGCAAAAGTGTTTTACAATACAATATGAATACAATAATTACATTGTACTTATTTTTTTGTACTTATACTTTTTATAAATAAGTACATAAGTACATAGTAGTTAAAGACACCTAATATAAAGTGTGACCTTTATTTATTATGCGGGAGCTGGCTTTAGTTTGCAAAGCAATTGCATCTGTACATTCTCAGGTTTGAATCAAGTCACTCGTCTATAGGTGATTTTCATATGTTTGGTAAATGTATTTGCTCATGTAGCAGTCAGAGTTTATAGGTGTGCATTCACTCTGGCAGCCTGGTGTCTGGCAGCAACGCTTTGCTTTGTCAACAAAGAGAAATAGATGGTGTTGTTAAATCATTGATTTAAAACATTGACTTTCCACCATGGATGGCAGTTCAGCCAATAGATTACAAATATTTTCATAGAAAACTCCCTTGGCATGGCTTGAATTTGCTTTAGTTTGCTTGATAGTTTGCTTTGAGTTTAACATTGAATGTCATCTGATGTCAGTTTGAAATCCTGGTGTATTTATTTATTAATTTTATATTTTTGTAGTTTTTAATAGCCATGGCAAAGAATTGAGGAGAAAAGGAGACAGAAATAGAAGTGATCAAAACTGTCTTTTAGTCTAGCCTATATGTATAAAGGCCTGTTTTCGGCCAGTCTGTAGATTTGATTTGTTCAGTCGGGGCCGCAGGCACCTCCATTCCACTCTGATTTCATTTTGACTTGCCTGTAAATGAAAAAGCCGTTGTCCCATCTGCAGAGGTGAAGGGGCAGGGCAATTGGGTGATTTACAACCACACATCAATACCGCTATACTTTTTCCTAGCCTGCTTTTGTTATTTTGCGCTATAAAATGATGCACATTTGTAGGGTTTGAAAGTTATTACTGAATTGATTCTTACAAACTGCTTCAGCTGATAAATCAAATGTCATGTTTTACTCTCCAGTTTTGAATGGCCATATTTCATGGAATGATTCACCATTTCTGTTGTTGTGAAGGTCACTTAAACACGGTTTCAAGATAATACAAGAGTTTTTGACTCTGAGGCAAAGAACAACCTGCTATATCATCTGTAATGTCTTTTGCATCTGCAGTTTGAACACTAATGTGTCAAATCTGAAGGCCTACTCATCTGTCAATCATCCATTGCACTAAAACAAGGACTTTAGTGATGAAAATCATGTGAATCATGCATTTCAAAAGTTCTATTAATATATTAGGTTGGCTAAAATTAAAAATGGACTCATTTTGGAAGTATTTCATAGAAATCTGCACTGACCTTTACTGAACTTTTTGAAACAAACAGATGAAAACAAGCAAATAAGGCACAGATATATTAGTTTCAAATTCGTATATAAATAGCTGTAACTCAAATATGACAAAGCACCTGTCAGTTTAATGTTTGCCAGCTTTAATCAAAATGAGATTTCATGAATATAACTGCATTATATTATATGATAATAGATAGGAGCATCAAACATAATTACCAGTGTCAGTATTTTTACTTCACTTAAGATCTTGGCTTTGTTTGGAACAGCGTAATGTCATGCTTGTAGGCTTACTATTTTTACAGCATGTGCTATGCATTCACATTTGGCTATGTTGGTGTAACATGTATGGCCTTTTGTGTTCTCTGTGACCCAGTTTTCCTATGTTCTGATTAGTAAATTTTGTTCCACCTGTGTTCTGTTAATTATCTCATTAGCTCCTTTGTTTGGTCCTTGGTCTGCTTATAAGTCCTCAGTTCCCTTTCAAGGGAACTCGCGCTGCGTCACCGCTTTGGGATCGCCTCTGCATGATTGCGTCGTGAAGCACGTGTGTAATCAGTCCAATGGAGAGACGGAATGTCATAGGCGGGTAACGTCATCGACCCGGAAGGTATAAAGCATACCGGCAAAGAGAGACATTATGGCGAGCGAACAGTGTTACAGATAGTTACACAACGAGTGGGGATACACACTTGATGTGCATTGTTTGTATGGGAAAGCAGCACGCTCAGTCGGCTCTCGAGGGGGTCGGCTGCGATCATTGTGAGGCTCTGCCTCTGAGAGAGAGCTGCAATCCTGCCGGGCGCTCTTCGAGGAGGGCGCCGTGGCTCAGGCCCGTTGCTGCCGATGCACGGCGCCAGCTTGTGCCATGGGTTCGCAAATGGATCTGTCAGAGGGGTTAGAGACGGGCTTAACCCTTTCTCTGCCGTTACCTGTTAGGTCCAGTGCTGCATCTCTGGGTTCGGGAGCCCGCGCAGCGGTTTCTCCCACCCAGAGGGCGGTCTCAGTGCTACAGTTATCCAGCTCTGAGGAGGTGGATCTTTGTAGCATCGATGCAGGGGTTGAGGACAGTTTTTGGCGCTGTGAAAGCAAAGTTTCAAGCCAGTAAGCCCCAGATCTCTGTTGCTGTGCGGGAGTAGCAGACACCGAGTATGAGCTCCTCACACCGGGCGCAGCAAAGCAGAGCGCTGCCACCCGCACTCCCCTTCAGAAGGGGTGGGGTGGTGGGCGGCGCCTTCAGGTGCAACCTTCCAGTGGTGAGACAGGCCTGAGGGCCGTCTTCATCCCTAGGAGGGCTGTGTCTAAGAAGCCCTGATGCCAGTATGCTCAGGGCAGTGAGGGCGTTTACCCCCCCTCGGGGGCAGGTGGTGTTCACCTCAGCATACGGTGCCCTCGTGAGTCATCTGAGGATGGCTTGCGCCCCCTAAGGAGGGGGTTGGCGCTGTCGAGCCAGTTGTTCCCTGCCGGTTCACCGCTTCAGGGCACTGTGCTCGTGGTGCAGAATACCCCCCAGGGGCAGGTGGTGTTCACCTCAGTATACGGTGCCCGTCTGTCCTCGGTGCCCCCACAGGGTCAATCCACCAACCCCGCCCGAGTGCCGGGGTGTGGAGAGCCCTCGCGGGTCATCTGAGCCCTCTGAGGAGGGAGTCGGCGCTGTCGAGCCAGTTGTTCCCTGCCGGTTCGCTGCTTTAGAGGCCAGTCTCGAGAGGCTGGTACCCCTAGTAGATTCTCTAGCACAGTGGGAGAATCTGCCGAATTTATCTCAGTGGGTCCTGTAGATGATGACAAGGGTACACCATTCAGTACCTAGTTTCTATGGGGTCCTGCCCACAGGTGCGGACCCCAGGCGCGGACCCCAGGCAGGCTCTGATTATGATTCTAGAAAGTACAGACTCTTCTGCAGAAGAAGGCTATAGAAGCCCTGTCTGACAGGAAATTAAGTGAGTCAGGGGTTTATAGCCGGTACTTCTTTGTGCCTAAGAAGGATGGGGGCGGCTGCGCCCTCCTCTAGATCTGCGTGTCCTCAACCGCCCAGCAGCTCGGTTCAGGATGCCTACTTTATGTCTCAGACCAAGTCTGTCACGATAGATTTCATATGCATACTTCATGTCTCCATCCTTCCGCAGCACACAAAACACCCGAGGTTCGCTTTGAGAAGCGTACCAATATTGGGTGCTTCCCCTTGGTCTAGCCCTTTACCCCACACCTTCACCAAGTGTGTAGATGCAGCACTTGCCCCCTTGCGTATGCAGGGGATCCGCGTTTTTTATTATATCTACAACTGGCTGATCTTAGCACAGTCAGCACGTCTGGCGGTTCAACATCTGTTCATCTGTTCAACATCAACATCAACATCTGTTGTTCTCGCACACATGAGGAAGTTAGGGCCGAGGCTCAACTTCAATAAGAGCATTCTTTCTCCAGTTCAGAGAATAACGTATCTTTGCGTGAGTTGGAATTCGATCCCTATGCAGGCCCGCTTATCAGAGTCTCGCATGGGGTCGATCCTCTCGGCAGTTTAAGGGTTGGTGCTAGACTAGTCACTCACTGTCTAACAGAGAGAGACAGTGGTGGCCTAAAACCAAGGGATTTCCCCAAGGGGAAACCCTTTCTCGCGTAGTCAAGGCAATGCGGCGGTGTCTCCGCATCTTGGCTATACCGAATAGTCCTTGGTTCCTGGCCCAAGGCCCGTCACTGGGGGCACTGTGTCGGCGAGTACCTCTGATCACTGGTGCCTCCTCGCTGGCTGGGGGGGTCACCACGAGTGGTCGCTCAGCCCAGGGTTTATGGCAGGACTGTCATTATTTGTGGCTCATATTGCCTGGAAATGCTTACACTTCCTGCCGTGTCACAGCCAGCCAGCATTTATATGTGGCAGTCGCAGTGGTGACAAAAAAAAGGGGGGAGAGGATGGTTTCCCCGAGGGGGAACCCCCCTTTCGCATGGTCAAGGCTACGCAGCGGTGCTTCCTCCCCTTGGCTACATGGGAGGATCCTTCCTTTCTGGCCCAAGCCCGTCACTGGGGGCGCCGTGCCAGCGAGTACCTCTGGTCACGGTCACCTCCCTCACGGGCTGGGGGGTGGTCGCTCGTCCCAGGGCCCATTTTTTTAAGCAGACATCCTGTTGAGACAGGGGCCGAGGCCCGGGGGGTGGAGACTCCACACCGAGGTGGTGGAGCTCCTTTGGGAAGATTCGGCAGGACCGAAGTGGACCTGTTTTGCCACACAAGCAAACACCCACTGTCGACTGTGTTCTCCCTAACGCCTCCAGCTCCTCCTGGACTGGACGCTATGGTACGAGAGTGGCCAAGGCTGCCTCTGTACGCATCCCCCCTGATCGTTCTGCTTCCGGGAGTTCTAGAGAGAGTACGCCGGGACGGGGCCTGTCTCCTTTATTAGCTCTGTTCTGGCTAGCCTGAGTAGGCTTCTCGGACTTCGTGTCGTCCCTCGACAGCTCTCCCCTGGAGATTTTGTTCAGGAGGGACCTTCTTTCTCAGGCGGGCGGTGCCATCCTGCACCCTCGCCCAGAGCTGTGGAGAACTGTGGCTTGGCCTCTGAGGGGCCCAGCTCATAGTTCTGGTCCCTCAACCGAGGTTTTGGAGAGCATTCTACACTCTAGAGCTCCCTCCACGGAGAAACTGTACGTTGAAGCGGAGGCTCTCCACCTTATGGTGCTGAGATCACCTGTGGGATCCAGTTAACTGCCCTGCGAGCACGGTGCTTATCTCTGTTACAGGCCACCCTCAAGAGGGGGTCCGGCTTCAAGCAGAGGATGAGCAAGTGGGTGGTCGAGGCTACTCCACTTGCTTATGTGTCGGGCCCACTCACACAGGATTATGGCTGATTATGGATGTTCCTCACCGCTCACCTTTGTCAGGGTCTACGAACTCGATGTTTATGTTACTTCGGGGGCTCGGGTGCTCACCTCCTAGACAATGTTTCAGGCGGGCATCCGGCTCCTATGGGGGCGTGGGTATTCTCGTTCCCAAAGCGGTGACGCAGTGCTAGTTCCCTTGAAAGGGAACATCTCGGTTACGACTGTAACCTTAGTTCCATGAATAGGGAACGAGACGCTGCGTCACCCTGCCATACTCCCCGCATGCCCGCAAGCGTCTTGCTTCAGCCTTTCACAGAAGCTAGCAGCATTTGTTTGCCGGTATGCTTTATACCTTCCGGGTCGATGATGTCACCCGCCTATGACGTTCCGTCTCTCCATTGGACTGATTACACACGTACTTCACGACGCAATCATGCAGAGGCGTTCCCAAAGCGGTGACGCAGCGTCTCGTTCCCTATTTAGGGAACTAAGGTTACAGTCGTAACCGAGACGTTCTTCCTCAGTGTTTGTTGGTTCTCATTTGTTTGCGTGTGAGAATTTCCTGCCTCCTGTATTTTTGATTAAAGTATACACTATATTGCCACAAGTTTTGTGAAGTCTGCCTTAACATGCACATGAACTTTAATGACATCCCATTCTTAATCCGTAAGGTTTAATATGGAGTTGGCCTACCCTTTGAAGCTATAACAGCTTCAACTCTTCTAGGAAGGTTTTCCACAAGGTTTAGGAGTGTGTTTATGGGAATTTTTGACCCTGATGTTGGCACTGATGTTGGACAAGAAGGCCTGGCTCGCAGTCTCCACTCTAATTCATTGGTGTTCTTTCGGGTTGAGGTCAAGGCCAGTCAAGTCCTCCACACCAAACTCGCTCATCCATGTCTTCATGGACCTTGCTTTGTTCACTGGTGCGCAGTCATGTTGGAACAGGAAGGAGTGTTCCCACATATTTGGGAGTGTGAAATTGTCCAAAATGTCTTGGTATGCTGAAGCATTAAGAGTTCCTTTCACTGGAACTAAGGGGCCAATCCCAACCCCTGAAAAACAAACACACACCATAATCCCCCCTTCACCAAACTTTGCACTTGGCACAATGCAGTCAGGCATGTACCGTTCTCCTGTCAACCGCCAACTTGGCCATGGAATTGATTGCAACACCTAAATTCAATGATTTGGAGTGTCCCAATACTTTTGGCAATATAGTGTATCTCATAGTCTTTATCTTCGTCTTCACAAGCTTTATCTACACAAAACGTGACAGTTAGGAATAGTATAATACTACATTTGTATATTTCTACTGCATATAGGCCTATACTATGACCTACTATATTTGCCAATACAGAGCATATTGCGCTGCGAGCTATATGCCATATCCCACAATGATTTTGATTTGACCTTATATTTCAAAGGTGACAAATTGACAAATTTCTTATTTTTACCTTTTAATTATTTTATATTAATTTAATTTATTTTTATTTATTTCATTATTTTATTTTATTTAGGCTATGCAAATAAAATATGAAAATATATAAAAATAATAAAATATGCAGGCTATGCAGTAAACAGTATGCTAACTATCCATTACAGTTGTACCAGTGACACCTACAACATACAGGTAATTTTCAAACCAAATAATTCACAGGTTCCCACTCACAGTATTATAAATAACTGGTTGCGATGAGTTTTCAAGCACCTGCTACTTGTTCTGTCATCGCTTACATGTTAAATATGTTGACTGAACAGTTGATTCTTCCATGACTTACCCTGGTTCTCAGTTTTGTTGTCTGCTGTGTGTCTATTAAATAGGATGCTAACGAAAAGACAGATCCATCTGTTTACCAGAAAGTCACAGCAGATAAATATGCAGTGAACAGCTGGGCTAGGTGCTGAGCAATATAACTCTCAAATTAGCACTGGAATTTGGTCACAAACCCTTGACCCTATGATTTGCTGATCAGAGACTGTAAATGTCAGAGATCGCTGCAGGCTGTATAGGGCCCCTTAAATCTAAGACTAGACAGGCAAAGCATTCTGGGTGTGAATGGTCAGCACTTACAGCAGAGACTGGAATAATGACGACTTGAGCTGCCAAGCAAACTTGACTATTTCTGTCTTTAACAGTCTTCAGATGGTAATTTTTTTTAATGTGATGTAATTCTAGCAATTACAGGTGCAAGCCTGTGATTTTATTTCTAGTTGAATTGGAAAATGTTGGTGTTTTTCTCTGATCACCCAGGAGAAAATTCACAGCCAAATTACCTGTTTTAACGAAGTCCAGGATTGTGCAGTAATTTAATTCCTATTTGGATCGTCATCTTAATGGAGGAACTGGCTCAAAAGTCATTTCAAAAATCTATTTGACCACTGCTAAGTGCCACAGGGCTGCTCTTTGACAATTTTGCAGGCAATGAGCACACAGATTTGGCATAAAGATGCTTATTTCAGAGAAAATTAACTCAAGTTATGTACAAACTTTTTTCAGTGATACTCACTGAACCCAAGATAATTGTCATATTGACAACATGCAAGCAAGACAGTTTTTTTTTGTGTCACTGTTGTTTTTGGGAGATAATTCTGTTGTAGACACGATTGCATCTGAACTCTGTATAATTCTTAGAAATGTAATAACCATATTTAGCTGCAGTGTGTACGTGTTGTTGCCTATATGAACAAAATTACATCACAACTCCCTCTTTCTTCTGTGCCATCTGAATGCATCCATACAGATATTCTTTTACAGATGTCACCCCGAGAAACGATTAGTCCGAATAGTGCTTCTGAGTGTAAGCCAGAAGTACAAAGCATAATTCATACCTAATAAGCATGTTCTCTTGTCTTTAATTTAAAAATAATGTATGTTGAGTTAATTCACTGAATTTGTTCTAAAATTATTTGGGTCTCTCATTGGTCATGCTCATTAGCTCTAATAGGGATAAACTGATTAAAGCAGATTCAGAGCTGGGTAATTCTCAGCTGGAGGACTCTTTCACAGAGTTGAAATTGTTCATTGAGCCACTTATTCTCCCTAAATCGGCATTTGCATGCAGTCTCAGAGCTGAATCAGTGGAATGATGTTATAAATTAATTTAGTGAAATACTGTACTGACTCAGAAATGGATTAGTCTCAGTTTGACTGACTAATAGGGCAAAAGGATTGTTATCATCTGCCCAGCGTTTCAGTGATGTAGAGATTGTTGTGTGAGACCTTAGCTCTCATTCACAACCATTTTTTTTTTCAATTACAAATTCTTCAATGGTAACACTTTGGAATACTGTTCCGTCATTACCGGCATGGGCGACATTAGGGCGCCTATGCTCTGAAGTGGAACCTCTTCATCACCTGGTGTTCTTCTCGCCGAGAAGATCCCAGAAAATGCCCAATCGGGTCTGTGCTCCCCTTCCTCCAAGAAGGGTTGGAATGAATTCAGTTCCTCTCTATGAAGGCGGTGCTCTTGATTGCTTTGGCCTCCATTAAGAGGGTAGAGGACCTGCAGGCATTTTCAGTTGACCGAGATCAGGTGGTGAACCTGCAAGCGCTGCCCCTGGAGGAGGCAGACCCAGCCACTGCTCTGTCCAGTACATGCTCATCGCACTTACGTAGACAGGACGCTGTGTTTCAGGACCTCAGACCAGCTCTTTGTCTGTTACGGAGGGCAGCAGAAAGGGAAGGCTCTCTCCAAGCAGAGGTTGTCTCACTGGATAGTGGATGCCATTGTCCTGGCTTACCAGGTTCAGGGCCTGCCATGCCCCCTAGGGGTGAAGGCACACTCCAACAGGAGTGTGGCTTCCTCTTGGGCTCTAGCGCATGGCACCTCGCTAACAGACAGCTGCAGGCTGGGCGACACCTAACACATTCGCGAGATTCTTCAATCTCCGTGTAGAGCCAGTGTCCTTTCGTGTACTCGCTCCCAGTGGCCATTAAGTAGACTCGGTGTCATCACTTGCTGCACCATTTCACTCCACGGACTGGATGCGTGCGCTATTTTACTCAGGTAAGTTTCTCAGTGAAGCCCTGAGTTCCTCCAGCACTGTTGTGGACACCAGAATGCATGCCCGCTCAGTCAGCCCTCGTGTTAGGCTAGGTGCCTCCATGTGCATGGTTCCCCCTCTGAGCAACCCCCACATGTGTATTTCCACGGTAAGTCTCCTCCGAGCACGTGTCTTCCCTTGGCAAGATCACCTTGCCATCCCTGGGGTTGAAATGGATATCTCAGAGTGTTCCATATGATGTAACTCAGAGTGACTGACTGAAAGGTAAAGTTTCGATTATGTATGTAACCCTCGTTCCCTGAAGGAGGGAATGGAGACGTTACGTCCCCGTGCCACAACCGCTGTACCGTTACGGCCAGGATGCTCAGCCTCGGCACTTCAGCAGGTAACATAATGCAAGATTGCACACGCAGCTCCTTATATACGCACGAGGGGTGGGGCGGAGTTGCGCTATGCAGATTCTACAGACCCATGACACTGTTTTGCCATTGGCTCGTTTTGTATGAAACCCCCATTTCATCAGTCACTGACGTAATGTCTCCGTTCCATCCTTCAGGGAACGAGGGTTACATACGTAACTGAGATGTTCTCAGCCTCTGGGAAGTATGAAAAAAAAAAAGCAGTTACTGATTAGCTAATAGTGAACTACCTCATTCAGTGCTATTACTTACTAATTAATTAATTAATTAATTAATTAATTATTAGAATGTATAAATATTGCATTACTAATGTGTTACTGTGTAGTTATGCATTAATGACGGAACAGTTTTCTAAAGTGTTACCCCTTAAATAGTTGAATTAGAGCTATGGTGAATGAATCAGCACACATAATACATTAATGCAAAAAGCATCAAATTTCAGCACATCTAATTATCAAACATTTCCATACAGGTGCTTTCATTGGGTTGTGCTGTATTCAGTGATGTGTAGAGGTGGTTTGTGTTGAGCTTTCAGTGATGAGAACTCATCAGTAAATATAGAAAATGAGTCTCTTGAGTGGCGGCTCAATCGGCTGAGTGTTGAAACAGGTGATTTGAAGAGACGATCAACATAAAATGATTATACATGAGGTTATCTGTCATTTGGGACCTTGATTGTGTTACGTTGCATGGTTTACTCATGGGTATGAAGCATCAAAAATTAAGAGGAATAATAGTGCTAAGTTAAATAATAGAGTGTAGGTTTATATGTTGAAGGTCATTGTGTCCTTTTGGGATTTGAACAATAGAATCCAGATAAATTATATTCCATTGTTGAGACACAAGCAACCATTGAGACAACAGTGGCTCTTCACTATTTTGTGTTTCACAATCTGCAACATTTCTGACTGTTTTTGAGAAAACACTTATTTAGAGAAAGCATCAGCATCAGACAATGAACTGTTGGGTATTTGGTAGGCTACTCCATGTTTCGCTATAATTTCACCGCTCTTGAGAGATGGACTAGTCTCTGTTTTAGCTGGATTTATACCACTCAACCTTGGTATATGTGAGTGTTTTTGTGCAGGAATGGACTGGGACTGTGTGCTGGCCTAATACAAAACACTGTCTGCTGTGTTGTCAACTTCTTATATTGATTTAAATTGTATTTCTGAAAAAAGCTATTTTTACATTACATTACTTTTTTACGTAAAGTGGTTGAGGAATATGTAATGTAATATGATCATAGATACCTCAAGCTTCCATTATTAATAAACAAGGTATTGGAGATGCATTTGATTGCATTTATTTTTACTGAATTTAATAATTCGGCCTGACTGTAATGGACTACTGAACTTCCGTAAGCAAACATGTTTGATTTTCAGCAGGTGAGGAAACATGTATCCATCCATCCATCCATCCATCCATCCATCCATCGTTAGGACTATGTGTTCGGATAGGAATGTTCCACAATCAACAAAATATGTTGATCCAGGATCATGTCTTACTTGTGTACAGATGCAGTAGCAACAATATTTGGTTGGGACAGCTATAGGCGAGAAAGACAGTGCCTAAGGAGCTGCTCTGAAAAAGTTTGCTTTAGGATGCAATTTGTTTTAATTGCATGAATGCACAATAAATAAATAAAATGCCTGTTTAAGTGTTGTGCAGTGCATCCAATTCTGCCCTAGAGAGCGTTGTCTGACAGCTGCATCAAGATCTGTCACTGTGGCTTAAATGGTTCGGCTTAATGGTGTAGGAACATTTTTTTTCTTTAAATTCTTATTTACTTTGTATCCAAATGTGTGTGTGAGTGTTTGTAACCATAGTGTGTTGCCCTTGATTCCCCATTTAACATGTTGCATTACCTAAAAAATAGCTTTTAATGCCTGGAGTCTGCAAGGTAAAAGAATAAACACAGCTAGTGCATCTTTAATGAAAGTCATTTCAGTTCCAGCAAACATTTGGTCTCATTCACTAAGCATGCGTACGCACAAATTTGTGTGTGAAATCTGTGTACGATTTCACAAACAAATAATGATTCACCAAAAATGTACGTACTAAAATTTATTCTAAATTTACAAAAAGATTTAGGAACAACTCAAACCACACATCAAGTCAGACATGTGTGTCACACACAAAAAAATCAGTTCCCTTCGTACGTCACCGATGAATTAGGATCACTTCAGGGAGCCCCTATCAGCTTCGAGATATAGAGAACCGGCCAATAACTATTGCCGTGCGAGATTTGCATCTTTCGCTCCGCCCCGCAGTGCGGGTATAAAGCGGAAGTGAATGCAGCGTACTGTTGTCATTCACTTCGGAGACGAACGACGTTGATGAAGAGCAAGACTGCCTGTTTATTCAGAAAAGAGATTGCAGAGAACGAGAGGAAGACGCTGTGCTGGCGTGACGGCACAAACAGCGCGACCGCGAAATCACCGCTGCTTATTCAAAACAAACTGCTGTTCTCACAGCAACTGACGGTTCGTGAGGGCGTTTGTCTGTTGTGAGTGCACACACAGTCTGCACTTATCATCTGTGTGTTGCCGCGGTCTTTCCCTGGGTGCTTCAGCACTTCTTAAAAGAGCGTTTCCTCACAAAAAGAGCAACACGGGTGTGACACTGCGTACAACGGGCTTGCAATTTCGGGTCTGTGGATGGGGCCCCAACTGCAATGGCATATCAATTGCCTCGAGTTGTTAGCAGCTCGTCTTGCGCTGGGCCGCTTCAAAACGCCGCTACTAGGCAAGCACGTTCTGGTCCGTACGGACAACACTGCGGCCGTTGTGTACATCAACAAACAGGGTGGTCTCCCTCTACGAGGCGCCTCTATCCGTTGAAGTGGAACCTGTTCATCGATTGGTGTTCTTCTCGCTCGTCGACCCCCGGAGATGTTCAATCAGTTCTGTGTTTTCCTTCCTACAAGACGGGTTGGAGCGAAGGCTGTCTCCCTCCACCCTCAAAGTTTATGTTGCCGCTATCGCCGCTAATCATGACATGGTAGATGGTAAGTCCTTAGGGAAGCACGATCTGATCGTCAGGTTCCTGAGGGGGGAGAGGAGACTAAATCCTCCCTCTTGGGACTTAACTCTGGTGCTAACCGCACTGCAGAGGGCGCCCTTTGAGCCTTTGCAGTCAGCTGAGTTAAAAATCCTGTCTCTGAAGACAGTACTCCTGACTGCATTGGCCTCTATCAAGAGGGTAGGGGACCTGCAGGCATTTTCGGTCGACGAATCGTGCCTGGAATTTGGGCCCGGTAACTCTCATGTAATCCTGAGACCCCGGCCCGGATATATGCCCAAGGTTCCCTCCACTCCCTTCTGGGACCAGGTGGTGAACCTGCAAGCGCTGCCTTCGGAGGAGGCAGACCCAGCCCTAGCTTTTCTCTGTCCCGTCCGCGCTTTGCGGACTTGCATGGACAGAACGCAAAGCTTCAGGAACTCAGAGCAGCTCTTCGTCTGTTATGTAGGCCAGCAGAAGGGAAAGGCTGTCTCCAAGCAGAGGATGGCCCACTGGATAGTGGATGCCATCGTCTTGGCGTATGAAACCCAAGACATGCCCTGCCCACTCGGGTTAAGAGCCCACTCCACTAGGGGTATAGCTTCTTCCTGGGCGTTGGCTCGTGGTGCCTCGCTGACAGATATTTGTAGAGCTGCGGGCTGGGCGCCACCTAACACGTTCGCTAGATTTTATAGCCTCCGTGTAGAGCCGGTATCTTCCTGTGTGCTCACTTCCCATAGTCAGTAACACCGAAGTGCCCGTTCTAAGTGTCGGCTTGCTACGCCATTCCTTTCCCCATGGAACGAATATGTGCGCTTATATGCTCCAGTCGAGTTCCCCAGAAACGGCGAACCCTGTTGAGTCCCCCGCTTGAGTCCCCCGCAACCCGCGGCAGTCGGGTTGCGGCTTGTGTTAGGCTGGGTTCCATATGTTGTGACCCCCACGGCGGGAAGAATACACATATGGGGTATTCTTCCACGGTTCGGCTCCCTACGGCGAGCCCGTGTCTTTCCCTCGGCAGAGCTCTTCTGCCGTCTCAGTCAGGTGTTGTTCCCCACCTGCTTGGCCGGGACCGCCCCTGGGACTTCCGTATATTGCACTGCCCACGGCCAGTCCATACGTGTATTCCCCACATGGTAACTCCCTCCGGGCATGATGTGGCTTCCGCAGCATCCCTCCGGGCACGCTTTCCCAGCGTTATCCAATAGTCTGCTGAGTGGGTCTTGCGGAACAGCAGTGTTACTCTCCCTGCGAGAATTTCCCCGCCTGGAACAGACGGGTCTGAGGGGCTCTCGCTGGGCGCTGGAAGTGGTAGTAACTGTGGCATTTTCCAAAGGGATCCCAATTCGTCGGTGACGTACGACGTACGTTGAACGTGACTGACTGAAAGGGAACGTCTTGGTTACATATGGTAACCCTCGTTCCCTGAAGGAGGAAACGGAGACGTACGTCCCGTCGCCACAGTTGCTGTACCATCACTGCATGGCCGAGTCACTAGTTTGGCTCCTCAGTGAAAAACAACAGTGCGCTGCATTCGCTTTCGCTTTATACCCACGCTGCGGGGTGGAGCGTGAGATGCAAATCTCGCACGCCAATAGTCATTGGCCAGTTCTCTATATCTCGAAGCTGATAGGGGCTCCCTGAAGTGATCCTAATTCGTCGGTGATGTCCGACGTACGTCTCCGTTCCCTCCTTCAGGGAACGAGGGTTACCATACGTAACCGAGACATTTCTCTGTATTATATTATATTATATTATATTATATTATATTATATTATATTATTAATGTATTATATTATATTAATTATATTATATTATATCATAAACTATATATTATTTTTATTATACAAAATATTATAAAATATTAATTTTATATTTTTATATAACATTAATAATACAATTTAATTTAATCTTAAATATATTTCCTCATATAGCCTACAGTGAAAGAATAAGAAAAGACTAATATAGAGTAATATAATCTGTAATCTGGGTCTGTATAAAAGTATTTATTGTGTTTGTTTGAACTTGTTTTGAGAATGACACACTTTTTGGGGGGGGGAATTGCTCGAGGATCTGGCAAGAGAGCGGCGTATGTTTGAAGAGAGTGACAAAAGGCTGTAAAGGAAAGTTTGTGCGGAAAGACTTTAGCCTATGGTTTGACATGTTTTATGCAAGTGACTAACCTACTGTTTGCAGCCACTCATTTAGAATACTCCAAATTCACTAACATTAGAACAATATTAATGGTAGGATAGGCAATTTCAGAGAGACTAGCAATAGCAAGCTAGCTTTGAAAGCATGAGATTCCACCCTCCCTTCAGAGTGCTCTCCAAAGCCACGCCTCCTTCAAAACATCAACACACTCTGGAGAGTCTGCAAAGCGTGACAAGAGACGGCATATCTCAAAGCACATATTACAATAATAATAAACATAAACAACTTGCAGAGCTTTTACTTGTACCACCTGACTGCTGCAGATTCATTTGATAGTGTTGACATAAAAATGCATTAAAAACATTGCCTACCCTACATTTAAGAACAAATTCATATGCGTACGCACGCGTTGTGAATTAGGAGGAGATTTTTCGTAAGAAGTTCTCCTATGCATACAAATACGAAATAATCCATGCAGTTATTAGTGAATGAGACCCATTGACTTTCAGCGGTACAGGTTAAGAAAATGAACTTTGACTTGATTGTGGTCTGTTGCTTTTTCTTTTTTCCTGGTGAAATAATGCAGGCTGGATCCCCACTGAAAGCCTATTGAAAAGCTCAGAATGTTTTTCATTTTTGTTTTCTATGTTTATGGCTGTTTGCTTTCACAACACGTGTCTTTTAATGTTTGTGCGTGTGGCGAGGGCTTTAACCACAAGTTCATGTGTATAATAAAGTAAAGATGATGCGTTTGCTATGGGCACAGAGGGCAAATCAGTTGAGTAGACTTTTAATTGACACAGGGCAGAGTAATTTATTCTGACTAATAAGAATGCTTTATAGTTATCAGACTAATTTATTCTTAGCTATAACAATAGTTTATGGAAATCGGGGCATGTTCTGGAGCTCACTGTCCATGAGGCCACCTGTTCCTGCTGATGAATTGGTGCCTGTAAATTCTGCCAGTAAAGAGTTTGTGGATCTAGGGGAGAAATTTCCCTGAATTTATTGCAAAAGAGCTTTAGACACGTTTGAAAATGTAATTTCACATGTTGCATGAGTATTTTAGTCTAAAATCTTTAGAGGTTCTGTCATACAAGACAGAGCCCATCACACTAAATTTTAGGTCACCTCAGACAGGAGGTTGAAAACCTCAAATGGATTGCAAATGAGGCCCTGTCCCAAATGGCACACTTCATGTGCACTAATGGTCTTGTGGACTCACAGCGGCTCCCGCGTGCGCAACCCCGTTAAGTCCATGAGACTGTAGGGTGTCCCATTGGTCATTTTAGGTTTCAGAAGGGTGCTCACGAGCGCGGTCGATATGTGCCTTTAATGCGCACTTTTGCCAAGCCCGCACTGAAGCAAACTCTGTAGCAGACTTCTTCCCGACAGTCAAAACAGCATTACATCACGAAAGTGCGGACTTGAAGGGAGACCACAAATGTTTAGGGAGCCATTTAAGACAGGGCCCGACTGAGCAACTAGTAGCATATTTATAAAGACTCTGCCCTGTGACTTGACACACTCTGTTCTCTATAAAAGCTAAACCTTTTTGCAGACATTTGTTTATTAATATTAATAAACACTATTATTGTTATTGATGTAGTGTTTGCCTTTGTAATAACTGATTTTGCTTTAGGATTTTAGTGCACAACAAAGTACCAAATTAAACATGGAATTGATATTATTAATTTTATTTAGCATTATTTTACCTTGCAGAACAAACTTTAAAACCCATTTTCGGGCCGTGACCCACCAGTTGAGAACCACTGATCTAATGGACCCTCATTTCACATTCATCTAATCCTAGTAAATGTCCATTTAAATGGAAGGGAACATTATTTCAGCAGTTAAGTGCATTCAAAAGCACAGTTTTAATATGTAGAGCCAGACATCCTTTTTTGTGCAAATTTTTCCTTTTACTGATATTAATGTACTGAAAAGCAGCAGCAAAACATTTTAGCAAAATGTTTTAAACTTATAAAACTGAAGTGTGGATGTATCATTTAACTGTAGGGTAGGCAATTTCGGAGTGGCTAGCAAAAGCAAGCTTTGAAAGCATAAAATCCCACTTTCCCTTCACAGCACTCTCCAAAGCCATGTCTCCTCCAAAACATATGATCGCGCAGAGCAGAGTCTGCAAAGCGTCACGAGATGAGAGAACGCATTAAATTACTTCATGTCTCAAAGCACATAACATTACAATAATAATGAATGTAAAGAATTTACAGAGCTCTAGTTGTATCACCTGACTGCTGCAGATTCATTTCAGCATTGATAGTGTTGACATAGAAACACATAAATCCAAGTCATGGGTTGCCATCTCGTAATTGTGGTTATGATATGGTGTGAACGCAGCATAAGCTCGCTGTTTTGGTTGAGGTGGAACTGTAAAATGTGTGCAGTTAAGGATACATAATATGCCAACATGCTCATTTCCCGATTCATATTACCTTTTCCATCAACACTAAAGGCCCCGATATACTGCAAGTGAAATCGAAGATAGACGTCATTTTGAACAAAAGCGAAGTTTGCTTGGAGTTCGTTTTGGGAATTCGAAATAGCTTGCCAAAGCGAACTTTCCAGAAAAGTGGCTGGTAAACGCCTTTGTACTACCATTGGTCCGTGGCAGTTACCTAATAGGTAAGTGTGTGCAGAGGCACCGCCTTCTTTGTATAAAGTGATATATAAATAAACGCGACTTGACTTTACTGGAGTGCCGTCCCAGACAACAACATAGCGTCGGCCCAGATCCGGCCCACATCTGGCCCACATCTGGTACATGTGGAATCCACACGTACCAGATCTGGGCCAGATCTGGGCCGACACTATGTTGCTATCTGCAGAAGAGCTCATGCAAACATATCCACATTGCTATGATCAGATGATTTTCTTATGCTGTATTTAAAAAATGCTTGCTGTTTTCTCAATGTTGTTGTTGAGTGCAGAAATTGAAGTTTATTGAAGAAAGCACGCAGCACATATTTACACATTCATCTAAACGCTGCTCTCAGCAGTATGTGCGGCGTCAGATATTCGCAAACATTATGTCGCTGGTCACATATTTCAAACTTTGTTTTACCCCTAAATGGAGAACGAAAAAGAACTTCACCGTGAGTATATCGGGGCCTCAATAGTTTAACCCTTAAACGCATACCTCAGGTCTTTAGTGACACAGGACGTCATTCAATACTCTCCTCCTCATTCATTTTTTTTAAGTTAGACATCAACCTTCTTAGTATTCCTCAATTCATTATAAACAATATACCAAGAAGAAAAAAAAATATTATTAAAGAATGACCCATTCATTTTTTGTAAAAATTGTATAGGGTCACTAACGACCCGAGGTGTGTAACAGTGTTGGTATATTTTTTCTGCACAACAGTAATTGAATCTTTGATGACTGAATAAGTGCAGTTCACTTTATTCCACAAGGTGGCAATGTCTGATACACAATGATGAAGTGATGTTTCACTCATAGTCACCGCAGGCAGAAAACAAAAGAATAGGAAGTATCTCCAAAACTTGAAATCGCTCAGTGTTTTACTGCAGAGCAAGTACTGAACGCAATCAAATATTGTCAGTATCACTTAATGGTGGATCTGGTGAAGAAGCTGTCAGTGATTCTGAAGATGCTGAAAATGATAGTTTTGAGAATATGTTTGAGATGGCGAATATGAGCCAGATGCTGAATGTGCTGGGAAATGAGCTCGGACGAGGACAGTGATGATGGTATAAAACATCTGCTCAAACTGAACCCTTCCAAGCTCCAAAAGTTTTCAAAATATGCTTTATTTCATTCTTCTGTAAGTGTTACTTTAATATCAAGAGAGTTTTATAGTATCGGAACAGGTATATATACATCCGGGTCGATAAAGACCCGAATATGTAATAATGACTGGTGAAACATTCATGCATTTAAGAGTTAATAACACTGGTAAATGAAATCATTATCAAATCTTGAATATCTATTTGCTGAACGTTATAATGTTGTGATGCCTAATTTCACTGGTAGCTTTATTTTTTATTTATTATGGGGAAGAAAAAAAAATACTCACTTAAAAACTCACATAAAGTTGTGATATAGCTTCAGAAGATGTGTATATAGCATTTAAGAAATATTGAAGTTATATTGCCTCTGAACATATTTCACTTTCATTGAATGGAAAAGAGCAGTGTGAACATCCTGCTGAATTTCTCTATTGTGATTTACAGATGAAAGTCAAGAAAGTTGGAACAGCATGAGGGTGAGTAAATGATGACAATGTTTATTTTTGGGTGAACTGTCCCTTTAAACACGTTCAAACGATTTCTTGTAATCACACCTTTCTTTTTACCCCTTGACAATCTCTTAATTTATGAGGATCCTTAAAAATAAATGAATTAAAAAAGCATGGGGACAAAATGTTAGAGCTGCTTAGAGAAAAAACGCATGTTGTTTGGGAGAAAATGAAGAGACATAATAAAGAGGGTACAGGCTATAATAAAGCATCAAATGGAGGGACCATCAATCTGCTCCAGCAGTGCTGGCACATGGGAGCTTTCTCTGGCCCCGCTCCGATTCTGGCAGTGCATCACCTGCTCACTCCCAAGGACAAAAGCTCCTCGCCCGGACAGGGAGAGGGAGTACTGCTCCACTGGACACCATCCTGTACTTGCTGAGAAGGAGGCTTTTGCCTCACCTAGTGTCCATTATTTGTAATTACATCCTCAGGAGGACCATCCATCCAGATCAAGAGGACAGTGTGAAAATGAGCGTGTGGATTCAGTCCAGCTGGCATTTACTAATTTTGTTGGGCAGTGAGAGGTAAAAAGGTCCATGTACTGCAAACATGACCGTGGCTGGCATTTAAAAAACAAAAAAACATTGCATTGTGTCACAGTGTGCCCTTGTTTTCGTTACGGCAAATTTATTTAATTACTCTGAATAATTGGGCAACATGCAGATAGAGGTTTTCATTTACTTGTTTGGTTAAGGTTCAGCTCTCTGGAGACTGGTGTTTCTTCACCTGGACATTGATTCCATTATCTATTACTTCACACAGTGAGAAGAAAGGATGGAAAACCATTATGAACGTAAATCAAATTGATTCACCGGTTGTTTTAAATTAATATGAAGGAAGATATCATAGGCTTGTTAACTGAATGTTGGAGAATGTTAATCAATGTTGTAATGTACTGGTTTTTCTTTGGCAAAGGCTCACTTACACAATCAGCCCTGGTGAAAAGAAAAGAAGAGATGCACCTGTGGTATAATAATACATTCATTTTTACACAAGTACTCTGTACACAAAGACCTAATAAAGAAATAACCTTTAAAAACATGTCTGGTTTCTGTTTATGTCAGTAAACCTCTACCTGAAGAACTTAGGCTACACAACTTGAGAAAATGCAGCTGTATGATGCAGGTTTCTTTGAGGTGAATACCAACCTGAACAATGTTTTTCATCACTTTACAGACTTGTAAACAATTCCTTTATTTATTTCAGTCTTGTTGATTTAGCTTTTTTATTATATGACATTATGCATCTGTGCCCCTTTGCCATTTTGTTGCAGTTGCCCTCCGTACCAACACTCTCTTTTTAGAGAGGGGAGGAGTGGATTTTTCCCCATAAAGAATATTTTTCAGCGCTCATACTCCCATTCAATATCAGGAGACATTTTCATCCCTCCCTTTTCAAGACAAGATAACAAGCCGTCAAGATAACAGGATGTCAAGATAAGTCCAAAAAGTGAAAAAGCTCCATTTGTGTCATTTTTTTCACAGCAATCTCTCATGTATATATTAAGCCATTTGCAAAGGTTAAGTCAATATAAAAATTTGTATATATATATATATATATATATATATATTATAATTTACCAGTTACATAAGGATGCAAGTATATGGTCAAAGTCTCTTGAATTCAAACACATTTTTAGATATTCAAGACTAAATTGTTGATTTGGTAGTTGCTAAAAGGCAAGAACAAGGAAATGTTCTGTCTTTGATTTTTCATTTTGAACTTTTTATAGAGCAGTAGCATCCCATGTGTATGAATATTGAATCAGGAGAGTTATTCCTTGAGTATTCACGCCCGAAGAGGAGATATATTATCTCAAAACGTTTTGCTCTTGTCTTGACATTTTAATCGTTCTCATATGGTTTTGTTTTGCAGTTCTCTTTTTTTCACTTAAAATTGCAGGTAGCTCCCTCTTCATCACCTCCTTGACAATCCAAGATACTGGAATGTTTTTCTTCCCCTCCCCACACACCCTTTTAACATATGCGTTTTAGACAAATCCACAGCAGCCGTAATGCTATTTCCAGCCCGGATGCTTCGATAAAGAGATATAGCACAACAATTCTGCAACATTGTCTTGAAAAAGCAATTCCTCAGGACGTCACAACAATTCCTAGCCTCATTTTTCAGAGAGAGAGAGGGAATAGAGGGAGGGGAGGTGGGGAGGTGAGGGGTGGGAGAGATGATGGCTCGTGAGGTGATGGTACGCATCATAACCCCACCCCTTTATCTACTCCAAAAAGATATATGCACAAATCTATCCATTTGTATGTGGCTGCAGAGAGTTGTGGGTGGAATATGAATGGATTAAGCAGAGTCTTTCATTATCTTTTAGTCCTCTTCCTTCGAAAAATGAAAAAGTTTACGTTCTTTTGCAGTCAGTCAAAGTTTTAACAGGGAATGGCGATGACAAACAGAGAGAGATTTGATGAGACTGTAACCTTTAGGCCTGATGGGAAACATTTGGTATTTTCTGATTTACCATTTTCTCTCAATCTCTTTATTTAATCTGCTGTGTTTTTAAGATGAAATAGTTAACTAAGACTTGTCTGAGATGTTATAAAGGTCAGTGATCTGCATTTCAGTGTTTGACTGCGAGCATCTGGCTTCACTGTCTTTCATAACAGGAAGTGTCACGTTCACTTGACGTGCGTCCAAGACATGTTGATATAACAGTGACAAAGGAGTGCTTGAAGCACAGCTGTATTCCCATACCAAATATACAGTAAATGTGTCTTTCTTTTTGAATGGTTTGGCCTGAAACCCCTGTGACTGTTGGTCAAAGGATATTTGCTTGTGCTCAGTGTGGGATTCATGGGCCATTATGATGGATCTTTGGACACTTTTTAGTTGTACTGGCCCTCATGACTCAAAAGCCCATGCCATGCTTCATGGTACGTAGGGGAAATAACAAATGATGAGTCAAGAGTAAAGTAAACTAATATCTAGAAACAAACTTAAAATGCTAAAGATTCATGTAAATTGTCATTTGACCATGTGAGCAAACTATTGTTGATTATTTTAGCTATTTTTTATGTTCATTATAACTTATCAGATTTACCATGTGAAATTTTGGAGACACTGTAACTCAGATATTCAGTTTAGTTCTCGTGATTACCTGTGGTCACTTTTGGACAGTGTGTCAGACTGTACTTACTGAGATTTTAATAGACATTCTGTCTTTTCTGAATTTTTTTTTTTTTAAACAGAATGTCACGGCATGACAAGTCACTGAAATTCAGTGATTCTGTCGGACATTGACCATGGTCAAAGGAATATTTTAATGGAAAAAAAATATTTTATAAAAAATTATCTGCTAGAACTTTAGGTCAGAGAGAGTTTTGCTGAGTATGACAAAATCCAAAAGAGAACGGGAGGTTAGCTGTTGTGTTGTTGTCATTCAAGTCAGTCGGTGTGGTTTTGAAAGGAAAAAGCCAGACACATATGCCAATTTAACCCTCATGGTTGTAACAAATCAGAACTTCACTGTAGATGCTGTGGTAAAACTTTAGTGAATTTGTTGTTATACAGAATCATTTGTTATAAAGAATAAAATGATCAGCATCATTTCAAATCATCCTCAAAATTTGTTTTTGGCATCAACTGCAGATCCTGCACAGCAATTTGTATTTGCCTAGCTGTCAATCGTTTGGATCACTATTTCATACGTTCCTCTGAGAACGTATGCCTGTAGGTTCTGAAACTGGTTTGATTGACCCTACACTCAAAAAAATGGTACAAAAGCTGTCACTAGGATGGTACCCTTTTAAAAGGTTCAAATATGTACCATTTAGGTAATAATATGTACACTTCTGGTACCAATATGTACCTTTAAAGGGGATGTCTAATGCTATTTCATGCATTCTGACTTATTTACAATGTTAAAGAGTTGGATTCTCATGCTAAAAATGGCCAACTAAAAAAAAATGAGTTCCAAATACACTCCTTCAGGATTCGTATATGTTTCGAGTATGGCCCTGTATGACGGAATTCCTTGTATGGGTTCAGGTTACGGAAGCCGTCGGCAGTGCTGTCATTTTGTTTTTAGACCACAAAATCAACAATGTCACTAAAGAAGTGTGTTTTTGACTGTGAGGGAAAGATAACCTTGTTCACCTTCCCAAATAATCCAGTGTTAATGCAATAATCCAGTTCGAGCGGTCCCAGCGATAAAAGATTCCCGGTCATGAGTCGGAATCGCAAGCTGTAAGTAAAACCATGGTTACTACACTTTTACTATAATAAAACCATGGTTATTTTTCGTACGGGTAAAGAGTGCATATTAGTACACACAGTTTCTGCCAATCTCATGTTAATCTTGAGTACCTATAGAGTAGTACTGCACCCTTCATAACCTCCGAAGAGCCTTTAGTTTTATCAGATTTGTTAAAGACAGATACGCTATACCAATTTCTTTCCGAAAACAGCTGAGCTCGTGGAGGCGTGCCGGGAGCGGAGCTAAAGTGTCACGAGCACACACACACTACATCATCGCATTATCCCTGGATAACTTTTGATTCACGATAAGTTCGTGTTGTTTACATAATATGCACTTACAAAACTATTGCCAACAAAACAGACATTCAATGCAGTATTTTGGCTAACTGATTACCAACTTATATAACCACAGTTATATAACTGGTTAGAGTAGCAAAACCATGGTTAATTTGTGGTTACCATGGTTTAACTACAATAACCATGGTTTTTTGGTTTTATTTATAGTAAAACCATGGTTCATTTTCGTAAGGGTAGGCCCAGTGACAGCTTTTGTACCTTTTTTCCTCAGAGTGTAACTATTGGAGATTTTTTTGTAGCTATGCTGACTGCATGCTTATGCTTAGTTGCATTTTATTATTTGCATATAGGATTTTTACCTCCTCCTGTCCACAACCCAATCATAACAGACCTGTGACCCATTTTAATGTCACAACCCACCAGCTGAGAGTCACTGATCTAGAGCACAGTCTATAAAGTTAAGATTGATGACCAATCATAAACCCTGTCTAAGCTGTTTTTCTCTTATTAAAAAAAATTAAACACGACACCTTTAAAGCACAGCAAGTCTAATGGAACTATGCATGTCTGATTATTCTATAATACTGTTTCCATTAAGTGAGTGAATGTGCATATGCCACCCTATTAAACTACTATCCATTGTCTTTTAAAACAGAAAGTTTTAGATCAGTGTAAAATGAAGGAATGCAATGCAAAGGTGCTGAGACTAGTACTTAAGCATCAATGCGAGCATGTCAGGTTCATGCGAGCGTCAAAGAAGAAACCCCCCCTATAAATCTATTGGTGGTGGACTCCAATGCTCTGCTCACGAGGCTGCAGTTCTATTTGGGAAGTTGGCAGCTCGAGGCAGAGGGGCTTTACTCTCGCGACTCTGGAATTATGAACAGCGCTGGTCCGACCAGCATCTTGTTTTAAACATTATTCCCACTGATCTGAGACCATGGAGTTCGGAACCCGCATTTTCATCGCATTCCTCGTTTCCCAGGTAGGCGCGAGAGGTTTCATTCCGTTATATTAAGGAATATCGCTTGAGCGGCTTTTTTTTTTTTTTTTTTGCATTAATTTAGTGTAATTAAAATTGTGAAATATTTTGTGAGCGCATTGCACGTATTTACAACTCGTTGAGCAGAAGGAGTTGCACTGAGATAACAGTTATAGCTGAATGCCACGACAAAAAGAAACATGTTCTTTATTTCTATTAATTTGTCACAGTAGCGATGTCTCTAATGCATTAAACGATGACATCAGACGTTTAGTCAAGTCCGTTCGTGTGAATCAGTCTAATGCACTGGGTTTAGATGGGTGCAAATCACGAGCAAACTCAGTCTCAGATCGCATCTATATTCCGCTCAGCTCTGAAGTTGAGCGCTCCTTTGGCTCCATTCATCAGGAGACATTTACACGACGGGCTGACTCACGGAGCCCTTCTCCACTAAAGCCAGTAAATGAGCGAACAAATAAACGATTCAAGACTAAAACAGCCCCTCTCTAGTCATTTGAGATAGGTAAAACTAAATAAACCATTAACAAACAAATAAACGACAAGATTCCGTTTACTTCTGAGGGAATTCAAACTCAATGGACAAGATCAACGAATGGCAATCAAAGAAATAGAACATTAGCATTAACATTACCAATCAAAGTGTCGCTTTATTCGCTTCAAACGAGACTAATATATAAATACAATAAGTGGTCGACTTTAATCGAAGAGTTGAAATGAAATAATTGAAACTGATAAACGAACTAGACCGACTATTAAAAGAACCGCGCGCTCACTTCAAACAGCTGGAATCATATAATGGAGCGTGTAAAGAAGTAAATCGATTCAGTTTAAGGCGGTAGATGTGTTTTAAAACATTGAAGCTGGTTTCTAGTTTGTCCAAGATGGACATTTGCAGGATCAAGCTGGTTGACCATCTTGGAAATGCAACAAAACTACAGCTACAAGTGGTCAAGCTGGCTATTGGGACATTTGTTGCTGGTTAACCAGCTGCCAATGACCTGCTTTCACCAACTAATAACCAGCCACCATCTTCAGCTACCAACTGCTTTTTACAAACTCTCACCTTTTGGTCATTTTTTGTACGATTTAGAACCGCTGTTACAATAGGACACCTGAGGCTATTAATACTAATAGACAGTTAATATTGTCATGTTCTTTGCATGTGCATTACAGTAGTCAGTGGCATAGCCAGTTGGGGGTGAAGGAGACATTGTTATGGCCTCTTGCATTTAAAATGCTGATGGCTCATTTGTAAGCTACGGCTCAACAGTTAATTCCTTGTACAGGATAATGAACAACAGGTGTGGTGGTTGTTGGCGTTTTTTTCTCTCTCACAGATTAAATGCCATTACTTTCACAGAAAATGATGGATAATGCTCAAACTCTGTCAGTTCATAGTCCTTAAATGTGACTGCTGTGGCCCTTTGAAGATAACATGCATTTGATTGATGTTTTGTGTTAGATAAACATTATTATGGATTAGTTAGTTATTAGTATGTAAGGTAATTTATAACTTTGCATGCCCTCAGCATGGGGTACATGCATTATTCACTGTTTAATTTAAATACATCTTTACTGTTGAATATCACACGGAGGGTGAAAGCTCCAGGGTTTGTGTGCTTGTTAAAAAAAGACACTTTATTCTTGAGAACTTCAATAATTGTTGCATTGTGCACTTATTATTAGTACTTATTAGGCATTAGTAACATTTCAGCTCTTCCTAGATGATTCTCTGGGCTTTTACTTTTATAGTCTCAATGTTTTGAATACTCAGGGAGTCTGTAGAGATGTTCTTTTGAACAGTTCATTGTAAGCAAGATGTTGTCTTTGTTTGCCTCTCCTATGTAATAAACCACTCTAAATAGATTATAGCGTCATACATTGCCCTCTACATGGTTGTCTCGCCCTCACCATCTACCTGGCCAACGGTGCAAAATCCCTTTTTTCCATCTCTGGCTCCATGTGTGATCAAGTGAGCAGGATCTTATTTATAGTCGTGCAGGTAGGGCGCCAAGTTTCCCTTGCGTATCGGAGCCTGTGAATTTCCCCCTCTATAAATCCCTGTTTCCAAAATGAAACGTTAAGCAGTCGCGAGCCGCTGCAATGATTCAGGATAAGCGTGGCATACCCGTAAGGTGCAGACATTTATCTTTTGCTGTCTCTCCCCCATTGCGTTTGTGTTTTATTTTATTTACTTATCTATTTACCCAGTTTCCCCCAGCATGGCTTTAGAAAATGGAAAAAAGAAAGAGAGAAATGGAAGGGAAATTTTTTTCCCTCACTTGCTGTAAGATCCCTAAATGGCAAGGATTCTGTGGGATAGAACATGCTGTCCAATATCTCAGGTAATAGATAAGTCAGTGTGACCGTTTAAAGTTTCAAGAGGATGTTTTTCGCTCCAGGATGCACATATTGGCTTTAAATCTTGTATAGGCCACACTTAACGCTTTTGAATTTCTATCTGCATCCCTTTACCCCTTTACGTCCTTGTGGTGTGACACTGACGGTGAGCATTTGATGACTTCGCTGACACTTATGTGTTACTCCGGTGATTCATCAGTCTTAATGAGAGAAAGAGGCGCTGCTTTAGGCTGGTGTCATTTCTATTTATTGCAAGGCCAGGGTAACAGGTGCACATTGCTCCGGCACAAACACACACACAATCACACTTTCCCTTTAGTTGCAAAGCCTAAAGGCAGTCATGCAGAAGGGCTGGCTTCAGCTGTGTCCACTCTCTGTGTCTAGGGTGCTCATCACCAGGCAGCTACATAGTGCATGTGTGTATATATAGCATCCGCGAATGGTGAAGTGAGGTAGTAACCCTGTTGCTTGAGATTTTTAGATCCATATAGTGCCAGATCCATATTTGCAATTCCGATTAATGATGTCAAAATGCATATCACCTTAAATATTTAAGAGTTTACCATTTACTCTGTTTAGATTATTTTCTTTACATTAGGATTACTCTAAATGCATTATGTTGCAGTTCCATCGGTTTCGTGGTTTCCTCACCAAGGAGGTCAATAAATTAGGTAGGAATGGTGGGGAATGCCGTTACAGCACTTTTGATTCAATAAGACAAATAATTAAACAAAATATTTTTGATCTAGATCTATTGACAAAAACTTTACAACGGAAATTATAAATGTCGCCTAAGACGCACTAAAATAAGTTTCTTAAAGTACTAAAATTACTAAAACTGAAATTAAAATATATTAAAGCTTTTAAAAAAATAGTAAACATAACAAAACCACATTACAAAAATTATTAAAACTTAACCAAAATTTCAAATGAAACCTGAACATATAAAAATAAAATCTGATTCAAAATAATAATTAATACTATAATAGTATTCAAATAATACTAAAATAACATTGGGATGCAACGATATAAAAAAAAAAAACTGGTCGATTCCCGATTTTGGCTGATAACCAATAAATAGTATTATTAAAATCTTTACAATTTTGTCTAAATAAATAAAAAGCTAAATACTAAAAACTAAAATAAATACATTTAAATGTTAAAATGGAACTTGAGTGTCAAAACATTATAATGTAAAGAATGAAAAATACATATTTGAAAAAATGGATATGTTTTTCTTTGGCTTGCAGGATGGTGTAGTTGCTGCATTCACTAGCAGGGGCTAACAGTCGATACTAACTTGACCCCCCTGGTCCTCACAATGCCAGAATTTGAGAGGTCTGGTTTCTGTTTAACCTTGCAGAGGGACTGTACTGTGACTCGTACTTTCATTTTTGAAGTGTGCCATTAGAAGGAAGCTTGTGTTACCAGAGTGAGAAATCTTGATTAATTTGCACACTAGCTATTGAGCACAATACGCTAAATGAAGGTCTGGTAATGATGGAGATAATGAGAGCACCCAGTCATTAGCACTGCAGTGGATCTGAATGGATCGCTCCCTGTGTCGACCCTCCTTTGTGCTCACTACCCATCCTCTACCAAGGTCACTGCTTTTGCTGCATAAGTTAGGCTTGATTTCTGTCTTAATTGCGCAACTCCTTCAAGGCAGATATGATGTGCGTGCATGTGGGTTATGATGGTAAAGAATGTGTGATTACAGAACGTTCCTGGTGGGGATGTTACACTTGTCTACATTCTCAGAGGTCAAGACCCACTGACCTACAGCATCTCTCTTGGCTCCCGGAGTGGGAGCACAGCGTATGTAGGAGAGGCACAAATTTGTGTGTTTGGCTTATATGTAGACAGTATGTTGTGGAGTAGGCGCTAAGTCAAAAGGCTTGGGTAATGGAAAGAGAGATCAAAGCAGAAAGATTTGTTCAGCTTTTTGAGACAGGTCAAGAATTATTTGTTTTTAGAGACTTTTTAGATTATAAATACTGTAAATACTTTGAAGATGTTATACACCGATAAATACACACAATCAATCTGAACTCATTTCTTTGTGTTTTTCTCCACTAGGGCTATCTCCCTCTCCCTCTCCCTCTCCCTCTCCCTCTCCCTCTCCCTCTCCCTCTCCCTCTCCATCTCCCTTCCCTTCCCTTCCCTTCCCTTCCCTTCCCTTCCCTCCCCACCCCACCCCACCCCACCCACCGTAGATCTTTCTCAGGTTGTGTCTTCAAATTCACCACCTCTCTAGCTAGCCACATACTGTTTTTGCATCTATGAAATCAAATATGACACTGTTACATGTCACATGTCAGGTTTGATATTAGTGATATCAGATGTCCATCAAATATCATTGGTTCTTGTGTGTCTCAAATGTCATCTTGCGCTGCCATATTTCCTTTGATAGCTACAGCTACAGCTGACTTTTTACTTACCGTCGATTATTTTATTTTGGTTTGGGGGCTTGAGCAAACCTTTCCTTACTTACTTAAATTTTAAAGTGTCACGGATATTCTTCAAAGTTTCACTGTTTGTGTTTTGCATGGGGTGAGTAAATGATGACAGAAATAAATTATTTTTTTGAGTTTTTGAGATGTGAGCAAATATCACTTGTGTTCAAGTTTGCTCCATTTTTGAGTGCAAGAGTTGCATTAGAATCCCCACACGCTGATTTTGCAATAAGATATCTCATATTGTCAGTGCTCTCATTTCACAGCGTTCTATCCATCCCAAGTGCCCTTCTTTCCCAGTCTATCTTCTCTGTGTTTGCATAGATCATCCCACCATCAGGCAGATAATTGTGAGGAGAGCTTGGATCTTCTAATCCACTTTTCAAACACTGTGTGGTATGCCAGGCCTGCAAAATGTCCCTGGACTGCCTCTTCCCTTAGAGAGAAGTGGAAATTTGATATAATATTCCTGTATTTGCATATCGATTCATAGGCAATTACTGCTGGAATCCTTTCTTTCAGAATATCTAAAACCACCCAGACGGCCTAGTCTGCATTAGCCAATCCAAATATAATTGCAGTGACTCATGCTGTAAACACGGACGGCTCTATCTATGACACTGGATCTCACTAGTTGGAAGCAGTAATTAATTGAATGGTATCCACGTGGCGTTTGTCTAGCTCTGTGTGTTTGTTGTGCACACAGTGACCTGTGGAGCCGGAGGCAATATGGGGATTTGTATCAGAGACATGCACACGTACACAGATTTCACAGCGAGAACAGCCGAATGTCACAGTAAACATGATACGTGTTTATCTCTAGATGCTTATGCGGCACAATTTTGTATGTATTAAAGGGGAACCAGAATACTAATGGTAGGAATAATGGCAGTGTAACAGAGGTGTCCTTCAGTGTGTGTGTGCATATTTTTTGAGAAAGATGTATGTTGTTGGGTATGATTGATGACAGGAACAGAGATAAATGGAAGACAGAGATCTGATTTGTGATAAGCAGACAGGATGTACCCTGCAGTGCTGACCACCGCTGTTCTGATCTTTCGGTCTTTCATAGTTCATGCACATAAGCATAAATGTGGATCTCATAGTTAAGGAAAAACAGAAAATATTAGATGAAAGGTCATGAAAAAAAGTAATTGATATTTCCAAAGTAAATTTTCTAGTTATGCTCTGCTCTGAAATATTTTGACTTGATTTGAGCAACTTTTTCCTCTACACAAGCCATACATTGTTATTTTTATATTTTATTTACCAGTGTTGCTTTAGCTTTAGGTTGCTGTTGTGCTTTAGCTGTTAGATCGCTTCAACTCAGAAAGGTTGTCTTCAAATTCATCCCCTTTAAAGCACCACCGCTCTGGCCATTTGCTGCATTTTGCAATGTTTTTGCACCCCGCCACCATTTTTATTTTAAATACGGCTTGTCAAGTTAAAAATAGTCTAACTTTTAAAAATTTCTATTCTATTCAATTCTAGGTGAATGTGTCTTATGTAAACTGCCATTTGGGGTCAGGTGAGTCCAAAGCCAGCCAAATGATTCAGTTTTTCTTTAATATCGATAAATCGACTACTCACTGACTAATTGTTAGGCCGACTGACTAGTCGATTTTAAAAATATGTCATTTTACACCCTTCATAAAAGCTGTCCCAGTCGAAAATGATAGATTGCTTTTCCTTCCCACATAATCTAATTGGACAGCGATATTGAGTCCTCTGATCTGCTTCATCTTGGCACGTCGTTTTTTTTTGCATTGATTACGGAAGTTTAAATCAGCCAACTAAACCCTACCTTGACTGTAATCCTTTATTTTCTTCTTTTGCATTGATCTCTTCCCTATATGGCTCTCACATGCCTGCAGGAGAGCCTGAACCTCAGCTGGGCTGTGACTAACACCTTTCTTCCCTTCTCTAGAGCCGTGTCTCAGATAGGACTTAGGTAACTGACAGAGATGTGAAGGGACATCAGCTTCCACAGCTCTCTCTCTCCCTCTCCTTTCCTAAGTGTGGCTCACTCTGTTTTCTTTAATTTGCCGTGATTCACAGCAGATCGCCCCAGCTAAGTGCCACATCTGAGAGAGGGCAAATCAATCTCTGCCTTGCAATCTCCCCTCCCAACCCCCACTTTTAACACCTGCAGTACTCACTCCCGCCATATAGATGGCGATATAGTGCCAGCAATTCTGAAGGGACACTGCCTGCCACACAAAAAACAATGACAGGTGAGCATGAGCCCCTCTGAGTAAGTTTGTTTGCCAAAGTTCTGTAAGAATGAAGTTTAAACAATGTATTTGTTTAGAAGAAGATCAACAAGTGTTCAGTGCTGCCGACTTGATGGCCTTTGTTAGAGTTATACTGTAAGATATACCTTTGGATTTATTGTACTTGATGGAGCTGTTGAGTAAGAAGAATGTGATTTCAAGGCTTGGCTCTTCTGAGGGCTAAAGTTCAACTGCCTCGCTGTAAATGCAATCAATGCCTCATTCTTTTCTTCACAGTGAACGGAATAGTGCGTGTGCGAGTACAACAACTTGCTAGAGCAAATTTAGTCGCCTCTTTAGCTTTATTTGTTCAGCACGGCAAGTGTATTTAGACTCACATTTAGAATTTTTATTATTCTTTGCACCACTAAATCATCTTCAATCATTCAAAAAAATCATCTTACATTTTTCCTACTATTCAGTCACGTTGAATACAAAGCCATAACTATGACGATTGAGTTGGGTTTTTTTCCCCAAAGGAATTAAATAAAGGATTTAAAGTGATTTAAGAGAATAAAGAAAAAAAAAGAATAACATTAAAACTTATTGTAAACTTGTATGCCTAGTATGCTCGAAAACGGCTCTACATGTTACATGTAAATTATAGTCTATATTTACAATTTACAATGGCAAAATTTGACAGTCACACAGTTTGCATCTCTGGTATTTCTGTCGGTCGTTTAACTTTTTTATAATAAAACAATAGAAAACATCTTACCATGCACTTGTGTTGTCAAAAAGCATCTATGTTTTGATGTGTATTGATATTAAAATATCTGAAACTCGGTTCCTGCAGTTTTGATGCACCGATACCAGCTGCACATTCTCGCTCTCTTCTCTCTGACGGTGAATTGACACCCACCCACCACCTGTCACTCACTCGTCTCATTCTCTCTGGTTGAATAATGCTTGCATTGCGACTAATTTGAGTAATTTCTGCAGGTTTTGCACTCACACCAAAAGCTCATGCACCACTGATCTATATAAGGCTATGTTCACACTGTCAGTCCAAATCTGATTATTTGCATATCCGATTGGAATCTGATCTAAAATTATTGATGTCCACACTGTGTATTGCAACTGTTCAGATCCGATTTGTGTGTCCATGTCACTCTTTAGTTTTCCGGAATATCTGCATTGGTTTCTATGGCAATGACGTTGCATTGGAATAAGCCAAAAACAGCAACGACAACCGCAATACAAATGTTGTCTTATTTACAGCATGACATTGTGTAGCCACCGCACTCTGGACTACTTCACACTGGACAGTTCACACCTGCTAAATCTGATCAGATTTCAATCGAATATGCACAAAAATCGGATTTGGACTGACAGTCTGAATGTAGAAAAGTGGCGCGCACATAAAGCCGCCTGTCAAACAGCTTGCGAATACCAAATTGACTTATTTTTCCTGGCTTATTGCGCTTAAACGGTCAAATACTTACAAAATGATGTCAAAATACCCATTTTGCAGTGTATCCAGTTAAACAGTCAGTTTTGGAACGTAAATAGTTGAGAGAAAATGCATGTTGTGTAACAGTATATTGAATCTGTGCATTAGCTCTTAAAGTGACAGCAGCCTAATTTACCTGCTGCTGTCCGTCATGTTAATCAAAGAACAAAAGACAAAAAGGAAAATCACTTGTTGCTCTTGACTTTAGTAACTTTAATTGTAAGTATTACTCTGTATTTAATTTTTAATGAAAACAGTCCAGTGTTATTTTACATTTGATTACTTTTTATTCTGTAGTATTTCTTACCTAAATACTACTGTTAGACCCACCTGTTTAATTTTCCCCTTTATTCTGTTGTATTTATTTGTGCTACCGTTTGCAATTTGTTGTATTACTGTTAACTTGTCATTTTTTGTAAATGTAGTTCAGCTAATCAAATAAAGCCTCCCTGTGCTGTGTGTAAGTTATTACAACAAAATTACGGCGGTAAAATTATGGCGTGTATATGGTAGTTTTCCCCATGGTATCAAAAATGGTATCGTATCGAAGTTGGAAATTCCAGTATCACCACAACATACTTTGCACTATTCCACCATTAAAACTGAAGTGTCGCACTGGAATTCATGTTTAGCTACTGTAAACAATAAAACCCACCTTCTTTGATTTGTTTGGCCATCTCAGTAATTTTGACTTTGACAAGCCTAAAAATGTACTTTATCCTACAACTTAGTTATGGCCCTGTTTGTATAGAATTCATGAAGTGCGTACACCTGTGCATTCCATGCAAATACATGTTGAGTTTATTGCAATACATTAGCAGCAAAAAGGAAAAGACATAATTGGAGGGAATGAAACACCCTGCTAAGCTTCTCTCTCATAAAGACTCAACCTCCTTTGAAGCATTTCTAAGAAAAGAAGATAAATCCTCTATCCCGAGAAACCTTTTCTGCTCCACTATAAAAACTGGCATGATGCTGATGTGGCAGGGAGCGATTGTTGATTACCGTATCAAAAATCTCTGTGTTTAAGCGGCTTTGTGGGACTATTTTTGGGAAAGGCTGTTGTTGTTGTGGATGGTTGACAGGGAACGTATGGACACAGTTTTGATGTGTATTTCTGTAGTTGGGTGTCAGGCGAATTGGCCCTCATCCTCTTAACCTGTCACCCACATGCATACGCAGCGTGGTGCGGTTCTCTCGTACACTTCTTCTTTCTCTGTGCATCTGTCTCTTTCTGTCTTCAGTCGAGTCGCAGAAAGTCCCTAGAGGCACAGATTAGTTTCTGCAAAGGCTTTATAATCAGAACTTTTGAAAGGTTTGACAGCACTGTGAAGACCTCATTAGACCTTGAAATAAAGTAGAATGGATGTACTTTACTAAAAGTATTAAAGTAAGGATTCTGCATACTTTAGAAACATTTATTCGTTTTTTTTTCTCCGCCGGGTAAACAAGTGACAAGAACAAAGGATCCTTTGTATTCACTTGATGAATCAGACTTCACTACTGAAGTGCAAATTAATATTGTCTGAACTTCACACGTATCTAATGCAGAAAGCAAATGTTCTTATTAAAAGGAAGCTGAGATTTTTCTTGTGAAATATATAGACGTAGACATTTCATTTGCTTCAAGATTGGACTTGGTTTGGATGTCATTTTTTATATCATATGTAATTCCTGGTGCATTTTAATATTTTAGCTAATAAAAGTATAACATTGTGCTGTTTGTGATCTGCTTTAATGTAAATGTATGCACATTTTGAACGAATCATCAATTTAAGTTGCATTTCACCAGGAATCTATATACCAGCACTATTGATTTTTAATGGCCCATAGATTGAGGTTCACTGATTCTAAACAAATCATTTTTGTTGCTGGTTAGCCACCATTTACTGGGTGTCTATATTTCTGCCCCATGACGCATACTTAACGCCTTTTTAATATTTTAAGTAGTGTTTTCATACTGTAAAACACTGAAAGGCATAGTGCATTATGTATTTTTTAAAAGCAAAAGCGTGGAGTTGGAAAATGCTTTCATGTGGGCCTTGTAAAAAACCTTTGCGTTCCAATTGAGATACTATACTAGATGTTGGGTTTTCATGTTTTATGGGGACTTTCCATAGACATAATGGTTTTTATACTGTAAAAAACTGTATATTTTATCCCCTTACACTACCCCTACCCCTACCCCTAAACCTACCCATCACAGGAAACATTCTGCATTTTTACAAAAAAACATCACTTAGTATGAATTATAAGCTGTTTTCCTCATGGGGACCAAAAAATGTCCCCACAAGGACAAGGATTTCGGACATTGCCATCTTTTGACATTTTGTCCCCATAATTTAGGGTTTACCAGGCCACACACACACACACACACACACACACACATACCTGGTTTTCATGTTTTATGGGGACTTTCCATAGACATAATGATTTTTATACTGTACAAACTGTATATTCTACCCCTAAACCTACCCCATCACAGAAAAGTATGATTTATTAGCTGTTTTCCTCATGGGGACCAAAATGTCCCCACAAGAGGTGGTATTACTAGCCTTGTGTCCCAAAAGGATAGTAATACCACCCCCACTATAATGCACACATGCACACATGCACACAACTTTTGTCCTTATTAAGTGACATCTGTGCTTTACCATTCCTAAAAACACATTCGGGACACATGCATTTACAGTGTAAAATATTTGTTTTTGTGATTTACCTCACTCTGTTTCCCTTTAGACCCAGAGGCACATGTGATTATCTGGTTTGCGCAAGCCCATCTGCAAAGTTTGGATTGTGTAGGTGGGTTTCCTGAAAATATGTATTGCATTAGATTTGGTTTTCATTAGAATTTCATGTCCTGGCTGTCATATCCTGCACGCTTTGCTGGACGCAATTTTACGCTCCTTTGGACCCACATGGACAGGCTGATCCCCACCTCTCATTTTGCCAGCTATCATACTGTCCAAGCGTCACACGAGCTAGACGGTTAGCAACATCTCTCTATCTTGCTCCGGCGATACAGATGGCACATGTCACGGTCTCTGTCAAATTTTAAGACTCAGAAAATACACAAACCATCAATCTACGCAAGCATCCAAGATTGTTTATACTTCTGTGCTTTGACTGAATCAATGGGAGATAATATGGCATGTCATAGTGCTAATAGAATAGGAGATGGACAGCACTGAGCGTCAGGGAACAAAATATCATCCTCACCCAATTCTCATTGAAATGCCACAGGGTCCTGTTTGCTTAACAAGGCAAGTATGGGCTGATTGTCAGACAGAGTGAAAGTTAACCTTCACAGCATATCTTCAAACAATGAACTCGGTAACTAATTTATAACCTTACGTGTACGGATGTGTGAATTCTTGTGTTGCCGGCAATTAAACTTTGCCAGGTTCTCGGTTGTAACCGTAATGCTCACTACATTTTTCCACATTTGATCGACGGAGCGTGCACATCGGCCGTATGCTTCACGAACACAAGCTCCTGTCATCTCAATTTTGCATTAATCTCTTCCAATTAAACCCTGTTTTGCATTCTCATGTATTTCAGAGACCATATCAATCTGCAGATTTCTACATTAGTGACAGAGATTCCCCTCTGAGCCAACATACCATACTGACATCCATTCGCCACGTAAAAGTGAAGGAAGAAAAACAGATACTTTGTCTGATTCTGAATCTGCTCATTTAGTCCTTTACCAAAATAAGTATCTGGGGGCGACACAGCTGTTGTACCACCTACCGAATGGCTCTGGTGGTGGAGAGTTTTGGCTGTAGGGCTGATGGGCACGTGGTGATTGTGTCCTGAAGTGCCCAAATAATGACACAGCTGTTGCCGTATGCCTTTTTTAAAAATTGAGATTGTGCCAGTGGCATTTCCAGCCGTCAGCGTACACCCTGTTGTTAGTGACCCTCACCTCCCTCTTGAGTTTTACAGGCAGAGCCTGCATGTGGGAGAATGTGGGCATGTGTTCGTGGCACTTGCATCCGCTGGCTGTGTATTTTTGGTATCATTTAATGAATTCGGATTAAGCTGGACAACTGCAGAAGCACTTTTATTTGTAATTAGAAAGCAGCCTAATAATGAGAGACATGTTGTATGTCAGGGCTGTTATTATTAAGTATTTATCTTTGGGATGCTAGACAGGAGATTACATTTAAAAATTATGGAAGTTAAAGGGTTAGTTCACCAAAAAATGAAATTTCTGTCATTAATTACTCACCCTCATGTCGTTCCAAACCCATAAGACGTTTGTTCATCTTCGGAACACAAATGAAGATATTTTTGATGAAATCTGAGAGCTTTCTGATCCCACATAGACATGACACTCTCCTACGGGGCTATTCACAGTGCAGTGCTTCCGAGTTCTATGGCAGAACGGCGGCTCACTATTGACGCTTATGTAAATCACGTAGGAGAGTGTCACGGAGGAGGTTGAGAGATTGTTGAATAAAGTCGTTATTTTGGTTTGTTTTTTGCTCAAAAGTATTCTCGTCGCTTCATAACATTAAGGTTGAACCACTGTAGTCACATGGACTATTTTAACAATCTCTTTACTACCTTTCTGGGCCTTGAAAGTGGTCGTTGTGTAGCTGTCTATGTGGGGTCAGAAAGCTCTCGGATTTCATCAAAAATATCTTAATTTGTGTTCTGAAGATGAACGAAGGTCTTACGGGTTTGGAACGACATGAGGGTGAGTAATTAATAACAGAATTTTTGGATGAACTAACCCTTTAAATGTGTAATTTCTGAACCACTAGTGGCACCAAAATTATGTTTAATATACATGAGGACCTGTACTTCAGTCCAATAGAATTTCAGAATGGGCTGGGCTATCTGGTGCGACTCATTTATAGTTCTACACTGTAAAAAATATATATTTTGAATAGTTTTAATTTTAGCTTTAGTTAACAATAACAACACTGATCACTCTATCAGAATATGCCAGTCTTTTTTAATTGGGTTATGTGATAAATGTGTGTTTAGATAAGCATTTTCCCAGTTGCTTTGGACTTGGGATATAGACCAAGCTGTTGCTTGTGGCATCCATAGTCTCCTAATTGCAGAGGAGACATTTTGTAGCCACTTTAGCCCACATGGTTTAATGCAGCAGAAACAATGGCCATTAAACATGTCCAGGGTGAGAGATTCTCTAGATGTCTCTGGCTGTTATTTTTAGGCTTGTGTGAACAGTGTATGCGACTGCTCCTACTCCATGGCCATTAATCCCTCGCTCCTGTGCCTGACAGAATGAAGAAAGTAGCTTTATTTTCTTAATGACCTGTTTACTCAGCCATGTTTATGTGTAGCTGAGAGGTCACATTCCTGTGTGTTTCATTAAATGCCTCTGGATTTTGCAATCCCAAGAAACTCAGCCACAGCGTACTTACTCATTTTTGCTGTATTTCTTTCTTGCCTGTATTTTTTTCCTGTCCAGAGTTGCTCCCTTAATATTTAGAGCTGGTGCAGGAAAAAGATTGGGTTGGGTGTTTTGAGCCACCGTTCAGCATGATGAGAACCTGCTTGAGCTGCTCCGAAACAATCACAGAATAGGCCAAATACATACAATAAGCCAAATACACTAATCTCTCCACCATCTCTGATGAAATCGGCGGGTTTTCTCTGCATTAGGGCTGTTTTGAACTGACTATTTGAAGGCATTTGCTTACTGGATCCTTGAACTGAAAACTGTCCAGGAGTTTACAGTTTAAAACAGAGGATCAGAAACATAGCAACATTGCTTCTTTTCGCTTTTTAAGCATTGTTTTTTCCGCTATAATGTATTGATTAAAATTATTAATCATGAATTCATAATTTTTTTTTTACCACCCTGCACACCTCCCCTGACATGTACATACACTATATTGCCAAAAGTTTTGGGATGTCTGCCTTTACATGCACATGAACTTTAATGACATCTCATTCTTAATCCGTAGGGTTTAATTATGGAGTTGGTCCACCCTTTGCAGCTATAACAGCTTCATCTCTTCTGGGAAGGCTTTCTACAAGGTTTAGGAGTGTGTTTATGGGGATTTTGACCATTCTTCTAGAAGCTCATTTGTGAGGTCAGGCACTGATGTTGGACGAGAAGGCCTGGCTCGCAGTCTCCACTCTAATTCATCCCAAAGGTGTTCTATCGGGTTGAGGTCAGGACTCTGTGCAGGCCAGTCAAGTTCCTCCACACCAAACTCGCTCATCTATGTGTTTATGGACCTTGCTTTGTGCACTGGTGCGCAGTCATGTTGGAACAAGAAGAGGCCATCCCTAAACTGTTCCCACAAAGTTGGGAGCATGAAATTGTCCAAAATGTCTTGGTATGCTGAAGCATTAAGAGTTCCTTTCACTGGAACTAAGGGGCCAACCCCAACCCCTGAAAAACAACCCCACACCATAATCCCCCATCCACTTTACACTTGGCACAATGCAGTCAGGCAAGTATCGTTCTTCTGGCATCACCAAACCCAGACTCATCCATCAGATTGCCAGACAGAGAAGCGTGATTCGTCACTCCAGAGAACACGTCTCCACTGCTCTAGAGTCCATTGGCGGCATGCTTTACACCACTGCATCTGACGCTTTGCATTGCACTTGGTGATGTAAGGCTTGGATGCAGCTGCTCGGCCATGGAAACCCATTCAATGAAGCTCTCTACGCACTGTTCTTGAGCTAATCTGAAGGCCACACAAAATTTGGAGGTCTGTAGCTATTGACTCTGCAGAAAGTTGGCGACTTCTGCGCACTGTGCGTCTCAGCATGCGCTGATCCCGCTCTGTGATTTTACGTGGCCTACCACTTCGTGGCTGAGTTGCTGTTGTTCCCAATTGCTTCCACTTTGTTATAATACCACTAACAGTTGACCGTGGAATATATAGTAGTGAGGAAATTACACAAATAGACTTATTGCACAGGTGGCAACCTATCATGGTACCACGCTTGAATTCACTGAGCTCCTCAGAGCGACCCATTTTTTCACAAATGTTTGTAGAAGCAGTCTGCATGCCTAGGTGCTTGATTTTATACACCTGTGGCCATGGAAGTGATTGGAACACCTGAATTCAATGATTTGGAGGGGTGTCCCAATACTTTTGGCAATATAGTGTATACAAGTACATATACAAAAAAGTATTTTGGTATAACTTTGGAGTTTTGTAAGTGAAAATATACTGAAGGAGAACTAAAGGGATAGAGGGAAAAAAAAGAAAGAAAAAAGGTAGAGGTTATAAGGGGAGAGTATTTCTCCTGGTCGACTGCCTGCAGGTGATGGGCGGAAGGCTTGATTGGGAAAAGGTGAATTGTGGATCTGCAATAGGTCCTGACAGGCACATCTTTCAGCCACAGATTTACTTACCATCTTACCTATGCAGGGCGGAAGACAATCCAGTGGAACCAATGAATATTTATATGGCAGACGATAGAATGCTTGATTAGGGGGTATGCTGGACTTTCTCTAACTGTTTGGAAGTGAGCTAGAAGGGAAAAGAAATAACCTGATCACTGTTTCATTTTTCTTTCTTTCTTTTTTTGAATTTGGAGAAAGGTCATTTATACATGCTGCCTGGAGGCAAGCATACAACTGACAGCGTTGAAATAAATCCATGTGCAACTCTTTACCTGTGCACATACAAGCAGCAATTGGGGACATTTTGACTTCTGACCCTTGTCACACAAAAATCGCTTAAATAGAAGAATAATGGCCATAACCAAGCTTTAACCTAACACTTTTTTTAGCCTGATTTCCATTTTTGCCACCTTGCATTAATTTTCTGCACATCTCTTCCTCCAAGTAATTTACTTTGCTATCTACTTCATTGTGAGCTAGCATAGAGAGGATAATTCCTGCACAGATTTTATATAGCACAGGTGTTTCTGGGAAGGCATCCAAAGCCCAAATGAGACCTACAGCCCTCTCATCAATATGAGAGCCTCTGCATTGATTATTTTTATTCACCTTTAGTCATGATTTCCACCCATATTTGACCCATCACTTCTAATGTTGGTTACACATTCAAAGCGTTCGACCACACATAAGCTGTGAGGAAATTATGCTGTTTCAGATTTCAGAGCCTATTGCATTTGTTTTCAAAGTGAGAGCTACATTTAGTCAATAATGCTTTTTTCTCAGGCTTGCTGTTGATTTTTAGGGTTTTATGGTTGACCAACAAGACAAAGATAAAGGATGGATTTATTTTCAGAGGATATGTTGGGCTGCTAAATCCATCGTTTTAACCCTATATCAGGGTTGGGCTGAGTTAAGCCTGAATTCATCCTTCAAAACTGTCAAACAAGATCTTGTCAAGCCAACATTCAACATTCTTGACAAACCTTTCTTGTATAGTTACTGTTATGTGAATTTCATTGAATTGTAGTTCATTCTACAGCCTTTGTACATACAAATTCGAATTGAAGTTCCATATCCTGTTTACTACATCTTTTCAAACTGAATTCAAATTCAGGAATTGATTTGGAAATTAAAAAGCAATCTGAATTTCATTCCAAATTGCACACGATTTCGGACCATTTCAGATATCTATTACTCAGCTAAATAGAATGTCATATAAAATCTCTCAGATCAATGCTAGTTTTACTTTCAGTTCCAATTTACACTGAATACTTTAAATGACAAGAAAATGTAAGTGTTTCGAGAATGATTGAATATGACAACCATACAATTAATATGTTGGGCTTTATTTCTTATGCTATTACAAATCTCACAGGTGACACAGTGGCTATACCTAATGCATTTTTAGTAAAGTCAGTGCAAATTTGATGCATTGGATAAAATCACATAAATGGTGCAACTGAAATGGATTAGCTGGTAATCCAATGGTGTTGTTTTCTGCGGAGTAATGGAATGTAAATGCACTGATTGAGACCTCTCACTCTGTTGTCTTTTTCCAACATTTTTTGAAAAGAGAGATTATAGAAAATGAGCTGCTGTTTGATGTTCCGCTGTCGTTATTGTTTTCTGCTGTGGTTTTTATCGCAACAACAGGAGCACAGGGCTAATAGTCAGCCCCGCCACAGGGAATAACAAATCACACTCGTGTTTGAGTTGGTGTGTGGCTGCATAAAGACTCTGCATTTTAACAGTTCCGGTGCTGTTAGAAGGGCCTTCATCCTTTAAAGATGCAGGAGTCTGGGCTGAGAGAGAGAGAGAGAGAGAGAGAGATGCTCATTGGATGGGTTATTGGATGAGAGGCAAAGACTTTACACATTAATTTGAGTTTTGATGTTAATGTTTATAGAAACTACGAAGAAATATTTAAATTTAATTTAGATTGAAGAGATGTGAGGCAATTACTGTAGTTGGCAGTTCAATAAAAAAGACATCTGAGAATGTTCATTGTATATTAGTAAAGAAAGGTTGTTCAAGCAACATCACTCAAACATCTGCATGCTGTTCATTTCTTCAGTGAAATATAGGAACAAATCTTAATACTAATTATTTATTTATTTATATGATTCTTTTTAATGTTTTCCTTTTCCTTTGGTGTGTAATGTATATGTTGTGCATGTATATGATCTGCAATGTTACACCACTCATAGTTTCCCACAAAGGGATTTATTCTATCTAACAGAGAACACAAGACCTGCCTAAAACACCTTGATCGAAGTACAGATATTACTTCCTACAACGTCTGTCACAATGTGTAATATTAGCATAAAGCCTGCAAAAATGCATGCGCAAAAAAGAACATGAGGCTTCAGTGAATTGCGGAGATGCTGTGTAGAAGCAAAACTCCTTTTTTTGGCCATCCAAAAATGGATGAAATAAGGAATCAGTGGTTAAGATACATTTATAGCACTGTTTCTGAGCAGTACAACCCAAAATTGGCTTGTGTGCAACACATTTTATTAAGAACAGCTTCATGAACCTGGCAGTGTACAACACGGCTATATACACCTAAATAAATTAAAAATATACACTTACATGTATTCATATAGCAGACGCTTTTATCCAAAGCGATTTATGCTGGGTTTAGACTTCACAATATCAGCCTGATTTTGGAACGATCCGTTTGTGTCGTGGTGATGCGGAAACGACAATGGGCGTCGAGACGCAAGAATCGATTTTCATTTCGTATAGTGTGACTATCATAACAGACAAAAATATTGTGTAGTCTGAACCAGCATTACAGTTGAGGAATACAACAAGCGATTCATCTTAAGAAGGCAATAAACACGAGAAGTGCCAGTAATATAAGGTTTCAGTCATCGTTCCAGATAGTACAAGCTAGAACAGGGAGAGGTTAAGAAATAGTGAGAGCATAGATGAAGGAATAGTAAAAGCATAGATTTTTTTAAAGCAGTTGAGTGCTCAAAAAAGAGATACGTTTTCAGCTGTTTCTTGAAAATTGTCAGGGATTCGGCTGTCTGGATGGGGTTGGGAAGATCATTCCACCAGCAAGGAACAGTGAACGAAAACGTTTTTGAGAGTGATTTTTGTGCCTCTCTGGAATTGAAGCATGACGCACCGCTCATTTACAGACTGCTTCTTGAGGGGATGTAGACTCGTAAGAGAGAGCGGAGGAGGGTGCAGGGCCCGTCGCTGTTCTGTAGGCAAGCATCAATGTCTTGAACTTAATGCGAGCCGCAACCGGAAGCCAGTGCAGAGAGATAAACAGAGGTGTGACGTGGGCTCTCTTGTGCTGATTTGCTTTGTAGAAATCAGCACGTTTCAGACAGACTGGGAATAAAGGTACTGCAGTAATGCACAGAATGTGGAAAAGAGCATTAAAGCATGTTAACCTATTCTATTACACCCAATTAACAAAATAATGAACTTTACAATAGGATCCATTGCATCATATGACCCCTTTACATTTTTGGATGAACTTCCTAAACGCTCTTGGATTGTTCAGAGATATTATCATGATGTAGACAAAACGTTCCAATGTGAGATCCAGTAGTAGTATCCAAGGTTTTACTTGTAGCTCTCAGGAGTGTATGTTTACTGGGAAAAGGTGGTCAAGAGATCCGTTAGAGAAATTCCAAAGGGACCCAGTTCAGCGCCCTGTGGCACTCCTTCAAATGGCTTTGTCTGGAAAAAGACAAGGGAGTGCACATCCAAGAGAGATCCTGGTGTTTGTGAGCAAGAAGACAGGGGCAGAGAGACAGACAGACGGGGTCTCTGAGGTTTTATGAGACTTCTAGCCACTGGGAAAGAGCAAGGGAATTCCACAGGGAGACTGTTGCCTTCCTATCTCAGAGAAGAGGTCAGGTAAAGTGAATCTTGTGTGTGTACGTGTTGGGGAAAACAGAGAGAGCATGTTACATAGTTAGGGTGGTGTGAAAGGACGTCCAAGGGGATTGCTGATTAGACTGTAGAGTCTGGAGTGTGTCTGGGTTTTTAGCGTCTCTATGCAGCCAACTTTGAGCTCCAGTCCCCTGAGACCCATATTAGGCGGCGGGAGGAATATAAACCAACAACACTTAGCCTTTTCATGGACACTTTACTGTGATGTGTCACATTGCGTAGCATAGTTGGATAATTCTTAGATTATAAGAAGCGAATGTGAGTGGACGCGCTAGCAGAGTGGACAGCAAATATAGAGCACAGCAGTTGAAGACTTTCCTGAAGGTGACTTTTTTTTAGGGGTATAAGCTCATTACTTTCCAGTAAGCTGTTAAAAAACCACAATAGCAATAAAAACGTATATCTATACTGATAAAAGGCTGCAGGCATTAGCCAAGGTGATGTGCATGTCTTTGGCATGTCAATTATGATTGAAGATTTTCCCTTGAGCTTTTTGGTGTAGCATCTGAAGTGCATAAAATATAAAATCTCAGATGCCTTGAAAAGACAACTTCAGAATGTATATGGACTGTATGCAAAAGTTTAACAACACATCAAATGATGCAACATTAATGTGATGGAGCCTTTTTCTTTTTCTAAAAAAGAGTGAGGATTTGACAGGATTACTTAGAAAATATCCAAAGCTAGTTGAAACACTGACATGCAGAGGGTGTGTTTCTGTCATTCATATCAATTTTACGGCTATGTAAGCTCTTCATATTTAACACCGTTTGATTAATGGGTCTGTTTTCGTTTTGTTGGTTGACGGTTACTCTTGGACTGCTTGCCAATTAGAGTCCATCATCTCTCAAACTGTTAAGCGCTACCATAAAGAAATGCATACATAAAAATAAAATTATTAATAATCTAAATTCCTCCTTCAATATTGGTTCCCCTGGCATTTTTATTAAGACATGTTCTGCCAAAACCGCCCACTCCAGTGAATGTCCTTAACACTTACGTCTCGCTCTTCATTTTCACTGTTATCCTTAATTCTCTTCGTCCTCCCACTCCCGTGTTCTTGCTGACCTTTGTAATCATTGCATCGTGGTGCCCACCTGTCCAGTTCAAACGTCATCTTTACAGACAAGAATATGCACCACACTACTGGTTACTATGGCAAAAATAAAGCTCTACATAGCCTGAGGGAAAAAGGCTTCCACTTTGACTTTGAAGCTCTTTTCACTTCATATTTATGTCTCCAAGCAAGCTATACAACACTATACTTGTGAGAGATAAGAAATTAGAATCACAGGAGGAAATAGCAGTACTAACCTGCAGGCATGCTTTGTTGGGATAAAAATCACTAGAGATCATTAGAATACTTTTATGTCTTCTAAGAGATAAAATTTTTTACGGCATCCTAGACATCCTAGACATCCTGATGCAATTTCCCACTATTTAGGCAATACCAAAATGCATTGGGATGAGGTGTATGATGGCATATAATGTTGTGCATTCTAGATAAGCTTATTTCTTTTAATATAAGACATTGATTAAAAATTATTCAAAAAAAAAAAAAAACATGAAATATTTGTGCTGTGTTTTTTAGAGTCATGCATCGTAATATGGAGTCTCTCATGTGCTTCATGTGAGGAGCGCTATTGATGTGGCATGCATGAGTGAGTGTTAACAGAATTGCTGCCTATGTTGAGTGTTTCAAATCAGTCTCTAATGGAGTTTGATTTCAGTTAGTTTCCTGCACTCCTTGTTAGGGTCGGGAATTGAAAATCGATCAGTTCTGGAATCAAATACTTAAAGACAGGAATTTTTACTTGTTATAAAATAAAAATTTTGATTCCCCTTATCGATTCCTTTGTGTGCATTTTATTATGACTTTAAAGCATTCAAGCTTTTGACCTGTGCATTGTTTTGCTGCACACATTCAAACTGAGTTCGTTTTTGCACTTGAAGTTGAACGGACAAATACACACAAAAATGTCAAAATATCCTCATAAACACTTTGGGCCCTATCATACACCCGGCACAATGCGGTGCCAGGCGCGACGCAAGTGTTTTTTTGCTAGTTTCAGCCTGACACAGTTATCACATCCTGCGGCACGTTGTTTAAATAGCAAATCCATTTGCATCCATTTGTGCGGCCATGGGCGTGCTAGTCTGAAAACGAGGTGTGTTCAGGTGCATTGTTGGCGCGTTGCTATTTTGAGGCAACTGAAAATGACTGCGTCATTGACCAACTAAAACCTGGTCTAAAGTCAATAGCACAGCATTTTTTATGTATTTAAAGGGCGCGTTAGTAATATGCGCATATAGGCGGGTGCACAACACGTACACTCTGCTTATTACACACACAGGGATCCGCAGCAGCACACAAATATTTTTAAATATTAAAAATAAAACGATTACAATGTAAAATATTATTATTGTGTACATAAAGATAAAAATGCCTACATGTCATAATGGATAGTCATTGCATGTATCAGAATTACATATTTGCAGTAATGATGAATGAAATTAGTTACTTATTTAACCAAACGTGGCAATACACACGTGTATTTAAACAGACTCGTCAGGCTGAGGGTATCTATACTCCACCATATAAATAGCGAATAGCGAAATAAATAAAAGTGCAACTGGCTTTTAAAGGGAATGGGAGATGAGACTCTGATTGTTTTTTTGCATGGTATGCCCAAAACACACCCATTACTCATTAAGAAAATAGGGGCAACCCCTTTAGACCATGCGCTGGGCGTCGACCATTTTTGCCGTTGTTAAACTAGCAAAAGTGGATTTAGACACACCCTAAGTGAACTTGCGCCGTGCGCTTTAGATCATGTGCTTAGATCGTTAAAATAGGGCCAAACAGTTGACAAAGTTGACAAAGCATGTGTAAAGTATATTCGATACGTGCAGCTCTTAAAGTGACAGCAGCCTAATATTCCTGCTGCTATAACATTAATCAAACAAAAGACAAAGCTGTTCTTGACTGAATAACTTTTGTAACTATATTTGTAATGTATATTTTATTCCTAAAGTGCAGTTATTTTACACTTGATTAGTTTTCTGTACCTGAATACCTAAAAAATCTTAAAACACTTGTTTATTTCAATAACTTATTTGTTCAGTAGTATTTATTTGTGCGATTGCAGATTTGTTATTTGTTCTTTTTAAACTACAGAGTGTTTACTTGTCTTAAATAAAGCTTGAAATTTATATTAGTTAGTTGGTATTTTTAAACCATAGGGAAAAGTTCCTAGGCTGTTGATTTTTGTTCATGGTATTCAGCTAAAATGAAATGTTTTGCAATAAGACTTAGAATAAGTTTTTTGATTTTACCTAATTGGAATCAAAACTAAGAATTGATAAGAATCGGAATCAATAAGCAGAATTGGAATCGGAATCGTTAATTCAAACGATACCCAACCCTACTCCCTATGTAGACAGCCGACTTCAAAGTGGCTTACTGAATTTTGTAACAAAGTATGTAGTGTATTCTCAATTTACATGTGCATTGTAAAACAAAGTTTTTCCTACTAATTTACATATTTGCCGTTGTCATTATATACTAAAGCAAATTATTATAAATATAAATTAGTTTAGTATCTTTGTCTGCCCTTAAACGAACTCACTCAAACTTCCAGTCGACCCAATAAAGGGACCCATGCTTGAAAACCCCTGGTCTAACAAAACTTTAGAAGCATTTGTTGAAAATGTATCCATTTATTCACAAAAATCATCCTATTAGTCTTGATTGATCGCTCAGTCAGTTAGTGTCAGCGTATTGATTTCATAAATTGATGAAAAGCTATTACAATTCTTTAGAGTATCAGTATTTTCCACATTCTTTAGTACCCTCTTAGACTCCTAATAGAGCTGAGAATCATCTGTATCTTGCCTGGTTTCATTACACTGACTTCTGCCCAGCACAACAGAAGCTCCAGTCCTGACTATGATTTAGAGGTATTCAGCGTAATTATTCCCTTTGCTTTTTGGCTGCAAATTTATCTTTGTCTTGGCCTCGTACCTCACAGCCATCCAGTTGCACCAGCTGAGGATAAAAGAACTGCAAAGAACTATTCAACCCTTTTAAATGGATTTCAGGGCTGATGGGGGGAGAATAGTAGGCTTGAGACTGATGGAATTAGCCATTGCTGGATTACAGAGAGGTCTGGTGGTGTGGGTTGGTGTGATAGATTGACTGCGTTATTGCCATGAGGCGCCAGATTGAACGAAAGCTCGCAGCTATAAAAGGAAGTGAGGGTAAGAGGCTGCAGTTGGAAGAAATAAGAAGGTTGAGAAGGAGAAGAGAGGAACGGTTTATCTGCTCTGTTTGAGTGATCGAACAATGCACGGCTGGTTGGAAAGATGAAGGTGGCCTCAGTGCTGGAGAAAATGTTGCTGATATGGATGCAGGAAGTAATTTATTCTCCCCATTTTGAGCAAAGCTTACTTCATATCTATTGCCATTTCCAGCTGAAAGTAGATAACGGTGACGAGTTTTCCAATTGACCAAAAGTAGAGGCACACACAAATTTCAGAGCTGGACTTCGCAGCTGGTGGCCAGACCCATTGATAGAAGAGATTTGACATCTTCTGCAGGTGGGTTGAGGCAATTTGACTCTGATCCATCCATGCAAAAACAGTTTATGTGGTAAAATCTGTTTGACTAAACAAAGCATCCTCAACTTTTTAATACGTTTATAACAAATTTTCAAATAAATGCTCTTTTGAACTTTCCTATTCATCAAAGAATCCTGTAACAAACGTGTCCACAAATATATTAAGCAGCACAACCACTTTTAACATTGATAAAGTTTATTGAGCACCAAATCAGCATATTAGAATGATTTCCGAAAGATCATGTGAAACTGAATTCTGGAGTAATGGCATCACAGGAAAATTACATTTCAAAAATGTATTTAAATAGAAAAGCGTTATTTTAAATTGTTATGATATTAATGTATTTTGTGATTAAATGACTCGAACTCAAACCTTTGAATGGAAGTGTATAAAGTGATATTTTTTAGAAATATGAAGACATTTTAAAGTATCAAGTGCAAGGGAAAACAGTCATATTGTGAGATATAGGGCCCTATTTCAACAATCTATAATGGTCTAATGCGCACTTTTGCTAGTTTAACGACGGAATAAATGGTCGGCGCGCCTGGCACATGGTTTAAAAGGGTTCTCATCCCGTTCCCTTTAAAAGCCAGTTGCGCTTGCACCATGGCGGATTCGCTATTTACATGGCCGAATTTGCGAGTGGAAAGACTAGGGATGTAATGATTAACTCAACTCATGATCCGACTTGAATCGTCACACATTTGTATCAATTTTCAACCAGCTCCGAGTGAATCGTTACATCCCTAGGATAGACTGAACGCTTCTCCAGAGAGGAATCCTTTTATTTTTAATATTTAAAAATGTTTGTGTGCTGCTGCAAATCCTTCTGTGTAAGCAAAGTGTACATGTGTTGTGCACCTGCCTATAGACGCATATTACTAACGTGCCCTTTAATTAACACAAAAAATACTGCACTATTGACTTTAGACCAGATTTTTGTTGGTCAATGGCACAGTCTATTTCAGTAATTGCCTCAAAATAGCAACGCGCCAACAATGCGCCTGAACACATCTCGTTTTCAGACTAGCACACCCATGGCGAACAAATGGGCACAAATAAATTAGCTTTTTAAACAACGTGGTGCAGGACGTGAAAATAACTGCGTCGGGCTGAAACGAGCAAAAAACACTTGTGTTGCGCCTGCCGCCGCATTGCACCGGGTGTATGATAGCGCCCATGAAGTCACAAATGGGAGATAAAGTTGTAGTTAGCTTTTTATTTTTTTGTAATTGCAGAAATGGGCTTCCATAATCAAGAGTATCAGAATGGCTTTTACCGCTATAAAAACAAACAAACAAACAAACAAAAACGGCTGACTCCAACCCCAATGAGAAAGTAAGCCTAGATTTTATAATCATTTAGGCTCATGATAGTGCCATCAGAAGTTAGAACATTGCAACTGTCCTTATGTTCCAAACCCAATGTTCATGGTATGCTGTGCACAGTCCACAGTTGTGAAATCATTTACTTGCTGCACTGACTTTTTTTTTTTTACCAGAAAACTATTAATTTAGCTCAAAAGCATAAGCGCCTGCTTCCTAGAGAGTAAGGCTTTGAATGAACATTCACAGTGTGTAAAGAAGACACTACCCACACTCATAGCACACACTCGTGGAGAGTGTCAGCTGTCCCTTATCTCTCTCTTCCTCATCCTGTTTTTAAAATTCAGTGGGCGACTAGTGCCTGACACAACAGTGTCCAATCTTTAATTTGCTTAAAATCCAACACCTTGCTTTCCCAACCTCAGGGTACATCTCTGCTCAATTTCACACTTACAGTCCAGAAGAATGTCCTAATTCAATTTAAGCCTGTTTAAGAAAGAAGGGGCTTTCCGTCTCCAGGGTAAGTTTATCTCAGCAAGAGGCCAGGCATGTCAGATTTGAACAACGACACACAGCAATTTCCCATTAGTAGCTAGAATGGAGTATGTAAATCAGTCTTGGGGGCTCGAAACCTATTAGGACGACCCAACAACTCACCCAGCAAGCACCCCACAACCATCTTTTGCTCTTAGTTACTGCAAGGTCACCTGTTCTCCAAGTGATTGTGTTGCAGGACTCCTAATGCTTGTGTGTACTGTCTTTCAGCATTACCTTCAGGCAGATGACAGGATCCTTATAACTTCCTATGGTAATGAGATCTTCACTCTCGGTTTGAGCCCTTAACAGCATGTACAGAGAAGCCAAGGACGGTGCAGATAATCTAAAGAGACTCTATATGTAGATATCTGTCTTACGTTGCTTAAATTAAATGCAACTGCATCTAAACACACAGTGATACAAATTTTCAGGTTTTCATTGTTGGTCTTTTTGGCTAATATTGTGTATGATATTCAAACATGAGGCTTACACTAGTACAGACAAAAGTCGAGCAATGTGGTCCCACTGACATTTAGATGTTTATCTGATACCGCCCTTAAGACTTTTAAAGAGGTTTAATTGGGCATCAGTTGTGGAGTTTCAGTTGCTGTAATTATCCTCATGTTTAAATTCATGCCAGGTTAACAAACTCTGCTGGAAAGACTAGCATGGATTTCCATGTTAGTCATGGTCCTGGTTCTGGTTAGTGCATGATTGGTTTTGGTGTAGCTGGTGGCTCACGCTGTTGTCTACACCTCTATCTTTACAGTTTGTAATTTTACCTTACTAGCATATTAAAAATGACATATTTTAAAATCTTTTATTCAGTTAACATGATTGTATTACATAGTTTGTAGCTAGATGATATTTAGCTTATGTGCAATTTTTGTAATGCAAGAGGAGGCTTGGCTTGACCTGATTTTTTTCAACCAGTGATTTTCTGTGACTTTTCCAGTTGTAGATATGGATTTTATAGACATCACTCTAATAAAGAAGAGTCATTTCTAGCCGATAAAATACTTTAGAACTCGGCATAATTTCCATGACTTTTCAGTGACCTTTTAAGATGATCATGTTATTAATTTTCATGTTTTTTCAATCCCTCACAATCACAAATTCCCTGATATTTTTCCAGGATAGTTGGAACCTTGAAAGATACTGGTCATCCAGCATGGTATTTCTAATGACTTTGGCGAACCAAGAAGTTTTGTTAGTTAAGCTAGTTAAAAAGATGATAGGAACACCAGCATTCTTTATTTTTCTTTCTCTACTCTGTCAGCCATCTATCTCATTGTCTATACAATCGACACTTCATTATTACTTCCTACATTCCTGAATCAATCCCTATGAAAAGATGTTGTATAAACGATAAAGGTCAGGTGATGATGATCAATAGTCTTTAGGGTAAGTACATCATAAGCATTGAAACAGTAAGCTTGTACAGTTGTAGACATAATACTATCACAATAAACAGTGCTATAGTATTACAAACGATGAAGGTTGTGCTTTTAGCTCCCTTTCGATTCATGGCTTTGAATTGAATTGGACACATTGAATTGGAATTTGTATTATCTTTGTTGTTACGTCAATCCATTCAGCTATCCAGCCTATAAAACTTAAAGGGCCCTATCATACACCCGGCGCAAACGGCAGCAGGCGTGATGCAAGTGTTTTTTGCTAGTTTCAGCCCGACGCAGTAATCATTTTCACGTCTTGCGCCACGTTGTTTAAATAGCAAATGCATTTGCACCCATTTGGCCGCCCATGGGTGTGCTGGTCTGAAAAGGAGGTGTGTTCGTTTGACCAACAAAACCTGGTCTAAAGTCAATGGCGCAGTATTTTTTCTGTTATTTAAAGAGCGCGTTAGTAATATGCGCCTATAGGCGGGTCCACAATGGCGTACACTCTGCTTATTACACACACAGGGCACTGCAGCAGCACACAAACATTTTTAAATGTTTTAAATGTTCTCCTCTCTGGAGAAGCGTCCAGCGTTCTTTTCTTGTTAAAAATTTATTTTTAAAATTAATTTTAGTTTGTTTCATCAATTCTATGAACCTTTTTTTTTTTTTAATGGACACATTTTTGGCTGTTAAAATTAGTTTTTTAATTCCTAATGCATCCTTTTTGCTACTTCAATTCTAATTCAAATTTTAGTTCAGTTCAGGTAGGTGCTCAACCCTGGCTAATACAGTTATAGCATTTATGGTACAGTGCAGTTTAACAGTTTGAGAAATTGAATTGACCCCTGAACTCTTCCTGTGTTTTCGTAGTCCCAGTGCACCGGCTTGAGCCAGTGTTCACATTGAAAAATAAATAATTCAAGCTTTAATAGTTGAATGTAAATAATATAATGATTAAAAAAAATCATTTTCATTTATCAAGCCTCAGCCTGCTTGGCTTGCTGTGCTCTGCTTAGTCCTCTGACATGATGAAGGTCATAGCTTTGACTGTTTTCTTTCCTCAGTGCATTTCGCTGGCACCCTCAATGCATGACCTTTGGCTCCTACCTCATTTGCTGCAGAGGTCAGGCTTTGAAATCCTTTAGTGGGCAGCTACATACGGCTCCACTCACATGAATGTGACATGCTATTGTCAGGGTTAACCACCAACCTTGTGCAGCACCTAGAGACCCCAAGCCTGCAATGACATTTCCTCACAGAGCCGGTGCCAGCCTGCATGTCATTTTCTTTTGATACCTCCCCTTCATCCATTGTGTGGGTGTCTACACGGAAGAGACAGCTTGGCAGGGAGATGGAGACGTGCACATAAAGAGAAGACCACAGGCGTTTGCGCACACCTCTGTTGCCTAACTGCCTGGAGAGGTACTCCGGTCTCAGCAGACACCGGGTTTGTTTGCGCCCGTTTATCAGCAAGGTGCAGTCAGTATGTGCCCCGTTTAGCTTCTGCAGATGGCGCCGTGCCTGTGTTTGTGTTGGAGCCCGTCACTGTCAGTTTGGGGAGCCCAAGGAGGCCCTCCTTCCCTGTCTGTTCTTCATCGCAAGCCTTCGTTGTTCTCCATTCATTCTCTGCAGGCCGCTTCTGTCCTGAAGAGTGCAGCAGTCAATTCACAGCTCCTACAGTCAGGGTTGTGCACCATTCAGAATAGAACTGAAAATGCTGTTTAAATCCCAATTTAAGTCTAGAATTTTAATTAAAGGGATAGTTCACCCAAAAATTTTAATCATGTCATAATTGACTTACCCTCAAGTTGTCTGGTTACCAACATTCTTTTGTGTTCAACAGAAGAAAGAAACTCATACAGGTTTTGAACAACTTGAAGGTGAGTAAATGATGGCAAAATGTTCATTTTTGGGTTAACTTTCCCTTTAAGACAGCAAACAGGATTCAGAATTGTAACAGAATTTCAACCTAATTTAATTACATTCATATTCAAAGAGATTTAAATCGGTGTAATTGACAAATCTTGCTTTTCTAGTAAAACAAATAAGTTTAATTAAATTATTGGCTTTAAAATGTTTAAAATGTTCAAAAGGCCTTGAAGTTTGAAAGTTTACAGTTGTTATATTTTTAATCAAAGTTGAAGTTGAATTAAGGTAGCAAACAGTATGCATAAATGCAATTACATTTTTTTAGATTAAAAAAAATATATAAAAAAACTGAAAAGTTTAACAAGAAAATCTTGATAGTTTGATAAATAGATTTGAATTCCAATTCATTAAATTCCTCTTCCTGTCATTCCAATTTAACTTCCTGTGTGATATGTAAGTTTTAAGGATATTTTGTTACAATTTCTGAATTTTGCAAAACCCTGCTTACAGCTGAGCTGGTGTTTCATCCAGAACTGTTCTCAGACTATTTTAGAGAAACAAAGACAATAAATGAAGGTCACAATCCGCAGAATTGCTACCACTATGGTTGGGCAAACACCACAAGAAGTCGTTTATAGAGACATTAACCCCAAACCAAAAGCTGTGAACCTTCTCAAGACTCGAATTTGGTCATCCTGTAGAAGCATGTTAACTTTCTCAGGATATGTTTGGCTTTCACTTTTTTTTGCTATGTGTTCAGGGTGAGCTAAAACATTGGAAAAGAGTCAGCTCACATTTCCAGGCTGGCTCAGCTGTATGCTTTCTTGCAAGTGAGTGAAACGCAAATGCCTGTGGGAAAGTTTCCACCTCCCATCCATGAATATTTACAGCACTTCAGGATGCAGAGGTGAGGCAAAATACAGTTTCATCATTAAATCCAAAGGCTAAATTTCGCAAGAAGCGTTCTGGTGCTTTTTGTTTTACTAATGCTTCTGCTTAAGCTCAATTACCTACGTAAATTAATTTTTGCATGGATTAGCTTTCCACGTCAAACGACAGCTCATCACACCTTACTTATTATACGGCATGGAAATGGGAGATATGGGGCACTACGGAGGTGATGAATAATGTGTGTCAGTGGGTGCGTGATGGATTTTTCACTTTCATTCCTCTCATATGCAGAGGCGGAACACTTTGCGGATTGAGAGGGAGTTTAGCTTTAACCACAGGTTTAAATGAAGGCCCGTTTTCATAGATCAGCCCCACATTTAAATGCATGAAAGAGTAGAAGGGGGGGTCATAGATCACAATATGACTTGGAGAGCGCCGGCAGCCCCAGGCGCTGTGACAACCTGATCCTCATTCACGATCGCACCAAATTCATGCTATTAGCTTTGAAAATCAGCGGTATGTGGTGTGAAACTCATACAAAAACAACCTTGCATAAAAAGAGTTCTTGCAGTTTATAAAAAGAATAGAAAAAGGTCATCATGTCATTCCAAACCTGTATGACTTTATTTCTTCAGTGGAGATTTACATTTACAAAAAGTATTTTTTTTAAAAGTATATCCTGGACACTCGTTGTAATTTAATGACGACTGGGGCTGTAAAAATTCATATATGTATCATAATAGTGGTGCATAAGATTTGTGCATATATAAAAAATGTTTTTAAAAATTATTACATGGCATTTTTGTGAAATGTATTAAAATGTCATTATTCACTGATAATGTTCCACTCCAGTAACTGACCGAATCATTGATTCATTGTGCAGAATTAATAAATGATTTGTTCACATCAGAACTTTATTTTAATGAGTGCTCCAAGGAGAAGTAACTTCAATTTTGTTGCTTAAAGCTATCATATGTTTTGAGAAAACTTGGAATGTAATGCCAAGTAGTTTTGTGATTAATTTATGTTTTTTTTTTTAGAGCTTGGGGTGAGTAAATAATTCAATACATTTTGTGTCAGCAATTTCTTGTGTATGTTCACTCATCATTTATTCCCAGAGCCCATTTTTTGGGATGTATACACATTTATGCCTGGTGAACATTCACCAGTGTGTTCACCATGTGTAAATCAGGCATGGATCAATTATGGAAAAGCTAGTTGTGTGCAGCCATGCTGATGGTGTGAGATGCAGCAGCAGGCTGTGAAATTGAGAGGATGGTCTGTCAAAGGTGTGCGGATAGCAATGGGCCGGAGTTTGGGTGCTGCGGGTTGAAGGATTGGAACTGTGGAAAATGTGATTAAATCCGCCTGCTTTTCGTCTGTGGTCTTTATCTTTCCCACTACCCCAGGCACACAGGCAGCATACTGAGTGACACATTGATTACTGCTGTTAAATCACCTATATAGGGGCTTGTAAAGCTGGAAATATATTTTAGTGTAGGTCTTTAGGAAAATGCATGCAACATACATATAGAGCAGGCAAATGTTAGCTAGTATGTGCTATAGAACTGGAAGAATAAAAAAAATATATTGAGAACAAAATGTAGAAGCAAAAGCAAAGTAAATGCATACATCCATCATCCATTCAGTGCAGTGTAAGTGTGATGTTTGGTTTTGGGAGGAAATGAACTGTTATAGCCAAAATCTAGCCTGAAGATAGACGTTTGAATGGTTTGGGCATGCATGCCATTTTTATAATAGAAGGTCTGATTCAAAGTCCAGGAAGTCATACACATTAGTTGTGTTCTAAATGGACATTTCTGTCAGTTACTATAGCAGAAAACCAATGAATGGCCAGTGCTGTTTTCCCATGATGCCTGAGGGCAGTAATTTCAGTGATGCTGATGTCAGATGTTCATAGCTCTGTTTTGAATCATGCAGAAAGAGATGTCCTTTGAAAAATCCATTTCTTGGACATGTCGCACAGACAACTGGACATTTCTACAGTGAGGCAAAATATTAGTGTTAACAAACACAGGCATATAGGCATAGACACATTTCCCCGCAATACACATTGTTTGAAAGTATGGTATTGCTGTATTTCTTTATAGCTGATATTTCAATTCCTTGACACTTAACAGTTTATTTAATTTAGGTTTGCGACTTTATCATTTTCATATTTTGTGTTGAAGCCCCTTCTTTTGAAAAATTTTGCATGGTGACAACTGGACATTTCTATGGTAGGCAAAATTCATGTTAACAAACACAGGCATATACTGTAGGCAGAGACACATGGAATTACACACTGAAAACCAACATGGAATGTGGGTTTATTTATATATTTAGCTAATGTGTGTGCTATTTTAGAAGTTTTTAAAACATTTAATTTCCTTTTTTTTTTTCTTTTTTTTTGTAGATTTGAATTTACTCAATTATGGTGGTGACTTTGTCGATTTCATATTCCATATACTGTGTTGAACACCCCCAGCCCCCACCCCGTTCCCCCACAATTCTATATTTGTAAAATATACATAATATTTACTACAGAATCATTTTTTTTTTATCATTATCATTTTCTGTCTTAAATCAAGAAATGGGTTTCATCACTCGATCGGCCTAGACTCATTCCCTCAAAATGAAGCAGTGTCAAATCTCCACTATAACATTTTCCGTTATCGAATAATGGTTCCTGCAGACTAGGGCTGCACAATGTATCGGTTTATTATCAATATTGTGATGTGTGCATCTTCTATAGTCACATCGCAGGATGTGCGATGTCAAGTAAATAGGGAGTTGATCCGTGATCCAGTTTAAAACGCTGTGATCCCACCCACACTCCCGCTCTCGCAGAATCGCAAGCACAGCTGTCAGTCATGACGTTATACCCCATTTTTATAGCATCAAATAACTACTTAAAACCAAACTTACTTGGAAAATTAACACTTGAACATATGTCTGCGTGATAAGAGCAGATGTACCTAAAATGACAGAAACAATCTTTGGAAAAAAAATATTTTAGTGTAATTGGATTTTTTAGTTTGGCTCACGTCCCATTCGATTATATTGGAGGACGGGGTTTAAGACCTGGCTTAAAGGGGTCATGAACTGGCTTTTTTACTGGCTTTTATTGTCTGAGGTCAACTTATGACGTTCGCGTGGTTTTTACATTCAAAAACATCATAATGAATAAGTAATAGGCTATTTTCTGCCCTGGTTTTGAGGCTCTCTCAAGAAACGCTCGGTTTTAATGGGCGTGCCGCACTGAAGACTTGGAAGTAAACGCCCACGGCTAGGATTGGATAAGATTTGCATATTTAATGAGCTTCTGCTCACCTGTCAGTACATGTGGGAATTGTTTTGAAAGCGTGTGGGAAAGCGGCAACCGGAATGATTCACTCACAGGGCTCGCAAAATGTCTTTATCAAACAAACACAATGATTTATCTCTCATCCACCCGCGATTGATTGGAATGTTATTTTTTTATTACTTGGCCCGCCCGATCGATAAATATAACCGCGAACCGTACACACACACACATGCGCGCGCGCCTTCAAATATCAAGTCAAGAGAGTGAACGACGCACATCAAGAAATGAATGTTGTTTCACTATTTAAGATAGTCCGTCGGCAGGCCGGGCTTACGTTTTGGTAGCCCGTCTGAAAAACACACAGACCCGGGACGTTGGGCTTTGCGAGCACTGGCCCATACATGTCTGAGTCTGATCCCGAATTGCAATGAACCAACAGCATTACAAATAAAAGATTCTTCAGCCTTTGACAACGTGCTAAGGTATGTTCAGTTAGACATGTACACATAATCAATACGATCTGTAACAATGCAATACTATCACATATAAAAAACATGTTTTACTCACATAAGTGTGTTGCACCATTCCTGTCAGATCCAATATAGAAGGCACAGCATTGTGTTTTAATCTCAATATGTCTGCAAATCCAGTCTCGACCTGTGTCTTGTTTACAAACGATTCTGCGGGGAAATCAAGCGAACAAACGTGCAATGTCTTCCCCACGTGAGCTGGAACTTCATTAAAAATTCCACACATTCCTAATATTAGAATCCGAAGGAAGCTTATGCAGTGACTGTGTTCTTCCACAACCAGGCACAGCGCAATATATTACTCTCTTTGGCATGTTTATTGCTCGGTAGCGTGATCCATTTAGCTCCACGAGTCGGTGGGTGGGGCTACAGAAGCAGGCGTACATATTTATCTGTTGAGCGGCGTTTCAGCATACGATGACGTCAAAGGTCGACATATTCTGAGATATTCCGTTTTCTGGGCCTGGTGTCAATAAAAGCTTTTTCGCGTGTGCTTCAGTAGTAAAAGATACCGTGCGTCTGTGCCATTCATTCCATGACATTCCGTTATTATAAATGGATTCCGTGATCCTGTACGCGTTTTCTGAATCACGGAAATCATTGGGCCTTACACCACAGCAACCGCTTGTTCGTCCGCACTGAACTCTCATCTCATATATAAAAAGCATTTTAGGGGGCTTTCGGGGATCCCAGGCGGTCGCCTACTTTTGCCTAATGGTTAAGTCCACCTCTGTCTGAGAGAAGTGCCCATACAAGCAATTCCACCCTTTATGATGTCATACAGGGTCATACTAAAAAAAACCTTTCCGAAACGTATTCGAATCCTGCAGGAGTGTATTTGGCACAGAAATACTCTGTCATACGTCCAACACATTTTTTTATTTATTTTGGCCATGTTTAGCATTAGAATCCAACTCTTTAACTCTTTCCCCGCCAGCGTTTTAAAAAAAAGTTGCCAGCCATCGCCAGGGTTTTTGATCATTTTCACAAAAATGTAATGGCCCATAGAATATTTTGTTGTATGAATATCTGAGCATGCAATATTTCAAAAGAACATACCCTCTGCTTTTAAACAAAAAAAAACAAAACATTATTTTAAATCAAGTTTTTGTCAAAGACTACATCCAGATCAGATTCAGAACGATGATCAAACACAGATGGAGTAGATCGAGTCCATCAACACCCCTACTGCTTGCACAGTCCTATAGCTCGTTCTGGGTCGACATTTCATTCAGTTTTGATTTATATGATGTTTAATGTTGATGATCACGTTATTTTACATATGCATCTGCTTACATACGGCCGCTTGTTTTTTTGCGTCCTCTTCGCATGTGTTTTGATCAGGAGATTATGTATTCATTCAGAAGATGCGTAACAGCGCCCCCTAGCGTATAACAGTAAAACCAAGGAACCCCGGAAAATTATGTGTTTGGCGGGGAAGCGTTTTCTCACAAATAACGGAAAATTCCATGTTTGGCGGGGAAAGAGTTAACAGTGTAAATAAGTCAGAATGCATGAAATAGTATTAGACTCTTTGTTTAAATTTACCTGAAAAACATAAAGCAATGTTTATTTCATTTGTAAATCTATGCTGGTAAATTATTTATTTTTTTCTATGCAGATTCACTCCCCTACAAAATCACCCCAATCATCCTACAATTAATTATTTCCAAATATAATTATTATTCTTTTTTTTTTTTTTATGTCGCAATATATATATCGCAGAAAAACAAAATATCGCAATGTCCATTTTTTTTTCTCCAATATTTAGATTTCTTTCCCACATGTTATTAATGAACTAATTTCTTCTGTTTATTATGTTTGGCAAGTCTGTGTTCTCAGTCTGTTTAATAGTGCAGATATTAATAGTGCAATATCCCTCTGTTGGCCTGCTTATTTAACACCTTTCCAAACTGAGCATTTCATTCTTGGTTCTAGTATAATCGCCACCTCTTTTAGCATCTCCGCATCTCTCTGGCTGTCAAAGTGGGGAATTGCTTTTTTTTTTGGACACTTCATGTCTGCCACAGATAAGAACACTTTGATTTCTTGTTTTGCTGTTTGTGCCAGTTGGAATAATGTGTTCCTGTTGGAAATGCATTATAATGTTTGCTTAGGCGTAATGGCAGCTGTTTCACCTGTCAGTGTTCCTGGCGCTATGCTTCTAGCATGTGCTAATAATGTCTTTGCATGATGCCAGTGCAGGTTGAGAGGACCAGCAGCATTTCAGATGGGTGTCTAGTCTGGCTCTCATTTGTCTGTTGTTGCTCATACTCAGGTGTAGCTGTTGAAGGCTGAAACTGTAGTAGGAGACGTTGCATCATCATCTTGCAAACTCTACCACTGCAAACTGGAGTATGTTTGCTCATCTCTCTCTCTCTCTCTCTCTCTCTCTCTCTCTCTCTCTCTCTCTCTCTCTCTCTCTCTCTCTCTCTCTCTCTCTCTCTCTCTCTCGTCAGCTGTTTACATGGTCAGCTGTGACAGTTCGCTGTTGCTGGTCTGTGGAATGGCGAATTTTGTTTTTGTCCTAAATATACTTGAATTTGAATCTTAGCCCAAATATGACGTTTTGTGAGTTTTCAGTTATTTTAGTCAAGTGACAAACTTTTAATGTGCTTCACATAATTTGTATCACCACATTAATGTCAAGAATACTGAAGAAGGTTTGTGAGATGTGTGTTAGCTTTTACTTCAGCATTCAGTCACATGATCCTTCAGAAATCATTCTAATATGCTGATTTGGTGCTCAAGTAACATTATATTTTTTTTAAACTTTTTTTGGTTAAAAATGATGATGAATACATTTTTGAGCAAGTACATAACCACCCCGTGTTTAAAACTATCTCCTTACCTTAATCCGATTCACAACGGTAAGCTTGTAATCATGTGTTATAATTTGAGTGATACTGGTGGTTTTCATGGGAAATTCGAGCATGTCTTTGTGTCATTACGTTACGTCTGTATACATTATGAAGGAGTCTGGCAAGTAGTAGTATCGCATGTAAGGGTGCTGCAGGTGGCGGATCATTTATAGCCTTTTCTCACAGCAGCTAGAATAATTACATTTATCATTTTGAATGCGGATTGTAATCCAGAAAGGTCCAAACGACAATCATCAGTGACAACTGGAGATTCACACGTAGTCAAAAGCGAAAGATTTGACTCTACAGAAATTTAAATCTACAGGTAACGCTAATACACACTAAATACACGTAATGCTAATGTTGTTAAAACTAACAATTTGAGAACAAAGTATAGCAATAATAATAATTTGCACGGTTTGATGTGATATGAGCTAAGCAATCGTTAGATTTAATCACCATTGGTAGCACGATTTATTGTAATGCTTTTTTTCTCGTTTGGTCAAAACAAAAGTGGCAGATGACATTTTGCAGGGGAAATTCTTATTTTGGTCATACTTCTAAGACGTAGAATCTGTGATTCCGAAGTACAGTATCCACACCGGTGCGGTGACTAAATGACAGCCACACATACTCCTCAAAACATTAGATTCATCCGCGCTGAGGAGCCGTGCCGATGCACAAGCCACGTAAAGATGATAATTCCGCAAATAACTGCAATTGCAGGTTTCAAACAGAGATGGCGACAAAACTTACTGACTGCAGCTTTAAAGGGATAGTTCACCCAAAAATGAAAATTAGCCCATGATTTATTCACCCTCAAGCCATCCTAGGTGTGTATGACATTCTTCTTTCAGATGAATACAATTGGAGTTATATTAAAAAATGTCCTGGCTCTTCCAAGCTTTATAATGGGAGTGAATGGCTGTTTTTGTTTTGAAGTCCATAAAAGTGCATCCATCCATCATAAAAGTGCTCCACGCGGCTCCAGGGGGTTGTTGAAAGCAGTTGTGATGCCTAATATTTTAGTGGAAACCGTGATATATTATTATAAAAAAAAAATATTCTTTGAATAGAAAAAAAAATATTTTTTTTGTAACAATGCTAAATAAAAGTATTTTCTATTGCATAGTTTCTGAATAAAAGTATTTTTTTAAACAAATCTTATCAATTCCAAACTTTTGAACGGTAGTGTAAACTGTAATAAAATACATTCAAAGCGATTAATTTAAGTTTAAAACCTTTAAAATCTTTAAGAGCAATGTCTGTCTACTTGGGATCACATTGCCTGAAACTGATTATAATACTAGGTGTAAACGTATGATTTCATTGCAAAATGAAAACTTTTTTTTAACACAGTCAGACACTATTCCACCTGCACAGTTTATCCCTTTAGAGTCAGCTCATCCCACAGATGTATTGTCATACAAGACTTTTATGGTTGTATTTGCTACACTGATATGATGCGAAGAAAAACTGATGCTTTAGATTTGTCAAAATGCTTCAGGCCTCTCGCTTTATTCGTTCTCACAGGGATATTGTCTTGAAATTGGTTCGTCTTAGAATTCACAATAGTAAAGTTGTTTTGAACTCCTTTTTTTCTGAACAGGCAAAAGAAGGAGCGAGAGAAAGAATGAAAAACTGTAAGCAATTCGCAAGCCTACGGGTTAGATTGCTGCCTTAAAATAAACACTTACTGTAACTTCTGCTCAATTCTCACACGTTGTCAAATATTCTCATTCATGCATCCATATTGACAGATTTGAAATAGAATATTCTTTCACTTGGTACACTATCTCTTTGCCTTACACTTAAGCAGAAACAGTTATCTTCAAATATACATCTTTGATTTGCGACCGCTAGTAGCGCCTAGAGCACCTTGTCACCACGCCTTTCGATAATGAACTTAAAAGAAAATTAAGGCATAATCTAGTGTGCCTTTCTTCTGTTTTCTGACAAGATTATCCCCTTTTACAGCCGTGTTTGTGTGAGAGAGGTTGAGTACTGCGAGAGGGCTGTCGCATTATTGCATTTATCTCCTCATGGCCATGTCTATTTAATGAGTCTTTCAGCCTGACAACGTCAAATGTGCTACCACTTCACTCTGAGATGCCTCTCTTCTCCATAAGCTCCCCTAAGTAGACATTTCAGCTGTAATTTAATGGACCCTTTTTGTTGTTAAGTGAAAGTTATTTTAAGTGTTTAATTACTGGCCTTTGATCACTTGTTTAAGTGGATGAATGGTTGAAATATCAGCTCTTTAAAACCGCTCCAGTTCATGCATAATGACCTCCATTCAGAGAGGCCAGATGAAGTGTGAACAACATGCAGTTACATATTACATATGGTGTTTATTAGGGGTGGTCACAAGTATCCAGAAATGAATGTGAATTGTCTTAAAACTTCCAGTTGTAATTTTGTGATTAGTTATGGTAGCGTTTTGGGTTGTTTCTTGTGGTCTGATTGGTAAGAGTTGAGGCATCAGGTGTAGTTGTGTCTAAAATTGTACTGTATTCAACGAATAACTTACTTTACTACTGACTTTTGCCAAAGTGTTTTTTTAAGTGTGCAGTGGAGAATAAATTCCCAGGCATACATTATCCATCATCTTTGCATTGTAATTTTGACGTACCTCACCAACCTCAAACTTTTGAACTGTAGTGTACAGTACCTTTATTTTCCTGTTACAGTCATAGTTAGGTTTAGTCTTAAGGGTTCGCTTTTGGTTTGAGATGTACGTTTTACAATTTTGCCATCCATTAAGAAAAAAATTCTCATGAGACCCAGTTTGTTCTTCACAATTTTTTTGTTGCTACTTCAATTCAGTTTGGCTCCTCAGCTCTTGTGGCCTCATGGGAAAGAAAAAAGTCTAAGAGATATACACTTCAGAATATTCAGTTGGGGTTTTTTCATAGACTGTAAAAAAATATGGACTTAGTGTCCGTGACGTCACCCATAGGTTTCTGAAGAGCAGTTTTGAAGCGTAAAGTAGGGTCGAGCTGGCCGTTGCCATCTTGGCAGCATGTCACCGCGCGTCACACCCAGATAACTGAAAATGGGTAAAGAAGCGGGACGTGGGTGGAGCTGAGGTGACGTGATGACTGACAGACAGCAGATAAACGACAATCCACCTGTCACTCAAAGTGGCCACGCCCTTAATTATGCAGAAGGCTTTAATGAGTTATAAAAAAATCCACCCCCCTCACAGTTGTCATGAAGGGCAAAATTAGCTATATAGACCAAAACCAATTTGTACCAGGCTGTAAACATGTTTTTTTCTGCTGTAAAGTTGGGCATTTTAACATGGGGATTCTGCTCCCTTTGGAGCCTGTCCCTAGTGGCCATTCGATGAATTGCAGTTTAAATCACTTCCGTATTGGCTTCAAGAGAATCTGGGGGAGGTTGCCGCTTGGGTTTTTTCCACTTACAGATTATTGAGTACTCTGTTAGTATTATTGAACATTTTTTGATGAGGGTGTACACCCTAAATTTTTGATGAGGGTGTAACTTACACACAGGGTGCTTTCAGAATTATTGGCACCCCTGGTAAATATGATCAAAGATGGCTGTAAAAATAAATCTGCATTGTTTATCCTTTTGATCTTTCATTCAAAAAACCTAACCTTTCATTGTAAAAGAATTGAAAGTTCGGGGAAACTCACATTATGAAATAAATATTTTTCTCCAAAACACGTTGGCCACAATTATTGGCACCCCTAGAATTTATTATGAGTAAAAAATCTCTGAAGTATATTCCCATTAATATTTAGTTTTTTTTCAGCACATCAATGGTGACTAGGAACATAAAAAGATTGTCTAGCTATGACTTTTTGTTTCACATAGGGCCTGTTTACACCTGGTCACTTCATACATTTTCTCAGATCGGATAGCTATCCGATTGTTAAAAGACCAGGTGTAAATGCCCTCCGAAAAGCATTCGAGATGGATTTAAATCCGATCACTCAAACCACTTCAGGAGGTGGTCTGGGCCGCATTTCAGATGAAACTGAACAGGTCTAAATGCATCTGGTTGTTGAAACCACATATGTAAATTTTACTCCTCCCAACAATGCTAAAACTTGTGAGAGCATGTTATGGGGTATATGACAAGTTATAGCCCGATATGACAGCTCTACTGCAGCTCGCATCGCCGCAGACAGCAGCTGAGTAGCTCTTCATCAAGCCAACGCACAAACTACCGCAAATAAAACCGAAAGTAAGATGCTCAACATATAATCATCTTCATTAAAAGTAAAGAAACTAAATGATCTTACCAGTGCTGTTGTCGCGCTCTCTCCTATTGCGGTCTTTGATTTTGAAATGAGCTGATAATTAAAAAAATGCAGCTCATATCTGTTGTTTTAAGTGACGTGAACTACATTAAATCTGTGTATAGCGCGGGATTTGGAGGTCAGATTTATACCCTTTTTGCGAAAACACATTGATGTGACCAAGTGTAAATGAAATCTTTTGTTAAATCAGATAGCAATCTGATCTGTAAAAACGTATGAAGTGACCAGGTGTAAACAGGCTCATAAATATGAGGAAACACAAATACCAAATTCTCTTCTCATTCATCACGTTAGGTAAAACCAAAGAATATAGTTCTGATGTGCAGCAAAAGATTATTGAGCTTCACAAAATAGAAAGTGGCTGTAAGAAAATAGCTAAAGCATTGAAAATCCCCATTTTCATCATCAGTAATAATTAAGAAGTTCCAGTTATATAAAGATGTTATGAATCTGCCTAGAAGAGGACGTGTGTCTATATCGCCTTAATGCATGGTTAGGATGATAGTTTGAGTGGCCAAAAACTCTCCAAGGATCACAGATGGAGAATTGCAGAAATTAGTCTTATATATAGTCAGAAGTCAGAAATCAAACATCACCCCCTACATCACCATATTTTGTTTGGGAGGGTTTCAAGAAAAATCCTCCTCGCTGATCCAAAAACAAACTCCAGCATATTCAGTGTCTGTCAGACACGACTGGAACTTCAAAAGGGACCTGGTTCTATGGTCAGATGAAACTAAAAAAAGAGTTTTTGGCAGCAAACCCACCAGATTAGTTTGGTACAAACAAAGATTAAAAAGTGCCTCATGCCCACAGTTAAATATGCCGCTGGATCTTTAATGATGTGGGCCTATTTTTTTTTAACAGTTTAACTATTTTAATTTTGTGAATCTGATGCATTTGTACCTACACCAACAATTACGAAATAACATACGCCTTCCTTCTGTTCCAAGCATATTCCTAGTTTTCAGGCATACTTGGGGGTGATGGACGGCCTATATGACTTCATTTGTTATGCGTATACGCTGCCTTTTTACTGTTTACAGCAGTCCACACAAGGTCAACAGATCACTCCAGTCGGCTCATTCATAAAGCATGTTTTGCATTTGTGGAATCGAGAGAAGGGTGAGTGGAGAAAAATGAAAGTATTCGCAGATCCATCACATCGTGATATGCTGTCGTGCCCAACTTTTTTCCCAGAATTCCATTGCACGGACACCCTAAGGTAGGGTTCCGCCTGCCAGCGTGAAGGGCACAGGCGGTCACACTGGGCATCAATCATACAGCAGGACATGGTGCCAGTGTAAAGCTTTGATAAAGAGTGTCGTTTGAGCTGAAACCCCGTCAAGGACTTATTAAAGGCCTGCCTTGCTGTGATTAACGATCCGGTCCGTTCTGCCTAGACCAGTCTTTCTAGGAGGAGTGAAAGGTGAGGATGTGAAAGGAAAGAGTGCAGGTTCACCCTCATTCTCTGAGGGAGAATGTGAGAACACAAATAAGTTCACTACTAGTGCAAATTACTTTTAATTATCCTGCTCGCACACTGCCTCATAAGCACATGTAATATACTTATCAGTGTTGGGCAGTGGTTAAAGTGGGATTTGGCAGGTGGGGGAACAAATTTTGTGTAGGTGCAACAGGGAAAAATGACTCACCGTGGGACAACATATTGAGTATCGTGGTATAGCAATACTTTTTGGGATAAGAGTGTCACTGTGGCATCAAGTATCACAATACTTATTTACTTTATATTTTAATGGTTTTATTTTGGTCCATCTACATCTACACTGATATGAGGACGATACTATGTTAAAATTGCTGAACACCACAATATGGAACATAACCTTGTTTTTCATATGTAAATTCAAACATAAAAATGGGAAGTCAAAAACTGATTAAAATTTAACACACCAAAATGGCTGAAGACACAACTACAACAGAAATAAATCAACCTAGATAGACCTATTGCAGAGTCAATGTCAAAATGCACAAAATGCAAAGTTTTGCTGTATCATAAAACATAAGAAACAACAACAACAAAACAACAATGTATGATGGTCCAAATATTGTGGCTATTCTCACATCCAGTCAAAATAGCTCCCATATTGACTGGTACTGTGACTTGATTTGTGCTTTTAACTCCACTGCAACCAGGCCCAGATTAAGAACACGTAGGGCCCTGGGGCTATAACAAACCCAAGGGCCATAGTAGCCGATCTTGGTGCCACAACGTTTTCTACCACAAAAATAATTAGTGTTTTTAAAAAACGAAATCGTCAAAGCACAGAGATACAATGAGTATATACTGTCTGAATATTCAATTTTAATATTAAGTAGGCCTATATATAAATATTCCAGGCTGCAACACATTAACAGCATACATGCATTAACTCCAGATATGAGGTCAAAGCAAACAGGTTTCCAGAAACAGCAACAACTTTTGAGTATACAACTGCCTTAAGGAGTTTTAAAACCAGTGAATTCCTAAATTTGAGCTATTTAGGGGGTAGAAAATTTTGATTTCTCTGATCTACATATGTGGATTTTAAGATGGTTAAAGGCTAAAAAAATGTATAATAAATAGTTTTCAAAACCGTGTTAGTGGGCAGTAGATTATCAGTCATACATGCGCTCTCCTCATTTTATCACTCTCTCATTTCCATCACTCTGTCTTTTTCTCTCATTTCTCTCCTTCTCTTGCCCTGTCTCTTCCCATCCTAAAACTGAGCTCTGACTGATAGTCTTTTCATTTTCGTCTGTGTCAGTGAAGAAAGTAAACATAGTTCAACTGATATTTAGCCTATATTTTATTAAGCATTTTCTTAGACAAGTTAATTCACTTAAGGCTACGAACGCTAGGTAAATACGTTTAATAAACTAATTAACAATATGTACACACACATTCATTATCTTATGCATAATCTGATGAAATTATTTTACAACATTTGTTATATACACCTCTGAAAAATACCGAGGTCCGGATCCTCTGTGACCTCATAGCTGGCTACGGCCATGGTTACAGTCGTGTAGGCAGCCTATAGTTTACCTCAACACTTCAGTTTACATGGTCGGAGCTATTCAGTCTGGTTCAGCTAGTTTCGACACAGAGCCTTTACTGTACACATGATATTCTTTAGCCATTATTAAACTTGAATAACAAATAGCGGTTTAACATGATTAAACACTACAGTGCTGTTTTTGTAATATAGCCTTGCTCGCAGGTTTATAGTTTATAGCGTGAGTCGTGACATACTAATGTAACACTCTCACCATCCGTTTGCTCAGACATTTCACTTGCAGTAAATGCACTGGTTCAGTAAAACATTCACTGATTCATTTGAGTCCCTGCGCAGACATTACTATAGTAACAAAATATATACACCTTTACCTGCACATGAACTTTAATGACATACCATTCTTAATCCGTAGGGTTTAATATGGAGTTGGCCCACCCGGTTGCTGGTTTGATCCCTGCAGTCACCACCAGCGTGTCCTTGAGCAAGGCACTTGACTCCATGTTGTTCCAGGGGGATTGTCCCTGTAATGAGTGCACTGTAAGTCGCTTTGGATAAAAGCGTCTGCCAAATTCATAAATGTAAATGTACTTTTGGGAATATAGTGTATATTTAAACGGATGGATTACACTACTGTTTGGGGTTTATTAATGTTTTTGTTAGTTTATTAATGTTATTATGCTCACCAAGGCTGCATTTGATCAAAATACATTAAAACCATGATACCTTTTTTATTATAATTTTTTTTTTTATAAAGGATTCTTTGATTAATACAATAGAATTTATTTGAAATAGACATTTTTTTAACAATGTATCAGTTGTTACTGTCGCTTTTGCTGAATAAAAGTATTAATTTATTTTTAAAAAAGTGTAAATGTTGCTCAAATAAAATGAGTGTCTTGCGGTTTGGCAAGATAAAGTTTCAAAGTTACTTCCCCAGTGCTGATTCTTTATATACATTGTAAATCCTTTTCACTTTTTTTTCTTCAAGCCACAGAATCCACATGTCACTGGTCCACACCTTTTCAAATATCAGAGCTGTTTTTTGATGGTTTCTCTTGTATGAAGTGAATTATTAAATTTGCTTCGTGTGCCAAGCCTTTTCAGCACAATAGTCAGGCCAGGCTGAGAGGGGAATGGCCCTGAAGGGAACTGCACGTGTCCTTTTATGAATGCAGAGGGTCTATTTGTCGGGAATCACATATTCTCCATGCATTCTCATACACTGTGTGTTATCAGCTAAGCCGCGAGCACACGCAAAATACACACGTTTGCCATTGTGTACAGCTGTGCGCACTTCACTATGCGCTCAGCGCTGTACGTCAGCTTCTGCACTGGCATTTAGAAAGCCTGAGTGCCTAAAGCCCTCTAGGTTTGCCATTTTCAAACATCCATGTGTATTTCCTGCAATTTACACTTTTTCACTGAGATTGACAGTTGAGAAAAATCCTCAATATAGAGAAGCTGTTGGCCCCCTGGTGGCTATACACTGAGAAAAGGTTGAAACCTAGCCCCGTTCTCTACTATAGTTATTGAAACTCATATCAAAATTTATGTAGTGAGTGGTCTGGGTCTTTTTTTTTTTCGACTTCCTGCATGACTGTGCAGTTTTAATTCCTTGATCATCAGTTTTCCACTCAGCATGCATTTTTAACTAGTGTTCCAAGGATGTTTTCCCCCCAGTTTTATTAGGATTGATTGAGCGTGTTTTTTAATTATTGATGAGGCTGTTCATATTGCTCAAATGTTGGCTGCGATCTATGGCGATGTAGATGTTGTTGCAATGCTAGAGACTCCATCACTGCGAAATGTCTGTATGAATGTGAAACAGGAAGCTCTGTTAATGAGCCCTTATTGGTGATTTGCTCCATTCTGAGTCTATCCTGAAGCTTCATACAGACAGAGAACAGAGCGGTGAACTTGTGTGCTACTTTGTGTTGTATTTTTGGATTTATTACAGTTCCCTTCTAAGAACACCCACCTCTCCCAGTAGGAAAGAGGAATCACAAATGAGATCCCTTTTATATCTCAATTGTTTCTTCTAGACAGCAAAGCAACGAGATGGAAAGCAAATGGAAACTTTTAAAGTTTTAAAGCTTAAAAGGGTTTATTCATCCAAAAAATTTAATTCTGCCATTATTTATTCACCCTCATGTTCTAAACCTAAATGACTTTTCTTCTAAAAAACAAAAGTGTTATTTTGAGGTCCTGATCACTACAACACAATTAAAATCAATAGGGCTTTACAATAAGCTTTGGCGTATGAAGCACCCTAAAAACGTTATATAAATCATGATCTTTAGAAGACTTGGAATAGTAAGAATAATAATATTGTGTGTGAAACAGGCCAACATTTAAGCTGACATGAAAGTGAGTAAATATGAAAGAATGTCATTTTTGGGTGAGCTATCCCTTTAAGTCTCTTCTATGGAGATTCAGAAGGTAGATTCACAAAATGTGCACAGAACAAATACTCCCAAAACCAAATTATCTGTGGTGCTATTATACATTTTATTGCTCTGTATTCGTATTGTATGTCAACAGTTGTCTCATTTGTATCTTTTTTTATTATTATTTCTCCTAAGGAATTTTAGGAGGCACACCTGAGACAAGTTGATACTTGACATAACTGTGCTCTCAATTACATTCAAGTCCCCTGAGCTAAGAAGTTGCAACCTCAGAGGCAAAAACTTCTCCACTGGGTGCAGAGAAACACTCAGGAGACTTCATGCATTGGCATGTCTTTAGTGTGGTGGAGAGTTGCTCCATTGAGACTGTGCCCACATGCTAAACCTGATAAAAAGCATGTTTGTCTATATATAGTGGAGGTGTCCTAGATCGGAAGCACAAAAACCTGCATGTATAGTCTCTATATATCATGGAGCGGTTAGACCTGTTTGGTCTGGGAAAGGCTGCATTTGTGGAATTCATCTGATGGATTATTGTAATGAAGTCTGTGTTGTTTACCAGCATCCTCCTGCTGTCTTTTCCTTTTCTCATATATTTTCCTTCACTCTTTCCCTGTCTCTCTTTCTTTGTAATGTTTATAGGCTCAGATTAATCCCAGCATGCCTGCATAGAACATCATCAAAACATCATCACATAATGAAACAGAAGATGTGAAATGCATTTAGATTATACCGAATGAGGGTTTATATGAGGAAAGGACAAACATGCTTTCCTGACAGAATTAGTACGGTGTATATACCATTTTTCCAGCTTTCAGCTCCTTTCAGCTCCTCTGGTCGTCCACATTAGTGTGGTTGTCTTGAAACAGCCTACATGAATTATTCAATCAACCAGCTGATTGTCTCAATTAGATATTGCATTGCCTCTTAATCAGTGTTTTGTTAACCAATGCACAATTTCCCTGCTTGTATGCATAAGTCGCTTTCTCTCCCCATAGGGGTGGAGACAGTTAAAATCGACAAATATCACACATTTGTGCAGTTAAATTAAATTAAGCTTCTGTGCGAGACAGCGAGCGAATGTAAGGACACCCATGCATTAAATTCAATTGAAAACACTGCCAATAATTGAAAACAAATCTATTTATGCCAGTATCTGCACATAGAGTCTTGGTCTGTGATGATTAATGAGGCCAAGGAGAAAAATGGGCACTGTATTTTAGTAAATGGCGATGTGGAGGAGGAAGAGGGGAAGACAGGAATCAGGTATCTCTAGTCCTGTCTGTCTGTCTGCCTGTCTATCTATCCATCTATCTATCTATCTATCTATCTATCTATCTACATCCATCCATTCATTATGTCTGTCTGTCCATCTGTCTTTCATGTATCTCCATCCATCCATCTATCTATCAGTCTGTCTTGTATATCCATCCATCCATCCATTCATTCCTCCATCCACCCGTCTGTCTGTCTTTAGTCTATCTATCCATCTATCCATCTAACCGTCTGTCTGTCTGCCTGTCTGTCTATCTATCTATCTATCTATCTATCTACATCCATCCCATCATTATGTCTGTCTGTTCATCATGCATCTATCTATCCATCCATCCATCCATCCATCCATCCATCCACCCATCTATCTATCCATCTATCTATCTATCCATCCATCTATCTATCATCTATCTATCTATCCATCTATCCATCCATTCATTATGTCTGTATGTCCGTCTGTCTGTCATGTATCTCCATCCATGCATCTATCTATCAGTCTGTCTTGTATCTCCATCCATCCATCCATCATCCATCCATCCATCCATCCATCCTTCTGTCTGTCTATAGTGTATCTATCTATCCATCTATTAATCTATCCATCTATCCGTCTATCCGTCTGTCTGTCTATCTATCTAGATTATGTATTGTATCTTATGTATCTACATCCATCCAGTCATTATGTCTGTCTGTCCATCTGTCTGTCTTTTATCTCCATCCATCCATCCATCCATCCATCCATCCATCCATCCATCAATTCATCCATCCATCCACCCGTCTGTCTATCTATCTATCTATCTATCTATCTATCTATCTATCTATCTATCTATCTATCTATCTATCTATCTATCTATCTATCTCACACTGGACAACAGTAGGTAGCAGTATGTATGTTTATATTTATATAAACAGATCGATCAGACCAGCATTTCAAGTAATTTCAAGTTCTTTTTGATTCAGACGTGACTGTAAGTGATGATATCTGAGTGGGTGTGTTGCTAAGAGGTACTGTCACCCTCTGAAACATTATCTACTGGTGTCTGGAGAGTTTTAATTTAGAGTTACTTTATTATATATTTTATATTATAATTTTGTTTGCATTATTATTTTTCACATTAAATTTTTCTCTCTCCTTTTGCCTCAGAGAAAACACCCCTGACATAATCTCTGGACATAATAAAGATGACCGCTCAACAAAACGTTTGTTATCAGACTAAAAGCAGTGGGCGATATTTTCAGACAGCCCAGCACGATTGGGAGCTCTCAGATCTGAAAGAAATTAATGAGTCTTCAAATTTCGTTCAAAGCCATGGCAGGTAACTCTGTGGGGGAGTGGGGTTTTTTTTTCTGTTAGGTGCTCTAGAAAGTGTGGCATTTCAAATTATATTGCAGACAGTCAACATCTTTCTCGCTCGTTTGCATCCACCACATGTCAGGTTAAATTTGCACTTTTTTGAGCTTCAAAAGCAGCCACTCAGTGTTAGGTTAGAAATAAATCAAAATGTTTCTGGCAGTCCTGGCTCACTTGCTGCTCCAGGCGAAGTGAGACGTATATACGGGACTCGATATAATGTTAGACGTATACAGATGATACTCAACCAGAACAAGTCTTTTGCCACTGCATATTAATCTCACGATGCAGTTTTTGTTTGGCATTCAGGGGGGTTCCAATTCCACACAAATGTCCTTATTTTAAGTCAGAGCACATACATTTTGTTATACAAAAAATAATAGCTTTGATATTTGATAGTTGTTTTTTTCTTTTTGATATCTTTTTTGATATGTGTTTTAGAGCAAGATGAGGGTGGGTAGATGAGGAAAGATTTTTGGGTTAAAGCAGCTGACCTGCAGGAAGTGAGACTGCAGATTTAGATTGCTGCTCTGTATGCTTTATGTAACTTCTATATCTTAATTTTCATTTCATTTTAAATCTAAAAACCACTTGGTTAAAAAATCTGAGCAGGTACAAACCTTCATATTGGATTTCATTACCTGACTTTAACACTGTTTTTAACCCAGGTTTGCAGTCTATGCTCATCTTGCCCAGTCCAGTTCAGTCAGAGCTGACTGATTTCACAGAATATTGCATAGTATATGATGGGTACAGGCTCTGATTTCTTGCCCTCAGACTGTAATTCCATCTAGCCAGAGTATATCAAATGGTTTTGAAATCGAGCAGTTTATAAATCTCCAGAATTCAAACTCAAAATAGAACATTAGCTGGATAGGTACAGCTTACATTTAACATAATTTAATAAATAAACAATTACAGTTTGTTAGTTTGCTGCAAGTGACTGTAGGTAACATTGAATGTCAACAGCACAAGTTTGTTGTTTTTGTATAGACTTGATAGTTGTGTAGCGTGTGTGATCCTCAGTCATTTGGTACGTGATGCCTTGGTTGTTGTTGTTTTTTTGTTTTGCACTGATATTAATTGATAGGCCCAGCAGTCATCATCAGCCATGAATGTTGTTCATCTGTGGAAAACCTATTCATTTTCTCTTGGAGCAGTGTATTAAGTACCTAATGTTCTCTTGTAAATTACCTGACAAACTCAAGTGACACAAGCCACCATTGCTATTTTTCCAAAATGACAATTTCTTGTCAAGATGTATTGTTTTGAATTTACATGGAGAACTCAATTAACATGGGTTTAATTCTGTGTATTTGGCATATTGGAAACAAATAGTGATTTTTCTTAGCTCCTGACTCCATGCCAGACAGCTACCCTTCAAGGGAAGAAAAAATTACCTTACTTGCTGGCAGTTACCAATGGAGACTCTAATAATGAATATGACATCTCTCTGCCTGTCTGTCTGTTGGTCTCTATTTTTTCAAGTTTTTAATTTCAGCATGCTCCCATCTGTGTTTCTTGACTGCTATGTGAAAACCTTTTTATTTGTGCTTTTAATTAGCTGAAGAAATGAAAGAAAGGTTAATGGGTTCAAATAGTGGGTGGAGACAACATGCCATACTGGGTGACAGTGCCTGACAGGTGTGCGTGTGTATGCATGTGTATTTGTTTACCTGTGCGGTTTGGCATACATGTCTATCCATTTCGAACAACTTGCCCTGCAAGCATTTAAAAACCTGGGACATCCTTCATTTTGGTAAGGGGCCATGTTTTGAAGAGGTTATTGCATGCACTCAAAAACAGATTGAGGCCTATTTATAATTTACAATTCATTTTGCACTCTACATTCTGACCCAGCCTTCCATTTAAACCACTTTGTTTGCTTTGCCTGACCCAGGTGAGAGACCTTGAATCAAGGGCAGTAAACACCCAGGGAGACTTTCATCCATGTCCTTTCAGAAGAGTTCTGCAAATCCCTTCAAAAGCAAAAGCAAGTGTTCTGAATTTCGAGAAGAGCTGGACTGTGTTTTAAAAATCATGAAAGCAAACCAGTGGATATACTTGGCAGTTTTTCTTCCAACCAAAAAAAAAATGTGTAGTCAGTGTAGGTACTCAGAAGTTTGGAATGGTACTACCGTATATATACAGTATATAAAAAGGTTAGAATCATTAAGATTTGTGTGTGTGTGTCTACTTGTACAACTATCTTTTTAAGGACAGATTTGAATTTGAACCAGCGGAGTGAGGACAAAGAGAGTAAAGTGAGGACATTATGGCCGGTCCTCACTTTCTGAGACCACTTTAGAGGCCTGTTTGAGGGTCAAGACTTGGTTTTAGGGATATATTTAGAATTAGGTTAAGGGTAGGTTTAGGGTAAGGGTTTGGGTTAGGCATGTAGTTGTGATAGGTAGTGTTAGGGTAAGGATCTAGAGATTGCAGTGTGTCAGTGAATGTCCTCACAAAGATAAATGTACAAGAGTGTGTGTGTGTGTGTGTGTGTGTGTGTGTTTGAAAGTCACTTGTGCTGACCAAGGCTGCATTTATTTGTTAAAAAATACTTTGTTATTGTGATGTTGTGAAATATAGAATAGAGTGAAATATCTATTTGTAACATATAATTTATTCCTGTGATGGCAAAGATAAATTTTCAGCGGCCATTACCTCAGTTTTCAGTCACATGATCCTTCAGAAATCATTCTTATTTGCAGATTTGGCGCTCAGTTTTTATCAAATATTACTGGTGCTTAAATATTAATAATGGTCTTTTATTATTATCAATGTTGAAAGTTGAAAGATGTTGAGTTTGCTGCTTAAAGGTGCACTATGTAAACAATTTCAGTAAAATATCCAAAAACCACTAGACCAGTGTTATATATTTCGTTCAGTTGAGTACTTACAATATCCCAAATGTTTCCAACTATTTGTAAATCGTGAGAAAATTGCTTTTTTAACCAAGGAACCGGGATGTGTGAGGAAGTCGCCTGTCAATTGCGTCATAGCTGCGTTACCCTCGGTTTCCGGTTTTATTTAGCAGAAACGCTTTACTCTTACAGCAGTGTGCAATAATTGTCATAGCAGCCACCGAGCGAACGCACAGAGTAATGTCATAACATCATTTTGAACACACTCAAATGTATCTAATATGATAAACAGAGCTGCATTACCTCATACTCATGACCGGAAAAGCAGAAATGACGCCGGCGACTGTGGTATAATAAAAGTCCCGCTGCTTGCGAGGCGTGTGTTGGGTTCATCTTATTAACAATCGCTCCAGCGGCCTTGCTCAGCTCCCACAACACTCGGTCCTGTTCTGCTTCATACTACAGTAACGTTAATAATCGCATCCATGAACATGAGTCCTATCCCGATTCTTTTCCACCGGCTGTGAGGTGAAGACCACATGTCCCAAGATTCTGCAACCTCTAACAGACGGAAAAGTTACAAAGTTACCTTTAATATTTTTGTGGAAACTGTGATTTTTTTTTTTCAGGATTCCAGGTAGCATGAGTAAATTACATTTTAAAATATATTCAAATAGTTATTATAAAAGGTATAAAAAGTTCTTTTAAATTGTAATAATATTTTACAGTATTAATCTTGACAATCACATCACAATATTATCTTTTGCTTAACAAGGCTGCATTTATTTGTTCAAAAATACAGTAAAAATATACTGTATTTTTGAACACATAAATGCAGCCTTGAGCAAAAGAGACCTATTTAAAAAAATGTAATTAATTTAATTATATAATTGTATAATATGTATATACTGTAGTTGTAAACAGCATTGTGTCTTGTTTTACCACTTTTAATCAGATTATTCCCGTTGGGTTTTATTAGCAGGTGTAAACAGGTTATTGGTGCACTGGTTTCCAGATCCATGACTTTCTGTTTGGTATTTGCACTTCTGGATGTGCGCGTGTGCCTTTGAATATGGTGGGGCAGATCGGACTCTGCCGCTCTGATGGGTCTTTTATTCCAGTCTGTTGCCTACAGTGCCTGACATGGCACCATCGCAGCAGTGCCACACTGTGATTTACGGGTGTGATGGACGCGAGTCGTAGTGGTCTGGTATAGAGTCAGCTGTGAAGAAGTTATCCATGCCATCTGTCCTTTATGCCTTCTGCCCCCCTCCCCCATCTGCGTGGAGTCCCTCTTGTCAAATTCTCTGCACTATGCTCTCATATCCTCCCTTGTCTATGCTCTCCATTTTTTTGGTTCTGTCCCTGACAGAGGCACCTTCACATGCTCAGACTTTGTCAAAGACTTCAATGGATTTCCACTGAAGTTTTTTGCTGAGACTAGTTACTATGCCACTTTTTAGTCTACTGTCTTTCAAGGTCAGTTTTATGAGGCTAGTGCAATCATATTTTATCTCAGTTAAAATAAAACTTCACTATCAAAATGGAAATTTCAATCATTATTTGCTTACCGTAATGTTGTTTCCAAACCTTTTCTTTAATAAAAAAAATATATATATATAGATAATATCCTGGTCTCTGGTTTCAATCTAATGAAAGTAAATGAGAACTGGGACTGTCTAGCTCAAACAAAAATCATAAAAGTGGTCTGTATAACTGTATTACAAGTCTTCTAAAACCTGTGAATAACAGACCAAAATGTTTTGTTAGCAGTGTCCGTTTTATGAAGAGATTGTTCTTTTGATTCAGATCTTTTCAGTTAATCACTTGACAATCCAGTTCACAAAATGGTCTGATTGATTTGTTCACAAATTGGATTGATTTGGTCCTTGAGTTCTCACTGACTCAAGCAGCAGTTTACAGCTCAATGGGGGTGAATATTATCAGGGCATAACTCTTTTTTTCTCACGCAAAGGCATTGTATGACTTCAGAAGAGCTGGAATCAAGCTTGCCACACGAGTCCTGAAAAGTGAAGCCAAAGCGTCTCGATCGCCCCCAGGTGGCTGGATGCAGTTTAGGTCAGAAACTCCGCCATTGCCATGAAATGTAATGGGAAATAGACAAACTAAACAATCAAATTACACTTCAAATACATTTTTTCCAAAGATGGTTTCTGTCATTTTAGGCTGTTTTCATAACGCTGATGTTAGTTCAAGTGTTCGTTCTTTAAATAAGTTTGGTTTTAGTTATTTGATGCTATAAAAACGGGGGTGTGACGCCATGATTGACAGCTGAGATTGACAGCTTCTCTGAGCAAAGTAGACACTGAGGCACCAACAAACATTTTTCAGGAACTTCTGGAGGAGATTGAAGCTTTAACTTTTAATCTCTACATTTCCATAAGTGTTTATTTCACAAAAAGTTGTTGATTAGACGGGAGTGTGGATGGGACCTTGATATCGCGGCTCCACTTCGTGCTCAGTACTGCGCAGACTTGGGTTCCAAGTTGCTACTGCGCAGACTCAAGACCGAAGATGTCAGTGCCATATTTGAACAGTGGCAGCTTCACTTACTACCAATGGAAGAGAGTGAAGGCACATCGTCCATCTTTTACAGTCTATGGTTGAAATACAGTGGACAAATCTTATGAACAACTTTAATGGCTTAAGGGGGTGAGTAAATGATGACATAATTGCTAAATCTTAAATACCCCCCCCCCCCTGTTTTTCTTCAAAGGAAAAATGCATTTATGATCTGTAAACTCTGAATCAACCTCTTAAAACTTTCAACAACATGTTTATACATAAGTTTATAAGGGTTTAAAGCAAAACATTAGCTTTGAAATTTCGCCTTGAACATGCTGTAAACACTTGCAGACAAGTTTTAGATGTACATAAATAAACTGCTTGAAGCTTGTTGAGACTTGAAATGGATTGAATATCAAAAATTTCTTCAGTAGCACTTCAGAGGGAAGCGAAAAACTGGACAGTATTGCTGCTTAGATCCAGTTGCCATTCTCTGTTTAGGTTTTCTGCAACCATTTGAGACTCCTGTGATAGATATTCTTAATGAAGTACTGATGTTTAAACATCTTCGCTAAATGAAAAGACAAATTTAAAGTAGGCAGCCATGTGTACTTCATTTGTGTATGATTAAATGTACGTCTGCCAGAGCAGATAACCATGCCACTGCAGGGTCCTTTGCAGAAGTTTAGAAGTCCTTGTCACAGCGTCTGCTTTCCATTTCCTCCATCTTCTACCATTTTTAATGAGTTTGCCCACCCTGATCTCCCTCTGTGCCTCCCCACACACCTTGTTGTGTTCCGTTTTTTCCCTCCCTCCTGTGCTCGTCCTGCTGCAGGTGGAATTCATCTCTGGTTTCCTGGCTGCTGTTCAGTAAACAAAGCATTCAGCAGTGGAGAGTGATTCAATTAAGGTTAATTGAAAAGCTCAGTCCGTCTGGGGCTCCCGTCTCCCTTCGGTCTGCCAGCCTGGTGTAGAACACTGCTAGAACTCCTCCTACACTACAACTCTGCCTCCTTCTCTGCTTCTTCCACAGCCGTTTCTGTTTGCCTACCCATCCCTGGATCTTATCTCAGTGGCCAAGCTGGTCTCCAGGGCACTAGCCAACAACGGCCTTATTAAAAAGGGATGTTCTCTTCAAAATTCCTCATGACGTCTTCTCCAGCTGTATGCTTTGTGTGGGGTTATGTGGTGGCTACTTTTTTATGGCTAGTAGATTCAGGGCTTAGCCTAAACCTCTGTGAATACATGGAGATTCATTGAATGTTGGAATGCATCATTTTTCATTTATAATAAATGTTAAAATGTTTCATCTTTTATTAAGTAAATCTTTAATAAAGCTAAGACTAAAAAGGTTCCAATAGCCTCAGTCTAAACCTTAGACATGCCCAAAAGTTTACTTTAAAAACCTAGTGGTAAAAACTGAGGGAAGTTGCTGTATTTGTCAAAGATTTGCAAAGCCCATGGCATTGTGAGTTTTGCAGAAACTGTGCTTGCTCAGGATCTCTTCTTAAAGTTTGCAAATTGCTGTTCATCCTGGAAATAACTAAAAATAACTATATTTTGCTTTTTTACAGCTTAAAATATTTGGATATTATTTATGGAGAGCAAAACTCTGACTGAAAAGTCCACAAAGAGGCTCCTAGTTTCTTCTATGTTGCTCGCAGAACGCAAGTCTCAGCAATAATTGAGCTTTCACTTTGTTGCTGAGTAAACTACAATATGCAGCCAGTTTTATGTGCGACATTACGTTTGATTTATAGAGTAAATTACAGCTCTGAATGATTTTATTAGTTATTAAAACCACCAGGTGTGAAACACATTCACCTTGGAATCCCACTTTATAGTAACATAGCTTGGAACGTTTATTGATTTACAGTATTTAGGCATTAATTCTGGTTGAACCATTCTTTTACTATTCTAAAGTGTTGAAACAAATAACATAAGCCAAAATGCATTTAATATGTGAAATAAGACACTGCAAGGAGCATTGAGTACACATTATGATACATAATATGTTTCAGTTCTTTGCTTGGGTAGGTCAGGGTTGTGTAGTGTAATTACGGGTCAAAACATTGTCATTAGATCTGACATTTTGGGGAGCATTTTGAGATCATTGCAGTGTGTTTTGTTGTTGTGCTCGCTTTTCCAGCGGTAAAGCTTGTGTAGCATGCTCATTAAGTTAACAAGCATAATGCTTGACTCTGAATTGCTGAGCAGGTGAGATGCTCTTTTTTTAGTCCAACATTATTCCTGATGAAGCATTTTGGTAAACAAACATCAATTGACCCGTGGATGATGTTGCAGTCGTGGACCCTTCTACACCTGCTCATAAATGGCTAAGTGCATTTACAAAAAAAAATGTGTCCTCATTCTCTCAGTCTGGTAGGATTCAGCATAACTTGTCTGACTAATGAATATCCACCCACAGAAAAGTGGCTTTGTTCTACTTCATTTGATTTAAAAATCTGTCTTGCACCACCAAGATTTCTATTGTTTCTTACAGCAGCCATGTTTGGAAGGATTTACAAATGTGTCAAGCTTGAAATGGGGATGGACAGGAGATGACTCCCTGAACTGTATTGAAAGCCAGTCGCATGGTGGTGCATATGGAGGAAGATTCACCTTGTCTTCAAGCAGCTGCAACTTCATTAAGGCCTTGGCGGTGAGGCAGGGAGTCCCATCTGCCGCGGCTGATGGTGTTGGCGTTAACGCCTGGACCGTGCACGTTTGAGCTTGGCATGTCTAATTCACCCAGCGTAGCCACTACATGAGAGATCCGACTGCGAGCAAGTGTTGGACATTACCTAGCTGCTTCCCATCGGCCCTTCTGCCCATCAGAGGTGGGAGGCCGGCCCCATTTTCATTGTGCTGCATTAGTAAGACATGTTGGGATGAAATATATGAAAGGATGGTTCCACTATACATTACATCAATGAGGTCTGAACAGGATGGATGCTTGTTACTCTCCAGGGATCACCCTTTTTGGTGATCAGGTCTGTTTAAGCAGTAGCTGTTGGGCATGGTTCATTAGGCCGGATATTTTTTAACTGGAAAGCCTGTGCTTTCCATGAGACAAATTTCAGTGCGTTTAACTTTGCTAGGATCCTGTTGAGCCACTTTTTCCATTATGAAATGTTGTCAGCATATTTGAGCAGTTCAAGTGTTTGCTTCAGCGGCATAAGCAAAAACTATATTTGGCTGTCGTCAGTATTGTTGGAGGGTAACATTCGCCCTACAGTTGAATGCTCAGACTTTTGCATGAGTAAGTTTAATCTTGATTGATTTGTTTACACTGCAGGTCTTGATGCCCAATACCGATTTGTTGAATATATAAAAAATGTTGGACGACCAACTTAAATTTTCTTTTAAAAGTGATCAATATCCAATACTCTTGGCGAAACAACCCAAGTTTGACATACTGACCCGGAAAAGCTTAGGCCAAAAAGGGAGTTAAAGTGGCGAGATTTACAGTGGACACAGACAAAATGATAATTGAACATTGAAAAGAGTCATGTGATCACGGTTGCTGTCCACCTGAGTTGACGTCATTTGCCACTGTCGCTTTTTTAATCATGTAGGACTCGCTTTGACAGGAAAAACTGATATGTCCACTTACATGGTAGACGAAAATGCACGTATTCGATTCAAATCAGATTTATTTCCACATATGAATAAGGCCTGAAACCGATCTGAGAATATCAGAATCCATGTGCTTTTTACACGTTCATGGGTCATATCCGATCTGTGCCAAATGGGAGAAAAAAAACTGGAATTGCGTCACTAGAACCATGTAATGTGAATGCGGCCAAAATGGGGGCCACAGGGGTTGATAGGTGATCACAGAAAAAGACAGTTATAATTTATTGAACTTTCCATTCACTACAGTAAATACTGGTTTGAACTCTTTAGATAAATCGTGATTATTATATATTTGATAATTGTATACCATTATATAAAATATGTTAATATTTTGGATATATTTAGTATATTGAAATTCTAAAAGCCTATTGCTTGACCTTACTTGACCTTTTTTAATTTTATTTTAGCACTCGTTATGTTTTTCTCAAATAGAATAAATGTCTCTTTATGCATGCAAATATTTGTATATATTAGGAAGGCAAAGGGAAATCAACACATAGGTTTGAGAAACCATTTCTTCTTCTTTCTCTGCTTCTCCTCCTTCTTGCATTCTAGCAAGTATGTAACCTAATATTAGGTGGACCAAGTGTAATAAAAATGTAAGAACTGATAGTGATGGATTATTTTTCTGATTATTGGTGCATAATATGTTGCCTTCAGTTTACAGCCCCATATTTGTAAGTATGATGGCAAATATTATAATTTTGTACTTTGGTTGCATTTATTGAAATTGAGCATTTAGAAGGTAAATAAATAGAAATCAACTTTATTTTGTATGTACACCTACCCTAGCAATATAAATGGAAATGAGTCCAAATATCCTGATGAAGAGACTCCATTAAGGCAATGACCCATTCAAAAATGTTCACTTATTATGTCTATTAAACTGAAAACATGGCACATTTCCAATAAACTATTAAGTAGTCACTTATTTTAACAAGAGTATCGACTTAGATGTTTATTTCGGTCACTGCTTATAATGGATGTCACTTTGATAGTCATAGTATGTCGCATCTGTCACAATATTAAAGATGCTTGTGAAATTAGCAAAGCAGACAGTTCTGAAAGCCTTTGTCAGCTCAGTGCTGAATGTTATGTGAATAGTGTTCATTTAAGAGATTTCTTGATGTTGTGTTGATTTGATTTGTTTGATTTGTTTATTTAATTTGATTGATTTGATTAATCTGTGTATAATGTAATGAATCTGAGTAATCGACCAATAGTCCTAAAATAGGTTATATAACCATTTGAACATTTGAAAGCTCTCATGCTTCCTTTTTCTTTCTTTCTCTGAAGAATAGCTTAAAGAGAATATTAATGTTTTCAGCAAGTTGTGAAGTGACAGGTGAAATTCCCAGTCCAAATCATGGCTGTAGAAGGATCAAAAACTGTATTGTGTAGAAAAAAAGCTAGAAATTTCCCCCCTATTGTTACCTTAAGAATTTCCTGTCCGATTGTTGCAAGATGTGGAACGAATTGCAGGGTTCTATAGCATGGCTGACAATGGAACACTATCATTTGACAAAAAGCACCACCAAAAACCACAGAGCGAAATCTTCCAAGTAAGTGCTTTTCCAATAAATGGGCCCATTTTAGAGCTAGAGGAGTGATGGGAAAGATGGGAGAGATGGGAAATAATGAAAAAAAGCAGAATGACAGAGGCTGACTGAAGTCACCTGGAATGTTTATCTTGCAGTAGCTGTCATGTGACATCGGTGGATTCTGAATCTTTGTGTGTGTGTGTGTGTGTGTTTGGAGGATTGGGGTAATACCTATAACACACTGGAGTATATTCCTCTTCCCCTGAGGAGAAAAGGAGGCAGATGTTTTATTGATCAGGGTTGCATTCTTCTTTGTTTCTACCTTCTGCCTCCTGCTCTTGTCATTTTCTTGGATGGCATTAATTTGTTTCATATCTGTGGTTGTGATCCCACTGTTCTACTTTATCTTTATGGAAATATTTAGCTGGTTGCATGCACAGGTTTTTGTCTTTTCACATAAATTCAACCCGACTGCAGTGTTTATATATGAATAAATAAATATTATGCTAAAAAGTATTCAGAACAAAATTCTGAATGCCACAACTTTTGTCCATCCTAAACCATATTTATATTCTTTTAACCGGCCATCATGTTTATTGCTGTTGCGCAAATTGAATCGGATTGTAAAAGTAGTTTGCATGACAATTGTTCTTCTGTTTAATATATTATTCAATATCAGCATTACAACAATTAGATACAAATTTAATACAGATCAAGCTCAATGATATCATTCCTTTTTTGTTGACTGATTTTTTTTTCTTCTGATTAAGTTATCAGATTGGATTATTAGGCTGCATGTAAATGTAGTTAGTGATATAGCACAAATGTGGTGCTTTCTTTTGGATAAAGATTATTTTGGTTAAAGGTGCAATATGTAAGATTTTTGCAGTAAAATATCCAAAAACCACTAGGCCAGTGTTATATATTTTGTTCAGTTGAGTACTGCGATTTTAACCAAGTATCGGGACGTGTGAGGGAGTCGCCTGTCAATGTCGTCATATCCGCGTTACCCTCAATTGTCCGCTTTTACTGCCGTAGAAACCATGGCAACAGACGTGGGCAACTGCATAACGGCTAGCGGCACGCTGTTGTAGTTTCGTTCAAACATGACCATGGCAAGCAGACTTTGGAACAAAATGAGAAATCAAAAGAGGACCGTTTTCAAGATGGCGAGAGCTTCGCAACAAACTTCGACTTGACAGAGATGCCGTTCTTGCATGTGCTTTATTAGACAGGTGAGCAAATGTACATAAAACAAATCAATGTTATGTAGCTCAACATGATGAAATATTAGAATATCATCATTATGATGTTCTAATGTTGATGTAGCTTACTGCTAGTCTCATACAGCTAACAAACTAAAAACACAGAATAACATTATAACTTTTAACACACTCAAATGCAGGTATGACAACAAGTTCCATGATTCCAAGCTTATTCACTTCGTCATCAATCTATGCCTTTGTTACTGTTTTGAAGAGGTTAGTGACCCCTAGCGGTGAAAAAATACATAGCTTACAATGCATAGCATAAGTAGCTTTAAAGTTGTTTATCTAACACTGTCCATGCTACTTGTTCTGACAAACGTAGCTCACAAATATGAACGGCAGCATATACCTCTCAAAACCTAACAATTGATTTACTTCACTTTTATTTCATTTCACCCTATTTTGTCTTAGCCATTTGTCATCTACATTGTAAAAATGTATCTGGCAGGATTTAGATGGATTTTGATCTGTTTGCATGAACGACTCTGTTATCTGTAGAGTGTTTGCACATTAAGAATAGAATATATTCTCAAGTATATTATGTAGCTCTGTGTGCTTTGCACATTTTCAATAATAGCGAAGTGAACAATAATGGGTTTGACAGGAATAAAATTTGTGTTTCGAGTCAACACTCAGTGATGGTAGAGTGTCACAATTTTTCAACTGAAGAGTGTTTGCACAATTTCACCGTTTAGATTTTTTACATAAATTTGATTTATTTATAATTTTGACAACAATCTTTTTCTGTCTTTCTCAGATTCTATCTAGAACATAATATATAGTTGTGTAAAAGATGATTTACATTGTCACAATGCCGTCTTTCTCATTTACATGAACTCCATGAACTGCAATATGCATGAGTTGGAATTACTTCAAATGAAAGTGGAAAGCAACACACGTTTTATATTTCGACATCAATCTGAATGTTTGCTTCACGCTTCTCCGTGACTGGGAGTACTAGACGCGCATGAGGTACAAGGCTGTGTCATCTGAAATATGACTTTATCCTTTCAGAATGAATCCGCCCCCTTGTAACATTATGTCCATTATTTTGAGATTCGTCTTTGGATGTCTTCTCATACTTGGATGAGGAAATAGAAACGTTTTTGAAAGACTATTTGGGCGGAAGATGATTAGATACGCATTTTCTTTTTGATCTGACAGGGTTATGTTTTTGAAGTGGAAGTTGATGGAAAGCAAGATAACAAAGGCTTGGAACAGAAATGCATTGTAGTCAATCATGGTACTTGTGACAAATTGAAGTAGTAAGCTATTTCTGAAATACAGCCAGAGCTCGTTTTGTAGAAAGCTTTGCATTTCTCTTTTGAATATGCGGCTTCTTAGAGTTATTGCCAGTGTCATACTTTCTAGGTTTGCAGAGTTATTTGTGGCCTATGCATATGGTTTTTTGGCCTTGCATTAATTTACGGACTGACGTAAACAGACAACAGCTGTTCTTAAGGGTCTCATGCAACATTCCAGGTGTTTGTTCCAACATATTCAGCTCTTACAGCTGTCAGTTTTTCTGTCAGTTTTTGTCACAGATCTTATAATGAGACAATGTGTCATTTTTACTCTTTTGCTGGTCTGATTTCGAGCTACAGGCAAAACAAGTGAAAAATGTCAATTTTGGTCGAATTTCACAAACATTTGTTCATCAAGCCCTTGTCTAGCGATCCCAATGCTCCAAATAGCAATTAAACATCTAAATGTATCTTTATTTGTACGTTTTCTGAGAGGAGTACCTTTCCTTTGTCCATGAAAATTGCCATTTTTCTTTGCTCACTTCTCGACGACTAGCGTTCCCCTCAGCAACAAGTTTGTTATCGTTTTAAAGCGCAACATTCCAACTTTGTGAATATTCATAGCGAATTCTCGAGTCTGAACCAATGAAATGAAGTGATTTTCAAACTCATGCTGATGTAAACAAAACGATTTTACTCGCATTAACTGACAGATCCGACGCGTGCCCACAAAGACGCCTCAGACAACGCGAATCCCGATTTAGGTTACACAAAATATCTGTCTTGGCGAGTATTCACGCAAACATTATCTGTTATGTCTTAAGTGAATGTTTGGTAACTGTTGGGGAAAAACATCTGACGTGTAACATTATATAAGATCTGTGCGGTACAGTCGGTCTTAATATATAGGTTGTCTGTTTCATTAATGTTAATTAAACAATTGTGGTATCGTGGAAAAAGTTGAATATATATTTTTCCTATAGATATTTGGTGTTGACTTGGTGTGTGTAAAATTTGGTCTTATTACCAGGGATTTTAAGGTAGGGTTGCTAGGTGAATTTGTTTTGGAACCTTCAGAAAACTTTAACTCGATTTTTCTCAAAATTGGCTTTGCTGACTCAGTCATTTTTTGTTCGATTCAAACAAACCATACATAATTTTGAAGGGTTTTTTAATAGTGAATGATAGATATACATTATATCATTTTTGACAATTTGCTAATTGAGACTCATTTTGCCAGCACGGGTCACATATGTTGTCATAACTTACTGATCATATAATTTTTTACAGTGTTGGTGTTTGTCGAAATTAGCAACTCAGTGTGCTTTTGAAGTAGTTTTAATGAGTTTTGGACTTTTCTAATCTTTATGTTATTGCTCACTTCAGTATTCACTTGAAAATAAGCAAATAGTACAGACCTTTTTTTCATAACAAAGGGATGCTTATGGGTTCGAGTGTGTCTGATTAAAGGCCCAGAGGCGACGCGTCCCTGAGCTGACAGTCCCCGGCCTTGCTTTAGTGCGTGCTCGTATTTATCACCGTCTTAAGTGCTCTCATGAACCGTCTCTACCACTATAACTCTGTCTAATCGAAAACAAAGGCACAGCCAAGGGAGTTCAGACACTGCGTCTCTCCTCTGGCACTAATGCACTATCAAAGGGTGCTGTACGCACACCTCTGCTGGTCATAGCTCACACACCTGCCCACGACAGTACAACGTGTTGCTGTAAGATAGAAGTTGATGAAAAGCATGCAAGGGGATGCATAGATCTGACTGCCAACTTTAAAACACAAAGATCATATCAACAGCTTGTAAAGAATTTACTGTATTTTACTTTCTATCTAGAGGAGTTTTCATTGACTTCTACTTCTACTTAATTTTTTTTTGTTCCATACCCCTAAGCCTAACTCACAGATAAACTGTTTTGCATTTTTAGATTTTTATTAAACAATTTTAGTATGTTTATTAAGACATTTTATTCATTTGGTGGGGATTTGACGACCCTTTGGCAAAACCTGCCCCAAAAACACATGCTCTCGTGCTAAATAATATGTTTTTGCATCTGAAGAAATTAATGCAATATATCATTTTGCATCATTTAATATGATTTATCTCATAGAGCATCCTTCCCTTTTTTATTAGCCACTTTAATTAGGCAGAAAACTTTATTGTAGGATAAACTGAAATTTAATTTAGCTTGCTCATTATTTCTTTCAATAAATTGGACTTTTAATATATGATACAGAACTCTGCCATGTTCAAAGTGTTTGTTCCTGAAGATAAGATTAGATTTTAAGTACAATATGAACATACAATATTATGATGTTGATGTGGAATTAGATTATTATTTATTTAATAATAGATTATTATTTATTTATTTATTTAGGTTATTCACCATTTGTCATAGATTGAAAGTAGGAAATCTAATATTAATTAATAAAAGATATATTTTCTTTGTCAGGGAAGTCTTTAAAAATAAATTCGATTTTAATGCGTCTTAATTGCTGCAGCTGTAACAATATGATAACTTTATATGAGCAAAGCTGTTTGTAAAAACCTGAATAATCGAGAAGGATAAAATGTGTCTGCCAACCTTTTATTCTGCCTACACAAACTGTCAAGATAATGTATCATTGAAATGCAGTTCCTCTTTTATACCAATACTTTCTTAGCTCTGATGCAGTGAACGGATTCGGTTTTGCTTTGTTGCTCTCACCTCCTACAGCCAAACAGCCGATAAAGCATCAATGTACAAACTGTCAGGTTCCTGCCTCAGTGGATATTCATTACTTCTTTTGCTTTGTTTTTTTTATGGTTTTCGATCACCTTCTTTACGGTACATTCATGAACAAAATCTTTAACTCTCTACATTTATGGAAAATGAAATATTTAATTATGTTGTCAAGCACGATAGGACCAAATCGCACATCCGTGAGTGTTTGTTTAGCATTTAATTTCAAAACCTTTGGCATTAATAGGGAGATGGTCCACTCGTCCACTCTTTTAGGAAGGCTTTCAACTAGATGTTGGAACATGGTTGCAGGAAAAGTACGATTAAGTAAGATTTACTTAATCTTTCTTTGGCAAGTTTTTGCACGCATATTTTTTAAGCAAATTTCACATATGGAATTAAGTAAACTCTACTTAACTAAGTTAAGTAAAATTAACAAAGAATATAAGTAATTTTAACTCGGCCAGTAAAAGGTTGAGTAATTTCAACTTAGTTGAAGTTTCCTTTGCAATACATTTTACTCAATAAATATAACTTTGAATTAAACCACACTTTTAAAGTGTATGCTTTACTTAGAAATATCTAAGTAAATAACACAATAGATATTGTATAGATACCATATCTACATAATAGAAGTAAAACGGCACCTGAACACAGAGACCTCAATACTTGATACACAATACACAGTGACGGTAACATGGATGGATCGTTTTTGAGTAAATGTGTCATTTTGAGTAGAAAATTAACTCCAAATATCACAAAACGGCAAGTTACTAAACTGAACAACAAAAGCAATGATAAAACAGTGTAAGTACAGCTGGAAAACAGTGACAAATCAACCTCCTTAATTATTCAAACCCCAGTGCATGATGGGAACACCAGTATCAGAAAAGTTTAGTAGTTTTATAACGTTTATATATAACGTTTTTATAACGTGGATATTTACGCTTTAATTTCTACAAGCTTGAATTGAGTACTAATATAGAATTTACTTACTTTTTTTTTTATTCTTGCCTGAACTAACTTTTTCATGTAAAAAATTACACCACAAATTCACCACAAAATCATTTTTATCAGTGTTGATCCCACTGAGACATGGGCATCAGCAAGGTCAGGTACTGATATTGGACGAGGTGGCTTGCAGCTGTTGTTCCAATTCATTCCAAAAAAGTTGTTCAATAGGGTTCAATTCTGCTTTGTGCAGACCAGTCAGGTTGTTCCACACTAGACTGTAAATCATTTCAGTATTGACCTCCCTTTGTGTACAGGGGCATTGTCATGCTGAAATAGAAAAGGATTATTCCCAGTTTGTAAAAGTTAGATGGTCTCAACTCTGGTCAGACCTGTCAGTTTTAATTTTAGAGGGGTTTGGAGCACTTTTAAGCTTTTAAGGATGGGAGATCAGCTGACTAACAAGCTTAAAAAAAAACAACTGGGCAGGATGGAAGACCAGCTAGACCAGTTTTAATAAGCTAAGAATTCTTTAAAAGAGAAGAGAATTCTCTAGAATTCAATGTATGTTGTATGGTGGTCGTAGCCAAATTTGCTGATTACAAGGGGTGCATGCTTTTTTCTATGTTGTGTATGTGTAAGCATGCTATCATGCTTATTTTGCGCTCCTAAATCAGGGCGTTTGAACACTCTTGGGTTCTATTTAATAGTGGTGTTGAAATTAATCGTTGCATCGTGATACGGACATGGACGATTCTGCATCAATGCAGTAATAGACCATAATTGATTATAGCCTACTGACGTTTTTCTGACATCATTCGTTTCATAGGCGCTTCTCGTAAAATGGCGGATGGAGGCGGAACACAAAAGCGAGTAACAAAAAATTCACCCGCTATTTTAACATTTACAGCGCGTGAGCGCGCGTGTGTGCATGTGCATGCGAGGCTGCGAGTGTGTGTGTGCAAGGCTGCATGCGTGCGTGAGTGTGTTTGCGTGCGCAGATGTGTGTGAGCATTATTGTAACTTAAGTACACTTGACAGTTTCATGCGCTTTTAGTATTTACTAGTTTGTTCTAAATGGTCCTCTGTTCAGACTGAAGTTGTTTTTGATGTTTGCTACATTCAGGATGTGTACTTTCTTGCAGCAGATAAAATAAAAAGGTTCATATATCTGACTGCTTGTGTTCATTGACAAAAATGTAGCCATGTGCAGTAATATTGAAAAGTGAGGATGCAATACATTGTGATATCGAATCGTTGACATTATAATCTTAATCGAATTGAATCGTGAGTGAACAGTGACGATTCACACCCCTACTGTATAAGGTAAGGTAAGGCTTCCTTCTCCTCCTCCTTTCGTTTTTCATTTTGATCATAGCTCCGTCATATAGGATGCTCATTCAGGGTCAGGCCATGTAAATCTCAATGTTAAATAGAGGTGTAGCAAGGTGTTCAAAGGCAGCTTATGTCATCCATCATGTTTTATTCTCAGCAGTTGGCTTCCAGAGATAAGGTCTCATATGCAACACTTGCTGTGCAACTCGAAGTGTACCCAGAGAGTCCCTGTTCATCACAATTACCTTTACGGTAGGGCTTTCTTCTCCAGAGAGCAGTAACAAGAGGAAATAAAATCTCACACTGCTTTCTTTTGCACCAGCAGGGATTTAGACGATAAGGCTATTAGAGGAGAGAGAGCAGGCCGAAAAGTCATTACTCAAAGTGTCCCTCTTTTAAAAGTTTTGTCTATGAGCAGGTGCTCGGTTTTCGGCGGCTGTTTTGGGAAAGCATTCACCATCTGAGCAAGTCTACGGACAGTTCATCACAACTGAAAGCGTTTACATGGTGACACATTTGTATTCAACTCGAGTGGAAATGTCTTTTCAGGCACGCACACACACACATAGATGACTGCTCGGCCCACTTTCGCTGTGCATCTGTGTATGCGATGAATTATTTCTTGGCATAGTGACCTCGTAGCTTAGTATGTATGATAGCACCTACAGCACCTGATATTTGTAACACAACAGTAGATAAATAAATGTCAACTAACCGCAGTCAATACTGCAGATGTGTTTTTTTTTCTCCCTGTATCAAACAAATTGGAAAGACATGCACACGTGAGATTAGATGACAGTTAGGTAGTGTTTTGGAGTGTGAAGTGCTTAGTGTGACGCTAAAGTTGTAGCGTTAGGCATCATAACATATTGAGCACAGGGGGTTCTCAAGGTTAGATGAAGAGGACAGGCCACATTTTCAAGAGGGATCAATATGTTGTACATTCTACACTCTTTCCCGCCAGTGCTTCCTTCACAAACCCCCTGGGGTGGTGACAGAGGTTTTCGGAACAACGAGAAGGGTAGAAGAAATAGATTCTTCCATTCCCTGTGGGCTGGAAGTGTGCCGGCGCTGTGAGGAAATAATGAATGTGTAAAACAGCATTGATTGGTGAATTGACTCATTCCTTACTTGTTATAATCTGAAAAGATTGAGAGAAAACTAGCATCTGCAGCGTGGTGATGGTGGGGGGGGCGGTGCTTCATGTTTTCTGTAGTCCTTTCATTCATATATTGTGCTTGAAGTCAATACAGCGTCAGTAATTTTTTTTTTTTAGATTTATTACTCCATACTGCACCTACTGTGTGTTCCAGGCAACAGATCAGGAGGACATCAACCCCACGTCCTCCAGCCCAGCTGGGGGCGACTGCACCAGTGAGTGATCCTGGTGTGGAGAGGTGACCTTAAGCATTTGCTGCCTTCAAGTGCACCTGGGAAACTTGTACCTCCAAGTCAGGCATTCGTTATTATTACATGCCACGCATTCGAAACATAACACGAAAATAGCCTAAACAAAGAAAAAAAATATATTGTGAACAATTAACCCAAATAACTACATTTGAATTTAAAATGAAAAGTGAAACACATTCACTTATTTATATATGATATCAAAACTAAATGTTGATTTTGAAATGTTGAAAGCAAAAGATGATTAACAATTATTAACTGTGCACCATATGCTACAGACTTGCTTTCCACTCACTGATCTTTATATATAGATTATAGATATATGATATAGATTAGTATTTCTGCAGTGTTTGTAATCGACTTGCCCCTTCTAACATCACAGCTCAACAACTTTTATCTAGAATTCCAAGCTTGGTCATATACAATCTATATATACAATATTTTTTAATCAAAAAATCAGCAACAGCACTAAATTGCATATATTTGCATTAGTGCTCTCAAAATTAACGTGTTAACGCATGCGATTAATTTTTTCAGTTTAGCGCGTTAAAAATATTTAACGCAATTAATGCAGCATCCGTTTTTCTATCATCCTTTGGCTAGTGTAACATTATATGTTATTCATGCAAATGCTTTTAAACCATTTAAGTGTCTGTGAATGTCCTGTGTATGTGACACACACGAGACGCACAAATACGCGCGCCAGTATCGTGTGCACAGACAGCGCACCAGAATTCACGCTTGACCAAACAACAGAATTGCTCCAAAATGCCCGTTTGGTCGAGTATTCTCATAAAAGCAATCTTAAATTAGTTAAATAACGTCTTAAATGAACTTACAGAGTTGTGAGAAAATGAGATGCTCGTGACAGCGCGTCAGATCTGCGTCATGTTCGGCAGCGGCAGATCTTAAAGTGACAGCAGCCTAATAAACCAGTTGCTGTAATTACTGTTAATCAAAGAACAAAGGTAACAGAGATTGTTGTAGCTTTAATAAGCATTTATCTATATTTATTTTATTATTTATGCAGTTAAAAAAGGTGGTTGATAACAGGTAGGACGGCCACAGGTACAGTAAATATGACATTTATTATAATGGGTTTATGTGAAGATTGTTTTAAGTTCATTTAAATTAAAAGTTGTAATTTTTTTAAAGCCTAATAAATGTTGCAATTGAGAGCTTTCCATTATACTGTAATGTTTAATGTCTATGATTAATGTTCAAAAATCTATTTCATAGAGACATCAGCACCAATATTAGTATCAGTGCCATTACAACAAATATTTATTTATCTTTAAGTAGTTTCTACATTAATTTAAAGAGTAACTGTGAAATTATTACAATATAAAAACTTCAATGTTTTTATTAATTAATTAATCACGATTAATTACAGAAAAAATGTGCGATTAATTATTTACTTTTTTGAATCGATTGACAGCACTAATTTAGCATGTTTTCCCCCTGAAATCTGAGTTCCATATTCTCCTGTTTTACATTTATATGAGTCATAAAAGCCTCATGTATCAAATACTGCATTAGCACATGCAGACTTTTTTTTAAAGATTTAGTCTAAAGGTTCAGTAAACTGTTCCATTTAAATAGGGGTTCATTTCATTCAGTATTTTGCCATGTCATATTCATAATTTGTTGTGCAGATGCAAGTTGTAACATTATGTTTATGTTGTGTATATTTAAATGCTTTACCTGTATCCATGGACCCCGATTCAGGTTTTGTGGTGCACATATTCGGCATCAGTGAGCGCCCTTTATGGAGCTCGGACCATAATCAAGGTCTTGATTTCCTGAATGACTGTAATTAAGAGTAGTGGAGGGAGGCAGAGTGGAAGGGATAAGTATTGACATGCTCATGTTTTCAGTGCTTTTGCAATGAACAGACATAGGGAAATATGAAGGTCACCATCCGCAGACCGGGCGGAAATCGGTGTTGCTCCCGCAATCAGCCCTTTCTCTTGTAACGTGTGCATGTTCTAATTACTCTCTTCATTCAGAAGGCTGCACTCCTCTAATTACATTTCCCTGTTAGCCCATACTGGGAAGCCCTGTAATTAAGGAATCCCCTCCCCTTGCTTGTGAAAACCCTAGGGCTTCGTGATTTGTGTCTTTTTTGCACCCCCTCCAGCCAAATTATCTGTAGAGGAAGGACACTCTTGAGGGTGTCCGGAAACATGCTTCTTCCAGCGTTGCAAGTTCAGCATGTGCCTTTTGGCTCAAACTAGCTTGTTTATATCTAAATAAACTTTTTGATAGTGCTATCCAAGCATTTGATGTGCCAGAAAATATCTTCAGAAGGAATAGATTTTGTACTCACTCAACATAACTCACCCTAAGGCCCGCAAGTTTCTCTCCACACGAATCTGTACACAAATGCTTCTAGCTACACAAGCTCAATTACAGGCATCTTTGCGTTCCAAATGCCTTTGCATTTTTGGCGTTGCTATAAGGGACTGTTGCTTTTAGGTCTACTTCTGCCAGTTGAGCAACTGTTTAAAAAGAAATTTGTTTAGCATGTTAGTTAAAGTCTGTTAAAGTTGCTAGTAAAGTTGCATTACTAGTATGACTAGTATAAAATATCAGTCTTAGGTTCTGTAAACAGGTCTTCAGTAAACTAACCAATCAAAAGCACTGCCTATAAGCCGTTTTGTAAGCCGAGTTTGCTACAGGGCGGGATTTACACTTGGTTCTACTAGTTAACAATAGCTAATGCTTTAACTGACATTAACTTACAATGAGCAATACGTTTGTTACAGTATTTATTCATCTTTGTTAATGTTAGCTGATAAAAATACAACTGTTCATTGTTATTTCATGTTAGCTCAGGTCCATTGTAGTAAATCTTAATGCATAAAATTTTAGCCAATGCCAAGGCGATTCCAGCAACGTGTGTTCTGTTCATCTTCCGCATGTGCACATAGAGGCATTTTTATGATTATGTACAGCTGTCTGGAACATTCAGAAGCCAGATCTTGTCTGACAGGTGCACCTGTCGCTAAGCACGTCACTGTTATGGTGATGATACATGGGGCAACTTTTGGAGCAATGTTGCTGGGCAATGTTGCTGTCAACGGGCAACCAGGTGAGACACGGGGCTGTCTGTCTGAATCAACCATCAATAATTTGTTAACCCAGGTAAATAATAACCAATGTTTACATATAGCCTAGCAATGTAGCATCAGTTTATAGGTATGGACATGACTGATTGTTCTTTGAATGACTGGCAATCAACATACTTTCCATGTATGAGACAAAAAAACAGTTTAAAGGCTCTAAAAAGGTTGTTGTTTTTTTGTATATAGCTAGGTTTTGTGTGAATTTAGTAATGAAAGCACTAAAACTCATGTGCAGAGTTTTAAAGTTATTAAACAAATAAAAATACCAACTTTTAACATCATGAAATTGTTTATAATTATTTTACATTTCTTAAAGAATGGTTTAGTATATGTGGCCCATGTAAAAGTAACTGTAACAGCTTTCTCTAGCCCTTAGATCATTTTGTTACCATGGGGCTTTTTTTTTTTTTTTTTTTTAGGCACTAGTCAGAGAAAATACCTTGCAGGAACGTCTCGGTTACGTATGTAACCCTCGTTCCCTGAAGGAGGGAACGGAGACGCCACGTCGGAGTACCGACGAATAGGAATCTCGCTAGCGAGAGCCAATCTACTTCGAGTGTAACTAAACGAGCCAATGCACATTGGCATGCAATGATTGCACCAGCTGCTCATGCCACTCCGTGTGGGTATAAATGAGGCACAGGTGCTTGCATCAAATTAGTTTTTTGCTGAGGAGCCGAGTAGGTGAACTGGCACCCCAGCAGGGTACAGAGGACATGGCGACGGGACGTGGCGTCTCCGTTCCCTCCTTCAGGGAACGAGGGTTACATACGTAACCGAGACGTTCCCATTCAGTCGGTCACTCTCGACGCCACGTCGGAGTACCGACGAATAGGAATCCCTACCAAAGCGCCATGGCCTCTGCCCCCATCCAGTGCCCTGTGTGAGCCTCCTAAGCTCTCTTACCTGATGAGATGGGGCTCACACAGAGAAGTCCATCACTGCTGTTCTGCATGACCCGCTCAGTGACTTATTGGATAACACTGGGAAGCGTGCCCTAGTGGAAGGGAACGCTGCGGAACCCACATCATACACCGAAGGAGTTATGTGGAGTACAAAGCTGAGCCATAGCCCGCAACTGAGAGGGGGCTCCAGCCCCACCAAGGGGAGGGCTCTCCCAAGGGAAAGACACGGGCTTCCCGTAGGAGCGACCGTGGAAAAATATATGGGATCCCCGCAGGGTCACTCATATATCCCCAGCCCAGTACCGGTTCTCAAGGATTCAGCGGCAAGGGGCCTGATGCCAGACGTTCCGCCACGTCCAGCACCGAGGGAGATGGAGGACTCGACAGAGTTTGCTTCTGGAGAATAAAGCGCCGGGGCGCAGCAAGCCGACAAGAGCCAGGGCCTCTCAGTGCTTCTACCCGTTTGAGGCGAGAACACAGGAGGACACTGGCTCTACACGTAGACTATAGAATCTAGCGAACGTGTTGGGTGTCGCCCAGCCCGCAGCTCTACAGATGTCTGACAGCGAGGCGCCACGTGCCAGCGCCCAGGAGGATGCAACACTACTAGTAGAGTGTGCTCGCATCCTGAGCGGACAGGGCACACCTTGTGCTTGGTAAGCCAAGGTGATGGCATCCACTATCCAGTGGGCCATCCTCTGCTTGGAGACAGCCTTTCCCTTCTGCTGGTCTCTCCGTGACAGACAAAGAGCTGATCTGAGGTCCTGAAGCTTTGAGTTCTATCCACGTAGATCCGCAGAGCGCGGACGGGACAGAGCAAAGCTAGGGCTGGGTCTGCCTCCTCCAGGGGCAGCGCTTGCAGGTTCACCACCTGGTCCCTGAAGGGAGTGGTAGGAACCTTGGGCACATAGCCAGGCCGGGGTCTCAATACCACGTGGGTGTCACCCGGCCCGAACTCTAGGCACGATTCGTCGACCGAAAATGCCTGCAGGTCCCCTACCCTCTTGATGGAGGCCAGTGCGGCCAACAGCAAAGTCTTCATAGACAGAATCTTAAGCTCTGCTGACCGCAAGGGCTCAAATGGGGCATTCTGAAGTGCTCGGAGCACCAGAGCAAGATCCCAAGAGGGTATGGAGGGGGGTCGAGGAGGATTTAACCGTCTCGCCCCCCTGAGGAACCTGACGACCAGGTCGTGCTTCCCAACTGTCTTACCTTCTACGTGGTCGTGATAGGCAGATATTGCAGCAACATAGACCTTGAGGGTGGAGGGCGACTGCCTACGCTCCAACCCTCGTTGCAGGAAGGAAAGCACAGACGCGATCGAACATCTTCGGGGGTCTTCTCGGCGAGAAGAACACCACACGACGAACAGGTTCCACTTCAAAGCATAAGCCTGTCTTGTAGACGGTGCTCGTGCCGAAGTGATGGTGTTAACTACCTCTTGGGGTAAGTCACCTAGAACCTCCGCGTCCCGTCCAGGGGCCAGACATGAAGCTTCCACAGATCTGGACGCGGGTGCCACAGGGTGCCCCGTCTCTGAGTCAGAAGGTCCTTCCTCAGAGGAATCGGCCAAGGAGGGGCTGTCGCCAGGAGCATAAGTTCTGGGAACCAGGACCGGTTGGGCCAGTAAGACGCCACCAACAGGACCTGCTCCTCGTCCTCCCTGACCTTGCACAGTGTCTGTGCAAGTAGGCTCACTGGGGGAAACGCATATTTGCGCAGCCCCTGGGGCCAGCTGTGCGCAAGTGCATCCGTGCCGAGTGTACCCTCGGTCAGCGAATAGAACCACTGGCAGAGGGACGTTTCTGGGGAGGCAAACAGGTCGACCTGTGCCGCCCCGAACTGTCTCCAAATCAGCTGAACCACCTGGGGGTGGAGTCGCCATTCCCCTGGGAGCGCAGCTCGTGAAAGCTCGTCGGCCACACGGTTGTTCACACCAGGGACATGAATGGCCCGAAGCGACCTCAGACACTTCTGACTCCAGAGGAGGAGATGGCGGGCGAGTTGCGACATGCGACGGGAGCGTAGACCACCTTGTCGGTTGATATACGCAACGGTCGCGGTGTTGTCCGTGCGGACCAGTACATCTTTGCCCCGTAGCAGGCTCAGAGCGAGATGCACTGCTAGCAACTCGAGGCAGTTGATGTGCCAATGCAGGTGCGGGCCCGTCCAAACCCCTGACACTGCATGCCCGTTGTACGTGGCTCCCCAGCCCATGGCAGAGGCATCCGTGAAGACCACAGCATGCCTGGACACCTGTTCCAGAGGCACTCCGGCCCGAAGGAACGAGGGGTCTGACCATGGGCTGAAGGATTGGTGGCAGGCCGGTGTGATGCTCACCCGGTGAGTGCCGCGTTGCCACGCCCATCTCGGGACTCGGCCGTGTAGCCAATGCTGAGGCGGTCTCATATGAAGCAAGCCTAGCGGTGTTACTGCCGCTGCGGCTGCCATATGCCCCAGGAGCCTCTGAAATTGTTTCAGTGGAACCGCCATCCCGCCTTGAAACGTGTTCAGGCAGTTCAGCATCGACTGGACGCGCTCCTCTGTGAGGCGCGCTGTCCGTCCGACCGAATCTAACTCCATACCGAGAAAAGAGATCCTCTGCACGGGGGCGAGTTTGCTCTTCTCCCAGTTGACCCGAAGACCCAACTGGCTGAGGTGTCTGAGCACCCGGTCCCTGTGTTCGCACAACTGATCCCTGGACTGTGCTAGAATGAGCCAGTCGTCGAGATAGTTGAGGATGCGAACGCCCTGTTCTCTCATGGGCACAAGGGCCCCCTCCGTGACTTTCGTGAAGACACGGGGGGACAGGGACAGCCCGAAGGGCAGGACTTTGTACTGATATGCTCGACCCTCGAACGCAAAGCGCAGAAACGGCCTGTGTCGAGGAAGAATCGAAACATGAAAGTACGCGTCCTTCAGGTCGATCGCTGCAAACCAATCTTGGGGACGGATGCATTCGAAGATGCGTTTCTGCGTGAGCATCTTGAACGGTAGCTTGTGAAGGCTCCGATTCAAGACTCGCAGGTCCAAGATTGGCCGTAACCCACCGGTCTTCTTGGGTACAATGAAGTACAGGCTGTAGAAGCCTGTCTTCATATCGGCTGGAGGGACCGGCTCTATCGCGTCCTTCGCCAGTAGGACTGCGATCTCCGCACGCAGGACATGGGCGTCTGCGGCGTTCACCGAAGTGAAGCGGACGCCCTTGAACCTGGGGGGGCGCCGGGCGAACTGAATCGCATAGCCGAGCCTGATGGTCCGAATGAGCCAGCGAGACGGACTGGGGAGCGCTAACCAGGCTCGCCGAGACCGTGCAAGCGGGACCAAAGGGACCACCGGCGTACCCACCGTGGGGCAGCGAGGTGGAATGCAGGTACCGGGCTGGGGCGGCTGTCTCGTGGAGGCGGCCCGCAGCGGGGTGTGAGTGTGCATTGCAACACTTACCTGATTCCACGAGTGGGCAGAGGGTACGTGAGAAGGCTTGGTTGCGTCCTCGAACCGTCCACTGCTGCCCGCTGGCGAAGGAGGAGGATGAGTGTGGTCCGGCGTTGGACCGTCCACAGCTCTCCGAACCCCCTTGGGACCCAGAGATAGAGGAACTGCTCTTTGTTTTTTTTTGTTTTTTTGAGAATTGGGGTACCACTGGTTGTGACACCAGCGGCAGAACAGATTTTTGACTCAAAAGATTCTCTGCCCGGCCCTCCTCCGGGGAAGAGCAGCCCCGCCCATCTCCAGGTCACCCGTCTCAGAGGTGATGTTTCACCGACTGCTTAAACAGCAGCAGAGACGGGTGGCGTCGCCTTCCTGCGTCGGACACAGTAGAGCAGGCTGTGCCGAAGTTTTTTTTTTTTTTTTTGCAGGGGACGACGCCTTTGGCGACGAGCAGACTGAGGGGCAACCCACGAGGCACTCTTGTGGTGCGTCGGGGGAAGCTCTTGATTGCCTCAGCCTGCTACCGACTGCAAAGAACTGCTGGGCCCAGTTCTCAACAGTGTCACCGAAAAGGCTACCTTGTGAGATGGGAGCATCGAGAAAGCGCACTTTGACGACCACTCACACCTCAGCAAGGCAAGCCAGGGGGCGTTTCTGGACCACCGAGGTGGACATCGTCTGGCCGAGGGCCTGCGCCGTGACTTTGATCACGGTTAGTCAACATGCGCAGCTCAACCCCGACTCAGAACTACCCTCGTGCATTAAAGTGCAGGGCGGAGGTGGTCTGCGCACAGCCACCCCACCGTTGAGGGTAGTGAGAGAGGAAAACTTATGCAGTTTGGCCCCCCTGGCGTTCCATACTGCCAAGTTTTCCATGCACATCCGGGAAAGATCCCGGGAAAGCATGGCTATTAACTCTGAATCTGACTCAGCAAAGCACACACCATTACAGTGGGCTCAGCATCATCCTCATTTCCAGAGCACAACAGCCCTCTCTCCGATGCAGCGATTGACATCTGATCCTCAGCTGGAGCCCCAAATGAAATGCTAGGTTCCTCCATAAGAAGGACCAGCAGTTCCATCCAGAAGCTGCACAGCTTGCAGTGCGCTAGAGGGGGAGGGGCCCTAGGGGGTTGGTTCCCCGAAGGAGAAGCCCTCCACTCCTCAGGTCACCCCAGCGATTTCACTGAAGTAGACCTCTCCTGTTGGCCACCAGGGAGGGCGCTACAACGGGAAATAGGCAAGGGGACAGCGCACCTAGAGTGGCGAGTGAGCGCTGGGTTGCCGTGACAACCCGCGCTGCAGCCCGGCACTCGACGGCACACGACACGTAGAGAAGCGTGAGGTCCCACCGGGTTTTCCCCGGCGGGCAGCTCTCGCTGATCTCCGCGGTCTCCCAGAGTGTCGAGCAGACCCGCGGCTGTGCTTTTACACACGAGCGGCGGCTGGCCAACAACAAAGGGGACTCAAGCTTCCCGGAGAAAGAAGAGTCGCGACCGGCGTGCCGACGTGGTCATGTTCTCATTAGAAAACGTGAACCACCCACGAACAGTCTCAGCATGCATACGCCCAGACATGTGAAACAGTGCTCGTGGCCGTCAGTGAGGACAGGAAACAACCGCAACCAGAAACACACAGGTAGAATGTCATCTTTAAAAAGACGCAAGCTCTATCTGTGTAGCTCTTCTAGGGAAACTGCACTCCGCGGTGCTGAAGCACACAGGGGAATAGTCGCGGCGACACAGACAGGGAAAAAGTGCAGCCTGTCATGCGCGCTCTCTCTCTCATAGAAGGCGATCTCTTACCAGCCATGAAAACGGCTTTTCAGCGCTCTTTACAGTGCACCGAACCAGCTGTGAGAACAGCCTTTTGTTTTTGCTCAATAAAACAAAATAGAAAAAGAGAGAAAATCGACCCCGCTGCAGTGCCGTCACTCCAACACCAAACGAGGAGAGATCCATCCGAAGAGCTTGACTCGTTAAAATGTTAACACATGCTTTGTAGAGAGTGATTTCAGGACAAACCATCCACCACTCGGCTCCGAAGCAAAAAGCTAATTTGATGCAAGCACCTGTGCCTCATTTATACCCACACGGAGTGGCATGAGCAGCTGGTGCAATCATTGCATGCCAATGTGCATTGGCTCGTTTAGTTACACTCGAAGTAGATTGGCTCTCGCTAGCGAGATTCCTATTCGTCGGTACTCCGACGTGGCGTCGAGAGTGACCGACTGAATGGGAACCTCATTTTTTGTTATATCATCCTCAAACTTGAAACATAACTTCTAAAGACTTGTGGCTTTGGGCCCAGTGTATTTTTAGACATCTTTATTTTTTATAGTAAATATAATATTATTATTACTTTTAAATATAATAATAAAAAGTACAAAAATACATTTTCATTATTCCATTATACTTAAGCTTGTCTAACTTTTATTTATTTATTTATTACTTGTATTAATTCTGAAACTTGAAAAATAAATCTCCAATTTTCTTCTTTCAAAAGATACCACAACTATGCACATAGTCATAAGACAACCATTTGAGTTTAAGCATGTCATTTTCCTATTTTGGCCTCAAAAGTGGGGTGAGTTTCAAAGGGTTAAATAATATTATACAACTTTTGATTTTAATAATGTATTAGTAAATGCTGAAATGAACAGCTTTAGAAGTATTTTTCATTGTTAGTTAATGTTAACTAGTATAGTTAACTAATGTTAACCTTTTTGTAAACACATAACTCTGTTTCCCTTGCGTAGTTTGTTATTGGCACAGTAATGCTTGACCGCACATTGTTACTTAGAGTATGTTTATGGCCTTAGCCATACCAAAAACTCAACCAATAAGCCTCTCTTATCTCTGACAGAAAAAAGCTTGTGTGGACCATAATTTTTCTATACTTACTCCCGATCACTTCTGTTATCTCTATGTGGCTGCGTTTGCACTTGAGTTCTGACGTGTAGAGCTCTTATGCACAGCATGCCAGGGCCGGATGACCTCTGCCGGAGATTGCTGCCCGGTTCATTAATCTCCCAAGGGCCCTGTCCTCTCAGCAAGCTAATACACCCAATACGATCATCTGGGGTTCTTCTCTCTGAAAAACAATGACTAATATTTCTATATTCCCCAGCAGTTCCAAACAAAGGTCATAGGTTAGAGAGAATGTCCAACAGACGTTTGCACAAACTGTATCATTTCTTTGATAATTTTGCCTATTTATGCTTTTATGAAAATGCTGCACTATTGAAAAGACTAGCTTAGACCAGCATGAATTTGTTAGGGTTCATTTTGTGCTGGTTTTGCGTTCAGTGGATTGTCACGGTTGATGCCTATGGTGGGTGTTATGTATTATGTAACTTTTTTTTTAAGAAATCTATGTTCACTAAGGCTTCATTTATTTGATCAATAATACAGTAAGTATATATTGTGTGGAAATATTAACATTTTAAATAACTCAAATTACTCAAAATTAATATATTTTAAAATGTTTAATTTCTGTGATGACAGTTGAATTTTCAGCAGCCATTACTCCAGTCTTCAGTGTCACATAATCCTTCAGAAATCCTTTTATTGTGCTGAATTGGTGCTCAAAAACATTCCTTATTATTAACAATGTTGAAAACAATTGTGCTACTTAAGGTTTTTGTGGAAACTGTGATACACTGTCATTTCAGGATTCTTTGATGAATAGAAAATTCAAAAGAACAGCATTTATTTTTGTAAAAGTGGTTACTTTTACTTTCGATTAATTGAATGAGTCCTTCCTGAATAAAAGTATTAATTCCTTTAAAAAATAAAAGTTTGAACACTATTGTATGTAGTTTTGGACATCTCTAGTTTCACAAGTTGGTGAAGCTGCCTTATTAGTAAATAAGAAGGCTGGTGGGAGCACCATGCAGCATCCAAAACACAATACGCTAATGACTTGGTATTCTGTTTTTTCAGCAGGAAGAAGTTTTTATTTTTCATTTAGCAAAATGAAATAGCACAAATTTAGATTCATTATGCACACGAGTTTGCATGTGCATGCATACAGAAGTTAGTATATGGCTATAGCTGCTCAAATGTTACAGTTGGATGCCACACAGTTCACTTAATATTACAAAACAGCATCACACTGATTTTTTATAATGATTTTCTTTCTGGCATATGATCACTTGGATCAGCTGATTTTATTGTGGAAAGCGGTTATAGTCCTTTTTGAATTGCTGGTTGACTTTCGACAAGGTCAAAAGAGCAATTACCCCCTTTACCAGCCGTATCAATACCAGCCAAGAGTAGTTTGCATCCGCCCTCCAATCAAAATTCACTTTTGTGACATGACTAAAAGATTCTGACATTTTACAGACCTCAGTTCAGATTCCCGCATGTTCGACACAGACGGTGCTTAACACTTGATTCAACACCCAGGTCCAGGGTCTGTTGTTACAAGCCCTATCGTTAAACACCGGAGCTGCCATTCATTTCGGTTTGATTAAGAACAGCTTCCGCAGCTGCGTCCCCGCGTCTCTGCCGGGCTCGTCTCTGGAGTACGCTGGCATGCGCCGAGCCGGACGTCTCTATTAAATCCTGTTTGTGCATGCATGGTTTTATTATTCTGATTTAATACAACAATGCCACCAATATCCATTCTGCTTCCTTCACTTCTTATTTATGCCAGTTTCCGCCTGTCTCCATCTTGCCGCTGAGGTTGGTGGGACAATGGATATTAAATCAGATTTATTGTGAGGGTATAGAATAGTGTCTGACCTGCTGCTCTGCCATCTCCTCTCCCTTGGCCCGCAGCTCCCCCTCCTCTTGCTGTGTGCCAGAGGCGACAATGCAGCCCTTCGCACAATTGATGGCTCTTCAATTTGCTCTTGGGAATTGGTTACATTCCGTCTTGGAATGACACCGGGCCAGAAATGGAATTAGGGACAGTCAGCTAAACGTTGAGTTAGAATAATGGTGACCTCTCTGCCGAGCTGTTCCTTCTTAGCACACACACAAACCGGAAGTTTAGAAAAACGAAACAAAAAAACACCTTGACAAATTCTGATTACTGTGCAGTTTATGTAATTTCATGAGAGGGTGTTTGCGAGAATGTGATATCGACCTGATTTGCTGTAGTGGGTTGTGTTGAGAGAACATATGCAATCTTTTCTAATTTATGTATCCAACATGTAGTCAACATGATTACATCAGGCAGAGTATATTAACATGCATTTCTTTAAATATTTAGCTTATGTGAGTTTAAACATTCTGTGGTTGAGCTTGAGTCTTAAAGACCTAAAACATTTTTGGGGCGCCTGACTTGCCTTTACTTTTCTTTGTTTTTCTCACCCATTCTAGCAGTTAGCACCAAGTGCCATATATCATTTATTTAGTCTGGGAATGGATTAAATTAATAGAATTTTATGAAAAACGGCATTAAAAATATGGTGTTTTTACTGTGAACTCAAACAGAACTTAATGAAGTTTGGATTTTTTTCCCTTTTAGAAAGTTAGACTTGGTTGTTTTAGACTTCCAGATGAAATTTTGTCTACATGTAACAATCCCTCACGAAGTTATAGCCATTTATTATAATGTTGTTCTAGGTGTTTTTGAGAACAGAAGACGGGTGTATTTTATTTACTGACAATGTAGATGTGTCCAAAAAAGTTTAGGGAGTAAAGTAAATAGAAAGATAGTTATGTAATAACACAACTCTGAAGCAAACATTTTTCTTCAGAGAAATATATTATCATTTGAACATGAACAACAAATGCAAACAATGTAACAATTGTGTTTTTTTTTTTTTCAGAGAAACATGTGATTGGTGGTTCAAAAGACCAAACACTATGTTTATTGGTTGAGTTGATGACAGTTTCAATGAATCTGGGCACTGGGGGGTGGGACTAATGATCAACAATCGTTTGTGTTTGGCTCAGGGGAACAACCCACATGCGTTTCCTTGACAAATCAATACTATGCTTGATGCATCTACGCTCACTACGTAGCCTCTGCAAAAAATGTGATACATCTGAAAAGCTGAGATTCCTCTCTTTATGGTGCATTTTACAGCATACAGATTGGGTTATCGGTTTAAAAGTTATTATTAAAATCAAGGTTTTAATGTTGTCTGTATGTCTATGTGGTGTTTTTAATATGCTTTAAGAAAAACCATGTGCAAATTCATAAGTCAACACCATTGCTGAGTATTTTCTCCTTAAAACTGCAGTGAACCAAAGACAGTCTCAAAAATGCGGTTTGAAATCGCTGGGGATTCTGACGTCACAAACTACCTTGTAACCAATCACGTCAGTGTGTGATCGTCAAGGAGTGGATCTCTGAGCTGGTGTGAGTAAGTGGAGGCGGGGTTATTTTGTATATTCATAGAACCACGTATACTAAATGAGGCAAGAGTGTAGAGTTACATTCAAGTTATTTTAGGGCATGAAGAATTTTTTTCAAGGAAAACATTTTTTAAATATGTCATTTTGTTGATCAAAGATGAGTTGGGATACAATTATTGACTACAGGGGGACTTGCAAGTTTAAAGATAGTTCACCCAAAAATGAAAATTACCCCATGATTTACTCACCCTCAAGCCATCCTAGGTGTATATGACATTCTTCTTTCAGACGAATACAGTCAGAGTTATATAAAAAAATGTCCTGGCTCTTCCAAGCATTATAATGGAAGTGAATGGCAGCCCAAAATTTGAAGCCCAAAAAGGGCATCCATCTAGTATAAAAGTAATCCACACGGCTCCGGGGGGTTAATAAAGGCCTTCTGAAGTGAATCGATGGGTTTTTGTAAGAAAAATATCCATATTTAACACGTTATAAAGTAAAATATCTATCTTACGGCGGACCGCCTTCCGTATTTAACTAACTGGTGCGACGATGACGTCGGATGTAGCGTAAGCGTTTTGAACTGTGAGATGCGATACATTTACTTCGTAAGTTGAATACGGAAGGCGGTCCGCCGGAAGCTATATATTATATATTTAAGTAAGTTTTTGTTAGTATGGATATTTTTCTTACACAAACCCATCTATTAACTTCAGAAGGCCTTTTATTAACCCTCCGGAGCCACGTGGATTACTTTTATAATGGATGGATGCACTTTTTTGGGCTTAAAATTTTGGGCTCCCATTTACTGCCATAATAATTCTTGGATTAGCTTGGATTTTGTAATATAACTCTGATTGTATTCGTCTGAAAGAAGAATGTCATATACATCTAGGATGGATTGAGGGTGAGTAAATTAGGGGATAATTAAAATGTTTGGGTGAACTAACCCTTTAATAGCAAATGCTAATGAATTTCCTTTCTAATGATCTTCCTTCCTAATAACTTTTATTTACTTTTTTTGGTTAGATGCCTAAATGATTTCTTTTACAGTCTCATGCTCAGACAGCATGCCTACAGATCACCCACACTGACCGTCTGATGCACATTGCACACAAAAATAGAAAGCACAGCCTCGATATAGCAACTTATTTGGCTAGCTTTGTGAAACATTTGGAAGCAAGAGAAAACAGTTTTTTAGTCCATTTGAAACAGAGTAATGTTAAAAAGGTAACAGCTTTTTATTGTTACAAAACAATTCGGTCACACTTTATATTAGGTGTCCTTAACTAGTATGTACTTACATCACAAATAAGTACAATGTACTTATTGTGCTCATATTGTATTGCAAAACACGTTTGCTGCTATTTTGGTGGGATACAGGTAAGGTTAGGGACAGGTTTGGTGGTATGGGTAGGTTTAAAGGTGGGTTAAGGTGTAAGGGAAGGGTCAACAATACAGAAATCAATTGCAGCTGTAATTACATGCAGGTATTTTTTCAAATATAAGTACAATGTAAAAATGTGTACAGTATGTACACAATAAGTGCATTGTATCAAATGATTCAATTAAATGTTAGTAAAGGACACCTAATATGAAGTGAGACCAAAAATTATGTACTTTCTAGAATCCTGAAAAAATGTTGTTTCCACAAAAATATAAGCTGTTTTCAACATTGATAATTATGTTTCTTAAGCACCAAATATTAAGTTCATGTGACACTAGCGTAATGGCTGAAAAAATGGCCCAAAATATATTACAATAGAAAACAGTTGTTTGAAATTATAATAATATTTGACAGTATTACTGTTTTTACTGTGTTTTTGATTACATTAATTCAGCCTTGCATAAGAGACTTCTATCAAAAAACATAAAAAAAATCATAACTCCAGACGTACTTGAAAATAAAAGAATCAAAGTTTCATTATTTAAATTTTTTTTCTATTTGGATATGTATTAACTATAATGGTCTGTTTAGAATGTTACTATTTGCCTTTGCACAACCACTTGGTTTGATGCACAGCATTAGAGACCCTGAAAAGCAGGCTGACTCTTTTTCTTTCTCCCTGTTTAACATTCTGGCAGCATGTGTGGGTAGGAAAGACTGTCCCGGAGTGGTACCGTGAGGAGTCTCCTCTTGTGATGTCTGTCAGGCTCCGTCCACATGGTGTTTTGGGGGATGGAAAAATGAGATTTCAAAAGAGTTATTTGTATCCCTCACTCTGCGCTTGCAATTGCATTTCTCGTGGGACAAAAACAAACTGGATCTTACGGATCTTGTATCATAGCTTGTTCTGCTGCAGGCCACTCCAGTGAGTTAATCATGAAAGAAGATATGACAGCGATTTATGAGTGTGAGAAGTGAACAGTTTGTATCTTATATTGATTCAGAGTCTAAATAAAGCTAGTTTATCTTAACAGTAATCGTTGATCTTTGGCCTTGAGCCCTTGAGTGCCACTTGTTTATGTGTGTGTAGGTTCAATCATCTGAAAAAGCCTTTCTTATGGGATGTCTGAGATGTCCTCAACTGGAAAAACATAAACTAAGTCTTTTTATTGTAATGCAAAAAGTTTTATTTTAGGTGTAGGAATAGGCTTTGAGTTATGGTCAGTCAACGGTAATTAACTTTATATAAAAAAATAGCAGGGCTTAAGTAACTGTAATGTTTTGAGTAACAAGTCAAATTACACACTGTTATTTCTAGCAGTGGTTTGCATGTACAAAGCGACCTCTAATTTTGTGAATTTTATACTCCGAAGGAGTATCATCATATTTTTGCTTAAACCACACTTACATAGATTCAGGCAGGAGCCTAACTATAAAGTCACCATATTTTCACTGAAAGGTTGAACTATGCTCTTTGAACAATGGTATTTTTTTGAGTTACTGAGTTATATGCTGTCATTCCATACAATTTATTCATAAGAATTTCTGTTGGTCAAAACAGCCATTTTAATAAGCTATTTAATGGCTTGTTTCCATTGTGACAACTTCCCCAAATCATTTAAGGTTTGTTTCTTTAGAGACTTTAAAAAGGATGAAATTCTGAAGATTCTATCATTATCATTGGGACACAAAAGAAAAGAAGATACTTTGAAGAGTGTTAGTAGCCAATTAGTACTGGTTACTCTTGACTTCAATTGGACAATCAAACATTCTCAAAATATCTTTTGTGTTTCACAGAATTTTTGGAATGACATGAGGGCGAGGACATGATGACAGTTTTTTTTAACTATCCCTTTTAAAACCCTCGAGGTGCTTTTTCATTTTTGGAATGACATGAGGTCGAGGACATGATGACAGATTTTTTTTAACTATCCCTTTTAAAACCCTTGAGGTAAAAAGGTCTATTTTGTCAGTAGTGTAGCTCACACAGAAGTCACATGACCAAATGAACCCAATGCAAAATAATTTGTCCTTGCGTGAAATTGCGTGAATATCATCCTTCGTGTGAATGGGCCTTTACTCTGATGGCTAAGCACGTGTGTTGTGTGTACTTGTTAGCCCTCACTTTTGCTATTCATTGTACATTTCCCTTAATATTTTTACCTCTTTGTCTTGCATAGCTCATCTGCAGCATTTATCTAAATGTCTCTATGAACAAAATCCATTATTTCCTTCTATGCAGTTCGCATTCAGTTCGCTTTCTTTTTTCACTGCAGAGAACAGTGCATTTTGTTTCTTTGTCCATATTTCCCATGGTTCATCATGTTCCATTAAAGAGAAAATTGTTCTGCTTAATGCACCAAGCTCAGGTACCTATGGTGTGTGGTGTCCAGTAAATGGAGAAAGATTAGAGGCATTACGAAGTAAAACTTTCATAAATGAGTTCAGCATATCTCTATGGAGTTTTACCATATGATGGATAAATGGTTTCTTCGGTGTTATGAGCCGGTATATTTGTGGTTTGGCTGCATGGAGAGATGGTTTAGAAGTAGGTGAAGACATGGCGAAGGGTGCACAGGGACAAATGCATTTCTCTCTTTCAACGCTGCATGAGCCTGCACGTTTCAGCAGCTTGAATGAGTAAATATCCAGATCAATCCATCATTTCAATGCCCCACACAGAAACCTGCATCTGATGCTCATGGATCATTAAACCTGGTGCTTTCACAAACCTATACACAGGTAAGAGAGTTCAAGAGTTCCTCTGAGGCTCGCAGGCGATTCTGTCGAGATGAAATAACCTAACCTAGCAAAATCAGATCTGGTCAAATTAATGTAGCGTCAAGAAACAGAGCCCATGTTTTACTGCTTTTGGACAGGCTGGTGTCTTAGTAGAGACGGGGTAGTTTTCTGTGCAGTGTCAAATGATGTCTTCTGTCTTATCTGTTGAGAAGGAACATGCTGTTTTCTCAGTGTTTCTAGTAGAGCAGGAATGAGTCTAATCCATCTTCATGAATCCACAGGACCTTCAAAATCTTCCTAGTCACCTTTTTGTTGTTCTGGTATATTCTTATACTGACTTTTTCTGACCTCTTAAACAGGTTTGCCTCAACAAATTATCTGAGAATACCTACGTTCCTCTTTCTGCTCATTCTCAAATCAGTCCAATTAACTAATGGTTTTTCAATTTCAGATCACCTTGCTCTGAGTTGGAAAAATTCCTTAGCAAAATTTGCAACCAGTTACATATTTTGTATTTTTGTTTTTAATATGTCAATGATGTGACATTTATATTTTGTTCTATTAATTTATTCAAAAATGCAATTTAAACATAAACCCTGCATGGCGTTTTAAACTAGATCTGTCCTTCCTTTTGAACTTATAAAGGAAGGCTTTTACATTTTCAGTATTGTGTAAACTATTAGACATCATTGACCATCATAGTATCAACATTATACATCAATATGTATTACTTTAAAGGGATAATGAACTGCATTATTGTTTTATAATGTTTCCTGTGGTGCACTTATAATGTTAGTATGTTTTTTGGATCCTTTGGAAGTGAGTGATATTTGTAACTCATGTATTGCTCTTCTCTCCTGGTCATCTCACTAACACACCAGTGGGTGGGGCCAAAGTTGTAATGATGAAGTAGGAGTTGATTTTTTTTTGCAAAGGCGGCCTTTCACCTATAGATAGGCACATTCCAAAATGAGTCGTTATCTTGGTTACAATAAAAGCTGTTTTTGGACTAACAAGGAAGTTTTCAGTTGTGAAACTTATAGGATATTCTTATAGTATGATGACCTCTTATATAAAAAGTTTAAAACAACTGTGTAAGCGTAACTTCATTCAATAAAGTGTTGACTGATGCAATAGCACGGCTGCCACACTGAAGCAAAGTTTATTCTGGCTTTGTGTTCTCGTAGCGTAATACGCTCACCCAAATAGCCCAAAATGGTTTTTGGTTGTGTTTTGACATTGATTACCAGACAGGTAATCAAACCTTACGTGATACGAGATGGCCGAGTAGGAGTCCTGACCGCTTTTGAAGTGGCCAAGAAATTTTAAGCTGCCAACCTGATCTCACTAACCTATTCCTGGCCAACTTTGTATTGAAATTTTCTCCATTTCCTTATCAATATCACCTTTCTTTGTTATGTTTAAATATAACCCTAGACGAGACTGCCTCCCTCCTAATACCTGCTTGTCTCGACGCTGTTTTTCTTGCATTATCACAGACTTCCACCTGTCTATCTGTCACTCTTCTCTGCATGGCACATGCAGTAATTGTCAATCTTCCTTGTTGGTTCTCTTGTACTCTGACAAGTGTAGTGAAAGTGGCAATATTGTAAAATTATCTTCCAAGTTTTTTTTTTTGTGTGCCTTCACTTACTTTTTCCCGGTAAGAGAAAGCCACTTATGTTAGTAATGATTATCTGGGATTAAAAAAAGTTGAAAAGGAGAGGAAGTGACATGCCCTCTGGATGAACTGATTGTTGGAGATAAAGTTTCTCAGTTTTCTCAGTAAGAAATATATACATCATACAATTTAATTCAATTTTATACAATATATTTAATAACAAACAGGCAGTGAAATAGATTTGCTTATGACTTTTACTGGCTACATTTAATTTCAATGAGGTCAATAAACAGAATAATAGCGCTTTGTTTTTTTTTTAACACTGACAAATTATGAATTTTGCTATTAATAGTTGAGAATTGTATTAAGGCATTTTGTTTATTTTATGTGCAGGAGTTTACCCACTGATTGATAATGGATTTCTTGCTGCATTGAGCAAGTATGTAATGTATTCATTTTGTATTATGAGATATATCGTAATATATTCAGAGGGCAGTGGAGCAGAAAAGCTTTTGAATGGTTTGTAATAATGAAAAAGTATTGTGGTTGTTCTGTAGTGTTCTGTTCTACAGTATAAGCTATAATGCAATTTTTGACTTCACAGTTATCAGCATTAAACTTGAATGGAACAGTGAGGTTTTCTAATGTATTGAACAACAGAAGCATTAGCAGAAGGTATAAGACAGTTAAAGTTTTATCCATTATGAACATCAGAGTTAGTAAGTTTAAACGTAGTGCATGATGTACAGAAAGATTTGAAAGCATGTTTGGGTCATATGGCTTCATACTTCATAATAGGATGAAGGTGGTACTAGACATTAAACATAACATTACGTCTGATACTACATGACTTCAGATAGTGATTGGAAATGTTACAACTTTAGTACGTATTATTTCTGAGCCATGTGAATAGGGTTGTGCAACATTCAGAACTCAATAAAGAATGTCTAATGAATTCCAATTTAATTCCTGGATGGATGGATGGATAGATTTTAGTTAACAAAAATGTAGTTATCAGCTTTATTTTAGTTAATAATAATTTTTGGGGGGATTGTGAAAACATTGCTTTTAACATAATTCCTTGCCATCTACAGAAGAGCAAAGCTCAGGGGATTTTGCGAGGTAAATTATAAGCATTACCCTTAGTTTTCCTTTTTCTTCTGCTTTCAAAGCTACTCTAGTGTGGTAACCTTTAAGTTCCTTTTTACTTTCTTCGGGGGTTGAACAAAAGACCAGCTGTCGATTATTTTGGGAGAAGACAGCATCAGGAGTAAATATTGATTCAGACAAAATGGATTTTTCTGCTTCCCCCTCTGGAGATGATAAAAAAAGAAAACAGAAGAAACCTTTCACAGCCCGTTCAGTGGCCTTTTAACGTGCCTATAAAATGCTATTAAAGAGTTTGATTCGGAGGAGAAAAAAACATGAGCGCACGGCCTCTGCTGTCATTAATCACGACAGCAGTAGGACATTTAACAGTAGGAGAACTGCAGACGAATTGACGTGGGAAAATGAAAGGGCCCAGATCAAATGTGCAGATGTATCAAATGATCTGAAAAGACACTTAATTTGCATATCTCTTTTGTACCGCTGGATGTGTTCCTTTGAGCTTGGCTTAAGCATCTCATTGGCATTGTTGACAGGGAGGAATTTTAGGCTCCTTCAGAACACGTCATTAATTGGAAGGTTTAGAACACAAAAGGAAAGAGATTCAGAAGATGAAATCACAGATAGTTAGCAGAGAGAGAAAGAGACTTAAAAATCCAAATATCAGGAGACGAGTAAGTGCTGTTTACTAGCTAAGATGAGAAATCAAAACATTTGACTCCTCTCTGGTAAATTCCTGTGAATCACTCGATGAGGTAGCCAGGGGCAGAACTCTACAATATTTTCCAGAAAGCATAGACCACTACGGCCTCCCAGGAAGGGGATAAAGCAAATACCATGTCAGCAGCAATGTATTGGGCCTGTAGAAAGAAGTAGAAAATGTAGACGTCCTGTTCAATATCTTTGCAGCTCCCCCATGAATATCGCCCAGTAGTTTACTCTGCTCACTCAAAATGTCTGAAGGAATCTTTCTTTTCCGCTCTCAATCCACTATTGAATCTCTGTGAAAGGAAGAAGGAGGGCTGCTTCATGGGTTGAAGGGCTTATTGGCAACTTTGCCCTTTATACTGATGGATGGTGTGACCGTAGCTGGATTTGACGGCAAGACTTGAGCAGATAAACGTAAAAAGGACACAATCACTCACTTCGACCATATCTTGCATTCAGACACCTCAGTGGGAGGGTTCAGACTAGCGGAAGGTTGTTTGGGAGTATGTGAGTTATTGCTAGTTTTGCTGGATAATCTTGTCCATTTCTCTCCGCCACGGCCCCGGTAAAAGAGATGAAAACAGAAACTTGACTTTGGGACTCTTTTGTAGTTGCTTATCCCCATATTAGATGTCACCCTTTGACCCGTAATACACATCCTAGTGTGATGCAATGCCACATGAGTTGATGGCACAATTGTTGTGGGTGAATTGTCATCTTCTCGATTCTGATGTAAAGACCTTAGGGCCAGAATCAGCAGGTATCAAAGAAAGTGCAGCACCAATATCACTGTTGCTGAACTTACTTAAATGTCAAGGCAAATATCTTTCAGCCATCAGAATAATTTTGATATGCTTAGATTGTTTTCAGCTCTTTAGTGACATTCTCTGGTGAGCGATCATCATTTAGAAAAGACAATTAACCCATTTAATTTTAAACTATTCCCAGCTAAGCGCATGTATAACCATGTATAAGCTGCATAGCTGCATACCTTATTCACCAAAAAATTTGCCCAGTTGCATAATACCCAACAGAAAGTGGTAAACAGTAAAGTAACATAATATATTTTACTAGCTGGTAATTAAAAAAAAAAAAAAAAAAAAATTAATAAACAAAGAATAAATGCTTTTTTTTATTTTAAATTTTGCTAAATGTACAAAAAGTTTTGGTAAGACCAGACTATTCTTTTGAAGAAATGTTTTTAAAATGATCAAAAGGGAGAGCAAAGACTTACTTTACATTGTATTTAAATTATAATATTGATATTTACTAGAATGATTTGATGGACCTTGTGACACTGAAGATTTAAGTCATGGCTGCTGAAAATTCAGCTTTGCCACAGCATGAATAAATTATATTTTAAAATGTATTAAATTAGAAAACAATTATTTAAAATTGTAATAATATTTTACAAGTTTTTACTGTATTTCTGGTCAAATTCATGCAGCCTTGGTGAGCATAAATTGACTTATTTTAAAACATTGTAAAATCTTACTGACCTCAAACATTTAAATGTTAGTATATTAATACTTGAAATATGCTGTTTAATATGGTACTTAATTTGTTACTTAATTAAAAAATGGGTCTCTGTGATTTCCTACTGAATACTTGGACAAGATATAAGAGCCAAATCAATAATATTAATATATTAAGAGACCCTTTAAATATTATGTTACTGAATGTGTGCAGATTTTACTAATTTTTATGGAGCTTTGACACGGCCATCTTTCAGAGGGGCAAATGGGAACAGGCCATGGGACTTCAGATAATACTGTAGATTATACTACACAAATGTTGTATAATCACTTACCTTTGTTTTTAGGTGGACTTAAGGTTTGAGCCGTTATTTGCATCAAATGTCAAAGCAGGGGTCGGGAACCTTTTTTGACCAGAGTCATTTTTTCATTTTTAGTTAATGCATTTTTCCAAAAGAGCCACAGTAAAAAATTATATAATATTATTATTAAAAAACATGTTTTTTTTTCCCAATAAAATTTCAACAGTAGTAATTTTAGGTCCATAGACAGCTAAAAACAAACAAATATGCAGCAAACATTAAATAAGTTGCAATATGGAATTAATTGTGCAGGGCTTGTACTGTGAGGTTGGGTTACCAACTGATGAGCATAAATCCTCTTCGTGTGTGTGTGTGTGTGTGAGAGAGAGACAGAGAGAACGCAGTGCTTACATCTACTGGGCTTATGAGAATACTCGACTTGGCATTTTGATATATTTCTGTGTTTATTTGGCCGTTTAGGCGCGCAACTAAAGACAAAGGCTAGCCTACTATGCTTGTCCGTGTTGCGCTCAGAGCGCGCGCACAGTATCTTGTCAGTAGAATTCAGTTCTCTTTCGTGACTTATCGAACTTTTAATATAAATATTTTATATAATTCAATATAAAGCACATCCCGCTCTTTTCTTTCTCATTCATTCATGTTTCGTTATTAATAACTTATCATATATTATCATAAATACGACACATTTATAGGACAGTCTCTGCAGCAAAAGCGAAAGTAACCTACCAGCAGGTGAAATGTTTGGAAATGTCTCTTTGCACAGCAAAGCACCAGTTTCAATAAAAGGATATTAAAGTTTAGATAACCTACTTTTACATTTTCACTGCTGTTCTAAAAATGGTTTCGCCATTACCTTAAACAAGCTGCTTGAATCCCAGTGCAGGAGCTGTTACCACAGAAACGTGAGTGGTTGCTGTCGCGACTCGTGACACTCACGAACAGCACTGAACACGCGCGGCCGGTACAACTTCATAAACTTTTCATTAACTTCGGTAGCCTGTACAACAAGGGAATTGTAATTGGCTGTTTTTCTGTAGAGAGCAGATCTCCATTGATGTGTCTAATTTTTTTATCGATCATTTGTTGGTAAAGGGTGAGAGACCTGGTGAGCCACATGATTTTTGTCAAAGAGCCAGGTTTGGCTTGTGAGCCATAGGTTCCCGACCCCTGGTCTAAAATTTAGAGCAAAAGGAGGCTAGCCTGGCTTATGGAGCCTCTTTTTCAGCATGCAGACTGATTATGACCCCAGTGACCTGCTTAGTCATCCAAGGCCTGCTCTCTGCCCTTTAAAAAGAGTGGCTAAGCGCCAGCTGTTTGGCCCTGCGGAATGGTAATGTCTTAAGGTAAACAGTGTTGTTTTATTCTGCTCTGTCCTGATGTGCCCTTTATTCACGCTGCTGTGGTTTTGCTTTATGTTGGAATCTTTAAGTTTATGCTATATTTTCCCAGTGGTTTTGAAGCTCAGGAGACCCACGTTTGTGTTCCAATGCTGCAAGATAAAGTTATACCGAACTTTACTTGTCTGTCTGTTGGTTAAACTCAAAGGTTAGAAAAGCTATTAATTAGGTTGGACAGATATGCTATCATCTGTTGCTGCATACGAGTAGTTTATTTTTGCTAAACCCAGTTTGAATCATAGGCCAGCATCCCTCTGTGGTGCATTGTGTTTACACATCTGGAGTTGGAACCACACTTGCGAACCCTGTCAGACCTGCCTCCTAAATTACAGCAACAATGCAGATACCGTCCATGATTGAGTGTCTGTTTGCTGTGCCCAGTGCCTGGCTTTTTTATCAGCTTATGCACCAACCCTTATTCATTGACCCAGCAGGTGTGATGTGTCCAGATTCCAGATGGTTGTGCAGGCTGCTTCTCCCACTGGCAAGCCAGATGCAGCTGTTTGGAAGGCAGACTGATTGATTTCGCTGCAGCCTCTCGCTGCGACTAGGCCTGGGTCACTCCTGCTACGCCCTCTGTGTGCACTGACATTTACCACAGAGCAGAGGACTCAGTCCAGGCTAGAGAAGGGAAAGATGCAGGAACGTTTTCTTGCCCAGCTGGGGGCGGTTCACAAGACATCCTGGTCTTTTCATTGGATAGATTTGAAACGGAGACATCAATAGGGAGAAGGTTTGGGAGGGAATTTGTACTATCCCAAGTGATTGCAATAATTAATGCACATTAGATACAATCTGGTTGGTGTGGGTATTTTCCAGGGGTCAATGAATATTAGGGGTTTAGTAGGCATCTGTGCATTAGCCTGAGGCCTTCCTTTGATGCAGTATTGGAATATTATAGACCTTGAAATGTATGTTGAAATGTTACATCTGTTTACAAGGCTGGATGAACCATATGGGGATTTGAACACATGCCCAGGGTCATCACTTCCAAGGTTGGCATGAAAAAATAACGTATGGTCTAGAGACGAGTTTTTAAACTTGAGTCATGCACAAGATGCTGCAAAAGATGTGAAACGTGAGCACAACACATCCATCTAGCGCATGTTTATGAATGCAAAAACAAGTTCTGTGTGTGACCACTAAGTGTTTGATTTGCTGATTATTGCATGGTTGACGGCATCAATCGATCATGCTAAAGGGTTCAGCTCTGTGATTCTCAACCTTTTTGACTTGAAGGCTCCCATTGTTCAACACAATATTCAAAGGTCCCTCATATACACTAATATTTCTGGTATTTCTGCTGTAACTATGAAAAAGCTGCTTGTTTTTTAAACGTTTTAATGGTATATTAAATGAACATAGTTTATATAAAATATTAAATTAATTACTATTAATTATGATTCATTTTGTGACTCCAGTAGTTATATTTTGTGTTGCAGGATAACCCAGTTGAGAACCACTGGTTTAGCAGGAACTTCACATGACAAGTTGCTGTCTTAAATTTAGCTAATTCCTTAAACATCTGCATTTTGTTTTATTTTAAGTTATTCGTGTGAACAATTTGGTTAACCACAATACATAAAAAATATGTTCTGCAAGTGTGTTTTTCTTTTCCCTCAGAATTGTCTGCAGAACAAAATGCTGCAACATAATTTAAAATGCAGATTAAACTGCACCAGAACATAGTAAAATCTTAATATAGAGCTGAAGTGAATCTCTGAATGGCTTTTATTAGTGACAAAAATGGCTAGGCATTAAACTTAGTGTTAAGACAATGTGGATAATATATATACACTATATTGCCAAAGGTTTTGGGACACCCCTCCAAATCATTGAATTCAGGTGTTCCAATTACTTCTATGGCCACAGGTGTATAAAATCAAGCATCTAGGCATGCTTCTACAAATATTTGTGAAAGAATGGGTCGCTCTCAGGAGCTCAGTGAATTCAAGCGTGGTACCGTGATAGGTGCAATCCATTCGTGAAATTTCCTCACTACTAAATTTTCTATGGTCAACTGTTAGTGGTATTATAAAAAAAGTGGAAGCAATTGGGAACAACAGCAACTCAGCCCCGAAGTGGTTGGCCACATAAAATCAGTGCATATGCTGAGGCGCACAGTGAATAGCTACAGACCTCCAAAGAACAGTGCATAGAGAGCTTCATGGAATGGGTTTCCATGGCAGAGCAGCTGCATCCAAGCCTTACATCACCAAGTGCAATGCAAAGCGTTGGATGCAGTGGTGTAAAGCATCTTTGGGAACACCTTTGGGAATTACAGCGGCGACTGCGAGCCAGGCCTTCCCATAAATTCCCATAAACACACTCCTAAACCTTGTGGAAAGCCTTCCCAGAAGAGTTGAAGCTGTTATAGCTGCAAAGGGTGGGCCAACTCCATATTAAAACCTACAGATTAAGAATGGATGTCATTAGAGTTCACATGCATGTAAAGGCAGGCGTCCCAAAACTTTTGGCAATATAGTGTATTTGCGGCTCAAATCAGAAACCCACCCTATTGCCACAAATTCTTCACACACTTAAGGTGCTGCAGTGATTCCCAATCAGGTCTGTGAACTCATATGATACTCACTCATATTGATTATTTTTATTTTTTTTCTTGAGCTGACATTTACACCAGACTCTGCCTAGTGGCTTTGGCTGCACTGGCTTTCATCAATGAAGTCTTAACCTTAATCACACTTCAAGTCTGTCACAGCACCTGTCCAAAGGCCATCACCACTACTCTTTAAAAAGACAGCGCCTCCCTGCTAAATCCTCCAGGGCCCATTGCAGAGTGACCGTGCGCACAGGTTCATAGAAAGCCACATGCCCAGAATAGACTTCTTTACCCTGTGTATAAATGTCATACGCTGAACACCACTGGGCAGAGTTTACTCAGAGCGTCTGCAGCATCCAAGCTACTTACAGCAGAATTCTATTTATGACCTGCAAACAAGGTGACATGTTAGCGCCTTCATTAAAGGAATTAAATCAAGTATCTTTTAGTACTGTACAATTTTAGCCAGTCAAAGATGGTCGATTTTAGTATTGTTACCAATGCCCTTTAAGTATTAATTTAAACATACTTTATTTAGTTTGTCTACAGTCTTAGGGTACGTTTACATGGCAACGATGTCCTAAAAAACGGAAAAGTTTTTTCTTTGTACAGTTGACAACGTTATCAAAATAATCCCGGTTCACAGCAATCCACAAAAAAGACTCAAAATGCTGTATTATGCAGGCCAGCGGTTAGCAATGTCACTTAATATTGATATACTGAAGAATGAATTGTGCTTTCCTATACGTCAGTTCAAAGTGACTATGTCTGTTACGATGCCAGATACATTGAAATCAACCTTGTTGCTGATTTAAAGATGTTTCAAATGAGTCCGATGCATTTTGTGGTCTGTGCCAACTCACGCATATGATCCAGGCTCTGTGCTATTGTGTCTCTAGTCTGGGCCGGAGCAGACTGTATGCGCAACAGTGTTGTGTAAACAGCCCCTTAGTCAATGTTAATGATTCACTGCTCTTGGTTGGATAAGCCAACTGAACATGAACATAAAGTTTGACCTAAAAAAACTGAATAGTCCTGGGTTTTAGTGAACTCAGACAGAAAAGAGTGTTATCTAATAATCATTCAAAGCAGACCATTCTTTTTTTCTTTTTCTTTTTTATTAACTTGAAAATACATCGTCTGTTTCAAGCACTGTTTATTTATATCTTTGTTTGTTGTGTTATTAACTGTGTACATGTCTTGAATAATTACTTAAATTCAAGCTTTAGGAGCCATATTAACTATTAATATTATTAATAATAAATTAATATGAATCTGTTTAAAGAAAGTACATGTTCATTAGTATATTAGTTTGGTCATTGTTCTTAAATATTATTAACATTGCTTCAGTAATAGTAAAAGTATAGTTAAATATAAATATTGCTTTAGTTTTTAACTTCATTTATGTTTTCATACAGACTAAAATTTTGGTGTCTTGATGACCCATATGTTTGTGAATTGATGTTCACAGCCCATTTTAATTTCCTAATGTGATGTATTTCCAAGTGATATTAAATGGTTTATTATATTAGTGGATGTTCCATACCTAAATGAAGCTACATCAAGTCAGTTGCTGAAGTGACATCAGTATAATTTTGGGAGAGCAAGTTATTACATTTTGATTGAATATTATGAAGAATTTATTTTGTCTTAAAACAAGAACCGATGAATTGTAATAGGACCAAGAATGTGCATTATGGAAGAAAAATGTGTCTATTTTAATTTCACGTTGACCTAAGCAATTCAGAGTTAACTTCACTAATACGTATATCATTGCCCTGTGATGCTGTTCTAGTAGAAAATACTTTCTTTTGTTAATTTCTGTTAATTTCTTTCTGACTTATTGAAGTTGCTGATGACTTTAATGAGCTAATTAATTAAAGATGTGATTCTCTGATAAGCATTAAGAATCCATAAAGAATGAATAGCCTATTCTACCATCATTATGGCTGTGTGATAATAGTGTTGATATCAATTTGTTCTGATTTAGTAGTTAAATGACAGTAGAAGGTTTAACTTGGCCTCTAGAAGATAGGGGGGCACACTTAAAGCTGTTAGCTTTCTCTTTTAGCAGATAATGTAGTGACATATCGATCTGATACTCGCCGTATATGTGGTCGTTGCTTTTCTCATACCCAATAAAACTGGTGAACTTTATTCGCTCCTCTGACGTCTTTATTTAAGAGAAAAATCTGAGGCACAAAAAAGAATCAGTGAGTTTATGTGCTTCTGTAAGTGCCATCAATTGTGTAGAACGTAACTCGACCGCAGAAAGTCTTTACGTTCAGCCATCTGCAGTGGTTGTAATGTTCCTGCTGAGTTTTTTGTTCCTCAACAGTTATATTAACCTTAAAACCCTTCAATGGAAATCCAGTCTCCCATTTTACTTCTTGTGGTGTAAGACTGAATTTGCTAATGAACCTTTGCAAACTAGGTTGTACAATTTAGGCAAGCTGTAAAATGTAGGATGGAACATTAAAATTGCTTTGGGTTACCACAGCATCTGAAAGAAAATGAATCTTAGCTCTTGCGGCCTGCATTACCGCTATGTTCTTGTTTTATCCTCCAGTAGTTTTGAGGTTAGAAGGTCTAATGAGTAGATTACATGCCTTGGAAAGGGATTACAACACTTTAGACCTGCTAACTATTGTCTTTGCAGTGATGTAGTTGCAGGGAAATATGTTGGTTCCAGACTTTTTATGGAAAGAATTAATCCAGGCATTATGGGTAAGCTGAGATTCAGTGCCTCAGACGCTGACCTCATTGATGAAGCCAAAAGAATCCAGCTATCGACGCTGCAGGATTTCTAACGTGCTTGAATCGCATGCATAAATTATGGTGTGGGCCTTGGAAAAGTGCTAAAGCTAACGAACGAAAGAGTTTTGTCAGATACTCATCAAGCTGTTTTGCTCAGTGTTAATGTAGTCGGAAGGCAAAGGAAGGCACACGTTTAGATCTTCAATATCACTCAGGGCTTTATAGCGCAGTTTATGAGCGGAGACGGAGGATGGGTTTGAACTCTATTTCCCCTCAGTGAAGCAAAACAAAAAACCCAGACTCTCCCAGGAAGAGCTGAGCAAACCAAAACCTCTATATCACAGCTAAATCTTAAAAAGCCATAGCAAAGAAATGGCAGTCATCAGTTTGGAAGTTTTTTTCTGTCACTTTATTTGTCAGGTCTCTTGTCACCCGTATCTTGTTTATAACAAACACATCCCTTGCTGCTACCTTTTTATCATTTTCCTCAAACTTAAAGGCACTGTTCATCTACAAATGTCAATTCTGTCATTATTTACTTTTTATTTACCCTCATGTCATGTGACTTGCAGAGATATATTTAATACTGTTTTCTTTTGTGCTGTTACAATATACAGGGACTGAAGCTTTCAAGTATCAAAATCTATGCAAAAGCACCATACAAGTATGAAGTGGCCCATATAACCTTGTGTGCTAAATTTTCCTGATTCAAAGTATTGCAAACGCAATCTAGCAGTTAGCGTCTGGTTTAAGACATGCTTTTTTGGGCAGTAAACAATGGAGCAAACACCAGTAAATTGACAAGCGCAAACCTTAATAAATCACCTTGCATGATTCATTTAAATACTCTCCTCTCATAAATTTTGCGTCTGAAAGGGAAACTCCTACAAATGCATATGCAATAAGGTCAGCCACAAAAATAACTGTGTCCAAACCTTTTCAGCGCTAATTTTTCACTGCGTGTCTTTAGTAAATCCTGACGGTAGTTTTTAAATGCCAAAAGAGTGTTTGTGGTGGCACAAACTAATGTTAGTAAGTCTGACCCTAATGCTACATTTTACATTGTTTTACATAAATTTTGTTTATGTATTCCGTAAATGTCAGTTGAATTGTACAAAAATACAATGGGCCCTATTTTAACGTTCTGAGCGCATGGTGCACTTAGGGCATGTCCAAATCCACTTTTGCTAGTTTAACAGCAGAAAAAAACAGTCAGCACGCCAGGCACATGGTCCAAAAGGATTGTACCTAGTTTCTTAATGAGTCATGGGTGTGTTTTGGTTGTAACGTGCAATAAACCAATCAGTCTCATCTCCCATTCCCTTTAAAGGCAGTTGTGCTTGCACCATGGCGGATTCGCTATTTACATGGCAGAATTTGCGAGTGGAAAGACTGAGCTCTTCTCCAGAGAGGAATCCTTTTATTTGTGTGCTGCTGTGCATTCCTGTGTGTGTAATAAGCAGAGTGTATGTGCATTGTGCATCTGCGTATATTACTAACGCGCCCTTTAAATAACACAAAAAATACTGTGTTATTGACTTTAGACCAGGTTTCAGTTGGTCAATGGCGCAGTCATTTTCAGTTGCCTCAAAATAGCAACGCGCCAACAATGCGCCTGAACACACCTCATTTTCAGACTAGCACGCCTATGGGTGAACAGATGGGCGCGAGTGCATTTGCTATTTAAACAACGTGGCGTTAGATGTAAAAATGATAACTGCGTCAGGCTGAAACTAGCAAAAAACACCAATGTGTTGCAGTAGTTAACAGCCTAATGGAGGGGAATATTTATATTGTGTGACTTCATGATATCAGAGTACCTGGAATATAGTGTATTAAGTGACATTTTAGGTGCTTTTATGTGCTTTGTGTGCTTTTTCACAGCTTAAAAGCTTCAGTCCTCATCAATTTCATGGAAAACAGTCTTAAATATCTCCTTTTATGTTCCACAGAAAAAAAAGCATCCCACAGGTTTGTAATGACATATGGGTGAGTAAATGGTGACAGAATTTTAATTATTGAACTATCCATTTAATGTATCCCCTTTGTCATTCACAAGCAGTTCGACCTAAAAGAAAAGATTTCTAAAAGCACATTTAAATGTTTCTTTCTCTGCACCAGCAGGGGACATTGTCATTTTCTAACCCCTGTCCCCTCGATCACAGCCCACCAGTGTCATCTTCTGTAGTTGTGTTTAATAAAGGAATCATGCTGAGTCAAATTATTAGAAACTAATGAAGTCTCCACACAGCTGTATCACAGAAACGAACCGATAAGGTGACCAACATGCCAAGCAATCAATTATGCTTTCCAGTTCAGACAGAGAAGAAGAAAAGCAAGTGTTATGGAGGTAGGGAGAGAGAGAGAGAGAGAGAGAGAGAGAATAAGTTGAGGCCAGGCAGCAGGTGGTGTTCTTGCTTTGGACGCCCGTCTCCCCGTAAGCAGCCATGCAGCAGAGAAGAAGGCAGGCCTGTGCAATACCCTTGCGCTTGGCTTTCTTTTGTCACATCAAACAGGGCCACACATTTCTGTGGACATGGGCACACATACGCTTTTTTCCTCTTACCTCATTTCTCTGTCCTCCCGTTGGATGTCTTCTGCCTTGACACCAACTTAGATACTCTTATAAACACACATTGTGACCACTCACACTCAGTGTTTAGCTTTAAAAGTAGCTTGACAGAGTGCAACAGAATTAAACAGAAGGCGCGTTTATATAGGTGCATTTAGTACACTTGTCAGTATGTAACTATTATCCTGACGTAATGAGAAAATATATTGTATAATGAAAACTCATTAAAAAGTCTTTATTTTTACCAATATATTATTTTTAATTCATTTAAAAAATATTTATACATATATAGGGTCTTTGTACATGAAAATACGACTTTTATATAGGAGTGTCCCATTTAACTCCTTCATTGCCGGTAGTTATTTTTTTTAAGTTGACAGCCAGCACCAGTATTTTTTATCATTTTCACAAAACTTTCATGGCCCTGGAATATTTTGTGTATGAATATCTGAACATGCAATATATCAAAAGAAAGAACAGAGCCTATATTTTGAACAAAAAGCTCAGAAAATCACATTTTTGTCAAAGACTACACTACGTCCGAATCGGATTCAGGGTGATGATCAAAAAATAGATGGAGTAGATCCAGTCCTTTATTTCTTCCTGGGTCGACATTTCATTCGGTAACATTAGGCAGTTTTAATATATGCTGTTTAATGTTTGATGATCGTGGTATATTACATGTGCATAAGCAATGCTTTTATTGCTTGTTTTGATCAGGAGATTCTGTACTCTTTCAGAAGATTCATAATAGCGCCCCCTACCATATAACAGTAAAAACATGTATTACCAGAAAATTCGTTGTTGGCGGGAAAATCATTATGGGATCATTGTATTTGGTGGTCCCTGGCATGATTTTTTTTTTTTTAAACACCTGTTCTTGAGCAAATATACCTAGACCAATAATGCAAAAAATATCCAGACGGAATTCAAGATCATGTCCTGTGTGAACGGCCTCTTTAACTTTTTTTTTTGTTATTTATTTATTTATTTTTTTACACTTTTTACTTTTTTTTGCTGACACTTTGCCTCTGGCAGTTTGAAGGACGCAACATAATTAATGTCCAGCCTTTTCTTTTCCCTCTAATCTTTTTTCCCCTCTTCTTCTTCATCCTATTATTCTCTTTTTTTCTGAGAGAGGGCAAACGTGCATAGATTGCCTGTGATAATATCTGCTCTGACATTTTTTGTCTGGAAGGATGTTCAAATGATGTTTCACCATGCTGATTGGAGAAATTTCTGTCATGCTGTCTTATATGCAATGTTATCTCTGCCCTGCTGAGGCAATTCTGGGAATATTTGCTTCATATGCGGCTAAGAAAAGTCATTGAGTTCCTGAGTAACTAAACTACATTCTGTTCTCTTATGAGGAACTCCATTAAGCAAACTCCTGAAGGACTTGGGAAGCGGTGGGTAGAATAGAAGCAACCATAAAGAGTGGAGACATTGTTTGGAAGTGGCACCCTTAACCCCCTGATGTATTTGTCATTAAATTAGAGATAAAGCAGAGTAGGCCTATGTGAGTTTAACAAGAGACGGCATAGTGGCAACCGAGCGTCACTTAGGGCAGTGCTATTTTAGCAGCAAATTAACCTGTAGAACAAGAATGATAGTATTTTTTTCCCATTTCAGTAAACACAGCACTTTTGTCAGATTTGGCTCATTAAATTAAAAAAAAAGAAGCTAAAATAAGCATTTATTTTCCCCTCAAAATACAACATGCTGAGATCCTCCATTATTTTTTCAGTCTGTGTCGTATCCTAGGGGACACGTCAAAGAGAACTTTGTGCTGTATTGCTGAGTGTGCGATCGCAAATGGCTTTTTTTCAGCTGCAGTTTTTCCTTGAAACTCTGAATTGCTGTAGTAATAACATGCTTGAAGCTCCCTAATGCTGCAGCTCCCTGGCATGAATTCTTCTTTCAAGGTATTTCTAAGGTAGTGACAGTGAAGAAGCATACAATCTCACATCCAGAATGCTCATCTGAACACACAGTAAGATGCAGCAGCTGTTTGAGAGCTGCCTTGTTAATGTGCATCCTGTATCCCAGCTGGATTCTTACAAAGTCCTTCCCGCCCTGCTCTCTCTAACTCAACTCTCCGCAAGGCAAATCAAACCAACACTGACATTTTTGTCTGATCTTCTATAAATTACTTGTATAATAGCTTATGTAACAACTATAGAGACCTTAGTTTGAAAAAATGGGTATCTAAGGCATTTTGTTGAATGCCTTGTATGCTACTTTTTATTTTTAAATTATGTATGCAAGTATGTTTATATTTTATGGTTTAGTTTATTTAAGATATGATGTTTATTATATGGGAACAAGTTAGGGAACAACAACAGGAAAAGATGATGAAAATAACAAAAAAATACTGGGACATGGGTCCCACTTGTATAAAAATGTATGTGTATTTATACAGCTCTGAAAAAGAAAAAAATAATTAAGAGACCACTGCAAAATTAGCAGTTTCTCTGGATTTACCTTTTATGTGTGTTTGAGTAAAATTACATTTTTGTTTTATTCTAGAAACTACTAAATGTTGACATTTGACCCATATCCGATATCTGCATTTACACTACCCTTGGTGGAACAACCCAAGGTAAAAGCCCAGAAAAGCTTAGGCTGAAAAGGAAGTAAAAAAGGCAATGGACACAGGAGAAATGATAATCAGCATTTTGCTTTCCGCACAATCTTTAAAAAACTTTAGGTTAAGCCTTCATCCTCCATTGTGCCATTGAAAAGGGTCATGTGATCGTGGTCCACCTGATCATTTGCCACTGTCACCCTTTCAATGACGTGCAACTCAAATTGACACGGGAATATCCGATCTGTCCGCTTACATGGCAGACGAAAAAGCATGTTTCCCATTCATATCAGATTTATTTCCACATATGAATAAGGCCTGAAACCGATCAGAGAATATCGGAATTCATGCGTTTTTTTTCCTGCTTATACGTTAATGCATCATATCCGATCTGTGACACATGGGATTCACTTAACCCATGTAATGGAAATAGCATTTATTTGCAGAAAATGACAACTGGTCAAAATAACAAAAAAGATAATCAAATAATCCAAAGAAAACAAGTTCATGTTTATTTTTAAACAACACGATATCTGTGTTTTAACTTAGGAAGAGTTCAGAAATCAATATCTGATGGAATAACCCTGATTTCCAATCACATCTTTCATGCTTTGTCTTGGCATGCGCTCTACCAGTTTTTTTAACGTTGCTGTTGGGCGGCTTTATGCCACTCCTGACACAAAAATTCAAACAGCTTGTCTTTGTTTGATGGTTTGTGAGCTTCCATCTTCCTCTTGATTACATTCCAGTGGTTTTCAGTAAGGTTCAGGTCTGGAGATTGGGCTGGACATGACAGGGTCTTGATCTGGTGGTCCTCCATCCACACCTTTATTGGCCTGGCTGTGTGACATGGAGTATTGTCTTGCGGAAAAAAACCCTACTCTTCGAGTTGGGGAACATTGTCAGAGCAGAAGGAAGCAATTTTACTTCCAGGATAGCCTTGTACATGGCTTGTTTTAAAAAAAAAAAATGTTATTGATGTTTATTGATAATAGTGTAATGGATCTAGTTTAGTCACAATAATCTGTCTGTTGGGGTCCTAGTCAAGTCACATTTATTTCATATTAATAAGCTAAAAAAAACAGCAGGGGTCTGAGGCAGTTTTGGGGCCTTTTAGAAGTTTTGACATGCTCTGACATTTGTGCAAAAATGAAAATAAAACCAGCTCTTCTTCTGAGGTAAATTATTCCAGGATTATTCCTCACCGCATCTCAAAACGATGTAAAGTATGTGAATCTCACTAAACTTGCGTTTTTTGGTGTTGATGCAGGTGGGGATACTTGCTTGTATCATGTCAGAATTTGCCTTTGAATAGAATACGCTCTCTGTGGGCGTGGCCACATTAGCGGATAATGAGGAGGCTTGCGAATGACTGACATCTCTCTCTTTTCAAACAGATTACATAAACAGAAAATATATTTGTTTTTGATGATTTAAAACCTGACATTTCAACGTTTCTTTAGACATTATCTCATGTTTGTGTGGCAAGTATTCACTAAGTTACAGTTCATTTTCTGACGAGTATCAGAATGGACTTCATTGAGAGAGAGACGGCAGATCACACGTAATGTTTGCTTTATTTAACATTTTGTTTTTATTGTGTGTGTACACAAATAAATGTAGACACTTAATGAATGATGTATAACATTTATCTGTATGACCAAAATCGACAGATTTGAGTCCCTTTCACACTGATAAGAAAAAAAGCGAGGTGGTCGCGCCAGCACGACCCCTGTGGGTTAAGAAACATTACATTTCAGCTGTAAAGCAACTCTACAGAAGATAGTGTCGTTATTCAGTTCAATTTAGTTCAATGTTGTTACATATCAGTTCAATAACTGTCAATGTTGATCATTAATTATGAAACAAGTTCAATTCAGCTATAAGCAACTCTACAGAAGATACTAGTGCCATCAGCTCAAGTCAATTCAACGTTGATTCAATTCAGTTCAATAACAGTGTTGGTGTTACAAAGTTAGTGTCATTATGCCTCTCAGTTCAAATTTAGTTCTAAGTCAATAGTGTCAGTGCAGTTAACTTGATAATATTATAAAATATTTATCATCAGTAAATCACCTCGGAGCGATATAGGTATATTGCCAAGAGGAAATGTCGGCCCTGTGTGCTCTAATGCTTTTTGCTTTGAAGTTATAAAGAATAGTTGTTGTTTTTTTGGCTAAAAAGCGACTCTGTAATTGTGCGTATCCTTTCATAAGTAAAGGTTGTTAAGAAACCATGGGGTTTTACTAAATCACAAAGGGAGAAAACTAAGCCAAAGCCTTCATTATTCATGAATGGGTTATCAGACAGCGCGGCTGATGATTTATGCTCTGTGTTTCTGATGTGTTGAATCTGTGTTGAATGTATTCCCGAGGAAGAAACTGAGCGGATATCTGAAATTCCGTCTATATGTCTAGAGTTGTTATGTACTATAGAACTGAGAGGAGGAACAGGGCTGTATATTCAAGGATGGCATGCGGGGTGTGTCATTGTCAGAAAGAATCGCCGCTTCCCTTCAACTGAAAGGGTGATTGATGGAGAGCAAAAATAGGTGTGAAAGAGTAATAATGTTGCTGGAAGTAAAAGAGGAAGATGGACAGAAAGGTTGGAACTGCATTGCTCACTGGCCCTTACAAAAGGGAAAAAAAGCGATCTTAAAAACCTCTCCATCTACCATTGACCTAAAAGCCACAAAACATACATTTTCTCTGAGTTTTAAAAGCTGGATGATTACCTTTAATTCTTAATGAAGACAAGCTTTGCTTTCCTAAGTGGAAGGCAACATAAAATTAGTATAATTGACCAGAAAAGCCCTCAGCAGAATTGTGCTCTCACTCGCCATAAAAACAGCATTTAGTCATTGCTGGGCTGACAGAAAATGGACTTGTTGATCTACTTGAATACTCCAGCTTTGGTCAGTACTTGTTTTAGCAGGGCAGTTGAAGCCATTTTTAACTAAGAACAGGAAAAAACTAAGTATTTTGTTCTTTCAGAAAATGAAATAAACCAAGCAAAATCAGTTTGTACGATTCCTATAGAAAACCTTGACTATGTATTTCAGTTCTGAGAATAAATTCAGAAAAGTGCACTGAATGTTGGCACTGTGAGAAAAATATGTATTTCTTAATTAGTATGTATATAATTAGTCATATTTGATTAATATTCGATTAGCAATCTCTAGAGAGAGATTGTGAAAGGGCAGACTGTGGCAATTATAACTGGGGTCAAAGGTGAAATCACTTCTATTCATACAGATACAAATGTGGGAGAACTGAAACTCAAGCACATGCAAACAATTTCTTATGCTCTGTACTAAACTTACATTCCTTCAATCACTAGAATTATAGTGGTCTCTGGGTTTGCCATCATGTATGGATGTGGGGAATACCTGAACCACATACATTGAGGTGTAAAATGTTTTATTACTATTACTATTTATTACTTCCGTGTGTGTGTGGTTCAGGTATTCCCTACATGATTTTGACATAGTTTTTTGGAAAGTTTTGTCCATTCAATCACGAAAGAGAACTTAATGCACTACTGGCACGCTGTCTGAAGCGGCCTTCTGTGCATGTGTGTCGGATGTATCTGTTCACATTGAGCTGATATAGTAGTGCTGTCAAAATCACGGTAAAAAATGGATGCTGCGTTAATTGCACTAAATATATTGCATATATTGCACTGAGAAAATGAACCGCATGTGTTAACACGTTAAAAAGTATTTAACGCAATTAACGCAGCATTCGTTTTTTTACCGTCATCCTTTGGCTAGCGTTACATTACATGCCCACGCTCTTATTTATGCAAACCATTCAAGCGAGATAAGACACAAAAGAGCATTCAGTGCTGTAAAACGTCTGTGAATCTCCTGTTTGTGTGACACACACTCGACTCGTACGCACAGAAAGCCACTTTCAGACAGCACTTGAACGGCGAAAACCAGGAAAATTTTGCCAAAATGCCTGCTTTGTCGAGTATCCTCACAAGCACAGTCTTAAATGAGTTCAATGAAGTCTTAAATTAATGTAAAAATTTGTTAGAAAAACGGATTTTAGATCTGCGTCATGTGCGGCAGGTCTTAAAGAGATAGCAGCCTAATAAACCTGATGCTGTTTATCATTAAGGTTAATCAAAGAATAAGAGAAAAAAGAAAATCACTCACTGCTCTTGACTGAATAACTTTTGTAGCTTTAGTAAGGATTCATCTTTATTTAATTTTTAATTTATGCAGTGAAGACTTAGAAGTGTTTGATAACTTTATTCCGTATATATATCCTACATGTTAGACCTACCTGGAAATCTTAAAGCACTGTTTAAAAGGTTACATGGGTCAAAAACAACAAAAACAATAACTTTTTGTGCATTTTGACGGCAAGTAAAAATCGGAACTTTTCTGACTGGGCCAATAGAAAAAAGTGATCTGATATATTGAAAGGCATAGGTGACATATTATAGTGGGTTTACGTGAAGATTGTTTTAAATTCACTTAACTTAAAAGTTTTTTTTTTAAATGCCTAATAAATGCTACAATTTATAGCTTTCAATTATACTGTAATATTAAAATTGAAAAAAAAAAAGTAGCAGTATTGGTATCGGTTATTCTTAAAAAGATTCCAAATATTTAAAATATAGGCTACTGTCTTTATGTTGTTTCTACATTAATTTGGAGATTAAAGGTGAAATTATTACAATACAAAAAGATATAAAAAACTTTAAAGCAAGGTGCGATTAATCACAGTTGATTACAGAAAAATGTGATTAATTAATTGATTGACAGCATATATATATGTAAATATTTGGTTGTACTTGACTTCGATGGTCCACTTTCCACTCAACTTCCTCTCATTAGAGAATTAGTAGACATTTACATTACTTGAGTTACAGTTGCACCGATTGTAAAAGTCGTCAATATTTATATAAACCCACTGTATCTCAAATATTTACTGTAGGCATATTTGTATGTTTGTTTTGCACAGCAAAATAAAATAATCCAGGACGATTCATAACCTTAAAAAATGTTTTTAAAATTGTCCCCTGTATTCAGTAATTATAAAAGAAAAATTTTTTCTTTCCATTTCAGGTTGTGTGCACTGGAGCGCAGGAAAAAGAAGAAAAGGCTGAATGTGTACCGGGATTTCAGGAGAAGGAGTACCAGGTGGAGTACAGTGGAGGGTTCCTCGAAAACGTTCCTCTGCTGCAAGGTACGGCATGATGTCATCAGCGGTGAATGAGATGGTTCAGGTTTGGTTGGGGAATTTGTGTATTTTTGGCTTTCTCTTGCCTCTCTCTTTCACACAACGTGGCTGTCTGAGCCACATGTGCGCGCCAGCTGGAGAACGAACAGTTCTCGAGGGCCTCCGGTGAATGTTGATTGTTCATTATTCTCATTATCATGCGCAATACTTTTTCATTTATTAAAAAAAAGAGGAAATAAAAGCTGCAGTGTCCAAACAAAACATCAAAATGATCTAGTGCTCATAAATTATTCTGTTTGATTGTGTGGATGTTTACAAAGCCTTTGTGATCCCCGTCTCTTTCAGCATCTGCTGTTTGTAACTGTTGCACCAGCGTAGAACTTTCTGCATAAAGATTCAGACCATGCCTCCATTCAGACAGATTTTGTCTGCGTCATATTTTTCAGAGGCAGTTAAGACACTTTAGAACGGACAATACCTCCTTTACCTTGTCAGACAGGAATCCAGCAGAAAAAGAAAAGCAGAAAGTGAGAGTCATTTCCTCACAGGTCTCCACGTTCACACAATAAAACTCTCCCGAGATCCCGAGAATCAGAGTGATTAATGAAATTACAGTCTAATTACACATTAAGCATGTACGTCCCCACAGGATACTCATACACTGCCTTGCATGAGTGTTTTGAGAGTAACAGCATATTAATCAGTTTTTCAGAGAAATCATAAACAATGTGTTGCCTGGTGGTGTTGTAACCCACCCACACCGAAAGCATAACATGAGAAATGCCGAAAATAAATAAAAAAAATGCAAATGTAATCCACTATGTGGTGTTCACCTCATAGATGTCCAGAGGTCCTGTACTGCATGTGAATACAAATCAGACAGGGGACCAAACATGCTGCAGAGGTCAGTGCTGCAGTGAGAGCAGGCAGACAGTGGCTTCACTCAAACAGGATGGAGTGTGAGGTGCTTGTATTACACTGATCCCCACTTGGGGAAAATGCAAAAAGATAATGTGAGATAATAGTGGCGGAGTATCAGTACGCAAAATAGTCTGAATGGGTCACTGGCTGGACTAAGCTTTAACTATTAACTCTTTCCCCGCCACTGATGTAAATTTCCATCATTTGTGAGAAAACACTTCCTCATCATTGACGGAAATTCCGTGTTTTGACTTTTATACGGTAGGGGGCGCATTTTAACATCTTCTGAAAGAGTTCTGAATCTTCAGAATCTTCTTGTGAAAATTATCAAAGATGTTGGCGGTGGCTGGCAACTTAAAAAAAAAAAACGCTGGTGGGGTAAGAGTTAATCCACTTGTCCGACCATCCATCCATCATTCTGTCTTGTAAAAAAAAAAGTTGAATCCACGTAAGTGTTAATTATAAGAATGTACTCACATATTTGGCATTATTTTCATCTTTTTTTTTTTTTTTTGCAAACTCTGACAAGTGGATGATGATGGAGAAAATGATATGAAAATGTGTAAATGAGTGAAGATGTACCTGTTTTAATTTCTGTGATTTTCCTAGCACTTCAGACCAGTTGGCAGCACTCAAAAGACAGTGACATTACTGCATTAACAAGTCGTTTTACACAGATTGTATGCACAGTATATGCTGTTGTGACTGCCTGAAATTTTCAGAAGTTAATTTGGTTATTGCATGTGGTTGTCATTTCAAACTCTGTGTGGTTATTTTAGACTTTGTATATATAAATAATAAGAAGCATTTTTGAACATTATTATACTTAAGACCTAATAATTAGTATTTATCAATCTAATTCTCAAGTATATTGGTTATTTAAAGGGTTAGTTTCTGTCCAAAAATTCTGTCATTAATTACTCACCCTCATCTTCAGAACACAAATTAAGATATTTTTGATGAAATCCGAGAGGTTTCTGACCTCCAATAGACTGCGACGTTTTTACCACTTTCAAGGCCCAGAAAAGTAGTAAAGAGATCGTTAAAATAGTCCATGTGACAACAGTGGTTCAACCTTACTGCAATGAAGCGCAGAGAATACTTTTTGTGCACAAAAAACAAACAAACAAAAATAATGACTTTATTCAACAATTTCTTGTCTTCCATGTCAGTCTCCTACACTGTTTACATAGTGTGAAGCGTGTAGCACTTCTGGGTTCTACGTCAGAACGCCGGCTCACTATTGGCTGACGCTGTTCACGTGAGCACAACGACGTATGCATGGGATGCTGATTTAGGAGCTGGCCAATCAGTGGCCAATACTGAGCCGGCATTCTGACATAGAACCCGGAAGTGCTGCACTGTGTTTACTATGTCAACAGCATAGGAGACTGACATGGAAGAGGATAAATTGTTAAATAAAGTCATTATTTTTGTTTGTTTGTTTTTTTTTGCGCACAAAAAGTATCCTCGTCACTTCATAACAATAAGGTTGAACCATTGGAGTCACATGGACTATTTTAACAATGTCTTTACTACCTTTTTGGGCCTTAAAAGTGGTAATAATGTTGCTGTCTATAGGGGGGGTCAGAAAGATCTCGGATTTCATCATTTGTGTTCCGAAGATGACGAAGGTCTTACATGTTTGGAACGACATGAGGGTGAGTAAATAATGACAGAATTTTCATTTTTGGGTGAACGGTTCGTTTAAGGCTGTTAAGTGTCACCAGAAACAGAAAAAGTGTTGTAACAGAAAGGTGTGCGATTTGATTGGTTAATCAGGCTCTGTGGGATCTCTTATGATGATTGTCAGTCCTCGTTCAAAAAAAAAAAAAAAAGCATCAACAACTGTTCCTCTTGATTGTCACAATTCACTGGACCGTGTCTCCTCTGAGATGCACAGTAATGTCTTCAAGCATTTCTTCGACTCCTCTGGGATCGGCAGTAATGTCTAGCTGGCAATGCTTTGGGCCCCAGTGGGAATCTAGTATTTCTGCCAAAGTGCCTTTCTTTTCTGTCTCCTCTTCCCAAATTGACAGTCGTGTCAACAGGTTGCACAGCTAAAAGAGGAAGAATAGGCACCGTAGTCTGCCAATACTGCAGTTTGCGTGACGATGAGTTTTTGTGAACGTTTGTGTTTGTGTGTGTGACTGGGCATGACTGTTGAGTTTGCACACAGTTACCGATTTGGAGGCGGTTTGACCGCTGTGTTCCAAGTTTTTGTATTTGGGGAGAGCTATTGATCCATGTAATTAGAACAGTACGAGTGGCGGCAGTCCTTACAAAAGATCGTTTCCTTTGAATTTCAATTTACTTAAGCTACAGAACATGATTACACTGACATAGAAGACCACTCAACACCAATAAGCTGACAGACGAAAGCACAGTCATCAGGCCAAAAAAATGCAATGAGAAGTACCACTTTTTCCAATGGAAAAATATATATTTTATCACCAATTCAGCAAGATGGCCAATCTCGCCTCAAGTTTCAATCTTTTATTCTATTCTATTCGATAGGGAAGGGCGCTGAGGCATTCTGTCATCTAGGGACCCAGCGATCCATGCACATGGAGACAGAGCTCAGTTCCGCTTTACTGAGTCCCCCTGTAACCACTGTGCACTTCTATTACCCTGAATATGCTCCTGTCAGCACAGCACAACACACAAAACGCACTCACTTACGTGCACAACTTCGCACATGTCGGCAAATAACTTTCCTAGTAAACCAAAATATAAACGATGGCATTGCCATGCTATGTTGTTTGTGAAAGCGTGATCATTCAGTCAGAGAAGTATGCTTGCATTTCCTGAAACTTATTTGTTGCAAGCTCTAGGCTCAGGAACCTTGCAAGCTGCTACACAAGAAAACTGACCAGGGTGTTCTCATTTGTATTTATAGATTCATAGGTATTTGTACACACATGTGTCTTTGCATGTGTGTCTGTGTAGTTCAGGTATTCCTTGTGTTGTAGGGACAAAATGTCCCCACAAGGATAGTTATACCACACATTTTTGCTCTCAAGAAACATTTCTTATTATTATCGATGTTGAAAACAGCTTAATATTTTTGTGGGAACTGTGAAACTTTTTGTTCAGGATACTTTGATAATTAGAAAGTTTAAAAGAACAGCATTTATCAGGGGTGTAAAAAGTACTGTACAAATACTGAGTGAAATTTTTACTCAATTAAAAGTACAAACATACTTAAAAAAAGTAAAAAGTACAACTTTAAATTGTACTTATGTATTAAAAAAGTATATAGTGATATAAATTGCATAAAATGTTTTGTCAGAGAGACGTACAAAGGTTTGGTTAAAGGGGAAAAACAAAACACAATGGCGCATGTCAAAAACATCTATCTAGTGCACACAACAACAATTAAAATGCAGCACAGTGGAACATAAAAGAAACACACTATCCTTTACACCCTCATGCCATTCCACATACAGTGGTGTGAAAAAGTGGCTGTAAAAAATAAATCTGCATTGTTAATCCTTTTAAAATTTTATTTAAAAAATTGCGAAAATCCAACCTTTCATTGAAGTAATATAATTTAAAGTGGGGGGTAAATCACATTGTTTTTCTCCAAAACACATTGGGAACAAATATTTGCCCCCTTTTATTAAATACTTTTTGCAACCTCCTTTTTCCAAGAGAACAGCTCTGCGTCTTCTTCTATAATGCCTGATGAGTTTGGAGAACACCTGACAAGAGATCAGAGACTATTCCTCCATACAGAATCTCTCCAGATCCTTCAGATTCCCAGATCCATGTTGGCGCTTCTTCTCTTCAGTTCAGCCTACTCATTTTCTATAGGGTTCAGGTCAGGGACTGGGATGGCCATTGCAGATGCTTGGTTTTGTGCTCAGTGACACATTTGTGTGTTGATGCACATTTTGATGTTTGTTTTTGGATCACTGTCCTGTTGGAAGATCCAAACATGGCCCATTATAAGATTTCTAGCAGAGGCCGTCAGGTTTTGATTTTTTATCTGCTGGTATTTGATCGAATCCATGATGCCATGTATCTGAACAAGATGTCCAGGACCTCTGGCAGAAAATTAACTTTTTTATCCCTGTGTGCACTTGTGTGTTTGACAAAAAGCTCTTTTTGTTTATTTCATCTGATGAAAAACAATGAAAAGCAATCACACACCAAAATATTAATTGTATTGAAATTGTCATCGCTGATTATATTTACACTATACTAGACATAGACAACTAATGGCAATATCAAAACAGACAAAAATATTGAATAAAAAAACCCTTTTGAAGCCAGAAATTTACCTACAATTGATTCTGAAACGCATGTGCTTGATGCATAGAAACAAACATCATTGGTTCTTGCACACCAAGCACGCATGTTTGAACTTAAAAAATAGAAATAGAAATCTTTTGTAACATTAGCAATGTCTTTACCGCCACTTTTGATCAATTGAATGCAGCCTTGTTGAATAAAAGTATTGATTTCTTTCTTTAAAATATATATATATATATATATATATATATATATATATATATATATATATATATATATATATATATATATTGCTCAGACATACACAGCATTTTGTTCTGCTGTTGCTTTGATTAGAAGTATTTTTGCTGACGGAGCAAAACAAAAATTAACTGGCAATATTGTGTATAAAATGCAAGTTACTGAAGCAAGTACGTTTCTTATTAACTTGTTTACCAAAGCAGTATCGTACTCGCAATCTATAATTACATGTGAATACTAAAATGTGCATTATTAAAGGAACACTCCACTTTTTTTGAAAAAAATCTCTGGATCTGGCGGTAGCACTTTTAGCATAGCTTAGAATAATTAATTGAATCTGATTAGACCTTTAGCATCTCGCTCAAAAATGACCAAAGAGTTTCTATATTTTATTCTTCTGTAGTTCTCATTCCTGCGTAATAATCAAGGAACTTTGCTGCAGTACCATGGGTGCAGCAGGCGCAATGATAAATAGGCAGCGCCTGAAAATAGTCCCCAGCTAGGTAACTTCCAACTTGACCGGCACTAAGGCTGTATCTGAAATTGCCCACTATACCCTCAAATAGGGCATTATTTGAGGGGACAGCCATTTGTAGTGGTGTCCGAAACCATAGTGGACGTTATTGAGTGCACTCATTCAATCCCACATTGCACCACAATAACGAGTTTACAGCCGATGTACACACAGCGGCTGTCCGAATTCACTCACTCGTTTTCATTCACTCCTTCAAGTGAACTGTATTAGTGGACTAACATAGTGAATAGTGAATGATTCAGCCTAAGTTTGTGTAGTTGCAGAGTTGCAGCCAGCAAATTAGGTAATGGATTTACCTGTGTGATTAGCCATGGTTCTGTGCGTTGTAAAGGTTCGAATCTGCTCTCCTCCTCCCTGCTGCCCCAGTCTGGTCAGCCACACTTTCTTGCCTTTCACGTTCCAAAAGCTCATCTTAAGTGTATTCCGTTTCAAATAGATACGGTTCAGGATCTGCACCAAAGTAAATATCTTCTGAATCGTCTCTCACAAACGTCTCCACGGTTACAAGGCACGCTCCCTGTGCAAGCAGGTTGTCACGTTGGTTATGTTGACAGAAGTCAGCCTATTTTCAGGTGCTGCGTAACATTGCGCCTGCTGCACTCATGGTACGGCAGCAAAGTTCCTTGATTATTACGCAGGAATGAGAGTATAGTTCCTAGCCATATCGGTCTAGAAAATCACAACTTTTCATTTTCCGTCGGTCTTAGTACACGAGGTAACTACAGAAGAGTCAAGTTTTAAATAGGAAAAATATCAAAACTCTTTGGTCATTTTTGAGCGAGATGCTAACGGTCTAATCAGAATCAATGAGTTATGCTAAGCTATGCTAAAAGTGCTACCGCCAGACTGTAAAATGAGCCTATTTTCAAAAAATGTGTTCCTTTACAAGCATTTAAACACCTACATCCCTGTGCACATGTACATTACTTTAGTCTTCACAGATTCACTGGTCGAACTGAAATTGCTGGAGCATTTGCCAGGATACAGAGACAAAATTATATGACTTGTTTATACCATAAAAACATACAGTTTGTAGGGAACATGGGTAACATAACATCAGCTAAACTCAGTATGGCAGGACACTTCATTATACCCTTAAAATGAAGCATAATCGTTCCGGTACTGATACGTGTATCATAACAGTGATGAGGTTATCGTGAGCGCAGTCTTTCTGTGTGCCGAATGCATTTACAGTGTGTGTGCGTGTGAGTTTGTGTTTGCAGTTGTGTGGCTGGTGACTCATAGCTGGTGTCAGAGGCAGTCAGCTGTGCAGGTGACATATGCAGATTTATGTAAATACACTGCTCTCCTCTCCTCCTGTTTGGCTATGCCTGCACAGTAATTATGCAGATGGAGGCAGTCTCGAGGTGGTCAACGCTAACCACCTGAGAATCCTAGGTCAACAAAATTAATTAATTTAACTCTCAGAAAGACTGCAAACATGCATAAATGTCTTAATGCATATGAAGGAACACTGTATTTTGGAACATTTGGGTGCATTCTTGCAAATACACCTTTGCATTACAACCATGGTTTAGTTATGTGTGTGTATATATATATATATATATATATATATATATATATAATGTAGTATGAATGCATGTGTGTACACTTTTAGAAGTTTCATTTGAAAATCGACATGTAAAATAAGAAGTCAGTCCAAAGATGAATCTAAGTAAAACACGATTACTTTTTCTCCATCCTATCAAACTGTGCTCCTAAATTAGGAGTAAAGTCATTTTCAGGAACCCTCGCCAATAAGAGCCGGCGCTTACAGAACTGCAGCATTTTCTCGAATGGGATATCGTTTTTATATTACTAAAACGAAAATCAAATAAAGTGGAGTGCTCTCATTTCTCTGGATACTCACCGTATAGGTATCACCATTCTCCTCGTCCCACACTATAATGAAGAAGGAAAAATGGAATGCAATTTTATGAAAGCCAATGAGATTGATCTTTTCTTCTCCCAGAGCCCCTCACCGTTAATTCAACACCAGCTCCAATTTCACACACTTATTATCCTGCAGCTGGTCGCACCAAAAATACAAACTCTGCTCGGCTCAAAACTCCTCCGCCACTGGGAAATTAGAATATTACCCGATGCGGATTAGAGAGATCACGTATCAAAGTAGAAGGTGACACTTTTGATAATTGAGTCACAGCCTGAAGACTGGACAATTTATCCTTTTCTCACTGCACTATAAATCACTTCATCTAGATCTTCTTGCAAAACTTTACCTCTTTACGAGATTGCCTGATAATCACACAATAAATTATTTTAGAGCACAGTTGAGAAAGTAAATCCATTGTGTTTGTGAGCAATGACAATATAGTCCCAAAAATTGGATTGTTTTTTTGAATCCACCATTTATATAACTTTTATAAAGCCAGCTTGAATTTTTAGATGCAGCCAGTCACTTCAGGGCTCAATGCTAAGGGCTTTTTTTCTACTGACCTGGTCGGGTTATACAAGTTATATAGTCAAGAGCAGGATGTTATTTTTTTCCCTTTGTCTTTTGTTGTTTAAAAACACAGACAGCAGCAGGTTTATTAGGCTGCTGTTACTTTAAGACTGAATGCACAGGTCCAATATACTGTTACACATGCGTTTTCTTTCTCAACTCTTAACGTTCACTTAAGCCATAACCAACTATGTTTGCTAGTATACTTGGCAATTTTGACATCATTTTGTCTGAATTTGTCCATTCCGGTGCAAGAAGATGTGAAAGAGAATTCTATCATGACAACTCTTGAGAGTGTTTGGCATGGTAATGGGTATTACATTGTTAATATGTTTGGTCTTGGCAGAATAGATCTGCTACGCTGCTGCTGCTTTTATTGCTGCTGCTGTAGGTTATTGCTGCTGCTGCTGCTGCCAATACATACAGCAAGTAAGACATCCTGCTGCTGTACAATAGAGCGTACATTAATTACCCGTAGCAGATCTTTACAGGTGGAGCTGGGGAAGGTGGAGGGTTTCTGAAAGCGCGTTGCACTGCTAAGGCAAATGCTACCAGAGTATTTGAAGGTTGAGCACACAAGCTCATTGGCTACTGATACAGCAAGAACCAACCAGCTGTGCCCTAAAGATGACGATGTGATCACGAACAGGTAGTTAAAGGACCTATTAGCCGGCGCCATCTAGAGTTTCATGACAGAACTTTGTATTTCAATTTAGTATTTTCGCGCTGTCTGATGGGTGGCTTTCTGGGCGCGCTCTTCAGATCGCAGTGTGCGAGTACCGAATTGAGTTTTCCTTTGTGTCACTTGAATGTTTATATCGACAAGGCTTTAAAAATTTTCATGACAATGCCGCACTGGAACAATCGGGACAGTGACAGTTCTGTCAACTGGCCAGAGCATCTTTCACGCTGGCCCCAAGCCATCGGGCATGTCCTTATTGAAGAGCCCTCTACTTAAAACTTAAGACCCCTTTTTTCAGTGTTTACAAGCTACTTTAATTCTGTTTTTTTCTTAATGTAAGTGTGCTTGTTTCTTAAGTCTAGGACATTTTCCAGCAGATTCTAACTTCCCATTGATAGTTCAAACATTTACCTCCATCTATCCCTTTTGCTCACCATTACATCATGCAGGCCAAAAACTTTGCACTAGCGTCATTCCTCAGACCGAATACAGACTGTCACTGTAACACGCAATGTGTGATTCACTATCGCCTGTATGGCAGTAAGATTCTGAGTTATAGTCTTGATTGGCCATAATCACAATAGTGTTCAGACACTTCCTCAGCTCTCAGTCCATACAATAGTGTGTCTGTTCAGGCCTGGCACAGATTATTAGCTCTGAAGTATCTCTTCCTGGAAGGAACTCAGACTTCCTCCACTGTGTTGTGCTTGACTTTATCATTTTTCCATCTTAAGTGCACTCAGCCTTTTTCATTGGTTACTGGTTTTAAGTAAATTGAATTGAGGTATAGCCTCAAGATCTTGGAGTTTACAGGCATAAGTCTTTCCATGCGTGTTAAAGGCCCATAAACACGTTTTACAGTAATTTTTTTTTTTTTTTACTGGCCGTGAAATGACAGTTCACTCCAGGGCAAAATAACATACATTTTGTATGTGATTGTAGTGGTAAGAGATGATGACAGCTTACAAGAAGCTTTGCTGAAGAAACCTCCAACCTGATATACAGTGCAGTCAGGCATTTATCTTTTTGTCTAACAAAACAAATGTTTTATTTATTATGAGCTAGTCATTATGAACACACACACACACACATATATATTACATTACAAAAACATTTTAAAATTAAAAATCATTAGAAAAAAAGAAATATATGCATATATTTTTGATAATTGATAATATAATATCTCCTGATATTAGATTAATAATTACAGAAGAATAAAATAAAGCATATTTTGTTACCTTATGGAGCTTGGAAGGGTTCAGTTTGAGCAGATGTTTTATACCATCATCACTGTCCTCGTCAGAGCTCATTTCCCAGTACATTCAGCATCTGGCTCATATTCGCCATCTCAAACATATTCTCAAAACTATCCTTTTCAACATCTTCAAAATCAATATTCTGACAGCTTCTTCACCAGATTCACCATCAAGTGACAGTTACACTAATATTTGATTGTGTTCAGGACTTGCTCTGCAGTGAATCGCTGAGTCATTTCAAGTTTTGCTGATGATGCTTCCTATTCTTTTGTTTTCTGCCTGCGGTGACTATGAATGAAACATCACTTCATCATTGTGTATCAGACATTGGAATGAAGGTGAATTGCACTTATTCAGTCATCAAAGATTGAGGGCCCTATCATACACCCGGCGCAATGCAGAGTGTTTTTTGCTAGTGTCATCCTGACGCAGTTATCATTTTCACGTCCTGCGTTGTTTAAACTAGCTTTTAAAGGGAATGGGAGATGCGACTCTGATTCTGAGTTTTTCTTGTTATATTGCTCATAATGAATTGATTGAGGATTACTGACAAGGTTGATGTCTAACTTAAAAACATGAATGAGGAGGAGGGTAGTGAATCGGGTCACTAAAGACCCGAGGAATGCGTTTAAGGGTTACCCCCCTAAAAAAAAAAAAAACTGCTATGTGGTTCAAAAGTATATCTATTTTTTATGGTAATCTATTCTCTGTTTTAGCCATGTAGCAAAGCCCCTGTGTCTCTCAACATGGCTTTCTCCAGCTCATGCCACTCTCACAGCTGTAATTGTACAACATTAATCACACGGCCCACATACAACAGGGCCCACTGCCACTTTTTAGGGTATTTTTAATTGACTATAAATCAGGCACACACTTGACAAATGACGGTAATTACAGTGCAGTTGTTTTAGTGCTAGGGAGAGTGTTTCCCTTCAGTAAAGAGAAGGGTCGGCAAGGTGAGGCAAATACTTGTGCATGTGTGTGCGTGTGTTTGTTTGAGAGAGAGAGAGAGAGAGAGAGAGAGAGAGGGAGGGAGAGAGAGAGGATCTCAGTTGAACCGGTTCACACTTACCGACATGACCTCCAATTCAAGCTGTACTGATTTTGAACTGAAGTGCAGGGCTTTACTGGGGTGAGGGGTTAGGACGTCATAAAAAGGTGTGCTTCATGAAATGTTTTAATGGTTGTGAATGGTCAGCCTAATGACAAGTGATCCACCAAAATGTCAACGTCCCGAAAATATTCAGGCGAAAATACAAATTTTGGAGGGACAAAAAACATTGACCGAAATGGTGACATTTAATTGCCACTTCTCCGATGGCACATTTTGATCTATTTCGTGCACACAATATGGATAAGTTTAATTTTTTATGAACCAAGATCTTTAGTCTATGCTGTTTTCAGTTGATACCTGAACAAAACATTAAATAATATGTTTATAGCTCACATACCATCTAATAATCTCAATAAGATTGATGCTTTGTTACTTTTGAGCAGCGTGAAGTGCACATGAACCGATCATATCTTCCTCTTTACTATGTTATATAGCAAAATAAATGTATGTTGAAAGAAACAATAAAACTTACTGAAATGTATATGTCTCGTTGAACTTAGTTAGTGTTTCAACTGTGGAAAGACTTCAATAAAATAACTTGTAAACAATGTCATGTAATGTTACATACCTCAGGAAAGCCATTCAGTGTCCATAGCTCATTAGTTAACTAGATTTCTTTTTGTGCAAAATATATACGCTATTACACACTGTATTCATTACATTTTTATTTAACCTTCATTCTTTAATGTATGTTCGAATAAAAAAGTTTTTATTACAGCGGCCGTTTAAATGTTTATATTTCAACAACGAATCAGAGTAGAAACAATATGTTGACTTAAAAACTGCCTTATGTGCAATTTACAAGTTTATATACAACTTGTTTGAGAGTTGATTATTAAATTAATGTGATTAATTCATTGATTATTAAATAAACTTTATTTTTGGTTTTCAGTAAAAATCATTTTGGTGCATCACTGGTGATGTCGATGAAGCTTGGTCAGGCTCTGAGACCATCGTAAACCAGTTCAGGCCATTTTAAACCATATAAGACCCAAAAACCTGTTAAGTAAATGTCTTAAACCAGCTTAAGCTGGTGTTCTGGTCTTAGCTGGTCTCTTAGACTGGTCGCTTGGCTAATTGTAGGGAGATTTTGGAAACTTTTTAGCTTGCTTCCCAGATAAAAAGGGGGAAGGGACAGTTGTGGCCTAATGGTTAGAGAGTCAGACTGGTAACCCAAAGGCTGCAGGTTTGATCCTCAATATCGAAAGTAAATGACTGATCTTACCCCCAAACACTCCCGGATGCCATAGCAAAATGGCTGCCTACTGCTCTGGGTCCATGGTTTGCTGTGTGTGTTCACTTCTCCCTACTCCTAATGTGTGTGCACTAATTTGTATGGGTTACCATACTTTGCCTTCACATGTCACTTTCATAAACATCAATATGGCCTGACTGATAGACCAGTTTAAGCCTACTAAGATCATCAGACTGTTGTTGTTGTTTTTGTTGCAGGAGTGCTTTAAGATCTTTTGGCATCCCTATTTTCTGTAGCTAGGTGTTTGGAAGATCCATAAGATGGTTGCTCTGTGACATTGCCCATGTGAAAGTCCCTTTGTGAGAACTTGTACTTCTGGTCTCCTTCCTGAGTACTGACCCATAAATTCCAGTATGTTAGCAATGACTAGAAGTGGAGGGAGGTTATGGGATTGAGTTCTAGGACATAACTGAGAAAAAGGTGGCCTAAAGGGGGGGCACCGTACTGGCAGCTGCTCCCTGTCTGCTCCGGGCACAGTGACTGCCATTTGATCTCGCCTCTGCTGAGGCAAATGGCACAATGCAAAATGGCCTCACTCCACTCGCTAACCTACTTAGTGGAAGATGCAAATCGGCTGTGAATCTGGCTGAACTAACAAACATCGTTCACAACACTGAAGAGAAAAAAATAACCAAACATGTTTAATTCAAATGCGCCCCTTCGTCAAAGTGTGTTCGTCAATTAGTAACATGATCTTTGCAATTGCAGCTTTGAAGGGGATTGTGAAGAGTGTAGCATGATTCACACTGATATAAAGTGTCGGAATTAATGCTCTCCAGTGTTCGACAGTCGCCTGTTCAAAATGACTAGAATACTGAACCATTAGAGTAGAATCTGCTACATCTCTGCTGCCTAAAAGGTCAGCGGCAAACTTTTACATTTTAATGAGCTCTTGGAATTTGAAGCTTATATGCCATAATTTTGAATAAGTACTGTGCAACAGGAAGCATTGGCTTTTTAGCTCTAAAACATTAAAATTGTCTGGTACGATCTGATTGTTGAATTAAGATATTTGTATATCAACACCTTCTCATTATACCATATGATATTTTACCTGAACTAGCACGTTTTTATATTAGACTCCACCTGACACAAATTATATTCCATTAAACTGTGAACAACAGCTTTAGTCTGTGATCATTAAACTATATGCAGACCTCAGGGTGAAAACTTAATATGTAATTTAATATAAAAAAAGCCATTGAGCGCAAGTTAATCAAAATTTTTTCTCTTCCTTTTCAACTGTACAATGAATCCAGAATCTGTTTCATGTTGCTGGCTTCATTTTATAGAGGAAATTAAGTGTCCTAATCATATAGAACCAGAGGTGTAAAGAGTACCTGAAAACCATACTTGAGTACAAGTACAGACTCCTTACAGCGAAAATGACTCCATGTTACAAGTCACCAATTCTAATACAACTATGTATTGGTAAAAGTCTTGGAGTATCTGATTTTAACAGTACTTAATTATTTTACTCATACTAAATACAGGCTCAAAGATGCACAAGTCCTCGACATTTGAGAGACATGCCAGTGAAAATAAGAAACAATTAATTGCATGTTTAATTTCTAAAATCTAAATAAAGCTGAATGCCTCATTATTGCAATAAATCAAGGTTGACACAACAGCCTTAAATGTCTACAAACTCTCAAGTCTCAGTTAAGCTTAAGTGCACAAAAAGGCCATAAGTAAACCAATATCCTTCAAAAAGGTCTTGTCAATATAGTGGAAAAAAAAAATAATGTTAAGTAAAATTAAATGGTCAAAGCCTTCTTGCACTGGATGTGCTGGTTTCATCAGCGTCTGCAGTCATGACCTCATGTCATAAATCAAACACCTGCAATTCATAAACTACCTGCTAATGCACTCGCATTCATGTAAAGTAGCCTTGTTGACATGTTTGGGTGAGTAAAGGCAAATGCACAAAATATAATACCTTCAATGTCCTTAGATGGTGATATCTCTTCTTTATAGCAGAAACTGTAATGTAAAAAGTACATTTACTTGTTCAAAAATGTAGTCAAGTACAGAGTAAAAGTTGCTAATATCTTTGATACTCAGTCTAACTACAAAGTAAAGATAGTTAAGTACAGTAACTAATTACATTTACTCAAATACTTTACACCACTGTATAGAACTCATCTTATATGAATACAATGCATTGAATAATTTCTATAGGTGCCATTTTGAAAAAAAAATTAAAAAGTGAATGTAGTAATGTAATGTATTCCTGTGTTGGCAAATTTCCAGCAGCCATTCCTCCAGTCTTCAGTGTCACATGATCCTTCAGAAATCATTTTAATATGCTGATTTGGTGCTCTAGAAACAAATATATTATTAAATAACAGAAATATTATTACCATATATGCTGTGGTATCTGGCACAAAGATGTTAGCAGCAGATCCTTTAATTCCTGTAAGTTGCGAGTCCTCCATGGATAGGCCTTGTTTGTTCAGCACATCCCACAGATGCTCGATTGGATTGAGATCTGGGGAATTTGGAGGCCAAGTCAACATCTCAAACTTGTTGTTGTGCTCCTCAAACCATTCCTGAACCATTTTTGCTTTGTGGCAGGGCACATTATTCTGCTGAAAGAGGCCACAGCCACCAGGGAATACCGTTTCCATGAAAGCTTGTACATGGTCTGCAACAATGCTTAGGTAGGTGGTACGTGTCAAAGTAACATCCACATGGATGGCAGGACCCAAGGTTTCCTGGCAGAACATTGCCCAAAGCATCACTCTGCTTCCGCCGGCTTGCCTTCTTCCCATAGTGCATCCTGGTGCCATGTGTTCCCCAGGTAAGCGACGCACACGCACCCGGCCATGCACGTGATGTCAAAGAAAACGTGATTCATCAGACCAGGCCACTTGCTTCCATTGCTCCGTGGTCCAGTTCTGATGCGCACGTGCCCACTGTTGGTGCTTTCAGCGGTAGACAGGGGTCAGCATGGGCACCCTGACTGGTTTTCGGCTATGCAGCCCCATATGCAACAAACTGCGATGCACTGTGTATTCTGACACCTTCCTCTCAGAACCAGCATTAACTTCTTGAACAATTTCAGCTACAGTAGCTCGTCTGTTTGATCGGACCACACAGGCCAGCCTTCACTCCCCACGTGCATCAATGAGCCTTGGCCGCCCATGACCCTGTCACCGGTTCACCACTGATCCTTCCTTGGGCCACTTTTGATAGATACTGACCACTGCAGACCGGGAACACCCCACAAGAGCTGCAGTTTTTGAGATGCTCTAACCCAGTCGTCTAGCCATCTCAATTTGGCCCTTGTCAAACTCGCTCAAATCCTTACACTTGCCCATTTTTCCTGCTTCTAACACATCAACTTTAAGGACAAAATGTTCACTTGCTGCCTAATATATCCCCTAATTTATATATTATATATATATATATATATATATATATATATATATATAATAAAAAAAATTATAAGATGTTTTATGCTAACATCTTTCGGGTATTCATATTCAATTTAAATTGAATTGGAATTTTAAAGTCATTTTCAAATAATTTCAAATTTATCTGGAATTTACTGTAGGTTATTTTCACTTTTTTTACATTTCACTTAAATTCAAATTTTATTGGAATTTCAGTTGAAAAAGTCTTCCCCAATTCAGTTATCAGAGAGCATATCTGTCTCTGTCAATAAATATTTTAGTTATAGTGTACATGGGTCGGCACGCACAGGATTAACCTATGCTGCACTTCAGTTTCCAAGTTATTCACAGTTGCTTGTGTCCTGGTGTGCAATGTGTATATAGTAGGTCTGTTTATATCTGTGCAAGGAGAGGTCAGTCTAACATACTAAAAAGAAACTGCAACATAACAAAAGAAAGCACAGGAGACTTGGCATACAGACAACACTTTTTAGGGGGGAGGGGGGTGGGGACTTACTGTTTCCTCTTTCATCTCTGCTAGGAAAGCTTCAAAAAGATTCTCAGCAAATCAAAGCTTTTTATCATCAGCGCATTATTTCTGTTCAGCTCTGGTGGAGATTTTCTTAGCTTCTCAAAATTGCACCGTAGTTGCTGATGATTGTCGAATGGGGCATTTATATGGACAACCATAATAACCTGCTTTTTAGAACTGCCATAACCATCGTTGAGTATCTAGACAGGAACAATCACTGCATCAGAGTATGTGAGGTTCATAATTTTTGAGAAAGCAGTCAGTTCGTAAGTGATTACCTTATTTCATCCATTGTGATAAGCGCTGTGCTTTACCACTTTGACAGATGATAGATCAAAAAATGACTTGAAAATTACAGGAGCTCAATGCTGAGCGAAGTTCCAGACGCAATCATAGCATGTGTGTGTATATGTGTGCGTGCACTCTCTTTTTTTGAGATTGTGTGCTGTATATGCTGCGGTTTTCTGGTCCTGATGGCTGAGCGGATGTTTGGCCTGGTGCCGCTGGCCCTCGGCAGTCGAGTGGCAGTGAGATTCCTGAAGTCTGATCCCTGGCGTCTCTGGCTTCCTGTGCTCAGATCGATCCACCGGTGAGCAAAAGACAGGCCATTCAGCAGTGCGCTAAAGTAAGACAGGCCTGCAGCCTCCTCGGTTCCCTCACAGCAGGAAATGTACTCGAGGAAAGTCTTTTGAGCCCAAACGGTAAACCACACCAGTGGTCATTTGACAGCATAGGTCGCTGGGAAAAAAAAGTGGTAATGTAGTCAATAGTGTATAGGTGTATGCAACCCATTCTCCCTCCAAGGCAAAAATACTGCCACTTGGGCAAGGACACTGTACTTCAATATGCAGACACCAAAGGTGACTCTAATCATCCGTATAGCAATGGTTGGTAACCCCATTACTTTTCTGAAATAAACCTTTGCAATTAATACGCTGAAAAAAAAGAAAAAAAAAAGCATTGAACATTTTTATTAAAAGGAAGCTAACTTCTGACAATATCCTGATATTTTTGCTGGCTAAACTATGTGTATATATTAAGATGGGCTATCATTTTTTTATGTAATAATATATTCTTTGATATAGTGTTGTCAAAATTATATTGCTGAAATGTAAAAAATGTGACAATACCAGCCCTCTAGCATTTCCCTCTAGCATTTTGATGGCTGTTGAACGGATTCTTAAACACCTCTGATTGGCCGTTGTGTTCACACACTCAACTATATGTCTGTGATTGGCTACAATGATCAACACTTCAAAAACATGTTTGGAAAGCAAGCGTTTGAAAGCAGACGTCTATCAGCAGATCCCTAATATATATCGCTGATATACGGATCCGCTGATAGACGCCTGCTTTCAAACGCTCCCGTGTGTATCTGTGTAAGCGCTCGGTGAAGAGCGTCAAAGATGTCTATTTAGGACATGTTTTTGAAGCATTGATCATTGTAGCCAATCACAGACATATATTTTGTGCGCGTGAACACAACAGCCAATCAGATGTTTAAGAATCCGTTCAACAGTGCCGTTTGGTGTATGCTAGTAAATGCTGGCATCAAATTGTCACATTTTTTAAATTTCAGTACCAACTTGTCCGTACTTTTGACAACACTACTTTGATATACCATTTATGTAGAGGTTGAGACATTGTAGATCGTAAAACTCCCAGGATTTTATAAGAAAATAATTATTAGAATTGAGGATCAAATCTATGCGCTTTGTGTAAGCTTATTGATGGTTTGACGATGTTTTTTTATTGAAAGCAATGAGGTTATTTTAAAGGGGTCATGACATGAGAACTCAAATCTTTCTTGATCTTTTGACATATAAGAGGTCTTTGTACCATTAAAACTGCAAGTTTTTATAGCTTAAAACGTCCTCCTCATTATAAACAAAGCATATATTTATTCAAGCTGTAAAAACAGCCCATTTAGACTTTTGCTGAAAGATGAAGCAGCCAACGGTATTGGATCTGACAGCAGCTACATCACAAATCGTAAGTAAATGATTTCATAATGCTTTCTGTAAATTATGGTTTTATATGGATAATGTTTTCAAAGCAATTACTCATGTGCAATAGTGTACGTTGATACTGTTTCCTATGCAATAACATTAGCTGATCATAAAGATGACTGTTCACTGCCTTAAAGGAGCCACACTTAAAAATGGATAATTTCAGACAGAGGGTCAGAATTAGGGTTGAAAACAACCCTTTTTTTCCCCATGTATATTTTTAAGTGAACCTCAAGGAACATAAACCAATAATAATAATAATAGTAATAATATATAAAAAAAAAAAAATAATAATAATAATAATAATAATAAATCCATGTCATGACCCCTTTAAAGGCACCTACATAGTAATATGTACTTGGAAGTGAGAACCACAGCATTAAACTTTATTTGTTTTTATTACACTAGAAGTACCAGATGTACATAAACTTATAGAAGGGACTTCGGATATTGTCTTGGACGAAGGGGTGCCCTTAGAGTCAAAAAGTTTGAGAACCAGATTATACATTAAAAGCATAGTTGAAGGCATAGAAATTTAAGCCAGAAGACTTGGAATATAGTGCACAAGTAATATAGTTTTTAATGATACTTGATGATAACCCTGTCTGTGAAAATTAGTTTTGGAGCAGCTTGAATTTGAAGTAGAATTTTTAATCTGTCAATTATATTGATGGCTGTGCCTTTAAGGTTACTAACATGACTGGTCACATGACTTCCACAGGGCTGATTCAGTACAAAGAACAGTCACCTTTTTTAAAGCATTGTTTTTTTCCTCTCAGATAGTCAAAGAAAGCTGCCAACAGTCATTCACCTAGAGTGTGCTGATGTGAGACGGGTATAAGCACTCTTACGTGAACTGTCAAGAAAGAGTGACAGCTGTTAAGCTGAGACGCCTTTTAAGTTTAGGTTGTTGTTTGGCTTTTTTTTTTTTTTTGCTGACTGATGACGCTAGATGACCCAGAGAGAGAGAAGAGGGGAAAAATAGCTCTGACAAAAAGCCATGCTTTTAATAAACCCGTTTTGAAGTTTGTTGTGATGATAAATTAAGATACCAATCCTCTTTGGAATCCTTGAGCAATTCCTTAGATCAAACACAGATGCTTCAGCCCAAACCCCAAGCTTAAAAAACTTAATGGAAACATACAAATATATAAATATATATAAAAGCTGGGCTCAGAATGCCCTTTCTGAAGTAATGCAACCCTGGTGTGAGAAACTTCAAAAAGCTCTGCCCTTGGCTGAATAAGCTGAGTTGGAAAAAAAAGAAAAAAGATGTGATACTGATCGGTTTGTATATACTGAACAAAGAAATAATTTTGTTTTGTCTAAAGGATATTTGAGTGATTTATTGTTTTAAATGATGGCTGGCTGTTTGTCAGACAATTATGCTCTTTTTTGTAATTATCTTTATTCATAACCACAACTTATTCAGTCTGTTTTGTTTATCACAGACTTTCATGGTGTAATTAACTCAAGAGATAGCGCAAGAAAAATATTCAAGCTAAGGTAATATTTTAGAGACTTCATCATGATGAAACATGTAATTTAAATGTTAAATTAAGATTTAAATTATAGAAATAATACATATTTTACTCTGATATAAAATAATAATTATTATATATATGGATATTAATCAGAGTGAAAGCATGTCTCTCCTATTGCTTGACATTATGTTGTCAATTCGTTTTTGTATTTTTTCGTACATGCATACCTCTTTTACGTCTGTCATTAACATGGGTTTTTGAGATTTGAATTGCATTCGGATAGCACTTGACTGCATTAAAAGCTAAATAATCACTCATTATGATTGGATCAGTAAAATGCAATTTTGGAGGTGGTCAGTTTTTGGTGAAACGTATGCGTTTGATTTAAGATTAATTTTGATTAATTCAGTGTGTGTGTGTGTGTGTGTATACATGTATATATATACATATACATACACACACCATTCAGGCATAACATTATGACCACTGACAGGATGTGTTAGAAGCAGGAAAAATGGGCAAGCGTAAGGATTTGGGCGAGTTTGACAAGAGCCAAATTGTGATGTCTAGACAACTGGGTCAGAGCATCTCCAAAACTGCAGCTCTTGTTGGGTGTTCATGGTCTGCAGTGGTCAGTATCTATCAAAAGCGGTTCAAGGAAGGAACAGTGGTGAACCGGGGAAAGGGTCATGGGTGGCCGAGGCTCATTAATGCACTAGGGGGAGCGAAGGCTGATCAAACAGAGCTACTGTAGCTGAAATTACTCAAGAAGTTAATGCTGGTTCTGATAGAAAGGTGTCAGAATACACAGGATTACACAGAATACACAGGGCTGCATAGCCGCCAGTCAGGGTGCCCATGCTGACCCCTGTCCACTGCCGAAAGCGCCAACAGTGGGCACGTGAGCATCAGAACTGGACCACGGAGCAATGGAAGAAGGTCTGATTCATCCTGGTCTGATGAATCATGGAGGAAGTGTGATGCTTTGGGCAATGTTCAGCTGGGAAACCTTGGGTCCTGCCATCCATGTGGATGTTACTTTGACACATACCACCTACATAAGCATTGTTGCAGACCATGTACGCCCTTTCATGGGAACGGTATTCCCTGGTGGCTGTGGCCTCTTTCAGCAGGATAATGTGCCCTGCCACAAAACAAAAATGGTTCAGGAATGGTTTGAGGAGCACAACAACGAGTTTGAGGTGTTGACTTGGCCTCCAAATTCCCCAGATCACAAAAAGGATCTGCTGCTAACATCTTGGTGCCAGATACCACAGCACACCTTCAGGGGTCAGTGGAGTCCATGCCTCGACGGGTCAGGGCTGTTTTGGCAACAATATTAGGAAGGTGGTCATAATGTTATGCCTGATTGGCATTCAATTTCTGATTAATGCAATCTCTGATGTTGAACGCTGGATAGAAGCGTCAAGACGGGCATACATTCTAAAAATATGCATAAAAATGTAGACATGCATAAACTATGATAGAAACACATTTACGATCAATCGATGCACACCAAAAAAACTCAACAGTGGATGTGATTGGATAACTAGACTAACCAGCAGACCAATTTCATTGCACAGAATCTCAAATGTTGGATTGATCATTCTAAAATGCCTGAGCCAAAGTCTGTCATTGAAATGATTTGGTTTAATTCTCTACCCTCACATAATTGCATTCCCAAACACCAGGCATCTAAACGTAAGATAACATAACATCATCATTTATGATGTAGGAAAAAAGAAACATGGAAATGGAAACATAGCTAATGACAAACCAACTAAAGCAGAAACTGGAGAGGCATCATTTAAGGTACTTTTACAGTGAATAGGAATACATGTCTCTTCTTTTCTCTAAGAACGCTTCACAGCAGACTCTGCATCTGTTATGACAGCAGTTCCTTCTTTGTTCTCACCTTCCTTGAAGAAAGTCATTTTGCTATCAGCAAGGCAGGCTAATTTCTCTGTTCAATTTTACCTAAGGGTAATTTCTCTCCAGGAAAAGTAATACGACAGTGTAATTTTCTTGTCTGTAAAAAAGTTACGTTTCATTGCTTTCATTAGAAATGGAGGCATTCTGTCATAAGACGTCATAAGCCTCAAATCGCCTGGTATTGCATTTATTGTCAGGAGACCTAATGAAAATCAGAGGCCTTAATGAATCGTTCATAGAAAGACAATGATGGTGATTCGCTAGGTTCACTACTGATTTGCTACCTGTGAGAGTAAGATGCGTATGTGATATTATGATGTAGGATGGTGTGACATCCGCCATGGGAAAAATACCTTGACACTGTTATTTCTCATGCGGTCCACCTACAAGCTCAAAGTGATGCAACATTTGCTGAATATGATTGTGTATAACGTCTAACTCTCAAAGTATTTCAAACTGTTGCTGTTGTGCTGGGTTTTTGTAGAATCTAGAGGGAACGTGTATTATGACATCTGGCAGGTACTTTTGGCGGTCGCTGTAGGTATGTTGCTTTTTAAAGGAAACATGGCATTTGGATGGTAATTAGGCCATGCAAATATCAACTTAAAGCTTAATTAATGTTTAATTTAATGTTTATTTTAAAAAATGAGATTGTGTAAGTGAGGCGATGGGTGAGAAAGTGTGTGTGTGTGAGAGAGAGCTGGCTGTGATTTCAACAGCTTTGTGTCGATAACAAACAAGAAGCGGGGTCCCCATAGGGGAAATACACAAAGCAATTACGGCGAGGGAAAGTTGCCTGGAGAACCTTATTAAAATTTAATAAGCCCAAGGTTCTTTTCTGGCCGTTGTTCTGTGATGGCAGAACATTATGTTTCCCAATTCTCAAATTAAATCACAGAGTGAGGTGAGACAAAAAAAGAGATGAAAATCAGAACAAAAATAGAGTGAGTTTAGATTGCTTTTCCTCATATCTGTGCCATATTTAAAAGCATGCTGCTGGAAAGAGAGGATTTTGACATTCTATTTGTTCACACGTGTGTATTTTCTCTTTGCCAGTCTCTACTTTTTCTTCAGTGACATAGTCTCGAGAACCCAGAATTGTTTTGAGGTATTGCATTTTGGGAAAATATTTCAATTTTGGCCGATACTGATTAGCGGCCAATATTGAAATTCTTTACTATTTTGTGTGTCTAAATATGCAGGTAAGTAAAATCAGTTGTTTTAAATGTAAATATAAGTGAATTTCTTACAATGTACAGTCAGAAAAATGTAATTCATTATGTTTAGATTTGCTACAGATTACAGTTATCCCCCATCCCCCCCACCCAACCTACCTACCCTACCCTCCCTCCCGACCTACCTAAACCAACACACCCACCCACCCAACCTACCTACCCTACCTACCCACCCAACCTTATCTGCCTACCTATCCACCCAAATATCCACCCACCCACACACCCAACCTACCTAAACCAACCCACCCAACCTACCTACCTTACCTACCCTCCCTACCTACCTACCCAAACACCCACCCTACCTACCTACCCTACCCACCTATCCATCCATCCATCTATCTATCTATCTATCTATCTATCTATCTATCTATCTATCTATCTACCTACCTAAAGTACCCCCCCCCCCCCCCCCCACCCACCCAACCTACCTAACCACACACCCACACAACCTGCCAATGTCCCAACCTACCTACCTACCTACCGACCTACCTACCTACCTACCTACCCTCCCTCCCACCTAATTAATGATCAAGACAGTTGAGAGAGACTATATTAGGAAAGTGGTGGCACATTGTGAATTGTCCTTCATATTTGTGTTGTCCTTATATTTAGTGTGGGTGTATGCTGGTTGAAACCTGTTGCTCTGGCCTGCTGACTCTCAGAGATAACAAGCAACCGCACAGGAAAAACATAAGTGTGTACTCTCATTATTCCACCATCATTACCATACAGCACATGCACATACACACACTCTGCTGCTGCTAATCTGCAGTAATACACTGTAAGCACACAGTGAGTCTCACTACGAAGCTAGCAGAGAATGTAGCTGAACTCAGAGGCAACTGCGAGAGAATTTGTGACCTGTAACATTAGAAATCGAGAGCTTCAAACACAACAGTTTTTCTGACGGTTAATCCACTGATGAGATTTGTTGGATTCGCCTAGAAAAAAATGTTTGAACTGCTGCCCTGGAGCACCCTTAGGGTATTGAGCTGAAATTGGTTCTTATACTTGATGGCATCCAGAATACTGGCTTCTGCTTTTGCAGTTCATTTCTGGTCCCTGTGACGACTTCAAATATCTTATTTAAGATTATAGCATCACTGATGTTTTTTTGTTTGTTTTTTTCAGTACCTGTAACAATAGCAAAATAAAACTCATTTTTCATTGATCGGATTGATCCCTGGTGCTGAGATGCATTTCATTATGATTGACCGCACAAGTTTGATCTCTATTGTTACAGAATGTACATTGCAGAGAGAGGAAATTACTTTGCTCTGATGTAGACGAACATTCATATTTTTTCTCAGAAAATTTAGTACCTGATAGGAGTGTTTTCACCTTCCACAGTCTTCATCCACTGTTCTGGTATTTGTGACAGTATTTTTTGCAGCAAGCTATTTATCTGTTAAGGATACATTTAACAAGCAATTGTGTTTGTAATTAGGCAATTAGTTTCCTGTCACTTGATATGAATTAGTTTAAGGTTATGTTGTCTCAGTGCTTAATACCTTCTGAAATAATTATAGTAAATTTGTTTTGTGTCCAGTGAATATACCAGAAGGGGGATACTTTTATATAAAAAAAATTGTTTGCTACATGTATGTGCTTCATAGTCAGTATTTGGAAAGTCTGTGGTTTTCCCGCGGAATTGGGCTACTCTTTAAGTTGTTGCCGCGGGTTGAAATTCAGGACAAATTCAGGGGAGAATTCAGCCCCCCGGCAGAGAAAATCGCATTTGGCTAATTTTGGGCTATATTTTGATTGGCCATTGGGCTAGTTTTGTTGAGCAGACCTGTCAACCCTGTTCACCGTTGATGAAACCCAGTTTGAGAGATATTGTTCCCCAAATATTTGATTTTTTTTGTCAAATAGATTTATTTTTTAAGATGTATTATATGATGGAAATTTGGATGTTCTTTTCTTTTCTTTTTTGTTCTGTATGTATGGATTTTTATTTTATTTATTTTTTGTAAACCTCTTATTAAAATCTAAAACAGCATTCTAATTATAAAACCAAACAATTAAACTCACCGCCTACTCACCGTGGCTGAGAGTTTCATGTTTGAGAGCAGCCTTCTCAAAAACACTACATTATGATTATGATCTCAGATAAATGCAGATAGCAATCTCAGATGAATACAGATTAATTGGCTAGCTTCTCTTGAATATCATTGTCTATTAACATCAGTTGTATGTATGCTGCAGCAAATGTGTGTGTTTGTGTGTGGGCAGGTGTGTGTGGGTGGCTGAGGTTAGACTCTCATATATTCCTGCTTTTAACATATTAAGAGAAGTACCCTGTAACTATATATCTAACTTCGGATGAAAATTGTATTAGACACTTACATGCAGTTTTGGCTCTATAGGCAGCGACAAGTTTGGATGCTTTTGATAAAGATTTTAGTATAATTTTAGAATAGCATATGGTGTTTACTGATATCTGACTAAACAATTTTATATTATGTTATTACCACTAGTCAGAAACAAATACCCATACAGTTTTATTTAATTTAGTTTTATTTAATTTGTTTTTATTTTATTTATTGAAGCGGTAATTCATTAGAATGAAATGATCAATGAAAGATGACCATTTAAGAGAGTGTGTTCTATTATTACTTCAGTTGTAAGGCTTTGTGTGCAATATAACTTAACATTAAAAACAGAAATGTAGCAATCTGTCACACTACACTGCTAAGTCTTGGAAACTATAGGTTGTTGGAAAAGCTACTTTGTTTTGACTACTCAAAAGCTAGTTAAGCTAATAGACCTTAATCAGTGTAGCACCATATTTAATTTTTGACTAATTAAAACATGTCTGTGAGGGATATAAGTACAATGTCTTTCCAGCAAAAACTCCATAAAACTGTTTTGAATGTTGTGTGTGGTGAAAAATTACATGATAATGTATAATGTGCTTGACATTGTAAAGACTGTAGCTTAAGTCTATCCCTCACAGCCTCGTTTTCATCTGTGTTAAATTCAATATGGCGTCTAACCTGTCAAAAGTCTATATCATCACTACTTTTAGCACTGCTAATCATTCACTCATACCCCTTTTCCACCAAGGCAGTGCTGGTGCTGGTTCGGAGCCAGAGCCTAGTTTCAAATCGGTTCTTTGTCTTTCCACACCCAAAGCACCAGCTCCAAACCAGAAAAAGTGGCTCTTAAGTAGCACCAAATCATTGCTGGTCTAGAAGTAAGAACCGCTTGCGTCAGGGGCTGGGGGCGGGGTTACCATGACCAACAAGATGAACAGAAACTTGTGACCACCATTTTTGAATTAGCAGCTAATCGAGCTAATAGCTGCTCGATTGTAATCTCCGTCTATACAAATTACGGCGAGCTGCACGAATGCGTTGGATTCGCTGTGTTTTGATGCCGATGTAGGATCGTAAAGCCATGTGCATCAATAGTAACGCAACGTTCGCCATTGTTGATGGAAGGCTTGTTCGAGATGCATCGGTGCTGTGCAGACCGATTGCCGTATGACATCAAAGTACCACGAGAGCATACAACTCCTTATGCTTTTGTATCGCTCATGCAGTATTTTGATGTCATATGCTGATCGGTCTGCGCAGCGCAGATGCATCTCGAACAACTCCAAACTGGCACTAGCACTGGCTCTGAACTAGCACCTAGTTCTTTCTGGTGGAAAATGGGTATCAGTGGTAGAGCCAGAGGGGTGTCCAGGGTGCCACCCCAAAATTTTGATCGCTATTTCCATTTCACCTCCTGTTGAAAAAAGCATTTATTTTGACATGCGGCGACACTGCACATTGTTCATGTAGGCTATTAACGTTGAATATTAAGAGAATATTAACGTTAGTTGCCAAACAGACGGGGGTCGCACATAATCGTAGAGTTGTTCAAAATCCTGCAGCGCCATTCACATAGTTTTCCATTAAACGACACAATTTGTCTCAAAACGTTTTTAATGTATAATGACTTTACCCTGGGCTGGAAGAGTTTGTATAGACATTTTTCAGCAAAGTCTGTGTTTATGGAAAGATATAGCTAATATAGATTGTGCTTTTTGTTTCGGTTTGTGCAGTTCTTATAGCAAAACACATCAATGCCACTTTTTTCATTCTTGAAGAGAACTTTTTTGCCTGTATGGTGAATTAGATTCACTATTTTGCATTGAACGCATTGAACATGAGAACGCGTCTGGTGCGCGGCATATGGCACAAACACAGAGAGCGCGTCTTTTGCACTTGAACGGACAAATACGCATAAAGGTATGCCAAAAATAGCGAGTATCATAGTAAACACAGTCGGCTATGTCTTAACCGAATGTAAGCAGTTGACAAATGAAATCGGATGCGTGTCTATGAATTAGATTCAATAATTAGATTCAGTATTGTGCATTTGGTTTTAAAGTGACTGCAGCAGCCTATAGCCTACCTCCTTTAGTCTGTCAGTTAATCAAAGAACAAAATAAATCACCCACTGATCTTAATTGAATAACTTTTGTAGCTAGTTTTAACATGCATTAATCTATATTTAATTTATACAGTGAAGATTATGCAATGTTATTACGTTTGATTATTCAATTTCTTTACCTGAATTACTGTTAGACCTGAAATTTCAAGCATTTAATTCTTAGCGCTGTTCTTACTTTATTGCTAACTGTTCACTTGTATTCAATAATGTTTTAAAATTATATTATTAGGCTTGTAGTTTTTGCTGTGGAATATCAGTTGGAATTGAGAATTGTGAAATGTCACTGGTATCTACAATTGTGGTTGCTTTTTTATTAAAATGTTACATTGGTCAAAACTATGAAAACAAATATGTATGATGATATTCTTTCACAGTCTATGGACCCCCTAAAGTAGCCTTCGGCCACACCCCGGCCACCCCATGTATAAAAGTCTAGTTTCGCCATTGCATTCACTGCGTTTTATACATAGATTTTGCCTCTCACAAAGTACCAATAACGTGTGTGCTAGTGGGTGGTGTGTGTTTGTGGGCAAATATATTTATTCTAGATTATAAACTACAGTGCACATTAATGACTTGTATTTAGCAATTGAAGGACTCACCTGGGGTACTTCACTATATGAAACATTCTGTGTAAAAAGACAAGATGACTACAGGTCTGTCTGACTTTGCACACTTCAAAGACTTTTGGCCTTAGTGGTTACTTCCACCACATGCTTTTAGCCAAATGCAAGTATTCATTCATGCATCTTCTTGTACGTTAATCATGTCTGATATATATTTGAAAAGCCTGAATTGTTGTAATTCACATCTTACTATCTACCTGACAAGACACAGGGATGGCTGCAGTGCCGCCTCTCCCTATACGCAGAGTACGCAGTTTGCGTAGGGCACCAACTCCCGGGCACCATCTCGGTTGCTCAAAAAAAAAAAGAAAAACTTTTATTCTATATTAATATTAACATAAACATACATATAAACATATATATAATATATATAGTATAAAAATGCATTTTACAGCAAATGCACAAGGCAGCAAGCATACCCGGCGCGCCATTCCCGCATAGCGCCCGGTGTCTTCAAGGCTTCAAGCGAATGCATTAGCACTTAACATACCCTGTCATGGGCTTTGACAGATGCGTGTGCGTCCTCAGCGTTTTACAGGTTATATCCTCATTTGTAAATGCTACTAATTCACGCGAGTATTTCCATTTTGCATGAAAGCGCCTCTTCTAACAGTCTGACATTAAGCTTCAAACTTCACTGAACGAGCGCCGGTGCGGCGCGCGCGCATGTGCATGTAATTCACGTATTTTATGAGAGTAGTAACTTTAAAGAGATAACAGCACGTAATGGAAATGTAAGACGTTTCTACAGGATAAAGAAATGACAATAACATTTACTGTTTCCATAGAGAGAGTGTGTGTGTTCCTGCAGAACATTCCTCTAATTGATTACCATTTGTATAACCACACAAATTATACCAGTTAAACTATGGATTTGAAGCAAAACCATGCTAATTTGTAATTACCATGAAATAACTACAATAACCCTGTTTTATTTATTTATTTATTATTATTATTATGGTTTTATTCATCTTAAAACCATGGTTAATTTTTGTGACGTGTCACTCAGCTGACACGTTTGTTTGAAGGACAGCATTGGGCAGGATGGGGAATAGTGTTTCATCAATAAAATAAAAAAATTGCCTTTTTATCCAATTAATCAAAGAAAAAAAAGAATCTGCAAACAAATTGATTATCAAAATAATTGTTAGTTGCAGCCCTAATAATGTTTATTTATAATTTTTATTTAATATGTATAATTTTAGTTTGTATTTTCTTGCTGTAGAGCTACAATTGTAAATAACTGTAATTACAATTTATTTTTTTAAAGTTCTATTTTGACCCCTAAAGTAGGTGTTTTTTTTTGTTGTTTTTTTTTACTTCCGTAATATTTGGAGGGGGTCTAGAAGTATTTGGAGGGAGTAAGGGGGCACCACAATACAATTCTGATTAGGGCACCGTTCTAAACTAATGCTGCAGTTGCGTCTTGAAACCCTTCCTCTGTACATAGACATTCAGACTGAGATCTTTGGCTATTGCATCTCCCTCGGATAGGCTTAAGGAACAGCAGGGGAACAAAGTGCTTGGCTTAGGCCAAGGTTGCTCAGCCATCAAGCAGAGCTGAATACGGTTGGCACTAGCTCAGTGATTACCCACCAGCCTAGAGATCAATTCACTGAACGTCCCTCATCCGACCAGCTGTGAATGTCAATGGGTTCCTGTAAAAAGCCCCGGTGAAAATCTGAAGGAATTCCAGTGGGTTTGTCTTTTCGGTCCAGACTGAGGTCCAATATTTAACCATCCTTTTCAAGACACTGTGATCTACACTGTGACTGACTGCTTTTGAGCCATTGTAAGAGAAAAGCAGGCCAAGATTATGAGGACGGTCAGTTCTGCAGGATCAGACTGCTCTTGTTAAGAGAGCCCTTGAGACCAACGCCAACCAAAGAGGTGAGTAGGTGGAGGTGAGCGGACAACGTGTGGGATTACTGAGCTGGTTTAGAGCCTTACCTTCAATTACGTTTGACATTTTTGTAGTCCACTGACCTGTCTGTAACTCCCAAATGGGCGAATACGGATACAAGCTAGTGTTTCGATTCATCAGACGAAAATGTGGTTGGTTGGCCAAGGCTGGTAATCTCAGCAGAGTGTAAGAATAGCTTTTACCCAAGGATTGATGTCTTTATAAAGCTGTACAGACCATATAGTCCTTGAGTAGACGTTTCTCTTTGCTGCTTGCTTGCTTGCTTTTGAGCTTCAGATGTTGGATTTGAAAGGTTTTGCATGTATCTTTACAGTATTAATATGTCAAAACTCAGTGCACTGCATGGAAAATGTGCTTTTGGCCCACCCATGGAGCAGAAAGCTGTGTTTGTGACTTCTAAAGCGAATGTTAGATCAGCCCTTTAATGGTCTTTATCTGAGAACCCCAACATGAAAGGCTTGAGTTAGACAGAGTTGAAGAGCCCACAGCTGGAGAAGAACCCAACCACAGAGAGATGAAGCGGGATTGGCTAGTGCTATGAGATCAGATGAATAAAACTGAATCAAACTTTTCACCTCTGATCAGGAGTACAGGCCACTGAAATGCCATCCCGGTCGTTGCCTCCCACTGAGCTAAATCTCGTGTGAGACTGTTTACTCGACTGCAGATAAACATCCTCATATTCTAATAAGCTAGTTAATGGTGATTAAAACACCAGCCATTAAAAATAGAGTGGACATTTTAAAACACAAAAGCAATGATATCATGTACAGGGTTTTAAGACTGTGCTGATAGATCAGTGGTTGTGTAATCCAAAATTAAAGATGCATCTGCTGTAGGTTCAAGCACAATCTCGGAATTACTGCCAATCAATGTATTTTTGTAGCTTGAATTAGTTTTTGTCTGCAGACTAGAATTGCATCGGTCACCCCAAAGGACTGGAATTGTTCATATCACACACTTTTAATGTGAGGCAGTATTACATACAGTATGCTTTTACACCTTCAGATTTAGACGATTTACTTTACTTCAGATGATGTGTGTATGTTTTCATTGGTTTTGGTTCTGGAAATATTTTTTCCTATTCATTTTCCTATATTGAATTCCTTAATGAGATTTTTGAGACAAATCATTGAATCGCATGAATAATCACAAACTTGATTTGAATAAATCTGAAAAAAAAAAAAAAAAAGGGAAAATCTGAGGGAAAAAAGGTGGACTTGTATGCAAGGTACTAAACTTTGAATCCCATGAAGCATTGCAAATAACGTAATCAGATAAAACATGGCAGTTTAATATAAAACTATTGACTTAGAGTTGTTGATTCTAAGTATAAAACAAAAAATATTTAGGTATTTACAAATATGTAGAGTTAAGAGGACTCAGTTACAATGAGTCATGTGCAATGCTTCATGGAAGTTTCCTGCTAAACATATTTGGCATAGTTTTAATGTCCATGCTAACAGCGACTTTGCTGTTTCTTTTTATTATTATATCTAAGAAGAAATCATATTGACTTATTCAATACATATTCTACAAGCATAAATAATCATTTAAGAACCCCAGAGCCCATGGTAGGTCTGTCTGGAAAGGTTTATATGTTATTATAAAAAAATCAATTACCCTGTAGACAAAGTTAATGAGATTTTTACTACCGGAACTACTGTTGCGCTCTGTTAAGGTTTCTCGCTATCAGTTGTTGACACAGCTTTAATACGTAAATGAAATGTTGTTAGCACTTATCAGATCTGGGCTTTATTGTTATGTAATGTGCATATCACTGATAAAATGTTCACTTGTGTATAAGTTCATGTGTGTATTTAAATCCTGACTCATTGCACAACTCCCACAAGCTTATCCTCGTTGCACGATGCAATTTGAGCTAAAAAAAAAAACTATCTATCTGCTATTGACAGCTAACATCAAAGCAGCCCATAGCCATACACTCTCCAAAACACTCCTGTCCTCTACAGCAACAAACGCACAATACCATCAAACACCCACTGCTCTGCTTTTGAAATGCCTGACACTGTTTGCTTTGCTACTGGCAGACTATAAAGAGCTCCCCTTTCTCATTGAAACCAATTTAAAATGGTGTAATGGAAAGGGAAATGAGCAGATACATGGCGCTTGAGAGATTTACTACGTCTATGCTTAATTCAGTTTTTCTGTGTAGAATAATCTTTTGACTTTGCTATTTGTTAAGACCAAATGGTTGTTTTCCTGGTCATCCTCAATTATGCCGGCAAGCAGGGATGTTTGACAATGCTTTTGTGTGTGTTGGTGTATGCGTTTTTTTTATTAAAAAAGGCCTTGAGAGAGATAAAATAACTAACGGCAGAGTTGGAAGGTTAAGTGCTCAAAGAGAAAACTTCAGTGGATTTGATTTGTATTGATTTTAGTAGAGACACTGCACTAACCAGTTACCCTCTCTGCACCTAACAAACAGAGCTGAGGTGGAAGCAAAACAGCTGGAGATGGAGGGGTGATCACTCATGTCATATCGGTTTTGGTTTCAAGAAAGAAACACACTCAGAAACACCATAGCCGAAATTTAGTTTTTATTTGAGCATTCAAATTTTACAGATAAAAGTCATTTTTAACTCTTTTCCCACTATTGATGAGATTTTCCATTATGACACGATACATCCCTGCCAAGTTTTTCCAGTTTTCCATGTTTTCACTGTTATATGGTAGGGGGTGCTGTTACGGATCTTCTGAAAGAGTACAGCATCTCCAGATGTTGATGGACTTGATCTACTCGGCCTATGTTTTGATCATAGTTCTGAATCCAATCCGAACAAAGTATTTCACAAAAATTCATTTTTTTTCCCCACCCCGATCTCACGGCAATTTGTACGTATTTTACGAGGTGGCTAATATGTATGAATTATCAAAAATCGTATGAATTTGTACGAGTGAGGTTGTACAAATTCATACGATTTTTGATAATTCATACGTATTTTACGAGTTGCCCAATTTCTTGGGCTTATATATTAAAATATATATATATATATATTATATATATTATATATTAAAAATATGAAACTCACTGGCACAAGGCTGCTTTCAATTTCAAATACTCTTCGGCGTTTGTGAAGAATGCTCACGCATGTGTGCGACTCCGTGTAAGTGGTTAAATGTACTTTCCTCTCAATGCGTTTAAAGCCGCATTTTAAAGCCCAGTTTGTCCCAGGAACTTTTTTCCCCCAGATCTGTTGCTGTCTCCATTTCCATCGCGGTCTAAAGCAGGGTTTTTTTAAACTGGGGTCCGGGGACCCCCAGGGGTCGTCCAGAAGGTTCTAAGGGGTCCCCAGAAAATTTCAAAGAAAGTTCCTGAACTTTGAAAAAGTACTACCTTGCGAGCAGGGATTTTGGGTACTGAGAGTACCTTCTGAGTACCACCCCATGGTTCCTGGGGAAAGTGCAGTGGAAACGCGGATTATGGCGCGGAATTAATTTAAACACAGTCAGTTATTTCTTAAGGGATTAAACAGACAGGACAGACCACATCTTATATTTCAAAAGAGATCCGTGAATGTAGCTTATTAGATCTCCCGCTGACTATCATGTGATCAGTAATAATCAAAGAACAGTAAAGCTGAGAAAGAGAAAAATCACAGCTCTTGAATGGAAAACATTCAGATACTCTTAAATACTGAAAGCACTCTTTGTTTGCTTGTAGTATGTTTTTTTTCTCCCTCTTTATTATTTACTACTTGCTTTTATGTTTTGTAGCTATATTAGTTTATATATTTTTAATACATTTTAATAAAAAAAATTTCATGTGTAATTATTTTAAAAAGTACTTATAATTACATATGTAATTAAGTAAAAAGATTTTAAGATTTATTAATAAGAATAATAAGAAAAAAAAGTAGATCAAGAATCGTTTTGGAATCGGATTGTGATTCACAGAATGGGAATCGGATCGTGACGTGTCTAAAGATTTCGACACCTAATATTCATACAACAAAATGGCTGGCAACTTAAAAAAAAATGCTGGCAGGGAAAGAGTTAAGTAACTGATATTCTTTTGGGTAGAATGATGTAATTGCTCTGTGATCTCTTGGGAAGTTCCTATATGCATATTTGGAAATCGTAATTACAACATGATGTGTATGCGCTTAAATGATTTCTGGACAGTTCTCTCTAGTGTTTTCACGTCCCGACAAAAACAGAAAGCTTTTTAGCTCTAATGCAATGTAATGAAGAGCGAACGATGCACATTAGGTGTGTAATTGCTGTATTTTATCATTCGTGTGTTGCCTCAGAGAATGATGGGAAATGTTTGTTGAACAAGTAGCTGTTTTGAACACCAGCATGTGTCTACATGCAGCATCATGTTGCAACATGTGTATCTTTTAACATCTTTTATCTTGGTGGAAAATGTAGTTCCTGTATGCAGTTTATATTGGATGCCTGATTTTTGCCCCTCCAGATCTCCATGAACAACATATGGGTAATGGAAAATGTAAGCAGTTTCAACAGTGTCTTGTTGGTGTGACATATAATTCACCTGAAACATTTAGACATTTTTCATTTAGTTTTTTCAAGTTTTTATGAGCTAACATTAATTGACTATATGGATTATGTTTGTACAACTTTAATTTGTCACCCGCAGGACCATTTAAAATGAACTAGCTAAGAAAAAAATGGCAGAAATTGAAAATGAAGAATAGTCACAGGACCTAAGGTATACATTTTCTACAGGACCCAAGATATATAAAAAAAGATGTAAATACAGTATATGTGACCCTGGACCACAAAACCAGTCATAAGTCGCAAGGGTATATTTATGACAAAACATTGTATGGGTCAAAATTATCGATTTTGTTTTATGACAAAAATTATTAGGATATTAAGTAAAGATCATGTTCCATGAAGATATTATGTAAATTTCCTACTGTAAATATATACAAAAATTCTCAATATTTCGATTTTTTTTGCACCCTCAGATTTTCAAATAGTCGTATCTCGGCCAAAAATTGTCCTATCCTAACAAATGCTGTGTGTGACACAATGGCCACAAATATACAGTCAAACCAAAATTATTCAGACACTATAGTTCATTTATATAAGAGAGGATAGCAAAATAAAGTAAACTGTGACATATTATACCCAAAAATTCTTCATAAAGTGGACTACCAGTAAAATGTATAAATATTTAGAACCAAAATTATTCAGACACGTTGACCTGACCATGTTTTGCTGAAGTGTTTTTTATTTAATTGCTAATGTGACCTTTTACACCATAGACTGAACAAAATTAAACATTGCTTGGTAATTGGTTGACCTAAATTGGCATTATCCAGAGGTGTAAAGAGTACCTGAAAACCATACTTGAGTTAAAGTAGAGATTCCTTACAGCGAAAATAACTCCATTACAAGTTACAAGTCACCAATTCCAATACGACTTGAGTAAAAGTCTTAGAGTATCTGGTTTTAACAGTACTTAATTATTTTACTCATACTAAATATAGGCTCAACGATGCACTAGTCCTAGACATCTGAGAGACATGCCAGTGAAAATAAGAAACAATTGATTTGTAAGATGAGAACTCATGTTTATTTTCTAAAATCTAAATAAAACTGAACACCTCAATATTGCAATAAATCAAGGTCGACACAACAGCCTCTTAAACGTCTACAAACTCTCAAGTCTCAGTTACGCTCAAGTGCACAAAAAAGGGCCATAAGTAAACCAATATCCTTCAAAAAGGTCTTGTCAATATAGCGGATAAATAAAATAATGTTAAGTAAAATTAAATGGTCAAAGCCTTCTTGCACTGGATGTGCTCATGTCATAAATCAAACATCTGCAATTCATAAACTACCTGCTAATGCACTCGCATTCATGTAAAGTAGCCTTGTTGACATGTTTGGATGAGTAAAGGCAAAACGCACAAGATATAGTACCTTCAATGTCCTTAGATGGTGATATCGCTTCTTTATAGCAGAAACTGTAATGTAAAAAGTACATTTACTTGTTCAAAAATGTAGTCAAGTACAGAGTAAAAGTTGCTAATATCTTTGATACTCAGTCTAACTACAAAGTAGCCAAAAAGATACTTAAGTACAGTAACTAATTACATTTACTCAAATACTTTATACCACTGGCATTATCTAATCATGTACTTAAATTTAACAGCTGACAGCTGATTGGTTGATTGTAATCCATTACATACCTTTCAATCAAAGTTATCTGACATTATCAAGATGAATTTGTTCTGACACAGTTTAACTCTGAGTTCTTGTCATATTTTATTACCATTTGCGAAACTATTGCGAATAAACTGTGATAATGTGAGAAAATGTTGAAGGTGTCTGAATACAAAAAAGCAGCTCTAAAATTTTAAAACTATGACTCATGTGAAATATGCATTTTAATATATTTTTTAACTGATATGAAATATTGTTTTATGGCTGGTTAGAAATATTTATGGCTAAAGCAACACTAAAGTGGCACTCGTCTGTGATATACAACCATTTTAACCTGCTGCCAGTGAGTATCATTTTATTTCCCCAAGTCTCTCTTTTAACTGTCTGACCTAAGATAAATGGTTATTGTTAAACCAGCAATCACAGAACACAATTTGACAAAGAGCTTGTGAGATGTTGAGAAACACAGGCGAGAAGAAGATTTAGATGAGAGAGGAGGAGAAAGTGAGATGAGACTGAGATGAGCAAGAAGAGGAATTGCTTAAAGGTGGACATTTAGAACAAAAAACACACATGAATAAGTTGAAAGGCTATAGGAAAAAAAACAAAGCTGAGAGTATAATTACAGCACACGTGTTCCTTTGAGCTCTACAATTCTACTGTTGGTGATAACAACAACAACAACCGTGATCGGTGGGTAGTTTGACAGACAGACTGAACTCATTACAGCCGAGGTGCAAGAGCAGATTTCAGCATATAACAGTGACACACACACACTGAACTGCTACCGTCCCCGGGGCCCGGAGAGAGACATGAACACGGGAGCTCATTAAGACCCTCAGTCTAGCTCTTCCTGTGTCTTAACCCCAGCACACGTCACATTCAGAGTGTGAGAGATTGACTCTGACTGTAGTGCTCACAGCAGCTGAGGAGTGCTACTGCTGTTGATGATTATGAGTAACTGTAAGGGAAAGACAGAAAGAAAAGAATCTGGAATGATCTTTCTGTTTCCCCTGGTGATTCTGTGTCACATGCAGGACCTGTATTTTGTTTAAAAATATTATAAATGTACCCACACACGGGGTAAAAGGCTCACCAGCATGGGGCAAAAGGCAGACAGTATTGAAACTAATGCTTTAGCTAAAATAATATGTTTTTAATAATGTCTAAGTTAATTTTTGTTCAAAACAATCACTTTAGCAGAGTTTGTACTATTTTATGCTTATTTTGATAAAAAAAAAATGTGTTCAATAAATATACTGTCATTAAAATATGTTAATATAAAAATATATTTTAAAAATACAGAAACGTTTCGGTCTCATGACCTTCATCAGGCATATGTATGTATGCCCGATATGCTTGATGAAGGTCATGAGACCGAAATGTTGCTAATAAAAAGTTTTTGATATTTTCTGCAAGCATTGATAGTGTGCGGGATTTCCTTTATTTTTAAGATTTTTAGATTAGTTAATCCTCTTTCCCACGCACCTATCTATTACCAACAGGTGTGCAAAATTATTTTAAACAGTAAAGATTCTGGCAGCATTGACGGAGATAATAATAATAATTGAATGTAGATTTAAAGTAGTAACAATAAATTATATTTTATTTTATTATTATATATATTTTTTAATTGTTTCATTATAAATATGGTGATCATGGTGATATGATATCTCCCATCTGAATCTAACCATGTCAAGTCAACAAATGGAAAAGTCAGCCAGCTGTTTATTATCATGTTTATTATTGTGCCTATCGCCCCAACAGCAGGGGAGCATTTTACCCCAAATACCATACTTTGTTCTTCCGCTATTGAATAACTATTGCTTTAATTACCTTGAACATAACTGAAAATCATTAAGAAGACTATTGTCTCAAAATATATTCAATAATTTTAGCGATTCTTGTTTGCTACTTAAATCTACATTTAAAAAATCTATATATTTAAAATAAATCTATTTTTAAAATCATCAAATATTAGATCAAATTAGCACAGAATCAACTTTGAGTGGCTGCCTACGACCGCGTCAAAGATCAGACAAATTTCCACGTGCATCTTGAAAAGCGGGTGTTTTGGAAAGTGCTGAGGGAAGTATAAAAAATAAAATAAATCAAAGGCGCCTTTTACCCCTATATATAGAATATACACTCACCTAAAGGATTATTAGGAACACCATACTAATACTGTGTTTGACCCCCTTTCGCCTTCAGAACTGCCTTAATTCTACGTGGCATTGATTCAACAAGGTGCTGAAAGCATTCTTTAGAAATGTTGGCCCATATTGATAGGATAGCATCTTGCAGTTGATGGAGATTTGTGGGATGCACATCCAGGGCACGAAGCTCCCGTTCCACCACATCCCAAAGATGCTCTATTGGGTTGAGATCTGGTGACTGTGGGGGCCATTTTAGTACAGTGAACTCATTGTCATGTTCAAGAAACCAATTTGAAATGATTCGAGCTTTGTGACATGGTGCATTATCCTGCTGGAAGTAGCCATCAAAGGATGGGTACATGGTGGTCATAAAGGGATGGACATGGTCAGAAACAATGCTCAGGTAGGCCGTGGGGGCCTAAAGTGTGCCAAGAAAACATCCCCTACACCATTACACCACCACCACCAGCCTGCACAGTGGTAACAAGGCATGATGGATCCATGTTCTCATTCTGTTTACACCAAATTCTGACTCTACCATCTGAATGTCTCAACAGAAATCGAGACTCATCAGACCAGGCAACATTTTTCCAGTCTTCAACTGTCCAATTTAGGTGAGCTTGTGCAAATTGTAGCCTCTTTTTCCTATTTGTAGTGGAGATGAGTGGTACCCGGTGGGGTCTTCTGCTGTTGTAGCCCATCCGCCTCAAGGTTGTGCGTGTTGTGGCTTCACAAATGCTTTGCTGCATACCTCGGTTGTAACGAGTGGTTATTTCAGTCAAAGTTGCTCTTCTATCAGCTTGAATCAGTCGGCCCATTCTCCTCTGACCTCTAGCATCAACAAGGCATTTTCGCCCACAGGACTGCCGTATACTGGATGTTTTTCCCTTTTCACACCATTCTTTGTAAACTCTAGAAATGGTTGTGCGTGAAAATCCCAGTAACTGAGCAGATTGTGAAATACTCAGACCGGCCCGTCTGGCACCAACAACCATGCCACGCTCAAAATTGCTTAAATCACCTTTCTTTCCCATTCTGACATTCAGTTTGGAGTTCAGGAGATTGTCTTGACCAGGACCACACCCCTAAATGCATTGAAGCAACTGCCATGTGATTGGTTGATTAGATAATTGCATTAATGAGAAATTGAACAGGTGTTCCTAATAATCCTTTAGGTGAGTGTATATACACATATATAACATTTATTTACAATTGTATTTATTATTTACATTTACATTTAATTTAGTTCATTTATTAATTGTTCATATTTCCTTCATTGCAGTGTGCGTATGTTCAAGAATAGTTGAAACATGAGAAGTGGAGAATTGTAAGGCACTGTTCCCTGTAAAGTTGCTTTGGAACAATATTGGGGACTTTTTTTTTTTTTTTCTTAAACTTTTCTTTTTTTTTGAATCAAAGAAGACAATGCAATTGAAATTTGTATCATTACATTCAATTCTGATTCAATTTCTTTTACTATGGCACTATAGGTTTAGCTATGTAGATTTTGAATAGCGTTAAAGGACACATTACTGTAATGAATATAATGTGATGGTTGTTTTCTAAGTGTCCCGAATGTGCCAATTGCCTGTGTGCATCTCTCACCAGAGACATATGTTTGAGTATTTCCTTCAGAAAACATAACACATTTTTCCTGCCACACCACCTGCTTCCTGAAAAGAGCCTCCCCCACATGAACCTACAAATGGTTTGCTGTGTTTTTGGTCTGCAGTTGAAGTGTCCACTTGAAACTTAAAGTAATGTCCTTATTCTTACCTCTGGAGGTGTCCACATCACTTACAGTGTAAAAAATAACACACAAAAAGTGAATTTGCTTGGAAGGCATTAAGATACCCTTCTCTGCACCGTTAAATGATCTCTTCCGATGGAAACAGATGCTTCCGCAGGCAATAAAGTGACTGCTGATTCGATTATTTGCAGTTTCATCACCTGTGTTCATGGAGGTTATCGATAGGGCGTCACATTACTGATTCTGCCTCAATTCAATTAGCGGAATTGATATGTGAGAAGCTCTGTGGTCATACTGTGCTAACGCTGTTAGCACCCCTTACTTGACTGTACAATGCGGTGGTGAATGTTTAAGTAAGAGAACCAGACAATATCTTCATCTTGCAGCTACATCTGCTTGCCTCAAGTAATACATAATGTATTTTTTGTCCAAACAACCAGTGTGGCTCACAAAGGAAGCAGTTTTGGAGAGGAAAGAGCAGTCGTGAATGTAGCTCATGCACAGGTGTGGGGTGTTCAAAGGTTTTGTTTAGTTTTTTTCATTTTTGGTGTCCTGCAGTGAGAAACGTATATCAAGACTGATAAGCAATTAAGCTAATTGGTCACCGAGGCATTCATTATTGACGTGTCATGCTAAACACCTTTTTTGTGGAGCTAGCGTCACATTAGTCGTTTTAAGCGGAAATGCCATTTCTGAGCGAATGCAAAATAATGTTACTGGCACTGTTCCAGCTCACTTACTCAAATGAAATCTTCATTGAATGCATTTAAATGGTGTATTTAAACAGGGCTATCGTCGGTTACAGTTCTCACTTAAGCTTTTATGGATGTAATTGAATTAAAAAATAAATAAATAAATAAATGAAGGTTCAAATGCTGAATCTGTGAAGGATTTTATGCCTTTGCATGTGTACACTAATGAGCCAAAACATTATGACCACCTGCCTAATATGATGTTGGTCCTCCACATGCTGCCAAACAGCGCCGACCTGCCGAGGCATGGACTCTTTACAAGACCCTTGAATTTGTCCTGTGGTATCTTGCACCAAGACATTAGCAGTAGATCAATCAAGTCCTGTAGGTTGTGAGGTGGAGCTGCCGTGGATTGGAGGACAGGGCAACTTGTTAATTCCTGAACAATTTGTGCAGTGTGGCAGGGTGCATTATCCTGCTGAAAGAGGCCACTTAATGAATGCCATTGTGATGAAGGGGTGTACCTGGTCTGCAGCAATGTTTAAGTACGTGGCACATGTCAAATCTACGTCTACATGAATGGCCAGACCCAGAGTTTCCCAGCAGAACATTGCCCAGGGCATCACACTCCCTCCACTGGCTTGTCAACGTCCCACAGTGCGTCCTGGTGCCTTTACTTCCCCAGGTAAACTGAGCACATGTACACGGCCGTCCATGTGTTGTAAAAAAAGAGATTTGTGGGATGCACATCCAGGGCACGAAGCTCCCGTTCCACCACATCCCAAAGATGCTCTATTGGGTTGAGATCTGGTGACTGTGGGGGCCATTTTAGTACAGTGAACTCATTGTCATGTTCAAGAAACCAATTTGTGACATGGTGCATTATCCTGCTGGAAGTAGCCATCAAAGGATGGGTACATGGTGGTCATAAAGGGATGGACATGGTCAGAAACAATGCTCAGGTAGGCCGTGGGGGCCTAAAGTGTGCCAAGAAAACATCCCCTACACCATTACACCACCACCACCAGCCTGCACAGTGGTAACAAGGCATGATGGAAAAAAAAATAGGGCTCATCAGACTAGGCACCTTCTTCTACTTCTTCAATGTCCAGTTCTGACGCTCGTGTGCCCATTGTAGGCGCTTTCAACGGTGGACAAGGTTTATCATCATAGGCACTCTGATTGTTTATCATCATAGGCACTCACATTCCTCCCATAACCATCATTAAAATTATGTGTGGCTTGTGCCACAGTAGACCTTCTGTTGGCTCGGACCAGACGGGATAGCCTCCGTTGCCCTCATGCATTTGATGAGCTTTGGGCGGCCAAAACCCTGTCAGTTTGTGGTTTGTCCCTCCTCGGACCACTGTTGGTAAATTCTCACCACTGCCGACCGGGAGCCTTGCCGTTTCAGAGATACTCAGACCCAGTTAAAAGTGACCGTAAATACATTTATAATATTACAAGCTATTCTATTCCTCAAAGAATTGTGGGAAAGGAATGATTTCCAGAAAAACATATTAAGCAGCACAACCATTTTCAACATAAATAATAAGAAATTTTACTTAAAAAAATTATTAAAATTAAAATTAAAATTATTTCTGACGGATCATGTGACACTGAAGACTAGTAATGACTGCTGAACATTCAGCTTTGCCATCACAAGAATAGATATATTTAAAAATATATTAAAGGAGAAAACAGTTATTTTATATTGTACTAATATTTCAAAATATATTTGTTTTATTGTATTTTTGGCCAATTATTATTATTATTATTTATTTATTTATAAGTTTGAATGGGGGAAATATTCAGTTAGAACATAATGTATACTATACAGACATTTAACATTTAAATGTTAAAGATTAAAGGGTTTACATTTCTAGCAATAATAGCTACCATAACAAAATAACATCTCTCCCCAGGTCACCTTGTGTTACAAGAACATAACTTAGAGTGTCTAAGAGGGTGGTAAAAAGAAGGAAAAGAAGAGTTATGGATGAGAAAAAGAGGGATAGGGAAAGGAAATGGGAGGATGAATATGTCACAGAGGACGAAAAGAGTGAAAGCGAGGTATGGAGTGTTGAGATAAAATGGAGACGGACACGATCAGAGGGGATATGCTAGCGGTATCTTCCTCGGTCAGACCTGATTGGTAAAGATGAAAGTGGGGTCGATAGTATTGAGGGTTAAAGTTCTCTATTGCACATTTATATACATTGATGAATGAGCCATATTTTATTTATTACCTGCTTTTAGCTCATGGATGGATGAGCTCGGGGATAGCTTCTTCAGGCATAGTCACCTTTTCAGGGACATTTTCTGCGACTGCAAGTCCATTTTTCATCAACCATAAGAGATGTATCACCTCAAAAAAGCCCTTTCTTGACAATTTTTACAGTGGAAGTGATACTAGGTGACTTGTGAATGAATGTGGCCATCCTAGCAATGCTATTCATGGTTAATGCTATCCAATAACATTCCTTTTCATCTATATGATGATATATATTGACTTGGCTCCATATTGCTATTTCAAGTGTTAGACTTTATTTCACATAAGGTAACATGTCAATCTCTCCTTTTCTTTGTGCATTTTTCTGCAGTGGTGTTTGACGACTGTGCTGGAAACGAGGGTGTGGAGTTTGAAGTATCGAACCCAAACTTCCTAATAGACGAGAACCTGAATCTGGTTTCTAGACGAGATGTGACTGACAGCGGAGATGTCATATTTGTCCATGGTGTCAACATTCATGTCGATGACATGGCACAAGTGACCATTATGGGAGCACCGTCCAGATCTCCTCAGACACTCAGGGTAAGCGTTTCTCTGTGTGTTGATTTTGTATATGTGTGTGTGTTTTGTTAAATGGCCTGAAGTTTTCCATCTTGTCATTTTAAATGGTGTTCAATGCTGGAGACATCATATGTCTGGACACCCATGATTCTCTTCTTGCACAACTGGACGTATGCGTCAGTCAGTGTGTCTTTACTGCCATCATATTGACAGACTCCAGCTCAGACTGGAAATTACTCATCATGTCCTGTCATTGTCTCTGTGAGGACAGCCACATATTTCATTCAGAGGAGATCAGTGTCAGAAATTAACTTTTCTTATTAAGGGAGAAAAATTGCCCCCTGGGGCATTTTTATGTTCATAAGGGCATATTTGTCTAACCATATAAAAATGAATCAATTCATTGGGATGAATTGTAAATCTGACCAATTATGGCTCATGAAATTAAATTAGCATTAAATATGCTTTTCTTGGTTTATAATAATTGTGAGTTCAGCAATGATGCATCACATTTATCAGAAGCAATATTAAAGACTTTTACATTGTTACAAAACAATTCAATTTCAAATAAATGCTACTATTTTAACCTTTTTTAACTTTCTAGTCAAAGAATCCACATAAAAGTATCACAGTGTCCATAAAAAATATTAAGCAACACAACCGTCATGCTTTGAGTTATGGTTGCTGAAAATTCAGTTTTGCCATCACAGGAATAAATACAATTTTAAAATAGAAAAGAGTTGTTTTAAATTGTAATGATATTTCACAATATTACAGCTTTACTGTATTTTTCATTAAATAAATGCAGCCTTGAAAACAATCTTAACGACCACAAACTTTTGAAAGGTTGTGTATATGTGTGTGTGTGTGTGTGTGTGTGTGTGTGCAGTCAAACCAAAATGTATTCAGACACCTTCAACATTTTCTCACATTATCACAGTTTATTCGCAATAGTTTGGAAAATGGTAATAAAATATGACAAGAACTCAGAGTTAAACTGTGTCAGAACAAATTCATATTGATAATGTCAGATAACTTTGATTGAAAGGTATGTAATGGATTACAATCAACCAATCAGCTTTCAGCTGTTACATTTAAGTACACAATTAGATAATACCAATTTAGGTCAACCAATTACCAAGTAATGTTTAATTTTGTTCAGTCTGTGGTGTAAAAGGTCACATTAGCAATTAAAGAAAAAACACTTCAGCAAAACATGGTCAGGTCAACGTGTCTGAATAATTTTGGTCCCAAATATTTATCAATTTTACTGGTAGTCCACTTTATGAAGAATTTTTGGGTATAATATGTCAGAGTTTACTTTATTTTGCTATCCTCACTTACATAAATGAACTATAGTGTCCTTCACCCACTAGTAAAAAATTATATCTGGTGTCTGAATAATTTTTGGTTTGACTGTATATGTTTTTTTTTTTTTTTCCAGCAACATCATTTCATTCATATTTTTAAACATGCATTTCAACATTCTCATAGGAACATTTAGGTTGTAGCTGTATTATATTGCATATAGTGCCATAGTGAATGAAAAGCACCTAGCTCCCACCCCTTTGAGATGATAAACTATGAATTATACTCTCAGATGAGATATATAGCATAAGTGAAGTGATTGCTACGTAAGAGAGCTCGGGGAGAACAGCGGCGTGTGAAGAGGCTGAGGCGGGAGCCTGGAAGCTGGGTCATTATGGATCATGCATCCTGTAATCACAGTCAGGCTAAGCCTTCAAAAATAAACCTTGCCCCAACCCACTGGTTTGTTCCCAGCAGAAGACCTCGCATCAGCTAGCGAATGCCGAAGGGAAACGCTTCTTATTGATGCCATATTTGACTTAATGCCCATTTTATTGGATTTTGATTATTGATAAGTGCGAGTGGAAATGGAAAAGGCCTCAGTCTTCTCCAGAGGCTGACGTGATGTAATTCTAGCTGCCGTACAAGCACAGCAAAGGGTGAAGAGAAGGCCTTATGAGAAAAGTGAGAATTCAAGCTATAATTCAGTATTTTACAGAGGATCAATATACAAATTAATGTCATGATTTGTTTTCCTCCCTGGCGTTTCTATGTGTGAATGAGATGGTCTTTCCTTGTGGAACCACCAAATAGAGTGCAAAAAAAAAAAAATGCCGTGAATTTGTAAGACCTTGGCATTTTATACTTTTCAATCTGTATTATACTGAAAAACTGAATGAGGAATAAATATATTGGGTTTTCTCTTTCACAGTCATTTTTCATTTATTCTAAAGAAGAGGATGACCTGGTCACAAGGTTACAGGTCAGAAATCAGTCATGTTTATTGCCGTTACTTGTTTATTGGCCTTTGTGGTGTCTTTAGCCTTGGCCGGGGGTAGTAATGTAATGTTTTTGTGTCATAGCGACTGGTACTTTATGAGTGTTAAGCTGCTTACTCTGCTGAGAAAAAAAAAAAAAGGGTCTTAAACCGGTCTAAGGTTTTAGCTTTTTGCTGGTTTTATCACACAATTTGGAGGAAAAAAGTAAGAATTGCGAGAGAAAATGTCGCAATTTCCTTTTTTTTATTCTGTGGTGGAAACAAGCTTCTATAGACCTCAGTAGTTCCTATGAGAATGTGAGGTTTCACAGGACTGTTGGGATGAATCACTACAGGCATATAATCTGCAAACCCACAGGTTTCTGTCTGGCACTCTGACTCGTCTCTCCATCTGTATAAATGAGAAGTCAGAAATGAGTAATGATACATCCCTATACGATAGTCAGCAGCAGAATGGCAGAACTGACAAGGACGTGGTGCCTCTGTCCACCCTGCGTCTTAATTAATAATGAATCTTGATGACTACAGGAAAAGGATTTTGATCTTTGGTTTTTTGGTTTTTCTGCACTTGCTACCAAGACTGGAAAGGTTATTGGTGTTCGAGAAGTGGTTCTCAACGTTATTGACCCTTACCACTATTAATATTAGCACACACAATTTTATTTTAATTATTTATTTTTTATGTTATTTTATTAGTGAAGTAGAATCAGAGATGTAGAGGTGAGAGAGGGGGAATTAGATTGGGACATGACCTGGGTCAGATATGAACCTGAGTTCCCATAAGCCAACAGCTCATTTTGTGATGTAAAAGTTGCTTGCACTGCAGTTTTGACCAGAAAAGGCAGGTGGTGCATTGTAATGGTTGAGGCTCAGAGCTGTTAACCTACAATTTGCTGGTACAGTTCCATGCAAGGAGGTAACCATGAGCCGTCGGATGATTGCAGGGATTGAAAATAAGCTAAAACATATTAAAACTGCTTAACACACATAATTTATTTGCTAAATGGTAGGAATAATTTCAAAAAACGTAATCTTCAATGCAGCTCAGCGGTGCAATGTACTCTACGGCTGGGAATTATATGCCACTAATCTTTAAGCCCCCCTGTTTCAGTTATTAATGAGAGCTCAAACTAGCTCACAGAGCGGAGAAAGCCGAAGTAGGGATGATTGTAGCTCTGTAATTTATGAACAGGAAACATTAAAGATTCATGACTATCTTCTTTTCAGCTTGTCAGCACGCTCCAGCCAACAGTGTTCATCACTGGCAGAGGAAAGGCATAGTAAACGCATACAACAGGCCTTGCGATGTGGTGCGTTATTCTGTCCTTGAGAATGTGGAGGGGGAAGAGTGGCAAAGGAGTTCATCAAAAACCTCAATGCAGAACTTAATTTTTCCAACAGACAAGGTTCTTAAAGTTCCATCAGTCTCTCTGGTTCTCTCTATCGCTCACTGTGGAGAGTCGATGAGTTGACAGAGATGTTTCATCTTCACCATAATACTGTCACTCTCTCACTTATGCCTCTTACATAGTGGATGAGAATAACATAAACTCCCCTTATTATGGGAGGACATATTGCTTACTTTCTCATGGAAATATGCTCTCAGCCAAGGTGAACTTCACAAATATGATGCTGTTCTGGCATGTAATAGGTGTCAATACAGCGGCTGAAGGACACATAGTAACTTTAAAGCAATCTCTGGAGGTGAGTTTGAATAATTCAAAGATAACATTGCATCTGAAAGAGTTAATGCTACAATAAGCGCCCTTTAATGGGATGGTTCACCCCAAAATGTAATTTACTCAGCCTCATGTCATTCCAAATTACTTATTTTTTCTTTGGAACACAAAAGAAGTTATGCTGAAGAAAGTTGGGGTCCACATCTTCTTTTGTGTTCTATACAGAAGAAAGCTATAAAAGTTTTGATCAACATGAGGGTGAGTAAATGATGACAGAATTTATCTTTTGCGTGAACTATCCCTTTAAGGAGCATGACATTTGAGATCGTTCAGTTCAATAAACAAGAGGTTAATATCAAAGCTGACATTTTAGACACATACTCTAATTTATTTTTGTTCTAGTAATTAAAATAGCTATGTAAAAATAAGCAGCATCAGAGCAATTGCACGACTCTGAGCAACACACAGATTGCTGAATGAATCATTTTGAGTGAATGATTTAATGACTTGCTTGTTATTTCTGAGTGAATTAGTATTTTTGAACATATTTGTAACACAGTTCGTTGTTATGGGAAGAAGGAGGCGGGAACTGGCGAACATTCAACACTTGAATAAATAAACACAAAATGAAAGTAAAGCATGCAGCCCCTCACGGATGGCTGCCACACACACACACATAATAAAACATAAACAAAACACAAAGTAAAGTCCAGGCCTGGTCCTCTCTTGTCCTTCACTGTCGTCGCTCCTCCTTTTATACCTCCGAAGCTCCTCCGTGAGATACAAAGACTGGTGCGGCGAGCATTGATTTCAAACTGTGTTTTTGAGACTGTCTTTCACTGCCGTTTTATAGAGAAAATACTCAGCAATGGTGTTGACTTATGCATTTGCACATGGTTTGTCTGAAAGCATATATAAAATCACCACATAGACATATAAATAACATTAAAAGCTTGATTTTTACCACAGGGGGACTTTAAATGAAAGATTCAGCGACTCACTCCTAAAGGCTTCTTGTCACTTTTTTGAAAATACAGTTAATTACATACTTTACAGATAGAAGGTAATTCTGTTCATTTGATTGTTATTTATTGGTGTTTTATGTTTTGATTGGTTAAAGGCAGGCGTACACTGTGTGAGTTCGGACACTCGGGAGGTCGTGAGATATTGCACATGCTACGAGTCAGTTAACTTGATAATCACGTCAAAGCAGCTGGTACACGGCACGACTGTACTGCACAGCAAGCCGGCGACAATCGCGTGAGCTTTCGAGCTAAACACAGAGACTGGAGCTTTCAATGTTGCAGCTATCTTCGAATAGGAAAAAAAAAAGAAAAAAAAAATAGTGTGCAAATGATTTGTTGAAAAGCAGAGAACAGCAGCCATTCCTTTCAACAAAAACAACCAGAGAGAGGGAGAGAAAGTGTGCATGCGTTTGTGTGTGTGACAGTGTATGGTTGCAGCCACTGAGCTATAGCTTAATAATATTCAAATTTAGCCTATGTGACGTGGTTGTGTATGATTTGGTAATAGGGAACAGCCTATACACTGTTGAAAATTGGGCCGAATTTCAAAATCCAACATGTTTAAAAATTATCGGGAGGTTGTGAGGTGCTCGTAACGTGCTCAGCTCGTCTCGTTATTCCTCTCATACACTGCGAGCTGCGACCATACGAGCATCAACGATTTCTACGCGAGAAAAAACGCCTGCGAGCTCGAACGATAGCAAAAATATAAGATTAAAAAAATGAGTGATAAGTCTCACAATAAACTCATTATTAAAAACTTCCCTCAATAACAAAAGACTTAAAACTAATGTAAAATAAATTGCTCAGATTCTGATTGGATGAATCACATTCAAAGGTGCACAATATATACATAAACATTAGTTTGCTCCATCTATGAGTGTGGGTATTGGATATGGCCAGGCTATGATGATGCATTGCATTACCTGGCCACGAATGCTGGGTCAGAGCAACGCAAACAAATGACATCATTCCGTTCATTCCATTCCACCTTTGTTCGCTCTGTCATCCTGACAGCCTTTGGGCTCCAGCAGCAACGAATCTCCAGCCTCTCACATTCCCTATCATTCCACTGCTGCTATGCCTGACCAAAGACATCCAGCAAGGACAGAATGCTCTGTGCTTCCAATGTGAATGGAAAGTTTGTGACCGCACCCCAACCATTTCCAGCCTAACAAAAAATGACATACGAGTAGGACATAATAAATAGCTTGTCAGGGGTATCTCTCTGTCTTTGGAGTACTTGTTTAGCAGGTTGGACTTTGGAGGAGAGGAGCAGAAGACACGGAGAGATAAACAAACAAAAATAGAAATAGATAGAAGCATAAAAATGACTGGATTGGCAAAAAGTGCCTCCTTTGTGCTTGTTCAGCCTTGACAAACTATGTATGCAGTCACTGTAGATGCTGTTTTCCAGTTGCTACTAGGCGACATTCTTTTTTTTTTGTCCTCCCTCTTTCTCCCTCCCCCTCGTTCTTGTCTTGTAATGCAGCTCAGATAGGTTCACTGTTGTAATGAGTTCAGATGCATGCTGGGATCTGTGTGGCGGCGTGCTGTCGCCGTGTCCTCAGCTTCAAGTCAGCTGAAAGGTTTCTAAAGCCTTTCTGAACAAACAGAGATACACAGATTTCTTTTCATTCTGTTTACTATAAAGCAAATTATGACTATTAATATACCGCATTTGCTCTGATAACAGAATTCATCTCTGTGTTTATCGGCGCTTCTTTTGCTCATGACAGCAGGATGGTGAAAACAATTCCCTCAATAAAGGGAGTTTTTGGAGAGAAACAGTGGTGTGTATCTGCTAATGACATCAAAACAACAGGAGCCTGCAATAATTCATTTCAAGAACAGATTTTTATTACTAAAATGAAATGCTATTAAGACTTATCCATTGGGATTTATGATAAATGTTTAATTTTTGCAGGGAAATATCCTGAAAAAGTCACTAATCAATCGTGATATCAGGCTGGAAAGTACTCAAGACATTTTCCTCACATTAATAGCCCAGGCTGTCCCCAGAGATGGTGGTGTGATGTATCCGTCTGGCAAATGGAATCTTCTGTCCAGTCAGATCAAGATGGGCCATTTAGGTTCTAATGTGATTTGCTAATGTACTTTTATTTTATAAAAGTGTTTGGCCATTCATATTTAATGCTGTACTGTAGTCAGCTAAAATTGTATTTTTATTTTTTGTAATACCGAAACCTTGAAATGTTTATGAATACTGACTGGTTTCCTGGTTAGGAACAAGGTGGTCTGTAATGCCTCGTAAAATCTAAAAATATATAATTATATAATGTAAATGTATTTGTCTATTTTTCCAGTTAAATGTCAAAAAAATTATTGAAACAAGATACATTTATTTGAGAAGCAACACTACATAAAATATTAAGACTTATTTTCAGAAAATGTATCTTTACAATACAGTGAATGTTTCCCCCCACTTATTGTAAGAATAAACAAGCTAACAATATTTATTGATTTAGCAGACAAAATGCACTTATATTCAAGATACTACTTAAGAAAACAAGTCTTAATGTCTCATGCAGTGTTGCTTCTCAAGTGCAATTATCATTTAGTTATATATTTTTACTGAAAAAAGAAACAAAAGGCTAATTAATAAGTTTTTTTTATTTTTATTTTTTTTATCCTGAACTGACTTTGAAAGCAACAGACAAGTAATATTTTACAAAGTCTGAAGTATTTTTATTTAATTAATTATCTACCATTCAAACATTTGAGGTCAGTAAGTTTTTCTTTTTCAAATAAAATATATTTAAAAAATGACAATAAAGGCATTTACTGTATGATGTTACACTAGTTTTCTATTTCTCATTACTCTTTTTTGCAACTTTATTTATCAAATTAAAAATATTTAGCAGCACAATGGTTTTTCAACTTTGCTGATAATAAGAAATGTTTCTCAAGCACCAAAATAAGCATGTTAGAATTATTTCTGAAGGATCATGTGACTTAAGACTGGCGTAATGATGCTAAAAATGTAGCTTTGTCATCATAAAAATTAATTACATTTCAAAATGTATTAAAATAGAAAACAATTATGTAAAATTCTTATTACTTCACAATATTACAGTTTTTTTTTGCCATATTTTTGATCAATTTTTAATCTTGGTGAGCATAACAGAAGTCTTTCAAGAACATTAAAAAAAAATTACCGACCCCAAACGTTTGAATGGTAGAGTATTTAAACAATGGGCCCTATCATACACCCGGCACCAGGGCGGTGCACGGGGGGTGGCCCGGTGGCTAGAGTCACTGCCCCTCTGCCCTCATCGGCTGAGGTGCCACTCTTGCCCCCCTTCCCTCCCTCACCCCCAGAGTATTGGAGAATTTCCCATAAAAGCGTTCTTTTCCGCTAAAAATCCACTAATTCCGTAAATCCGTGTTTTCCCGTTCGCTCCTCAGCATTGCTCACAGTCTGTGGTTGTGCCTGCTTTCTGTGGAGATACCAGTTCCCGAATGTTGTCCCATTAACAGGTCGATTAAACTACAATCCACATTACAGACAGTGGACAGCGAAATTAGTAATTTGGTAGTTTGTTTTTGTATTTGTGTCGGTAATGTTTTGCTCCTGGTCTTCTAATAGTTCTTACAACTTGTGCAAAATATCCACGTTCTTGGAAGATAATTAATTGTCTAATCAAATTATTGTACCTGATCTGATCTAATATAAATAACACCACATTTGCTGTTGTCGGCACACTTTGTAGACAAAAAACAATGACTTTACAAAAAAGAAGACGGAGTGAGAAAGAGCAAAGGGAGGCTAAAGCCCGTTCAACATTGCAAACATGGATTCAAAGCTCCAGCATGCCAGTGGGTAAATCATCATATAGAATATTTAGTTTGTCACACTTTAACTCCTGTAAAGTATATTTCCCATTATAATCAATTGTCTAAGTTAATGCTAGTATATAACATACATAATAGGCTATTTATGATATTTTATTTTAAGACCATATTAATAGTATACACAATTAAAAAAGGTAATATACTATAAATGTTCTAAATGAGTTGTATCATAGTAGGGTACAATGGGGCTAAAGGCACACCCTAAGAAAAATGTGATTTTTAATCATGCAAGTTAATGCTTGTACAAAAAAATCTCTTTAGCAAAGTTTGTACTATTTTCTGTTTATTTTGATCAATAAAAGAATTCATTATTGTTCAATAAATATTAAAATATGTTAATATAAAAATATATTTAAAAAATATAGTCTTTTTAAAGCAAAGACTCTGGAAGCACTGAATGAGATCACATAATACTTTACAGTAGTAGCCTAACAAATACATATATTTTTCTTATATGATATGATTATCATATTTTTAAATCTAATGGTTTCATTATAAATATAATGATCATCTCTGAGGTGCACAACCAACTTAATATTTGATATTTCCCATCTGAATCTAACCATGTCATGTCAACAAATGGAAAAGTCAGCTAACTATTATCATGTTAATTATTGTGCCTTTTACCACAAATACCATACTTTTACATAATCTTCCGTTGTTGAAAAACTGTTGCTTTATTTACTTTAAACAAAACTGAAAATCATTAAGAAGACCTTTGTCTAAAAATATTCTCAATAATTTTAGCAATTCTCATTTGCTACATAAATCTACAACATTTTGAAAAACATTAAATATGAGATCAAATTAGTGCAGAATCAACTTTTTGGAAGCATAATTACATTAACATAAATTTAATTAGTTGAAATTGAATTGTATTTAAAATATGATTGTAAAAGGTTTAATGATACTCAACCCCCTTATAGTGCCCCTTTCTCTGGGCTCCGTGCAGGGGACGGAGTCCTCTCTGGGCTCCGTGCAGGGGACGGAGCCCTCTCTGGGCTCCGTGCAGGGGACGGAGCCCTCTCTGGGCTCCGTGCAGGGGACGGAGCCCTCTCTGGGCTCCGTGCAGGGGACGGAGTCCTCTCTGGGCTCCGTGCAGGGGACGGAGCCCTCTCTGGGCTCCGTGCAGGGGACAGAGTCCTCTCTGTCTCTGGACTCGAGACAGGAGAAGGAGCCCTCTCTGGACGCTGGTCAGTGGCTGGAGCCCTCTCTGGACGCTGGTCAGTGGCTGGAGCCCTCTCTGGACGCTGGTCAGAGACAGGGAACATCACTGGGCTCTGGACAGACTAAGATTAGATTAGATTCAACTTTATTGTCATTACACAAGTACAGGTACGAGGCAACGAAATGCAGTTTGGGTCTAACCAGAAGTGCAATAGCAGCAAGTGCAGGACATGAATATGTACTGAATAAATATAAATATAAAGATGGCTATTACTATAAATAGAATTTACAGATAGATATGTATAGAATATAATATACAGATGGATGTTGCTATAAACAGTTTGCAGATAGATATATACTGAACAGAATTTACAGATAGATATGTACTGAATATATATATACAGATGGCTATTATTGTAAACAGAATTTACAGATAGATAGATATATACTGAATGTAATATACGGATGGATATTACTATAAACAGAATTTACAGGGTAGATATGTACTGAATATATATACAGATGGCTATTACTATAAGCAGAATTTACAGATAGATGTATATAATGATATGTTAGGCTAAGATGGGCAGTATAGCAATGAACGATATAGTGCAAATGAGCATATTTTAGTAAGGTAGTAGTGCAAGATGCATATATGAACAGGTGTTACTGTAGTAACAGTCGATAGTGCAAATGAGCATATTCCAGTTAGGTAAGTAGTGCAAGATGCATATATGTACAGGGGTTACTGTAATAAACAGTCGATAGTGCAAATGAGCATACAGTAGTGCAAATAACAAGTGAAGGCAGATGTGAGGGGGAGAGGAGGGTTATCAGTATATAGGGGGAGTGGGATCAACGAGGGTTAGAGTTCAATATGGAGACAGTTCTGGGAAAAAAACTGTTCTTAAGTCTGCTGGTCCTGGTCCGGAGGCACCTGAAACGCCTACCAGAGGGCAGGAGAGAAAACAGTTTGTGGGCTGGGTGAGAGGAGTCCTTAAGGATGCTGCGAGCTCGATGCAGACAGCGTTTCCTCTGGATGTGGTCGATGGCAGGTAGTGGAGTCCCTGTGATGCGCTGGGCGGTTTTCACCACCCGCTGTAGTGCCTTGCGCTCTGCAGCAGAGCAGCTCCCATACCATACTGTAACACAGTTGGTCAGGATGCTTTCTATTGCGCAGCGATAGAAGTTCACCAGTATAGCCGAGGATAGCTGATTCTTCCTCAGTGTCCTCAGGAAGAAAAGACGCTGGTGAGCCTTCTTGACCAGGCTGGAGGTGTTAGTTGTCCAGGACATGTCCGCCGAGATGTGGATCCCCAGGAACTTGAAACTGGAGACACGCTCAACAGCCGTTCCATTGATGTGGATGGTGTCGTGTGTGCCTCTTGCCTCTTTCCTGAAGTCCACGATGAGTTCTTTTGTTTTGGTGGTGTTGAGGAGCAGATTATTTTCAGTGCACCATGTGGCCAGGTGCTGGATCTCCTCCCTATAGGCGGTCTCATCGTTGTTGCTGATGAGTCCAATCACCGTAGTGTCGTCCGCAAACTTGATGATGGAATTAGATCCATACACAGGCTTGCAATCGGAGGTGAAGAGGGAGTAGAGAAATGGGCTTAGCACACAGCCCTGTGGTACGCCAGTATTGAGTGTGGTGGAGGTGGAGTAGGTGGAGCCTGATCGAACATTCTGGGGTCTGTTGGTCAGGAAGTCCAATATCCAGTTGCACATTGAGGTGTTGATGCCCAGGTCTCCAAGTTTGGCTATTAACTTGGTTGGGATGACAGTGTTGAATGCTGAGCTGAAGTCAACAAACAGCATACGTGCATACGTGTTCTTATTGTCCAGATGTGTAAGCACAGAGTGCAGTGCCAAGGAGACTGCATCCTCTGTGCTCCTATTGCTATGGTAGGCAAACTGGTGTGAGTCCAATGTGGATGGTAGAGATTCTTTTAGATGTGCCAAGACCAACCGCTCAAAGCACTTCATAACGATGGGTGTGAGTGCTACAGGGCGGTAGTCGTTAAGGCACCTCGGGCTAGAGTGTTTTGGTACTGGCACAATGGAAGTGCATTTAAAGCATGTTGGTATGGTTTCTTGGGCAAGAGACAAGTTGAAAATGTCTGTAAAAACCCCAGCGAGCTGTTCTGCACATGCCCTGAGTACTCGTCCAGGGATGTTGTCTGGTCCAGCAGCCTTGTGCGGGCTGATTCGACCCAGTGCATTGCAGACGTCTGTGGAGGAGAGTGTGATTGGCGGGTGGTCAGCAGAGGGTTTGGCCTTGGTGGCAGTTTCTCTGTTGTCTCTTTCAAAGCGAGCATAAAAGTAATTTAGCTCGTTCAGGAAGTTGATGTCAGTGGCTGCGGGGGTGGAGTGGGTGGGTTTGTAGTCACTGATGGCCTGAATGCCCTGCCACATGCGTCGAGGGTCAAAGTTGGAAAAGTGTCCCTCTATCTTTAGCTTGTAGCAGTGCTTGGCCTCTTTGATGCCCCTCTTCAGGTTTGCTCTGGATGTGCTGTAGGCTTGTGCATCTCCTGATCTGAAGGCAGCATTGCGTGTCTTCAACAGGAGTCGTACTTCCCTGTTCATCCATGGCTTCTGATTAGGGTATGTGGTGATCTGCTTCTGGGTTGTAACACTGTCAGTGGTGGTGTTGATATAATCCAGTACAGAGGAGGTGTAGCAGTCAATGTCTGTGTGAGAGCCACTGGTGGCTTGGGAAGCAAACATACTCCAGTCTGTGTGTAGAAACCTTTCCTGGAGTATGAGATCTGCCCCCTCAGGCCACACCTTGATGGTCTTCACTGATGGCTTCACACGGTTGATGAGGGGTGCATATTTGGGGGTGAGGAACAAAGAAAGGTGATCTGACTGTCCCAGGTGGGGGAGGGGTGTCGCAACGTAAGCTCCAGCCATGTTTGTGTAAACATGGTCTAAAGTTTTGTTTCCTCTGGTGTGACAGGAAACATGCTGGTGAAATTTCGGTAGCACTGACTTTAAGTTTGAATGATTAAAATCACCAGCAACAATAAACGCAGCTTCTGGGTGAACAGTCTGTTGTTTACTGATGGCTGTGTGAAGTTCTTTCATAGCAAGCTTAGCATCAGCATCCGGGGGAATATAGGCTGCAGTTATAATGGTGGAAGTGAACTCCCGCGGTAGATAAAACGGTCTACATTTAACCATGAGAAACTCAAGGTTAGCTGAACAATGTCTCCCAACAATAGCAGAGTTTGTGCACCAAGCTTTGTTAATGTAAATGCACAATCCACCACCTCTGGTCTTACCGGAGCCATCTAATGTTCTATCTGCCCGGAGTGTGTGGCGTCCCGCTAGCTCAATAGCGTTGTCCGGTATTCCGCTGTTTAACCATGTTTCCGTGAATATTAAGACGTTACAGTTCAAAAGTCTCTTGCTGTGTGTGATACTGAGTCGAATCTCCTCCATTTTGTTCACCAGCGACCGTACATTGGCAAGGAAAATGCTGGGTAAAGAGAGCCGGTGTGGTGTTAGCTTTAGCTTAGCTCTTAGTCCTCCGCGCTTCCCCCGCCTTTGTTTACGATCTCGACGCCGCCTGCGAGCACTTCCGCCTGGACGGGTAGAGTGCATAGCATCGGGTGTTCTGGTGATCTCAGGAAGGAGTCGAAGGTTGTCCATAAAACTGTCGGAAATTCGCAAACCAATATCCAAAAGCTCACATCGGGTGTACGATGTAAAGGCACAACTGTTCTGCATGAACAGACCCGAAATGAGCAAGAAATATACCGCAACATTGCAGAATCTGGAGAGACCCCGAGCCTCGCGATGTACTCGCGCCGCCATCATGGGTTCAAGTGTCGCTGGGCTCTGGGCACAGGTAGAAAGCCTAGATGTGATAGCCATCCTGGCTGAAATCCTCTCAGCAAGGACGCCAGCGGCTCGCACCGAGCAAAACGCCCTGTCTTCCAGCCTCGATCCCAGTCTCCCATACCTCTTGGTAGGCCCAGAATGCTGGTCAATGGCAGGAGCCACCACCGGACTTGGGACAACCGGACTAGGGACCACTGGACTTGGGACCACCGTACTCGGGATCACAGGACTCGGGAGAGCGGCAGGGACCCTCCTCCTCCTGTGCTTACGAGAGCGAGGTGACATGGCGACAATTGCTACAGCTTCACTAGCCGTCTCTGGAGGTACTGTAGCACCTTCGGCCGCCTTGGGAGGAGCTGCAGTATCTCTGGCTGCCTTCTCCACCTGGCGAGCGAGATAGTCCACTGCAGCTTCAAAGGATATGAACTCCAATCCTCTCATCACCAGCCAATCAACAGGTTCATCCAGGGCATAATTAAAAAGGTCCTTGAGAGCCCCCTCGTTGAGCTCTAGACCCTCCGCCCTCTGCTGAATTGTACAGCAAATCTTCTTATATCCGCCCCTTGCTGACAGAGGGAACATAAGGCCTCAAACTGGAGTATGCGTTGGTAACGAAGGCACGGGACAGTGGGAGCTGGTGGATGAGGCAAATCCTTCTTCCGCTGAGTCCTCATCTTGGCTGGATCATTATGTCAGGGATCATTAAGGAAAATGGGAGTGAGGACTCAATTGCAGGAAGGTGAAGCATTTATTAACAGTAAAATAAAACAAACACAAATGAACTCCCAAGAGGGTGAAAAACCAAACCATAAATACCAAAACACTGGGGGCCAGAACATAAAACACAACAGGGCGCAGACGACATCCAACAACGATCCAGCACAGGACTGAAGACACAAGGAGGTTAAATAGGGGACAAACAAGGCAGGTAATGAGGGAGAACAGGTGGGGCAAATTAACCAATAATCAGGTAACAAGATGGGCGGGGTTGACAATAGACCAGAGACATGACATCAGACCAAACATGACAAACACAAGCACATGACTAGAAATGACAACAACACCACATGTGCTTACACAGGACAAGACAGACATGTGACACACTGCCCCTCAAAATGCCCTGCCCGGCCATGCATTTGAGCCCATTTGTGCTGGTCTAAAAAAACGAGGTGTGTTCAGGCGCATTGTTGGCGCGTTGCTATTTTGAGGCAAATGAAAACTACTGCACCATTGACCAACTGAAACCTGGTCTAAAGTCAATGGAGCAGTATTTTTTTGTGTTATTTAAAGGCCGTGTTAGTAATATGTGCCTATATGTGTGTGCACAACACACGTACACTCTGCTTATTAAACACACAGGGCACTGCAGCAGCACACAAACATTTTTAAATATTAAAAATAAAAGGATTCCTCTCTGGAGAAGCGTTCAGTCTTTCTGCTTGCAAATTCCACCATGTAAATAGCGAATCCACCATGGTGCGAGCGCAACTGGCTTTTAAAGGGAATGGGAGATAAGACTCTAATTTGGTTTCTTGCATATTACGCCCAAAACATACCCATTACTCATTAAGAGAATAAGGACAATCATCAGTCATCAAAAAACATTATAGGGCCATTTACTCATGCCACATGGCCGCCTAGGACCAGCGGGATCTTGCATGGGTCGCTGCCACCATGCTAATCTATTCCGTTTCACCCTGCTGTCAATGCTGAGTGACAAATATAATTTGTGCTGCCATCTAATTGCCCTTAGGGGCTCTAATTGCACCAGTGTTGACAAAGGAAAGAGAATAGAACAGAATGGCAAAGAAGAAAGAACAAATCAGAGCGGGTAACATGAGAGGCTAATTATCTGGTTTATTGAATTGAGATGCTAATAAACTGGAGATGATCACATGGAAGCCTGATCCCACATAAAACCAAACACATTTACTGCATTTATATACCTTACATAGGATGAAATCTGTGGCTCAAATTGCACGTTCTGTATCTTAAAATCAGTACGCTCTGGAACTGTTGTCAAATGTTTTCTGTAATGACCTCCTACACGGTTCTAATTTAATGTCTCTCATATCACTCTGTGCTCCTAAAATTATTTGAACTTAAATCAATATTTCATGTCTATGTATTTACTTATTTGGTGAGTTGCCTCATAATAAGCTGGATAATGTACAGTTAGGCAGTCATTATCACAAAATAAACCCCATCAGGCTGACAAGAGTAATATTTTTTTGTGATAATGACCAGCTGACTGTACACTATTCCTTATACAGTATAATGTCTCTTTTTCTGTCACTGTTTTTCTCTTTATGACTTAGTCTCAACTAAATTACATTTTAGAGCCAAAGAATGAATGCTTAGAATGAATTTGCTTAAAGTTTCTGAAATGGGATGTGGTTGTCAATTAAGCTTCTATCTAAATAAGGGAAGCAATGGCAGGGAAGGTGGGAAACCACAGAGACCACAGAACTGCCCAAATGACCACTTTTAATGACTTTAGTAAGAGCACTGTGTGGCTCGTTTGTATCGATGTGTTCACCAGAGTTTTCTATTAGCGCTATCAGATGTCTACATAGTTCAGTAACTCTCCTGTATATAATAGGATGTATTATGGCTGTTTTTCTATCCATTATATGGAAGTGTACACTGAAGAGTTTGTAGTGTCCTTCATGAAGGGATTTACATTGATTTTATGAAGTATTCATAACATTATGGGACTAATGTGGTGTATAATAGCGTAGTGGTTAAATATCTGGGATGGCAACAGAAAGGTTGTAGGTTAAAACTCTCCAAGGAGTGATTTATGATCCATCACCATTGTCACCTTGAGCAAAATACCTAGCACAATGGATGTTCCTTGAATAAAGCAATCAGCTAAATGTCCTTTTTAGCAAAAAGATGACCTAATATTTGGTGTAAAAGTACAAGACCTTATAAGACCTCACATTTCAACTATTTTTGCTTCTTGTCTGTGCTGTGATTTAGGAGATCCTGGGTCTGTCAGACATAATGCCATACCGATCCAAAAGATCCCTGCTGGTGCCCCCCATGTTTGTTCCAGAGAACCAGCGAGCCCCCTTTCCCAGGTCTATTGGAAAGGTAAGAACTTTAACTTATTGCTACTAATGTGCATTGCCACTGTGATCTTGGTCAACCATAGTTTTGCAGTGTGGACTCTATCAGTGTGACAGTGCTACTTGATGGTTTAGATAAGCCGTTCTTTGGTTTTCAACTGTGACAAAGAAAGGTTTATGATTCATAAACAAGGTAGTATTCACAAATGAACAATTTTTTTTATGTATTTTGAAGCCTAAATACAATCCTCGGAAATAAAAACTAAAAAACTAAAGTTAGGCTATAAATTAACTACGTTATGGTCACCCAGTGTTGGGGAAAGTTACTTTGAAAAGTAATGCATTACAGTAGTGCGTTACTCCCTAAAAAAGTAACTAATTGCGTTACTTAGTTACTTTTTATAGAAATTAAAGTTACATTACTTTTGCGTTACTTTTTCTTACCTGGACTGGGCTTGCTTGTTTGTTTTTTAATAACAACAACATTTTTTGGCAAATATAAAGGTCAGTAGCAAAGACATTGGTTAATAAAGTGAGATTAAATACATAAAGCATATTTGTGTAATTTTATATATTTAATTATTGTGGTGTGCTTAATATTCTGAGTTTGCATTTCACTGTTTTTATTAAATTCTCTTTTTTTTTTGCAAGTGAGATGAATAAATGCCTGCTCACATTTAGTCTAGAACTACAATAACCAACTAATTGTGTTACTTAGTTACTTTTGATGGAAAGTAATGTGCTAGATTACTTTTGCGTTACTTTTTCCTCACCTTGGATGGGCTTGCTTTTTTGTTTTTTATTAACAAAAAAATCCAAAAGTTCTAATTTTGGCAAAAGTAATGGTCCTTTTACACCAAAAGTGAAATGAGTAAGCCTCAGGCTGAAGGAAATACACACCTGTACAGTAGAGGATACAGCTCACATAAACCTTTCAGCTGTGCTGTCATTCTGGATTTCAAAAGAATAGGACACAGGAGAAGAAAGTTCAACACTCTTACTTCAGCAAAAAAAAAAAAAAGAAAGAAAGAAAGTGAGACACATAAAGTGAGATTAAATACATGAAGTATATTTGTGTTATTTAACATATTTAAATATTGCAGGTTTGCATAATATTCTGAGTTTGCATTTGACTGTTTTTATTCATTTAAAAGAATATCTGTTTTTGTGCAAGTGAGATGAGTAAATGTCAGCTCACATTCAGTCTATAACTACAATAACCATCATGTTTACACAGCGCACACAACACCTCTGCTTCTCACTCCCGAAGCCTCTCAACATGGGGACAAGAGAGATGTCAGTCAATAAAGGGGAAAACAAAGTAACTTGAGTAACTTGTTTGTAAAAAGTAACTTTACTAGTTACTTGAACAAGTAATCTGATTACATAACTTGCGTTACTTGTAATGCAATACCCCCAACACTGGATATCACTGATGTATTGTCATAGAAAAAAAGATGAAAATATAGTTAAACAAAAATAACACACACATTGACATTGGGACGATGGAACCAAAGTGAAAAAATTGTTCCCATTCAGTCGGTCACTCTCGACGCCACGTCGGAGTACCGACGAATAGGAATCTCGCTAGCGAGAGCCAATCTACTTCGAGTGTAACTAAACGAGCCAATGCACATTGGCATGCAATGATTGCACCAGCTGCTCATGCCACTCAGTGTGGGTATAAATGAGGCACAGGTGCTTGCATCAAATTAGCTTTTTGCTTCGGAGCCGAGTGGTGGATGGTTTGTCCAATCACAATCACTCTCTACAAAGCATGTGTTAACATAACAGTCAAGCTCTTCGGATGGACCTCTCCTCGTTTGATGTTGGAGTGACGGCACTGCAGCGGGGTCGATTTTCTCTCTTTTTCTATTTTGTTTTATGGAACTGCTGTTCTCACAGCTTGTTCGGTGCGCTGTAAAGAGCGCTGAAAAGCCGTTTTCACAGCTGGTAAGAGATCGCCTTCTATGAGAGAGAGAGAGCGCATGACAGGCTGCACTTTTTCCCTGTCTGTGTCGCCGCGACTATCCCCCTGTGTGCTTCAGCACTGCGGAGTGCAGTTTCCCTAGAAGAGCTACACAGATAGAGCTTGCGTCTTTTTAAAGATGACAATTTTATCTGTGTGTTTCTGGTTGCGGTTGTTTCCTGTCCTCACTGACGGCCACGAGCACTGTTTCACATGTCTGGGCGTATGCATGCTGAGACGGTGTTCGTGGGTGGTTCACGTTTTCTAATGAGAACATGACCACGTCGGCACGCCGGTCGCGACTCTTCTTTCTCCGGGAAGCTTGAGTCCCCTTTGTTGTTGGCCAGTCGTCGCTCGTGTGTAAAAGCACAGCCGGGGTCGGCTTGACACTCTGGGAGACCGCGGAGATCAGCGAGAGCTGCCCGCCAGGGAAACCCAGAGGGACCTCACGCTTCTCTACGTGTTGTGTGCCGTCGAGTGCCGGGCTGCACTCGCCACTCTAGGTGCACTGTCCCCTTGCCTATTTCCCGTTGTAGCGCCCTCCCTGGTGGCCAACAGGAGAGGTCTACTTCAGTGAAATCGCTGGGGTGACCTGAGGAGTGGAGGGCTTCTCCTTCGGGGAACCAACCCCCTAGGGCCCCTCCCCCTCTAGCGCACTGCAAGCTGTGCAGCTTCTGGATGGAACTGCTGGTCTTTCTTATGGAGGAACCTAGCATTTCATTCGGGGCTCCAGCTGAGGATCAGATGTCAATCGCTGCATCGGAGAGAGGGCTGTTGTTCTCTGGGAATGAGGATGATGCTGAGCCCACTGTAATGGTGTTACAGCCATGCTTTCCCGGGATCTTTCCCGGATGTGCATGGAAAACTTGGCAGTATGGAACTACTTTGGCGCCATAGATATGGAACGCCAGGGGGGCCAAAACTGCATACGTTTTTCCTCTCTCACTACCCTCAACGGTGGGGTGGCTGTGCGCAGACCAGCTCCGCCCTGCACTTTTAATGCACGAGGGTAGTTCTGAGTCGGGGTTGAGCTGCGCATGTTGACTAACCGTGATCAAAGTCACGGCGCAGGCCCTCGGCCAGACGATGTCCACCTCGGTGGTCCAGAAACGCCCCCCGGCTTGCCTTGCTGAGGTGTGAGTGGTCGTCAAAGTGCGCTTTCTCGATGCTCCCATCTCACAAGGTGGCCTTTTCGGCGACACTGTTGAGAACTGGGCCCAGCAGTTCTTCGCAGTCGGTAGCAGGCTGAGGCAATCAAGAGCCTCGTGGGCCGCCCCTCAGTCTGCTCGTCGCCAAAGGCGTCGTCCCCTGCAAAAAAAATAAAAACTTTGGCACAGCCTGCTCTACTGTGTCCGCCGCAGGAAGGCGACGCCACCCGGGTGACCTGGAGATGGGCGGGGCTGCTCTTCCCCGGAGGAGGGCCGGGCAGAGAATCTTTTGAGTCAAAATTCTGTTCTGCCGCTGGTGTCACAACCAGTGGTACCCAAATTCTCTCTCAAAAAAAAAAGAGCAGTTCCTTTATCTCTGGGTCCCAAGGGGGTTCGGAGAGCTGTGGACGGTCCAACGCCGGACCACACTCATCCTCCTCCTTCGCCAGCGGGCAGCAGTGGACGGTTGGAGGACGCAACCAAGCCTTCTCACGTACCCTCTGCCCACTCGTGGAATCAGGTAAATGTTGCACAGCACACTCACACCCCGCTGCGGGCTGCCTCCACGAGACAGCTGCCCCAGCCCTGTACCTGCATTCCACCTCGCTGCCCCACGGTGGGTACGACAGTGGTCCCTTTGGTCCCGCTTGCACGGTCTCTGCGAGCCTGGCTAGCACTCCCCAGTCCGTCTCGCTGGCTCATCCAGACCATCAGGCTCAGCTATGCGATTCAGTTCGCCCGGCGCCCTCCCAGGTTCAAGGGCGTCCGCTTCACTTTGGTGAATGCCGCAGATGCCCATGTCCTGCGTGCAGAGATCGCAGTCCTACTGGCGAAGGACGCGATAGAGCCGGTCCCTCCAGCCGATATGAAGACATGCTTCTACAGCCCGTACTTCATTGGACCCAAGAATTCCGGTGGGTTAAATTACGGCCAATCTTGGACCTGCGAGTCCTGAATTGGAGCCTCCACAAGCTACCGTTCAAGGGGGCCCTTGTACCCATGAGAGAACAGGGCGTTCGCATCCTCAACTATCTTGACGACTGGCTCATTCTAGCACAGTCCAGGGATCAGTTGTGCGAACACAGGGAACTGGTGCTCAGACACCTCAGCCAGTTGGGTCTTCGGGTCAACTGGGAAAAGAGCAAACTCGCCCCCGTGCAGAGTATCTCTTTTCTCAGTATGGAGTTAGATTCGGTTGAACGGACAGCACGCCTCACAGAGGGCATATGGCAGCCGCAGCGGCAGTAACACTGCTCGGCCTGCTTCATATGAGACCGCTTCAGCATTGGCTACATGGCCAAGTCCCGAGATGGGCGTGGCAACGCGGCACTCACCGGGTGAGCATCACACCGGCCTGCCGCCAATCCTTTAGCCCATGGTCAGACCCCTCATTCCTTCGGGCTGGAGTGCCCCTGGAACAGGTGTCCAGGCATGCTGTGGTCTTCACAGTTTGCCTCTGCCATGGGCTGGGGAGCCACGTACAACGGGCATGCAGTGTCAGGGGTTTGGAAGGGCCCGCACCTGCATTGGCACATCAACTGCCTCTAGCAGTGCATCTTGCTCTGAGCCGCCTCAAAAGGCTGTTACGGGGCAAAGATGTACTGGTCCGCACGGACAACACTGCGACCGTTGCGTATATCAACCGACAGGGTGGTCTGCGCTCCCGTCGCATGTCGCAACTCGCCCGCCATCTCCTCCTCTGGAGTCAGAAGTGTCTGAGGTCGCTTCGGGCCATTCATGTCCCTGGTGTAAGCAACCGTGTGGCCGACGAGCTTTCACGAGCTGCGCTCCCAGGGGAATGGCGACTCCACCCCCAGGTAGTTCAGCTGATTTGGAGACAGTTCGGGGTGGCACAGGTAGACCTGTTTGCCTCCCCAGAAACGTCCCACTGCCAGTGGTTCTATTCGCTGACCGAGGGTACACTCGGCACGGATGCACTTGCGCACAGCTGGCCCCAGGGGCTGCGCAAATATGTGTTTCCCCCAGTGAGCCTACTTGCACAGACTCTGTGCAAGGTCAGGGAGGACGAGGAGCAGGTCCTGCTGGTGGCGCCATATTGGCCCAACCGGACTTGGTTCCCAGAACTCATACTCCTCACAACAGCCCCCCCTGGCCGATTCCTCTGAGGAAGGACCTTCTGACTCAAAGACGGGGCACCCTGTGGCACCCGCGTCCAGACCTGTGGAAGCTTCATGTCTGGCCCCTGGACGGGACACGGAGGTTCTAGGTGACTTACCCCAAGAGGTAGTTAACACCATCACTTCGGCACGAGCGCCGTCTACAAGACAGGCTTATGCTTGAAGTGGAACCTGTTAGTCGAGTGGTGTTCTTCTCGCCGAGAAGGCCCCCGAAGATGTTCGATTGCGTCTGTGCTTTCCTTCCTACAACATGGGTTGGAGCGTAGGCTGTCGCTCTCCACCCTCAAAGTTTATGTTGCTGCGATATCCGCCATCTTGTAGATGGTAAGTTGGTGGGGAAGCACGACCTGATTGTCAGGTTCCTTGGGGGGGCGAGACGGTTAAATCCTCCTCGACCCCCCCTCCATACCCTCTTGGGATCTTGCTCTGGTGCTCCGAGCACTTCAGAATGCCCCATTTGAGCCTTTACAGTCAGCAGAGCTAAAGATTCTGTCTATGAAGACTTTGCTGTTGGCTGCATTGGCCTCCATCAAGAGGGTAGGGGACCTGCAGGCATTTTCGGTCGACAAATTGTGCCTAGAGTTCGGCCGGGTGACACCCACGTGGTACTGAGACCCCGGCCTGTGTGCCCAAGGTTCCTACCACTCCCTTCAGGGACCAGGTGGTGAACCTGCAAGTGCTGCCCCTGGAGGAGGCAGACCCAGCCTTAGCTTTGCTCTGTCCCGTCCGCGCTCTGCGGATCTACGTGGATAGAACGCTAAGCTTCAGGACCTCAGTTCAGCTCTTGTCTGTCACGGAGGCCAGCAGAAGGGAAAGGCTGTCTCCAAGCAGAAGATGGCCCACTGGATAGTGGATGCCATCACCTTGGCTTACCAAGCACAAGGTGTGCCCTGTCCGCTCAGGGTGCGAGCACACTTTACTAGAAGTGTTGCATCCTCCTGGGCGCTGGCACGTGGCGCCTCGCTGTCAGACATCTTAGAGCTGCGGGCTGGGCGACACCCAACACGTTCGCTAGATTCTATAGTCTACGTGTAGAGCCAGTGTCCTCCTGTGTTCTCACCTCAAACGGGTAGAAGCACTGGGAGGCCCTGGCTCTTGTCGGCTTGCTGTGCCACGGCGCTTATTTTCTCCAGAAGCAAACTCTGTCGAGTCCTCCATCACCCTCGGTGCCGGACGTGGCGGAGCGTCTGGCATCAGGCCCCTTGCCGCTGAATCCTTGAGAACCGGTACTGGGCTGGGGTTATATGAGTGACCCTGCGGGGATCCTATATATTTTCCACGATCGCTCCTATGGAAGCCCGTGTCTTTCCCTTGGGAGAGCCCTCCCCTTGGTGGGGCTGGAGCCTCCTCTCAGTTGCGGGCTACGGCTCAGCATTGTACTCCACATAACTCCTTCGGGGTATGATGTTGGTTCACGCTTTCCCAGTGTTATCCAATAAGTCACTGAGCAGGGCACTGGATGGGGGCAGAGGCCATGGCGCTTTGGTAGGGATTCCTATTCGTCGGTACTCCGACGTGGCGTCGAGAGTGACCGACTGAATGGGAACGTCTTGGTTACGTATGTAACCCTCGTTCCCTGAAGGAGGGAACGGAGACGCCACGTCCCGTCGCCATGTCCTCTGTACCCTGCTGGGGTGCCAGTTCACCTACTCGGCTCCTCAGCAAAAAACTAATTTGATGCAAGGACCTGTGCCTCATTTATACCCACACTGAGTGGCATGAGCAGCTGGTGCAATCATTGCATGCCAATGTGCATTGGCTCGTTTAGTTACATTCGAAGTAGATTGGCTCTCGCTAGCGAGATTACTATTCGTCGGTACTCCGACGTGGTATCTCCGTTCCCTCCTTCAGGGAACGAGGGTTACATACGTAACCGAGACGTTTTCGGGGTTTAGGACTCATTTTCTGCAGCATCCTATTAGTGCAGAAATAATGCAAAATTAATACTTTACAGCTACGAATACAGGTCCTTGCTGCCCTAACCAGAAAATGTTTATGTTTTCCTTCACATTCTCTTCAGTAACTTTTAATCTGTTTTGCATTGCTGCGTCACTGAGGGTTAATGTTGTTCGTCATCAATGGTGATTCAAGGATGCTGCTACACTTGTCAGTGTTTAAATATTTTATCACTTTGATTCGCACAAGGTCTTTCCTTCAGGAGGTGTTGGCCGGAGATGTAACTTTGAAAATGGTGCAATTGAAAATACCTAAAATTAGTTAAATTGTTTGTGTCATCGGTTCAGATTTGTGTATTCTGGTTTCTTTGTTTGGCACTTTTTTCTTTTCTTCTTTGTTTTTTCAGGGCTCTATATTTTGAAAAGACAATACAAACCAAACTTGATTTGCAAGCTTGAGATATGGGAGTTTTGCCCTAGTTGTGCCCCGGCACATTTTTTTATCACCATACTAGCCTTTGTACTGTATATGGATGTCCCAGGGAAGATTCTGCTGATTTTTGCTGAATATTTCTGTTTAAGCTTTGAGGTGATGCCATCGGTTCAGCCATGGTTTTTAATACAAAAGTCGAGGGCTGTTTTACCATTCCGGGTGAAAGATAAAAGAAAATAGAAAATGGAATGTTGGAGGAAAATAATTTGTTTTGGAGATGCGTGTTTACAACAGGAAACTAAGAGGTAGAATCAAATGTTTTCGGCACTTCCTGTTCACTTTCTTTTTGTGGCTGTGTCTCAGCGTAGGCTGGGGTTATTCCTTAGCTAAATAATAGTGCTAGATTACTGTTCCACAGTAAATAAACCACAGTGTGTGCCATTTTTTTTGTGGTGTTGAATGCAAGGGCTGAATTGTATTGCCATTTCTCCCACAGACAGAATAACCCCTCCATACTGCACATGGATTACTATACTTCAGCAAGTGGAAGGAAATATAGAGAGGTCCATTGAGAGTCTGATGAGGTTGACCTCCACCAGCCTCTTTCTATATACATCTACATATACGCTCTCTCAATCTACAGGACCTCTCTTAAAGCAGTTTCACAATAGCGAAACACACAAGGGGACTGGCTACTGTGACCTATTTCATTTGATGGCACTGCTGTATATTGGAAACCAGGCAAAATGGATTTTCCACATGGATAAATCTTGTTTCCTTGCGCTGTTTACCTACCATATGGCGTACATTCATTTTTCATAATTTCCACTAAACAGGAAGGCTGAAGGAAACTAGGAATTGCCCCCTAGGATGATAGAAGCTTGAAGAGAAACAGGGGTTTCCCAGATGTTTTTTTCTCTGGGAAATGCAGTAAACATGTTAGGTGTCTGGGAAAGCCTTCTGTTTCTTTTTAAATTTCCATCATTCTAGTGGGACATTGTTTACTTTCATTATTGTCGTACAAAGATGAATCACGTTGCCACTGATTATTTGCTTACAATTTTAGAAAAGCCACTAACTGAATAAAAGACACTGTGATAGATTTGCCATCACAATCCTCCTCTGCTCATTAGATTATACAATTTATTCTGTACATCCTCTTTGATTTTATACTGACACCTACTGGTGTGGATGCATTATTTTTTTTTTCTTTTTAATCTAGCTTTCTTTTTGTTCTTACTCTGTGTAGAATAAAACAAAACAAAAATTCTTGGCCATTTCTATAACATATTGCTATAACATATTGCTGGAATTAACGTAACTACTATCCACAAAGTGGGCCACTCACATTCCGAAATAAATGTTTCTCTTCAATGCATGTTGGCACCCCTAGAAATCAGAGTAAAATATCTCTGAAATATATTCCCTCATATTTTTTTATATTTTTTATATTTTTTAGCACACCAGGGTGACTAGGAACATGAAATTGTCCAGCCACAAATTCCTGAAACACAAAGGCCAAATTCCCTTAAACATCCATCCATCCATCCAGAATATAGTTCTGCAGCAAAAGATTGTTGAGCTTCACAAAATAGAAAGTGCCTGTAAGAAAATAGCTAAAGTACCCATTTCCACCATCAGGGAAATAATTAAGAAGTTCCAATCAACTAAAGATGTTACAAATCTGCCTGGAAGGCGACATGTGTCTATATCGCCCTAATGCACGGTGAGGAGGAGAGTTTGAGTGGCCAAAGAGTCTCCAAAGAATCACAGATTTTTTTAATCAAACAGCACCTACATGAGTCTTTTACAAGTTGTTTGGGAGGGTTTTAAGAAAAATCCTCCTTGCACATCCAAAAACAAACTCAAATTCGACTGGAACTTCAAAACGGACCTGGTTCTATGGTCAGATAAAACTATAAAAAGAGCTTTTTGGCAGCAAACCCACCAGATGAGTTTAGTGCAAACAGGGATAAAAAGTACCCCATGCCCACGGTTAAATATACTGCTGGGTCTTTAATGTTGTGGGCCTATTTTTGTTGTTGTTGGAGGTCCTGGACATCTTGTTCAGATTCATGGTATCATGGATTGTAGCAAATACCAACAGATAAAAAAATCAAAACCTGACCGCATTTGCTAGAAATCTTATAATGGGCCATGATTGGATCTTCCATGAGGACAACAATCCAAAACAAACATCAAAATCAACACACAAATGTGTCACTGAGCACAAAATTAAGCTCCTGCCATGGCCGTCCCAGTTCCCTGACCTGAATCCTATAGAAAATGAGTGGGGTGAACTCAAGAGAAGAAGCACCAACATGGAGCTGGGAATCTGAAGGATCTGGAGAGATTCTGTATGGAGGAATGATCTCTGATCTCTTGTCAGGTGTTCTCCAAACTCATCAGGCATTATAGAAGAAGACTCAGAGCTGTTATCTTAGGAAAATGACATTGCAATAATTGGGTGCCAATAATTTTGGCCAACGTGAACTAGAGAAAAATGAGACCCCCCCCTCACACACTTTCAATTGTTTTACTTCAATGAAAGGTAATGAAAGATTAAAAGGTAAACACCGCAGATTTATTTTCACAGCCACTTTTGCTCATATTTACCAAGGGTGCCAATATAAGTGGAGGGCACTGTATTGATCCCTGTAGGAAGAAATTGTGGTACGATTATTTAGAGGGTTTTCATTTGGTAAGAACCACTCTCTCCATCACTGTTCTGTGTTGCCACAAGTTAAATCATACAATGGGACAAGTGGTTTACTCCATCCCTTTCTGTAGAGATGAGTATTGGATGGTGTTGACTTGAGATCCACTCTCGGTTAAGGGGGCTTGAAGTATTGGAAAAGTAATAAAGAACAGATTTGCCCTGATTCCTGTTCTGGCTTTGACATCAGTCTGCTGTGGGATTATGGGGGATTTATTATGGTGGAGTGTTCACCTGTAGCACTGCAATCTCACAAATGGGAAAAAGTCCAGAGGTTCCCTCTCGGACCTGCCTGTAATTGTCCCTGGGCTGGTTTTTATGGGCACTGGTGTTTTTCTGTTCTATAATGTGCTGGACCAAACCTCCCCACAGCGATTGAATTGCTCAGTTTATGTTTGCTTTCTGGCTCCCGGAGCTGCCATATTTTGTGGCTTAACAGTCTTACTCATTCTCACTATCTGCAATGGTTTTCACCAATCAGAAGGAATATTTGTGCCATAATGTCTCACACTGAAGTGTTGATGGATGGCATTGGATGTGTTTATTTGTCTGTGTGTCTGTGCATCATTAATATTGGTGGGTGCTGATTGTCTTTCATTCTGCTTTGACCTTGCATTAACAAACATGAGTCTCATGTAGAGAGAGAGAGAGAGATCCTGTGCTCTAGAGTTAGTTAAGTGCTCTTTGTAGATATCTTTGTGCTTCTTGTTTTGCACTCTAGAGAGTATGACCCCTTCTCTCCCTGTCTTACTCTTGTTTCCCTCTGTTTTTATTTCTTCCCTCGCACTGAAAGCCACTTGTCAGCAGCAAACATAGGAGCTGAGATGTTTTGAAAGAAATTAATACTTTTATTCAGCAAGGATGCATTAAATTGTGACAGGAAAGAATTTGACATTTAAAAAAAAAAAAAAAAAAAAAAAATTCAAATAAATGCTTATGTTTTGAACTTTCTATTAATCAAAGACTGTCCGTTTCCAAAAATAAAGCAGCACAACTGTTTTCACATTAATAGTAATTAGAAATGTTTCTTAAGCACCAAATCAGCATATTAAAATGATTTCTGAACAATCATATGACACTGAAAACTTGTGTAAAGTGTGTAAAATATATTGCATTTTAAAACATATTAAAATAGAAAAAAAAAAAACATTATTTTAAATGGTAAAAGTACTGTATTTCACAATAGTACTGTTTTTACTGTATTTTTGAGGAAATAGGTGCAGCCTTGGTATAATTATTTTATTTTATTTTATTATTTAATTTTTTTTAAACAAAAATGTGGAAGTCTCTGTCAGTAATGTCAACTACAGACCCTTTTTTCCTCATAACATAAACTGACATTCTAAAATCCCAGTAAATCTTCATTTGAGAACCCATTACAAATTGAAAAACATTGTTTTGGTTCTTAGACATGGCCTAGGTCTGTTCGCTTATAAAAGTATTAGCACACATTTTCTCAGCAAGCGGCATGATTTGAAGTATCTTTCATGTCCAACGCACAGTCATTGTGGGGTATTTTATGCAGAGTTAAATACTTAGTGTTAGGAAATTTGTTCAAATCTGTAACCCGAAATTTGAGCAATAGTAATAGTAATGCTTCATTTAGCAAGCACCACTTAGTTCCTGCTTTTTAGATTGTTTTCAAAGGAAAAGTTAACTACACTGTGTCTAATACACAGTCCCTTTGACATCAATTTTTTATTCAAAGTCAAGCATCCGTAATTCGAGGGAAATTATACACCACTGCAGTGCTCATACAGCCGAAAGCTATCACTGTAGAAAGACAGAGTGAGAGAATAAGAAAGTGAGGACATATCCTCTCCTCCCCTTCAGTGCTGTATTGTCAGAGAAGTTCAAGTCGGGTCCCTCCTTCCTGTCATATACATGCAGTGGCAAGAACCAGCTGCTCTTTCATGTCCTCCCTGCTTCTAATGAGAGCTGATAGAAATAGGTGAGAATCTCCCCCAGGGCTGTTCGCTGACATCTAATGACTGAGAAGAAAGCCAGGGGAGACTGTGTAGGATTGTGTGCGTTTGTGTATGTGTTTGTTTGTACGTTCAAATAAACCACCACCGGTGAGCACGCTGGCAGTGCCTGCGATACGTTCCCACGGCCTCTATCGCCCCACCACACTAGTAGCCTTGATCATTCTCAACTTGTCTTGTCACTTTCAGACAGTTCCTTGTATTCTACACGCCACACATTAGATGAATTTCGCTTTAAAGTGTGCATCAGTATGCCCTGCTTACTCCGAAGGGCGCGTGAAGGGTGCAGGATGTTATACAGTATATGAGACAGTAATATTAACTACTTTTTTTTTTTTTAAGTTTAAAAGTTTATGGCTGGCAAGATTTTTTTTAATGTTTTGAAAGAAGTCTCTTATGCACAAAACTGCATTTAATTGATCAAAAATACATTAAAGCAGTAAATTTGTGAAATGTTACTACAATTTAAAACAACGCTTTTCTACTTTAAAATATTTTAAAATGTAATGTGGCTATTACTCCAGTCTTCAGTGTCACATGATCCTTCAAAAAAATCATTCTAATAAGCTGATTTGGTGCTTTTTTCAAGAATCTTTGATGAATAGAATGCTGATAAGAACATATATATATATTTTTTAACAATGTTAAAGTCTTCACTGTCACTTCTGATCAATTTCGTGCTATTTGCTGAATAAAATAATTCATTTCTTTCAAGAAGATAATAAAAAAATCTAACTTGCCCCAAACTTTTGAATGGTACAGTGTATGTTTAGAACATCTTACAACATATAATGATGTTGTATGTTAATGAATAATGTTACTTTGATATATGTATCAGCAAAATTTGTGTTCATAGCTATTGAGATTGCTTAGGCAAGTAAATATTTTGTTTCTGTAAGCATTTATTTCAAATCGTGTCAATCCATGTTGGTAAAAAACCATACTGATCAATGACCGCTATTAGCGATTATAGATTGCTATTGGAAATTCAATAGTTCATGCTCATTTCGTCCTATAATTTACATTCAGATGACCTTTTCTGTCATCTAATGTGCAAAGTTACTCTTTAAAAACAAATAATTGATTAAATCTTAAGCCAATCTCAAAACAAATGTCCATTTTAATGTTTTTGATGTTACAAAAACATTTTTTTAACTTTTTGACCATGAAAATAAGGCTTTTAATGTCACTCCATCACTATTTTCCTCTGATAGTCCTTCTATAAAATCTCAAGTATAATGCCACAATTTATGGCCACTATTACTGTCTTTTCCCCCTGTCAAATTTCATCCATCTACCATCTATTTCGTCTCACCACTCCTCTGGAGCCATGGCTCCTTTTGTTTCTGTTCCCTTCTAATTCTCTCTCGTGCTGAAGGAGACCACCGCACCTTTAATAAAGTAACTCTGAAGTACGCAGAGAAAAGTTGTGTTTTATTGTTTTATCGGATCAATATTGCAGCTGTGTGCAGCTTACAGCAGAATGAAAATAACCTCCAATGCAACCACTCACAAGACATTCCCGGAGCCGTTATGGAGTTCTTCACAAGGCCAAAAGCAGTGTGGGAGGGAAACAGACACGACTCAGAGACAAGAGAAGGAAGAACTGAGTCTGACGGACTCTTGTGGCATGGGACTGCTTTAAACAGGCGACACTGCAGTTTGTATCTTTTGGCTCTCTCACAATGGGCAGAAGAGTTCATTTACAGATGACCTGTGGTGGGATTCAATCATGATTGTGTCACAGGTCTAGGCTACCTGCTCTATAGAAAAATACTTTGCTGGGCTTCGTGCCTGGGCTTTTTGTGAAAATACTGCAACCCTGCTGAAAAGAAAACAGCTTAAACCACTTGTTTTGCTGTTCTTAGCAGTCTGACAAATGTCTAAAATCCCTTTAAAACCAGCAAACCAGACCAGCCTGGAAGTTTTTTGTTTGTGTTTTTGTCCTCATGAAACAACTGGCCACCCTTTCTGGATCTTCTGTATTGATTTTTATCCAATTATGTTACAGTACAGGTTCTGTGTACATGTTTTTAGCCTGCAGCTAATCTACCTACAATTCAGTGACAAATCCACTAAAAGTTTCCAGAAGTTTGCAAAATCTTTTTTTTTGTTTTGTTTTTTGTTGCAAAAAGTGTTCCGTTTTAACATAAAAAAAGGTTAAATTATGCTAAGCTAAGTATGCTAGGCTAATTTAGCTGTAAGCAGCTTAGTCTCTCTTACAAAAAAAAGAGAGGATGCTATTAGGATACTTCTTTTAAACTAAAAATCTGAAAGTATACTTTTTTATGTACTTTATTACACTTTAGTATACTTGACTTATACTGACAGAAGACTCTATGGGCCCTATTTTAACGATCTGAGCGCATGGTCGTAAGCGCAGGTGCACTTAGGGCGTGTCTGAATCCACTTTTGCTAGTTTAACGACGGAAAAAACAGTCTGCGCTCCAGGCGCATGATCCAAAAGGATTGTACCTAGTCTCAGTCTTGTACCATGGCAGAGTCGCTATTTACATTTGCGAATGGAAAGACTGAACGCTTCTCCAGAAAGGAATCGTTTTATTTTTTATTTTGGCGTGCTTGTGGGCTGCTGCGCGTTCCTGTTTGTTTAAGCAGTGTACGCGTGTTGTGCACCCGTCTATAGGCGCATATTACTAATGCGCAGTTAAGCATAAATACTAAGGAAAAAGGAATCCAAAATAGGTTGGGAATAAAAAAAAACACAGGCAACAGTAAAGATTAACATATTTATTTATAAGCAAGATGTCATGTATAGTTTTGGTTTTGTTTCCTGTTAACCACTGTTGGTGAGTCTGTTATGGTCATGTTCATGTTAGTTTCAAGTTTCAAGTCAAGTCAAGTCTTTTGTTTATTTAGTATTTTGTTCACTCTGGATGTAGATAAAGCTGCACATGGGTTCAACTACAATTCGCATCAGTGGATTCCCAAAAATGGACAAAAATAATGGACAAGAGTAAAAACATGAGCATTTGTGAGTGAGAACGTGCAGAAAGCAATGAAAACTCAACAGTTATACAGCTCATACAGTTAAACGAAATTGGGTTTAAGAGGTTTATTATTTAATAATGTTTAAGAACATATTTGACCAATTATTTCATAAAAAAAAATTTCTCCCGCCAACGAGCACTTGACCAAAACCATCAGGCTGAGTGCCACTAAGAATCACACAGATTGAAAGCCTGTAATAAACGAAAAAGTTGGGAATAAATTATGTATTACAGTGAATCGACAGGATTTTACCCTCTCTGTTTAATGCGTTTATAATCACTCACTTATAATCACTCTCAAGCGCCATTCGGCTTGTTTAGTTTCCGCTCATCAGTCCATTCTAGTGATTATGGATGTGAGAGAAAACACTCCGACAAATTCCTCCAGTTTTAAAAGAATGCACCCCTCACTGCAAATATGTTCTGCACAAATTCGTCATATACACTATATTGCCAAAAGTTTTGGGACGTCTGCCTTTACATGCACATGAACTTTAATGTCATCCCATTCTTAATCTGTAGGGTTTAATATGGAGTTGGCCCACCCTTCGCAGCTATAACAGCTTCAACTCTGGGAAGGCTTTCCTCAAGGTTTAGGAGTGTGTTTATGGGAATTTCTGACCATTCTTCTAGAAGTGCATTTGTGAGGTCAGGCACTGATGTTGGACAGGAAGGCCTGGCTCGCAGTCTCCGCTTTAATTCATCCCAAAGGTGTTCTATCGGGTTGATGTCAGGACTCTGTGTGGGCCAGTCAAGTTCCTCCACACCAAACTCGCTCATCCATGTCTTTATGGACCTTGCTTTTGGCACTAGTGGGCAGTCATGTTGGAACAGGAAGGGGCCATCCCCAAACTGTTCCCACAAAGATGGAAGCATGAAATTGTCCAAAATGTCTTGGTATGCTGAAGCATTAAGAGTTCCTTTCACTGGAACTAAGAGGCCAAGGCCAGCCCCTGACAAACAACCCACACCATAATCCCCCCTCCACCAAACTTTACACTTGGCACAACAACAGTCAGGCAAGTACCGTTCTCCTGGCAATAACTAAACCCAGACTCGTCCATTGGATAGCCAGACAGAGAAGCGTGATTCAACACTCCAGAGAACACGTCTCCACTGCTCTAGAGTCCAGTGGCGGCATGCTTTACACCACTGCATCCAATGCTTTGCATTGCACTTGGTGATGTAAGGCTTGGATGCAGCTGCTCGGCCATGGAAACCGACAACTTCTGCGCACTATGCGCCTCAGCATGCTCTGACCCCGCTCTGTGATTTTACATGGCATGATGAGTTGCTGTTGTTCTTCTACTTTGTTATAATACCATTAACAGTTGACCGTGTAATATTTAGTGAAGAAATTTCACGACTTATTTCACAGGTGGCAACCTATCACGGTACCACGCTTGAATTCACTGAGCTCCTGAGAGCGACCCATTCTTTCACAAATGTTTGTAGAAGCAGTCTGCATGCCTTGGTGCTTGATTTTATACACCTGTGGTCAAGGAAGTGATTACAACACCTGAATTCAGTGATTTGGAAGGGTGTCCAAATACTTTTGGCAATACAGTGTATATTCTCGTCATACTAGGTTTTCACTTAAAGTGGGCCAATTTAGTCGCAAGTGGTATAGAAATAGTACACTTACAAATGTAGAACTAGTACATTGATATTAGTATACTTACTACATAAAGTATACTTAAAATCATACTTGAACTTTACTTAAGTATACTAAATAAAATTAAGTTGAAGTATACTTTTTTTTCTTTAAGGGCTAGCATACTTCACAAAGAGAAATGACGTCTATAAAATGTAGCAAAAAAATTTGTTATGGTCTACGTTTGTTTTTAGCAATACTTTCTAGAGACAATTGCATGTCAAGAAAATGTTAATGTATACAGTACTGTATGTGTGTGCTTGTGTTTCTGTCTGCTTGATTAGCTGTTTTCACGATTCTCTTTAGTCCATGTTACAGTCACGTACATTAACAACCCGTCCACTAAACAAGATAGCTTTCATTGTGCTATAAAATTCTGCAATTTCACAGCTGTTTACCGGCCACAGTAAATACACCGGGATTTGAAGGCCTCCTCCGGTGAAACCTGCATTTGTGTTCACCAGAGTCTTAGTGAAACCACTCTGTGCATTTCTCAGAATAATAATGTTCCCTGAGTTAACTGAGCCTGTAATTATAAAGGAGAAAAACAGTATTAGTGTATGATCTGGCAGAAAGGATCTGTGTGGTGAAGATAAATAAAGCTAACAGGGGCTTTTCATGTGGGCAATTCCTTTGTTTGGATTCATTTTCTAAATGGTATATTTCATCTTAAGCTTAATTACAAGATACAGGAGAGTTCAAAGTTGGCAGCCTCTGTGATTCGATACACGCACTGTGGTTTATTGCTCTGATAAAACAACTTTTAATCTAATTTGCACAAAATATGCTTTACAAAAAAGCCAAATGAGTAGCACTGGTCACACTAGTCAATAAAGCGTGTTTTTAATATACAAATAGATCTCATTTACAAGCTTCAGCTACTTTATTAAAACCCTGAGTTAACATAATCACGTGTAGAGTGGTGTTATATCAGTGGCGTGCACAGGGGTTGTGGGGTGACGGATGGGCATGAGCCCCTGCCCCTTTGAAAGTGAAAGTGTCCTTTTCGATCGCACCACAGTGCCCCCGTGAACACGATTTCTAATTTCTACCGGAGGTGATTTAACAAACATACCCCCGAGACCCCCCCCCCCCCCCCCCCTTCCTCCTGGACGCGAATTACCCTGTCCTCGCGGAGGTCTGAGCACGCCACTGTGTTATATCATGGTTTAAGACTTATGTATGTGTGTTCATCATTGCCAGCAAGAATCGTTCTGTAATTATTTCAAATTTAAAATGTGAGAGCCTGGAAATGAAAGTATATTTATATTTATATTTAGCATGTGTGCATGTTATATTCACACATAACTGTGTTTGTCTGTGAGTGTGTGTCTGTGTAATTCACGGTTCTTGTTTTCTTTGCTTCTAACTTGCAACACTGATGAAACGCAATGGACTGCTGCATTTATCCAGTCGCATGTAAGTACTGCTGACAAACTTGAATTAATGAATAAAACTTAACATTAAGGTGCACTTTCACAAGTTTTTATGTTTGTAACTCATTAATAAATGGTTCACATGTGTTCACTTTACATTTCAAAATAAAGTTTGATAATTTCATCTTGATAAGCAAGAAATCAGTTTTATACACTGCTGTGGATAGTCATGAGCCTTTTGTGGAATATCATGGGTAAAACAGTAACTTCTGGTAAGGAACATCTTAAGAAAAGTGGCAGTCATGAGATATTAATGAGAAAACCACAAATACAACACCCTTCAGTCTCACTAAGATAGTCTATTTTTTGCTGCATCAAGAAATAAATCAGGAATCTGGTTTTGAGGTAAATAAGTGTGAACAAATACATTTATTAAGCATTTATAACATGTGAGTTAAAAAGGGCTCACTATTTGGCAGGTATTGCGTTAAAGTCACCCTTTTTATTCATGCAGTTATAACTGCTTATCAACGATCTATAATGCATTTGTAAATTAGTTATTAGTCATTAACAAACACCTTTATAAACCCTTTCCAAAGGGAACCTTAATGTAAAGTGTTACCAAAAAATCTACACACCAACTATCTGCATTGTGTTTTATTGTGGATTATTGATTGACCGATTGTTTTGATTCTCAGTTTTGGCACAATGATAACTAAAAAATAAGTGGACTGCAAAAAAAACCCCTAAATAACTAAATATTATTATCCATCCATCCATCCTTCCATCCATCCATCCATCCATCCTTCCTTCCATCCATCCATCCATCCATCCATCCATCCATCCTTCTTTCCATCCATCCTTCCTTCCATCCTTCCATCCATCCATCCATCCATCATCCTTCCTTCCTTCCTTCCTTCCATCCATCCATCCATCCATCCATCCATCCTTCTATCATCCAACCATCCATCATCCCTCCCCTCCTCCCTTCCATCCATCCTTCCTTCCTTCCATTCATCCATCCATCCTTCCATCCATCCTTCTATCCATCCATCCATCCATCCATCCATCCATCCTTCCTTCCTTCCTTCCTTCCTTCCTTCCATCCATCCATTCTTCTATCCATCCAACCATCCATAATCCCTCCCTCCCTTCCATCCATCATTCTTCCATCCATCCATCCTTCATTCCTTCCTTCCATCCATCCATCCATCATCCATCCTTCCTTCCTTCCTTCCTTCTTTCCTTCCTTCCTTCCTTCCTTCCTCCCTCCCTTCCATCCATCATTCTTCCATCCATCCTTCATTCCTTCCTTCCATCCATCCATCCATCCATCCATCCATCCTTCCTTCCTTCCTTCCATCCATCCTTCCTTCCTTCCTTCCTTCTATCCATCCATCCATCCATCCATCCATCCATCCTTCTTTCCATCCATTCTTCTTTCCATCCTTCCATCCATCCATCCATCATCCATCCTTCCTTCCTTCCTTCCTTCCTTCCTTCCATCCATCCATCCATCCATCCATCCATCCATCCTTCTTTCCATCCATCCTTCCTTCCATCCTTTCATCCATCCATCCATCATCCATCCTTCCTTCCTTCCTTCCTTCCTTCCTTCCATCCATCCATCCATCATCCCTCCCCTCCTCCCTTCCATCCATTCTTCCTTCCTTCCATTCATCCATCCATCCTTCCATCCATCCATCCATCCATCCATCCATCCATCCATCCATCCTTCCTTCCTTCCATCCATCCATTCTTCTATCCATCCAACCATCCATAATCCCTCCCTCCCTTCCATCCATCATTCTTCCATCCATCCATCCTTCATTCCTTCCATCCATCCATCCATCCATCATCCATCCTTCCTTCCTTCCTTCCTTCCTTCCTTCCTTCCTTCCTTCCTTCCTCCCTCCCTTCCATCCATCATTCTTCCATCCATCCATCCTTCATTCCTTCCTTCCATCCATCCATCCATCCATCATCCTTCCTTCCTTCCTTCCTTCCTTCCTTCCTTCCTTCCTTCCTTCCTTCCTTCCATCCATCCTTCCTTTCTTCCTTCCATCCATCCATCCTTCCTTCCTTCCTTCCTTCCTTCCATCCTTCCTTCCTTCCTTCCTTCCTTCCTTCCATCCATCCTTTTATCCATCCAACCATCCATCATACCTCCCTCCATCCATCCATCCATCCATCCATCCTTCCTTTCTTTCCACCCATCCATCATCCATCCAAAATTGGAGCATTTATTGTTCAATCCAATATTAAGAACAATACATAGATATTAGTATTTAGGTTACCAACAGATTATCTATTTGTATTTACATTTGTTACATCAATTTTGGTGGTTTCTAACTTTGTTTTATTAACATGTTTATGGGTACAATCCTGTGACCTAGGTGATCTCATCTGACATGAAGGAAGACCACATCTTCCGTCTGACAGGAAGGGGAGCAGATCAAGACCCTAAGGGTGTGTTCAGCATCAACCGACTGACAGGAGAGGTGGCAGTTAGCCGAGCCCTGGACCGAGAGGCCATTGCGTACTACCATGTGAGTGCGATATTAAATCTGTTATCTACTGCGTTCTGTTTCCTCCACTGCATACTGTCAGTGAGTATGCAGTTAAAGAGCTCCACATGAAATCTGCAGGTTTATTTAAATAATATCAGACTGTTGCACGAATAACCAAACGTCCCTAATCGAAAAGAAAATATGTTTCTGCGTCACTCCATGCATCAAGGCGATTAATGGCTGCAATGACTCGTGTCTCTTCGGCAGCCAGTGAGCATCTCAGTGAAGGAAAGCTGACTGCTGTACAGGATGTGGGACTACAGTTAGAGGAGGCAGTTATTCTACACAACGTGTGCGAGATCAATGATGCAGCTGTCAGCTGGCCTGTCAGACACTCGGCTAATGTGGGTTGCGAGTTTGTGTGTGCGAACACAGTGGTCTGACAGTGACTTACTTTGGTTTATTTGATAGCTTTAGAAGAAGGGGAAAAAAAACCTCATCTAACCAAAATTAGAGTTTTGTGGCTTTTAGTCCATGTGTGTTACACTACTGATCAAAAGTCTGCGTTCAGTAATTAAAAAAAATAAAATAATAATAATAATATTATTATTCAGAAATGATGCATTACATTGATCCAAAGTGATAGTAAAGACGTATAATGTTACAAAAGATTTCTATTTAAAATATATATATATATTTTGAACTTTTAATAAATAAAAAAAATCACAATTTTAACAAAAATATTAAGAAGCCCAATCTTTTTCAACATTGATAAGAAATGTTACTTGAGCACGAAATCAGCATATTGGAATGATTTCTGAAGGATCATGTGACACTGAAGACAATGAGAGTAATAATGCTGAAAATTTAGCTTCGACATCACAGGAATAAATTCTATTTTAAAATATATCCAATTTGAAAACAGTTATTTCAAATCATAATAGTATTTCACAGTATTAATGTCAAAAACATAAAAAAAATCTTAAAAACGGTAGTGTAACTTTGAGTCAATTTTTATTGTCTTGTTAAAGTTGACAATTTATGGTTCTAGCCGATTTACATATTGAGAATTTATTGATGTTAGACTACACAAATGTTTTGTCCAATCAGATGCTCTTTAGAATAATGTCCCTCCCCTACCTATATTGGTATCTGCAACAATAAAATAAGGTCTGCGATACCTGGAAACATCAATCTGAAATTTATCTTGTCAGCGGGTGCAGGACTAAAGCTTATTGGCTAGCCCTTCGATAAATCCCACCCCCTTCTTGTTTTAATAGGCAATTCATCAAAACATGAAAGAAATGTTGTGGTGTCTTTAACCGGAAAAGGTGAGACCTTTCAATATGTAGAGCTTCGCCAAAAGAAAGGACCACCCTGTGGCAACTCCAGATAACAAGATAGACAATACGATTCCTTTGAATTGTTTGCTCGGTTAAGCAAGCTGTTACTTTGATTCAAGAATTCGGGAGCTCTTGTTCTCTTTCTCTTTGTGTCCTCTGTCGTTTGACAGATAAAGGAGGGTTTACCTGGTTTTCTATCCCCCTGTAGAGGAGAACTAAAGCGGCACTGCTTAGTTTCATATCCACATGTCTGGCTAACAGCTTTAATAAAATAAGAGTTGCTCTTCTTCCACCCTTGTTTTGTTGTGCCCCACTGGTATGCTCCGATAAAATGTTCTTAGTATCGTTTTTGAAAAATCTCTGTCAGCCTGACGCCTTGGCTTGTCTTTTCAATGAAAAAAAGTCTTTTTTTTCCTAATAAGAGATCATTCCTTATATTATTGCTTCTTTTGTGGAGCCATAGCACACACGCTGTTCTTGCTCAAGGCACATCAAACTTTAAGTCGGGAGAGGGTATGTGTTTGGCCCAAAAGTTCTGTGAGGAAAGATGGCAGATTTCAAGTCACTTATTTGCTGGTGTCCTCCACCAGCTGAGGAAACGTGCTTGAGTTGGAAGGGAATGCTAACAGATTTTGGGAAGTAACTGTCTAAAAGTAGCGATGCTTAAAGGGATAGTTCACCCAAAAATGAAAATTACCCCATGATTTTCTCACCCTCAAGCCATCCTAAGTGTATATGACATTCTTCTTTCAGATGAATACAATCAGAGTTAGACAAAAAAATGTCCTGGCTAATCCAAGCATTATAATGGCAGTGAATGGGAGCCGAAAATTTGAAGCCCAAATAAGTGCATCCATCCATTATAAAAGTAATCCACACAGCTCTGGGGGGTTAATAAACAACCCGTTCTCACTCCCAAGGCGTCAAAATCTGAAGTCAAGTGCCTTCTGCGTCACAATGAAGACGCTAAAGGTACCCCTAGGCGTCATTTTTCGATTGGCTTCATACACAGACGCGTTGGGCATGGGAACGTTATTGTCATGATGAAATTATATTGGGTTATGATTTTGCCATTATGACATGTTGGAGTGTGATTCTTAATTTAATCAGCCATTATAATTTTATTTACATTTATTTTATTTACACATTTTAACATGTAACCCAACCCCATCTTATTCCTATACCTACCCATTTGTGTATTATATGATATAAAATACAGGATATAACAGGCAGATATGACTGCATGCGCAATTTATTAAAATATTTCAAGTGTTCCGAGGCTAAACGATTGATTTGTGTGAAGGAAATCCCTAAAAGCAATCAGCGTCTCCTTCTGCCGAAGATCATGCACACATCAAATTTCAAAAATTGCCGCCCGTTACGTCTGATTTCATAGTGAAAATTGCATTGGCTCTCGTATGTCTCGTGACCAGTTGTGTCATTACGTCAGCTTTGATTGTTAAATTTTATTGGCTCTCGTGTGTCTTGTGACCGATTGCGTCATGCTAAAGACTCGTGTGTATCATTTGAATGAGATATGAATGAGTGCGTTCACAGAGCAGCGGGATCATCATTTCAGCGATTAAAACATTAAGATCAACTCTGTTCTTTACATGAAGATATCGTATGACTTCAGAAGACTTAAATGCAATAAATACCTGTGACTGTACTATTATTTGCCTGTTACGTGTTTTATATTGTTTAGAAGTGGGTAGATTTAGGGTGGGGTTAGTTGCTCCAAAATATAAAAGTAGCCTATAAATATTCATAAAATCATGCTTTTACAAATGCAAAGAATTGATTTCGTCTTGATCTGACGCATTGGGCAAACAACTGAAATGAATGGAGCGTCGATATAGTGACGCCTAGTTGTACCTTTAGCGTCTTCATTGTGACGCAGAAGGCACTTGACCATGCTTCAAATTTCGACGCCTTGGGAGTAAGAATGGGTTGTAATAAAGGCCTTCTGAAACGAAGCGATGCATTTTTGTAAGAAAAAATATCCATATTTAAAACTTTATAAAGTAAAATATCCAGCTTCCGGCAGACCGCCTTTCGTATTCAACTTATGAAGAAAGTGTAACACCTCTCGCAGTTCAAAACGCTTATGCTGCGTCCTACGTCACGTCAGTTGCGCTTTTTACATAAGTTGAACTATCTCTTTAAGTACGTTTTTCAGTAGATGTTTTCAAAGTAGTGCAGCGCTTGTGGTAGTATTACTATTTTTTTAAATAGAGTAATATTGTGAAATATTATTAAATTACATTTTATATATATTTTTTATATATAATGTATTTCTGTGATGGCACAGCTGATTTTTTTTACTTCACATCGTGATCCTTAAGAAATCATTCTAATATGCTGATTTGGTTCTCAATAAATACTTATTTTATTTATTTTTTCTTTGCAATATTGAAAACAATGTTTAATGTTGTGCTGCTTAATATTTTTTTGTGTGGAAACTGATACATTTTTTCATGAATATAAAGTCTTAAAAAGAAGAATTTTTGTAATAATGTAAAGGTTTTTTACTATCACTTTTGATTAATTTAATGGATCCTTTCTCATTAAAGAAATTAATAATAAAAAATACAAAAATACCACTATTGTTTTTGACAGTAGAGTATGTAGTATTGGGAAGTCTGATTTATTCTACTGAGTCATAGGAATGAACTATTTTTGACTTGGTTATGTGGTTTTAGTTGCATTTAGAACAATTCAGCATTTCAAGTTTGGTACTGTCAACCCATTGATACTCATTAAAGGTGGGGTATGTGGTATTTCAGCTAATTAACTGCTTTAGAAAAGTGTCTCGGGCAGAGTACCAAAACAAACGTATAGCCAATCAGCAGTAAGGGGCGTGTCTACTAATGACGTCATTATTCAAAAGACACGACACAGGACGGACATTAGCCGAGCGACGACAGAAAGAGGGAGATGGCAGATAAAACAAAAGCGGAAAATGTCTATGGAACAAAAGAAGGCTTACGATCAGGCAAGAAGTACGACCCGTGTAAATATCGGATCAGCTTTCCAGCGCTGGAGAGAACTCAAGGAGCGAAGGCCAAGGTTGCTTTATTTCTTCTCGATAGGCGAGTAACATTGATTTTGTTTTGTTTCAAATAACTAATATATACTGGCTTTTGCTTGAATATGCTCATGTGTCATGTTTGCTTGCTTGTCCATTTGCGATCGTATTGTCGTTCACTTCAGCTATGATAATTACCCATTCATTTCCACACTGTATAAGCCTGGAGCGTCTAAACCTCCTCGCTGTCTGTTTCAAGCGTCAGCTCCCAAAGTGTGTCTGAAAAGTAAGAAAATATGCTCCTAATATATGTTTGTTTCCTTTGGTTCCTCTTTTTGTGATCGATATAACCCTCTAATCTTGTCCTCTGAAATTGTAATATGTTCATTAGTTGGACTTGTGCTATCGAGTTGTTCATGAGAGCTGTGTTTGTGTTTTTGGGATGTAAGGGATGACTTTTTCACTGAACATTCGACCTGGATTAACATAGTAACACACATTGCTTTCACTTATTGATGATTCCGCCATAGTCGTTGCCTGTGTTACGTATGTGCGGAGCTATCAAAATAGGGGCGTGTTTGTTTTGGTGATTTGAAATCAACATCGGTTACCAGAAAGCACTTACCCCACCTTTAATGCAGCAAAAATGCAGCTCTGATTAAATCATGTCATGAGACATTATATTTTTGTTTGTAGCTTGTAGTGTAGCTAAATTATTTTTTTTCCAAACAGTAGCTTGACTGTGGGTTTAACAGCTTCCAATTATGATTAGCTTAAAGCTACAGTTCCAATGTAGCTGCCCCAACACTGCGGATAGCTTTCTATTTTGGTTCAGGCCTGGTGGTCATGGCAGAGCGGTTGTGTGCTCTGAAGAGGAGGGTAATCTCGGGTACGCAGACCCCAGTTGGGATCAAAGCCCTCATTCGGCAGAGCACTTGACATTTACATCTCCTTATCTCCCTTTCTCTCACATCCACACCACCCGCAATCTCGAAAGCATGCGACGAGCGCATGCTCATCAAAGCTTGACATTTTACAGCACTGATGCTCACACACTTCTATCTTGATGAAGGAATGATGCTAACCGCAGCTGTTTTTACATCTGTTGGCTGTCTTTCTGACAATGATAACTCCTACTTTTAGTGATTCACCGAAATATTTTTTTTACAGAAACATCGAAACTGAAGCTGAAAACCATAACTAATAATAAGGTTTTGGCGATTAAATGTAGGTAATTAAACTTGGGCCACACTTTCGTTTAGGGCCCAATTCTCACTATTAATAACTACGCCTTTTGCCTCAATAAACTCCTAATTACTGCTTATTAATAGTTAGTAAGGTAGTTATTAAGTTTAGGTATTGGGTTGGATTAAGGGATGCTGAATATGGTTATGCAGAATAAGGCATTAATATGTGCTTTATAAGTATTAATAAACAGCCAATATAATATGCATGCTATTAAGCAACTAGTTCATAGTAAGAATTGGACCCTAAACTAAAGTGTTACCTAAACTTGGTATGCTGTTCGAGATGTTCTCAGGTGATAAATGAAACTCGTTGAAGTAAAGTTCTTCAAAGAGCGCCTTTTGATATTTCAGCAGAACAAATTGTACATATTCTAAAAATGTTTGGTCATGTTAAAGTGCCTCCAAACTGTTGACATGTGTACCTGTTGTAGCTAATCTGTGTTGTGTGCACGAAATAGACGATAAAACAGCCAAAACCCATCCTCATGCAACTAAATCTTGTGCATGACATGAAGTTCTAAAAACAAACCAACCATCTCAAGACGCTTGCAGTTTTTGGTTCCACTGACCGAATTTTTAACCAAAAAAATGCATTCTGTGTGAATGGCCCCTTACTTTATATTTTTCGATTCTTGCCTGTGTTGGTCTTTTGCTAGCTTACTACTGCAACATTGTCATTTTTCATTGCCACAGCACAGTGGAAACAAGCCATAACATAACAAAATTGCCACAACACAACAAAATCGTTTTTTATGAACCATTAAAGTTTCTATGGGGCAATACATTATAATTCTATTGCACAATCAGCCCATCCGCGGTGCTGTTTCTACAGAGGTGCGTCAAAACTAAACATTCAAGCTTTATACTAGTGGTAATGGACTAACGAAATCCAAATTTTTAACAGTTTTTACTGTACCAATATATTTTTATGAACCCTTGAATTTTCCATATGGGCCAATAGAGCCGTCTGTTGTGCAATCAGCCCATTTTATGGTGTAATGGACTAACAAAATCCAAATTTGTAACAGTTTTTACCATGATTTTTATGGACCCTTGAACTTTGCACATATTATTACTGTTGAATTAATTTCACATTGCTGTTTTTCGCGGTCACATAAATAATGCTTTAAAGCCAAAATTTGGTCTTCGAACTAGAGGTAATGTTCTAACAATATTACTTATTTTAAACAGCTTTTACTGTACCAGGCTTTTTAAATGACGCTTTAAATTTGCATAGCTATATAAATGAGTTAGGGTTAGGGTTGGTTTAAAAAAAATGGGTAGGCTACAGTCAAATATCCAAAATTAGAATTTCGTTAGACCACTACCTTTGGTATAAATTCCTTAGATTTAACACACCCTCTATACTATAGTGGCCGAGAAAGGGAGCATTTCCATTGTGTTGTGGCGATTTTGTTGTGTTGTGCACTACTGGGCCACCGTATATTGAGAATGAGTCATATCCGATTAGTGGGCATTTCAGAATTGTAATAATCCACTAGCTCACCTGCTATGGCTGAGAGCTTTGGAGCCCCTGACCTCTAATGGCATGTTGTTCTCAATCTAATCACACATATGGGCCAGTTCCTTTCTCGCCTCAACCACCTCACACACACATATGTAGTGCGACACCTCCGTGCCGCAACACTTCACTTAATTCCCATGCCACACTGGTGGGAATAACGGTATTTTACAGCTGATCCCTCTGCAGCACATCAGGAGTAATTACACCACAGCTAATTCCAGCCAATCTCACACTAGGAGTAATCACAGGCATGCGGGAGCCAGTGTGGCCCAGTACAGCGCATATGGGGAGGGGGGATCCAGGCCAAAGATTGTTTTTGCAGGTGGTGCCGCATCACTACTGTGTATCTTAGTCATTGACTCTGCAGGACTCAACTTGCAGCCGTTCCTGGCAGCAACTTTTTACACTCTGCTGTTTATTTCTCCCTACTGGCATGTGTGTGCATTAGTTGCCTTATGAGCCATGTGAACAAATAGCATTTTTACTTTTCTAAATCAAAAAATAGATTTTCTATCTTAATTTTCCTAAGCAAATAGGAGCCAAATTTGCACGCTGCAAAGGTGCCACTATGATGTGGTTTTTGGTTCCCAAGGTGTTGTAGTGCGGTCGCTAAAGTGTTCTAAAGTGTTTTTTTATGTTTTAGGGTGTCGTTATGTGGCTGCTATAGGGTGTTGTTGCTGGTTGTTATGGTGTTGCAGTGGGTGTTGTTGCAGTTATTTGCATGTTGATAAGTGGATGCAAGGGTATTCTAAATAGAGTGCATTACCACCTATTCCCTTTTACAGTGGCGCTGGTTCCGGACGTATTTTCCCTATTCATTTTTCCCATAGGGATATTATAAAAAGTCTTTGTTAAAAAGTTATAAGCCATGAACCAAGAAAATCCGCTACGGGGTGAATCACAACACCAAAAACTTTGATTTGAAAGTATTTGAAAATTGGACAAAAAGACTGTGTACTTAAAGAGATAGTTTACCCAAAAAAATTAAATTCTGTCATTAATTACTCACCTTCTTGTTGTTCCAGGCCCGTAAGACTTTAGTTCCATTGATGTACCCAATTACCACTTTGATGCTTCAAAAAGTTCATAAAGAGATGGTAAAACTAATCCATATGATTTGAGCAGTTTAGTCCAACATTTTCTAAAGAGACAGGATCGCTTTATATGATGAACAGATCTAATTTAGGCTTTTATTCACATATAAGCATTCAACTCACACATCAGTTGTGGTAAATGGAAGCTCAAGCTTGTTCGCTTGATGGGCAAGAACCAATGAGGTTCGTTCTCATCTGTTACGCAGCACGTTTGAGCTTCAGCAAAAACCAATGAGGTTCATTCTCGTGTTACGCAGCACGTTTGAGCTTCTGCAAGAACCAATGAGGTTCGTTCTTGTGTTACGCAGCACGTTTGAGCTTCTGCAAGAACCAATGAGGTTCGTTCTTGTGTTACGCAGCACGTTTGAGCTTCTGCAAGAACCAATGAGGTTCATTCTCGTGTTAAGCAGCACGTTTGAGTTTCCACAAGAACCAATGAGGTTCATTCCCATGTTACGCAGCATGATTGAGCTTCAGCAAGAACCAATGAGGTTCATTCTTGTGTGTTACGCATGAGCTAATTAGATCTTTTATCTCGTGTTGCTTTTTTTGACACTGATTGGTGTAATTTTCTGTAAAGCATCATGGGTAGTTTTTCACCAGGAATTCTGCTGTTAAACATGATTATTTTAAAAATAAGCTGAAATAAAGCAGGCTGATGGCTTCAGAAAAAGCAAACACCATTGATTAACAACCTCGTAGCTCACATTTGGGCTGTCTTTAAAGGTTTATAAGTTATCGTTCAAAATCAATTTTCCTGTGGAGAAAATTAATACGTTTTTACTTCAGGAAACCGACTATTGCACTCTATTGAGTGTTTTAGCATGTTGCTTTGCGGTTGTTAGGATGTTTTTGGTGGTTGCTAAGGTGTTGCAGTAGGGTTGTTGGTGGTTGCTATGGTTTTCTGGGTGTCTCTTTGACAATGTGCTTCCTAAAAAGAAATGGTCATGGAGAAGGACCTTAAAAGAGAAAAGACAAATTATAAGAGGCTGACAAATAAATACCAGTTATTTATTCTCACATTACAGCAATCTACTGAAACTGTTTAATTCCCACTGTTTAAATTTACATCCCACAGATCCAGCTTGTTAGGAATGAGCATACAAGCACCAAGAGGCAAGCAGATACACACTTTCACACGCCGCATGAATATACAGAATCCCACTGACTCTCATTCACACATACATGCAAACACAGAAGTGCCCACACACATTACCGCACATGCGTATACACACACACACACACACACACACAAATCCCCCGAGCGATTCTTTCGTATTTAGGAAGCGTAGCATTTCCCCAGGCCGACTAACTAACCATGCAATTGACATCTTAGAAGCTCTTTCTCTCTGTGAGAGCCACAAAGTGACTCCTTAATTACGTTCTTTTCTGTGGCGTTCATGGCCAGACTGCTGCAAAACACAAGGCCATGATAAAGGCTCTATTATTGGACCGGAATCAAGCTTTCGTGTCATGCCTTGTTAATATCCTCAGAGTCTTCTTACCGCAGGGAAATCGCACTGTAAAATGTTGAGCATGAAGGACCTCTGATGAAGGACTGGAAGTTGTGATCGCTGTATGAACTGATTCCAGAGCAGCTTCTAAACAGAAAGATTAAAAGAGCATGATTCTGTTTTACAACAAGATCAGACAAGTGTGAATAATAATACTAATACTACTACTACTACTAATAATAATAAAAGATTGTGGTTTAAGCTGTGGTCTAGTATAAGCAAGCACAATATTCTAGATACTATATCAGCCTTCCAAGTTAGGCATGTTTTAAGAAGATCTGTGATTATTTTGGATGCACTTCCATGGATTGATTTTCTTGCAGAAATATATCTTAATTATTTTGTTATATAAATATATTTGTAAATTCAATGTTCAAAAGTTTAAGGATTTTAGGATAAATATACACTCACCTAAAGGATTATTAGGAACACCTGTTCAATTTCTCATTAATGCAATTATCTAATCAACCAATCACATGGCAGTTGCTTCAATGCATTTAGGGGTGTGGTCCTGGTCAAGACAATCTCCTGAACTCCAAACTGAATGTCAGAATGGGAAAGAAAGGTGATTTAAGCAATTTTGAGCGTGGCATGGTTGTTGGTGCTAGACGGGCCGGTCTGAGTATTTCACAATCTGCTCAGTTACTGGGATTTTCAAGCACAACCATTTCTAGAGTTTACAAAGAATGGTGTGAAAAGGGAAAAACATCCAGTATGCGGCAGTCCTGTGGGCGAAAATGCCTTGTTGAAGCTAGAGGTCAGAGGAGAATGGGCCGACTGATTCAAGCTGATAGAAGAGCAACTTTGACTGAATTAACCACTCGTTACAACCGAGGTATGCAGCAAAGCATTTGTGAAGCCACAACACGCACAACCTTGAGGCGGATGGGCTACAACAGCAGAAGACCCCACCGGGTACCACTCATCTCCACTACAAATAGGAAAAAAGGGGCTACAATTTGCACGAGCTCACCAAAATTGGACAGTTGAAGACTGGAAAAATGTTGCCTGGTCTGATGAGTCTCGATTTGTGTTGAGACATTCAGATGGTAGAGTCAGAATTTGGCGTAAACAGAATGAGAACATGGATCCATCATGCCTTGTTACCACTGTGCAGGCTGGTGGTGGTGGTGTAATGGTGTGGGGGATGTTTTCTTGGCACACTTTAGGCCCCTTAGTGCCAATTGGGCATCGTTTAAATGCCACGGCCTACCTGAGCATTGTTTCTGACCATGTCCATCCCTTTCTGACCACCATGTACCCATCCTCTGATGGCTACTTCCAGCAGGATAATGCACCATGTCACAAAGCTTGAATCATTTCAAATTGGTTTCTTGAACATGACAATGAGTTCACTGTACTAAAATGGCCCCCACAGTCACCAGATCTCAACCCAATAGAGCATCTTTGGGATGTGGTGGAACGAGAGCTTCGTGCCCTGGATGTGCATCCCACAAATCTCCATCAACTGCAAGATGCTATCCTATCAATATGGGCCGACATTTCTAAAGAATGCTTTCAGCACCTTGTTGAATCAATGCCACGTAGAATTAAGGCAGTTCTGAAGGCGAAAGGGGGTCAAACACAGTATTAGTATGGTGTTCCTAATAATCCTTTAGGTGAGTGTAGTTGATCAAAGAAAAGCCATAACCTTAAAAAGCCTTAAGCTTAGGTAATTTCACCAAAATAAAAGCTATATGATTATATATATATATATATATATATATATATATATATATATATATATATATATATATATATACATACACAGCGTGCAGAATTATTAGGCACGTTGATTTTCTGATCATATTTTTTTTCCAGGCACATTTTACCAATTCCAAACCACATTAATCTTAATAACGACTATTCATTTTGTATTTAATAATTTGATATATGATATATAATTGTTCATGAAGGCAGGAAATGTAAAACAACACTTTTATATTCAGGTTTAGGCACGTTTTATTAGGCACGTTTTCTTTTACAGATAAAATGGGCCAAAAAAAGAGATTTAACAGACTGAAAAGTCAAAAATTATTAAATACCCATGAGAAGGATACAATACTAATGCAATACTAGACATTGCAGTTAAGGCATGACCACTGGACAGTGAAATGCTTATTGGGTCAGCAGGGTCAGACAAAAACAAGTGGTGAAGAAAAGACTAATGTGAATTGCAAAATAATTAAGAATTAAGGTGAAGAATTAAGTGTGAAACCATCAGGAACCCTTTAGTCTCCAGCGCCACAATTTTCCAGAACTGCAACCTTCCTGGAGTCTCCAGAAGTGCAAGGTGTCAGGATCTCAGAGACTTACGTTAGGTAAAAAATCCTAACAAATGACCCACTTAATAAGAATCACAAGCTAAGGTGTTGTAAACATAAGGGTGACTTCATTTAAAGAACATGTTGCTCATCTCTGTACATAGCTGTACTCTCAGAAACCATTCCTCATTTTCAGCCACATGAATAAAAAAGCAGAGAAACACCTAGTTGGGGAAATAAATGGAAAGCGAAAAGATGAAACCACCCATGCATTAATACAGAACATATGGACAATGTTTTTTCCTGTGTAGCTGCAGCCAAATGACAGTGCCGCTCCACTGCCTGCAGAAGAGTCACATGATGATGTGTTGAGGGGTGTTTTGGTGCCTTGTCTCAGGTAGACAGACTCTGTGCTTGCCCACAGCAAGTTGGCACTGAGATATCATGATGGGATGAGGCTCGTCTCTCACAAATAACTGCTCCGGTCCACCGTAGGGCTGGAACAAGACCTGTGTGTCCAACAGCTGTTTGTTTGCCATGGACCTGACACACACCCTGATCCGCGGGGCACTGACATGCTGCGTTTGATGGCGGGGGAACGGCGGCATCTGTGCGTGTGTGTTTTTTCTGTGCGTTTATTTGTGTGTGGGTGCGTGCCATCTGTCCTCCAAGTAATTGCTGGTATTTATATTATCTTAATTGTATACTGAGCACTGTGTGCTTTCAAAGCTAGTTTAAATTGAACTGTTTTAAGAGATGCGAAACACGAGAGATCTGTGCACGGCAACCAATCAGCTAACCATCTGTGTTGGCTTGTAGTGTTTTATGTTTTACTTATTGCTTCCCACATCCGTCACTAAAAGGACCGTTTGTCCTCTATCACATCACAAAAACTGTCCTTTTGAGTGCAAAACCCAGACTATTAGGTTAGCTGGAAGTGGCCTAAGGTAATATCCCATTGTAACATCAATTAAAGTTCTCATTATGTGTGGCCTAACACTAATTACTGCAATTATTTCCTGCTAACAGTTATGATCCCTGTAGTGGCGTACGTTGAGATGGCCTCTCATTTTTTAAGCATTTGGGAAATGGCACTTTTGGTCCACCATGACTTACTGTTTCCCCCTGCTGGGGTTCATCCATCGGGGACGTCCAAGTGCTTCCTCGCGCATTACAGTAGTGACCTTCACGGTTTCCACTACTGTGAAACCGGCGGCTTCTCTGTTTTCAGATTGTACTTGTGATACCTAAAACCAGGCCAGTGGTTGCATTTAATGGCACCCGCTGGTATTGCTGTCTAATCAGCCCCCTCCGTACCTCAGCAGTCACGGCTGCGGAAATGAAACATTAAACATTTAATGGGAGATTAAAACCTCCATTAGTCTGAAGAGTGCTAAAATGCTGGGGGAAAGTGGTCAGGTTTCCAGATTTTACCGTGTCCTAGTTTATCACATGAAGGTCAGAGCCAATCAACATGTGTGTCAGCAAATAACGATAAGAAGTGAAGACGGCGCTGCATAGATTTGGTGATAACTGAAGGCTGAATGGATATTCTAATTATAGTGCTTGCATACAGTATTGATATTCCTGAAATGAACTGAAAGTATTAAACTTTATTCATGTGCAGATCATTTTAATAATTTTGAGCTGTCCAACACCAGACTGTAAATCTATCCATCCATCCATCCATCCATTCATCCAAGTTTTCACTTAACTTAAACCACCCTTTCACTTAAATTGCTAGATTTTAACAGACAACGACGTTATCATAATATATGCATACTGAAATGTACGTGGTCTTCCTTCTTTCTTCCATTTGCTTACCAGATTGTAATTGGGTTTGTCTCTCTTGCATAGTGTATTAGTTGCCTTTAAAGAGTGTCTAAGTTTTGATACTTGTGAATTGACTCAAAACAAGACACGGCTGAGTGTCATGACAACAGCAAAGCAAAGCTCTGATTCAGAATTTAATTTAAGCCGAACCAAAGCCTAAAACCCAAGCTTAGCTAAATCTTTAACGCTATTAATTTGCTGCCTTGCTAGCGCTGATACTTCTTTTAAAAAAAATCTAGTTAAACATCCCTGAAAAAAATATGTTGTGTGTTTAGATGCTGGTGTTCCTGAATGCTTCTTAACTAGCAAGATTTTCTCAGGCAGACCATGCTAATCGATCGTCCCTACCAGCTGAAATCCATATGGCTAGACCAGCATCTAACCAGCTTTTTTTTCTGCAGGAATAACAGTCATTATCTCTTGAATGTGCCTTTTTAAAACAATTATCAAGCCTTTGTTTTCCCAACCAGTAACATACACGTGATCCCAAACAACCAGCCAATCAGATCCAATGATCATTGAATGTTAGATTATTATGTAAGTGATGTTTTGTTCAGAGAGAGGCTTCATGAAGTAAGTGTGATGTGTCAGTGCTTAGAAGTAGCACTGGAGGCCTTCTCAGGTCTGGCCAGTGAAGGCTTTATCTCAGTGGCTTAACGATGATGGATTCCTGCAAGGTCACTCTGTAAATTGGCATAATAACCACAGTGCTTGAGAGGATAAAATCGATATGGACTGAAATGCTGCGTGTACATACGAAAATCTGTCCGAGCAGAGAAACACTGTTGACTTGCTTTAGTTGTGTGTAATGTCTGATGAGTTTAACTAAAGCTGAGGGACAAATTGTGGTCAGTTGCAGAGTAATATAATTATATAATTTAGTAAAACATTTTTCAGCGCCACTCAAAACCCAAGGCCACTTCACAATGCTTTTTAAAAGTTCAATATCTTATGGAATCATGCTTTACCCTTGTAAATAATGTCACTTGAAATTCTATTAATTTTGAAAAGGTTTCAATTAGTATGTAATACTGTCATTCTGTGGAGCCATTAGTCATTTTTGAGCTGTGTGACCTTGAGTAAAGCACAAGGTAATTTCAGATGATTTTGCTTACAAGTAGTGTAAGTTGCTTATAAGATAAAATTAATTTTATGTGATGTTTGATGGACTTAAACAAAAGTTTAAATTTTGAGAATGAATCCATCTGTGTGTGAGAGAGAGCAAAATGCTAAACATTTTGATGACACATTTAAGTTGTTAGAACAAAATGAAAGAAGTGAAAGCTATTATAGACATCTTACAACAGCTGTGCAAGATTAAATGCATTTCAGAAATAAATTAAAAAATGCAGGGAAAGAAAAGGAACTTTAACAAATATTTTCTCAAGACGAAAAAAGTAATTTGACTCAAATCAGCAGACAAAAAAGAAAAGATTCTGAAGATTAAGGGGAAACAACAAAAGAGAAACAAAGACGTTTTTTTTGTAACTTTTGATCAATTGAATGCATCCTAGCTGGATAAGTGTCAGATTCTTAAAATAAAAACAGTCCCCTCAAAAGCAGTAGTAGTGTGTGTGTGTGTGTGTGTGTGTGTGTGTGTGTGTGTGTGTGTGTGTGTGTGTGTGTGTGTGTGTGTGTGTGTGTGTGTGTTCATGTTTTTCTATCCCGGTGGGTATTTCAGGTCCCCATGAGAAAACAAGCTTATAAATCATACAGAATGAGTTTTTTTGAAAATGTAAAAATGCAGAAAGTTTTCTGTGAAGTTTAGGGGTAGGATTAGTGTAAGTTTGTACAGTATAAAAACCATTACATCTATGGAGAGTCCCCACAAAGATAGTGAACCAGGCGTGTGTGTGTGCGTGTGTGTGCTTCTATTAAGTAGCTCCACTTCATGGGTTTGTATTGCGATAATATCTGTACCTGTATGTCATCCTTACCATATTTATGTAAATTTTGAGTTGAATATAAACAGAACTGTGCTCCTTTTCACCTTTTTTTCCAGTCTGTGCCAGTGTGTATTATATATGCTAATGTGAGGGTGTCATAGATTTCCACAACCACTAATTACCTCTAAAGCAATTAAAACAATGAATTCCATTTGCTCTGTTTGGAAAGAAAGAAAATATGTTGCTGACCTTATATGTTGCGCTCTTTCTGTTGCCTTGACTTACAAGATCCATTATCTCTGGCCTAAATACATCATCATTGTGCCATTTTGTCTCTCTTGAAATTAGTGGATCAATTCACTTTGAAGGTTCTTATGGAAGTGATAATTTGATGAGTAAGAAAAAAGGAATAGAGAGGAGAGGAGAGATAAGTGTCTCTAGACAGCTCTCCTGTAGATGCTAGATCTTAAGATGTCTCTCCACTGCAGAGCCACATGTTTCAAGTGTCTCTCTGGAGACTCATGTCTCAACACACACACATGCACACACGCACACGCTTACACCTGGTGAAGAGGATCTCATGGGAGCCCATCTGGGCTGACAACAGAACACACACATACCACATCTGATAACTTTTTATAAAATTATAATTGAAAATGTCTAGAAAATGTGCTGCTTCCACACATTTTAGATTAGGTGACTAATAGCTGTGGATTGAAATAGATGTGTGATTTTTATAAAGCGGCAAGATGTACCAAATAAGCAAACAAGATTATTTCACCTCTTTTTATGCATACGTTATTTATTTTTAAATTACTTATGTCTTTCTATTAATTATGTCTATATATTTCTGAGCTGCCATTTCACAGTTTCACATTAACGGATCGGTGAGCGTAAACCAGCTTTCTTGGCATGAGGATAAAGGGGTGGTACTTTCGGATGGGGATTTCCGATTAATCCAAGAGGCAGGTGGAGGGCTCAGCAGCAAAAAAAGGGGAAAAAAAGGTTTGATTGTGGTGCAAAGGCGGCCTTGAATTCCTCCAATGGAGTGCGCCCGTGCGAGAAGAATAACCAGACAGTTGTCCACTTCATTTACGAGTGGCTTTGGAGATATGTCCAGAGACAGGTGATGTTCACCTCGGAATCTTTCTCCTCTTTTCTGCTTGGCTGGCCAGTAATTTACTGGCCATTGGTGAGCAAGGCACACTGCCCTGCACACAGGAAACTGTCAGTTTTATTTTTCACCTTTTTGCTTTTTCTCTCTGTGTTTCTCTCTGAAGATAACACTTCTCCCTCAGCCTTTCAAGTAAAACTCAATATGTGCCAACAGACACGTATAAATATTATATGATGAAAAGCAGCACTTGTGTTTTAGAAATACAGCTTTGTCTTGAATGCTTCTTTCAAGAATCTACTTATTTGAGGCTTTGAGAACTGAATAGTTTTTTTGTAGGGTATTTCCCATTTTATATTTTCATAATGTCTTTAGGTGTCAGAAGGTCCTTACAGTGTATGTGTGTATATACACTCACCTAAAGGATTATTAGGAACACCATACTAATACTGTGTTTAACCCCCTTTCGCCTTCAGAACTGCCTTAATTCTACGTGGCATTGATTCAACAAGGTGCTGAAAGCATTCTTTAAAAATGTTGGCCCATATTGATAGGATAGCATCTTGCAGTTGATGGAGATTTGTGGGATGCACATCCAGGGCACGAAGCTCCCGTTCCACCACATCCCAAAGATGCTCTATTGGGTTGAGATCTGGTGACTGTGGGGGCCATTTTAGTACAGTGAACTCATTGTCATGTTCAAGAAACCAATTTGAAATGATTCGAGCTTTGTGACATGGTGCATTATCCTGCTGGAAGTAGCCATCAGAGGATGGGTACATGGTGGTCATAAAGGGATGGACATGGTCAGAAACAATGCTCAGGTAGGCCGTGGCATTTAAACGATGCCCAATTGGCACTAAGGGGCCTAAAGTGTGCCAAGAAAACATCCCCCACACCATTACACCACCACCACCAGCCTGCACAGTGGTAACAAGGCATGATGGATCCATGTTCTCATTCTGTTTACACCAAATTCTGACTCTACCATCTGAATGTCTCAGCAGAAATCGAGACTCATCAGACCAGGCAACATTTTTCCAGTCTTCAACTGTCCAATTTTGGTGAGCTCGTGCAAATTGTAGCCTCTTTTTCCTATTTGTAGTGGAGATGAGTGGTACCCGGTGGGGTCTTCTGCTGTTGTAGCCCATCCGCCTCAAGGTTGTGCGTGTTGTGGCTTCACAAATGCTTTGCTGAATACCTTGGTTGTAACGAGTGGTTATTTCAGTCAAAGTTGCTCTTCTATCAGCTTGAATCAGTCGGCCCATTCTCCTCTGACCTCTAGCATCAACAAGGCATTTTCGCCCACAGGACTGCCGCATACTGGATGTTTTTCCCTTTTCACGCCATTCTTTGTAAACTCTAGAAATGGTTGTGCGTGAAAATCCCAGTAACTGAGCAGATTGTGAAATACTCAGACCGGCCCCTCTGGCACCAACAACCATGCCACGCTCAAAATTGCTTAAATCACCTTTCTTTCCCATTCTGACATTCAGTTTGGAGTTCAGGAGATTGTCTTGACCAGGACCACACCCCTAAATGCATTGAAGCAACTGCCATGTGATTGGTTGATTAGATAATTGCATTAATGAGAAATTGAACAGGTGTTCCTAATAATCCTTTAGGTGAGTGTATATATATATATATATATATATGTACTGTTACTTATTTATTTTGTAAATTTCAATTACAAATTTCTATTTGTAAATATATTGTACATTTATTTCCTCTATCCAGGGCAATTTTCCTGCACTTGCTAATTACCCACTTGCTTCCTCATGTTAACAATTTTCAATGGTCTGATGCAGCCAGAATACCAGTATTTGTGTAAAGCATGTCAGTTAGCTAATTTTTAGCCATCTCTTGACATTTTTGTGTAATATGCGTGAGACGTTAAGTGGGCGGCCTGTCTGTGGATGTGCTGTCTGAGGACGGGACTATGTAGTTCCTGCATCATTTGCCCTTATTAGTTTATTTATGGAAGATTCTGATTAAGAGCTCTCTCAAAATGTATTTCTGTTTCTGCTGTGTTTGTGTCTTTTACAGCATGTGTGCCTTTACTTCAGGGAGTGATTCCCTAAATGAAGATGTATTCATGCACACTTCCAGAGTGGATTGTTTTGTCATGCCCCTCTTTAAAAAGTGGAAAAAATGGCACTCTTCCTTTTCACTTGCCCCACAGGTCTCTAAATGAGTTGTGTTATTGGAAACTGCTCTCACATCAAGGGACTTGCAGGGCGAGATCTGAGCCGGTCTTTAAGGGCTTTCTCGGGCGACGGCATCCACCACACAAATGTGAATGAATAATGCCTTTAGAGAGGCAAGAGCCATTGCTCTAGAATGAAACACCTTCTAAAGCCCTGGTGACTTTTTTCAATGCTTTTCAGCAAGCAATTATTTTTATCTGGCTGCTGCTATAAAGGATCTTCCTCTACTCTCATTTTCACGTTTTGTTCATTTATTCCATCACCTCTCTCACTACTTCTTTTTCTTTTAAAGTCACAATATATTTTTGAATCAGTATTTTTTTAAAAAGTGTTTATCTCTTTGTGTTTATTTCTTTTCTTTAATTTTATTTCTCAGAACCCTCAAACATAAGCTCTAAGGGGAGTGTTTATGGTCATGGAGAAAGCTAATGTTTTTACTCTCACGAATTATGTGCACTTCATACATATTCATGAAGATTAATGAGCCTTTTAAAATACAGGTAGTAATCTAATCAATAAGTGTTCAATCATGATGCTTTCGGCATTCTAAATATCCCTACAGTACTTAGAGGAAAAGTGAGGTTATGTTGAAAACCCACTCAGTCTTGTTTCATGGATGGATAGATGGATAGATTGCAAATCAGTTATTGTGACTGAGCCAAGCCGTTAAGGTTTATAATTTATCAGATTTTGGATTTTGGATGATCAGTAAATTAGCTGTTTAATGTTGCCATTAATGTTGTTTAATGTATCCACATTAGTTCTGTTGGGTTGTACAGACTAGTTAGGAACGTGCTACACTTTAGCCACACTGTAAGTTGTAAAATAAGAGCAAATATGACAGTAGAATACATTAACATAGAAGTTACAATATATTGTGCATGGTGAAAAAATCCAAAACTTGTTTCCAAATGTCAGTGGCTTGTGTTTCGCACATACCAGAGCTGTTCCCTCAGGTCTGGTTCCTCATGTTTCCATATGCAACTTTGATAATGGATGTAGTTCCTACAATCTCTAATGTACAAAGAGACCTGCAGTTTATAGCACTTGCACCTGGACTGTATTTGTAGCAAAACAAGATGCATGGTTCCTTCTTAATATGCTCTGTGCAAAGTAATATTGTGCTGCAAGGAGTTTTGAGTTACTCAGAGTGTTTTGCTATTTCAAGATACCTTTTGTTTTCTTTTCTTTTTATTGTCCCGTTAGCCTCTCTCCTCTTCACTCGGCAATGAGCAACAGAAAAAGAAATAGGCTAGCTCAGCTGCTCTTCGATGCATCTTTGAAATATTTAAAGTCCATGCAGACACACAGCAGATGTGAACAGGATTTGTGGATTAGAGATCGTGTCATAGGAGTTCTCTGGCAAGATGTCCCAAGTCCACTTTCCTTTAATGCTCGGTGTACATAAAAACCTTATGATGTCTGCAGAGTAAGACATACAACATCTTTTTATTTAGCTTTCAAAATAACTTTTATTCTCTGTAAGAGGCATGAAGTATGACTTCATTATCTTACTGTGTATGTGCTGTCAAGAGCAGCTCAAGCCATTAAACATTGAAATCTAGGATATGCATTACATTTACATTTACATTGAATCATTTAGCAGATGCTTTTATCCAAAGCGACTTACAAATGAGGATAGCAATAGAAGCGATCAGACCAACAAGGGGCAACAACATGCAAGTGCTGTAACAAGTCTCAGTTTGTCTAGCACAGAACACATTTTTTTTTTTTTTTTTTTTTTAATAAATAGAAAAACGAATAGAATAGTAATGTTAGTTAAGTGCTGGTCTTAATTGGTCAGGTGCTGCATTACAGTTGCATTCCCATTGGATGGATGGCATGGATAATATTTGCGGGCCCTATTTGGTGCATGGTCTAAAATGCACAGCGCAAGTGCACTTAGGACGTGTCCGAATCCACTTTTGCAAGTTTAACGACGGGAAAAATGGTCGGTGCGCCCTGCGCATGGTCTAAAAGAATTGTCCCTATTCTCTTAATGAGTAATGGGTGTGTTTTGGGCATAACATGCAATAAACCAATCAGAGTCTCATCTCCCATTCCCTTTAAAAGGCAGTTGCACTTGCACCATGGCGGATTCACTATTTTTATATGCGGGAATATAGACACCCTCAACCTGACGAGTCTGTTTAAATACACGTGTGTATTGCCACGATTGGTTAAATAAGTAACTAATTTAATTCATCATTACTGCAAATGGGTAATTCTGATACATGCAATGACTATCCATTATATGACATGTAGGCATTTTTGTCTTTATGTACACAATAATATTTTACATTGTAATCCTTTTATTTTGAATATTTAAAAATATTTGTGTGCTGTTGCGCGTCCCTGTGTGTGTAAAGCAGAGTGTACGTGCGTTGTGCACCCGCCTATAGGCGTGTACTACTAACTTGCCCTTTAAATAATACAAAATATACTGTGCTATTGACTTTAGACCAGATTTTTGTTGGTCAATGGCACAGTCTATTTTCAGTTGCCTCAAAATAGCAACGCGCCAACAATGCGCCTGAACACACCTCGTTTTCAGTGGCCGCACCCATGGGCACAAATGCATTTGCTATTTAAACAACGTGGCGCAGGACGTGAAAACGATAACTGCAACAGGCTAAAACTAGCAAAAAACACTTGCGTCGCTCCTGGCGCCGCATTGCACCAGGTGTATGATAGGACCCTGCATCTCTACTTGTTTCGCTACAAGTAGCAAGTGCTGAAAACTGTCTTTATTTTGTACATTAAAAACTGTACTACTTCCAACATTACAATGACAAACAGAAACATTAAGAACCAGACCTGAGGGATCAGCCCTGATGTGTACAACTACAAGCTTTGGATCTTTTGTTTTTATTTTAGTCATCTGTCTTTCTCTTTCTCTCAAAATTCCTCAAAGGGTGTCCTCCATTTAAATGTGGAGATCTTGCATGAGGGTTTTTTTTATGTTTCCAGCTGGAGAGTCTTCATAAGTCTGTCCACTATATTTTTAACATGGTTCTTTGTATTTGAGGGTCCAATACAAGTGCCTTTCCCGTATGGCTCTTTTATTCAACAAAGCTTACCATTCTGGACAAATATTAACAGCATAATTCCTTATAATAATGTTATTTCTGTCTTTTGAGTATTTATTGCTATTCAACCAGAGTTTCCCATTCATTTTTCTATCGTCATCTGTATTCTTCTCATGTAGTCTCTCTGTTATTTGCACAGCCTTTTTCTCTGACCATAAAATCTCAAAACAGATCAATTTTGCTGGGGGTCTCTCATGTGAAGAACTGTCACCTTCAGACCCATTTCTTGAAAATCTCTATGGGGAGAACCTCTCAAAATCTTCCAGCTCCAAAGGACTAGAGTCTCAGAGGAGATGAGTAACTCCCCAGAGAACACATATTGTTCTCCCTCCATATGTGTAGCTTTCTTTACTTATTCATTGCCTCATTTAATAGAATGTTACAACACCAAGTTCAGCTGTTTCTGTGGCACTAAAAGAGCTTAAATTTGATAGAGCTCCCATCTCAAAAAACATTATCTCCTGAATGAATCCTCTTTCCCTTAGTACAGCTGAGTTGTAAATATACCCTTGATGTTGTTGTTAGAATACAGTTGTACACTATACACAACTTTTTTGGAACGGGCTGATGCTAGTTGCCAAAAGTCTGAGCCAATCTGCAGATATTGGGCAGTCGCAGTTGACAGATTTTTTTTACAGAAAATCGGGTTGTGCATGATGGGCACAGACTTTGATTTTGTAGCTTCAGACTTTGAGTCTATCCAGTCGGAGGATAGCAAACATGTTTGATATTATGAGCCCATTTTAAAACACATATTGTTTTCATTTGTCATGCATCTAATAGCAACGAGGCACACACTTCTGTGTGAATTTTTTGTTCCGGAATGAGAAGAAAAGTCTGTTAAGTAAGTAAGTAAGTTATGTATTTCAGCCTTTATATGCCAATAACATGACCTCATGTTTTGCTTTGTGTTTTTCAGTCCAAATAGACAAGTTTTATTAGTTATTAAATATAAGCAATTGATGAAAATTACTTGGATATAGGTCATTATATGCCATTCTCAGGCAAGAGGAAATAGTATAAAAGCCTTTTAATAATTAATATTTTACTGTACCTAGCTTTCATATACATACAGTATCTATGATCAGAGACATTGTGCTGTGTTCTGACTATTAATTTGTTCTGACGATTATTCTGTGCAGAAAAAAATAGGAAGAGAGGACAGTAGCCTTAAGAATTCCGTTTTAGAAAGATATAATGAGCTAACAAACATGGCATAATAGTGTCTATGAGCTAATTTTGGCTATAGAAGACATTGATGTGAACATCTTTAATTTTCACTGTTGTGAAGACCCCTATTTTCTCATTCTCTCTTTTCCTTCACATTTAATAAGTCATTTTCATCTCCTCATGCACAGCAATTTTCACTTGGGAACATTTCTATGGATGCTAGCAGAAACCACTACCTCCCTGGTATATTGAAACAACAGGCATTGCAGTGGGCTGAAATGAGGAGGAATATTTCTACAGGCATACCGGGATGTGGCACTGCCTCTTGCTGTGACCCTGTCAGGAGAATTTAACCTCACTGGGAGGCTTTAACATGAACATGGATCTTTATAATCTTTTGAACCATGTCAGTGGCAAAATGTCACGAAGATGTTCATCATGATACAAAGCACTGTGCACATCAGTCTGAAAAAATTTAAATCCAGCAAAGATGAGAATCATTCACAAACATATCAAGACTGTAACGGTTCAGTGTTTTTTGAGCTGAATGAGATTTCTAATCTTTGAAATTGAAGTTTAAATTTTGAATGGTGCAGAATAGATTTAAGTTAGAGCTGTAGAATCTGATCCAACTGGAATTAACATTCTAGAAATCCTTTGTAACTTTACAATGTCTTTACTGTCACTTTTGATAAATCGAATGCATCCTTGCTGAATTAATTAATTTAGAAAATACATGAATTACAAATGTGCTGCCCCTAAAAATTTGAACAAAAGTATATGTAAAAAATAAGGTACTTTAAAATGAAAATATACTATATTACAAAGCCCAAATATAAACCTAAACTGATAAAACACTGACCAGATCTTGACAGTTAGTTCGGTTGGTGTTGATTAGAAGGCCTAATTGCTTTACTGCCTTGTTTTCTCTAGTAGTTAACACTAATGTTGTTGTTTTGTTAACACTGTATATGTTTGCAGATAACTTCATGGGAATTTTGGCAAAGCTGCCATTTACATTTTTAGCAAGTGCAGTATTTTATTATTTATTTTGTAGTTTGCAAAGGGTATGCATTCCCATGTGGTTTGATTGCCTTATGCCACAAAATAAAGTGAAAACTTTAATAGAGAGTCATAGAGTAAAGTGTTTATATACATAATAATTAGACTAAAATTGGAAACTCAGCATGTCTTAAATATAATCATGATTTTGTGGCTTTAAGCAATGTTAACAACAGTCTCATGCACAGCATGCAATGTAGGATTTAGCTTTTGAAAATGAGTGTCACGAGTGCACCGGTCCTCCTTCACTGCTAAACTCCCTCACTCTGGACTACACTTCCCAGCATCCCTCCTGGTTCTCACCTGCACTCATTTAGCCATCACCCGCACCTGCCACTGATCATCACCTCATCAAGACACATGTATAAGCACACACCTTGCTTACCCTGGTCTTGTTTATATGAAAAGGACTACTTACCTGGACATTTTCTCTAACTGGCGTTTTCTCTTCATCCCCGTGTGTTTATAAGTAGTGTTTTATAAGTGCAGTTTATATATGTAATAATCTGACTAAAATTGGAAACTCAGCATGTCTTAAATATGATCATGATTATTTTAAATCTGTAATTATTCATATTAAGTTAATTGAAAATGGCTGTTTACGTGGCAACTTGTTCATATAATTGTCTTAGTGGAAACAATAGTCCGATTATAAACACAGCTTATACTGTAGTAAGACAAATGCTGTATTTTCAATTGTTTGTTTGTACTGTATGCGTGACCAGATTTCTTAATTGCATCATTGTGTCATGACATCATGTCACTGCAGGTAAAAGCCCCTGTAGCAGTGTATATTTTATAGTACATAGTAAGGCTTATTAGGTTATCCTTCACTGCTAAACTTCCTCACTCACACTTCCCAGCATCCCTCCTGGTTCTCACCTGCACTCATTCAGCCATCACCCACATCTGCCACTGATCATGATCTCTTCAAAACACATGTATAGAGGGTATGCATTGATGTCACTTTCCCGCCGGAACACGCACCCTCAGCTGGACTGAGTGGCAAAAGAGCCTGCAGTATGAATGGATTTAATAGAAACTGTGAAAATGTGAGAAAAACAAACGATTATCAGTTTAAATTGAAGGTTGGACTAGATATAATGTTCCTTACAACTTATCCAACATCCAGTGATCCATGGATATGGACATGCAGCCAGGAAGCATGTTCTCCTGATATTTATATGAGCCTGATTTCGATATATAAATATTTATCACTGTCAGTCATCACAATTTCGAGAGTGAATCCCGCATGTATATGCGTATAGGCCTATGTATTGAAGCGTGTATGTGGCCGCTAGTCAAGAATGGAAAACAAAAGTTTTATTCACTACATTAGGCCTACTCACCGAAGCGAAAACACGTTGGAAATTGAATCATTTGACGAGCGCAAATACAGATACGCACTGGATCTTTTGATCTTTTGCCAACTCTTTTTCACTAATAATATGCTATTATTACAAAGAAACTAGATCCTAGACCAGCAGTTATGGGCAGCTTTTCCCTCTAAAAGTAATCAGTAGCAGAAGCAACAGGCGGCAGTGGTTTGAGTGAGAAAATTACACGCTATTATTAGTCCATCTCCCTTGGTCCGGAAGGCGACACAGGGATGTCCAATTGGTTCCATGACCATGGTTCCGTGTGATGACTTAAATCATGTTATATCGTCATATCGCCCAGCCCAAAAACTTAGTTTTTGTCAGTGTTTGTTTAAAAACATCCAATTTATGCAGAATATAAACTGGTAAATATTTCATTGATGAGTTGTCAATACAATATATAACAATACAATTTTGTGGTATGATTTTACCACAAAATTCAACATATTGACACAAAATGAGAACTGCAAATCCACAAAATGAGAACTGCAAATCCACTGCCTGAAGTCTGTGAAGTTTCTGTCAATTGCAGCGATCCATTTACTTCTCTTTATTGTAGCTTTTGGCAGTTTGTAAAAAATATACCTCAGATTTCTTGTCAAATCTATTTATACAGTCAATCTCAAAGCTCTTTCCTGTTTTAGATGTGTTTTGTGGGTTTTTCGTGGCATTCACGCTGAAAACGTCTCGGTTACGTATGTAACCCTCGTTCCCTGAAGGAGGGAACGGAGACGCCACGTCGGAGTACCGACGAATAGGAATCTCGCTCGCGAGAGCCAATCTACTTCGAGTAAAACTAAACGAGCCAATGCACATTGGCATGCAATGATTGCACCAGGTGCTCATGCCACGCAGCGCGGGTATAAATGAGACACAGGTGTTTGCATCAAGTTAGCTTTTTGCTGAGGAGCCGAGTAGGTAGACGGCACCCCAGCAGGGTGCAGAGGGCATGGCGACGGGACGTGGCGTCTCCGTTCCCTCCTTCAGGGAACGAGGGTTACATACGTAACCGAGACGTTCCCATTCAGTCGGTCACTCTCGACGCCACGTCGGAGTACCGACGAATAGGAATCCCTACCAAAGCGCCATGGCCTCTGGCCCCCGTCCAGTGCCCTGTGTGAGCCTCCTGAGCTCTCTTACCTGATGAGACGGGGCTCACACAGAGAAGTCCATCACTGCTGTTCCGCATGACCCGTGGGGGGGTCTCAGTACCACGTGGGTGTCACCCGGCCCGAACTCTAGGCACGATTCGTCGACCGAAAATGCCTGCAGGTCCCCTACCCTCTTGATGGAGGCCAGTGCGGCCAACAGCAAAGTCTTCATAGACAGAATCTTAAGCTCTGCTGACCGCAAGGGCTCAAATGGGGCATTCTGAAGTGCTCGGAGCACCAGAGCAAGATCCCAAGAGGGTATGGAGGGGGGTCGAGGAGGATTTAACCGTCTCGCCCCCCTGAGGAACCTGACGACCAGGTCGTGCTTCCCAACTGTCTTACCTTCTACGTGGTCGTGATAGGCAGATATTGCAGCAACATAGACCTTGAGGGTGGAGGGCGACAGCCTACGCTCCAACCCTCGTTGCAGGAAGGAAAGCACAGACGCGATCGAACATCTTCGGGGGTCTTCTCGGCGAGAAGAACACCACTCGACGAACAGGTTCCACTTCAAAGCATAAGCCTGTCTTGTAGACGGCGCACGTGCCGAAGTGATGGTGTTAACTACCTCTTGGGGTAAGTCACCTAGAACCTCCGCGTCCCGTCCAGGGGCCAAACATGAAGCTTCCACAGATCTGGACGCGGGTGCCACAGGGTGCCCCGTCTCTGAGTCAGAAGGTCCTTCCTCAGAGGAATCGGCCAAGGAGGGGCTGTCGCCAGGAGCATAAGTTCTGGGAACCAGGACCGGTTGGGCCAGTAAGGCGCCACCAACAGGACCTGCTCCTCGTCCTCCCTGACCTTGCACAGTGTCTGTGCAAGTAGGCTCACTGGGGGAAACGCATATTTGCGCAGCCCCTGGGGCCAGCTGTGCGCAAGTGCATCCGTGCCGAGTGTACCCTCGGTCAGCGAATAGAACCACTGGCAGTGGGACGTTTCTGGGGAGGCAAACAGGTCGACCTGTGCCGCCCCGAACTGTCTCCAAATCAGCTGAACCACCTGGGGGTGGAGTCGCCATTCCCCTGGGAGCGCAGCTCGTGAAAGCTCGTCGGCCACACGGTTGTACACACCAGGGACATGAATGGCCCGAAGCGACCTCAGACACTTCTGACTCCAGAGGAGGAGATGGCGGGCGAGTTGCGACATGCGACGGGAGCGTAGACCACCTTGTCGGTTGATATACGCAACGGTCGCGGTGTTGTCCGTGCGGACCAGTACATCTTTGCCCCGTAGCAGCCTTTTGAGGCGGCTCAGAGCGAGATGCACCGCTAGCAACTCGAGGCAGTTGATGTGCCAATGCAGGTGCGGGCCCGTCCAAACCCCTGACACTGCATGCCCGTTGTACGTGGCTCCCCAGCCCATGGCAGAGGCATCCGTGAAGACCACAGCATGCCTGGACACCTGTTCCAGAGGCACTCCGGCCCGAAGGAACGAGGGGTCTGACCATGGGCTGAAGGATTGGCGGCAGGCCGGTGTGATGCTCACCCGGTGAGTGCCGCGTTGCCACGCCCATCTCGGGACTCGGCCGTGTAGCCAATGCTGAAGCGGTCTCATATGAAGCAAGCCTAGCGGTGTTACTGCCGCTGCGGCTGCCATATGCCCCAGGAGCCTCTGAAATTGTTTCAGTGGAACCGCCATCCTGCCTTGAAACGTGTTCAGGCAGTTCAGCATCGACTGGACGCGCTCCTCTGTGAGGCGCGCTGTCCGTCCGACCGAATCTAACTCCATACCGAGAAAAGAGATCCTCTGCACGGGGGCGAGTTTGCTCTTCTCCCAGTTGACCCGAAGACCCAACTGGCTGAGGTGTCTGAGCACCCGGTCCCTGTGTTCGCACAACTGATCCCTGGACTGTGCTAGAATGAGCCAGTCGTCGAGATAGTTGAGGATGCGAACGCCCTGTTCTCTCATGGGCACAAGGGCCCCCTCCGTGACTTTCGTGAAGACACGGGGGGACAGGGACAGCCCGAAGGGCAGGACTTTGTACTGATATGCTCGACCCTCGAACGCAAAGCGCAGAAACGGCCTGTGTCGAGGAAGAATCGAAACATGAAAGTACGCGTCCTTCAGGTCGATCGCTGCAAACCAATCTTGGGGACGGATGCATTCGAAGATGCGTTTCTGCGTGAGCATCTTGAACGGTAGCTTGTGAAGGCTCCGATTCAAGACTCGCAGGTCCAAGATTGGCCGTAACCCACCGGTCTTCTTGGGTACAATGAAGTACGGGCTGTAGAAGCCTGTCTTCATATCGGCTGGAGGGACCGGCTCTATCGCGTCCTTCGCCAGTAGGACTGCGATCTCCGCACGCAGGACATGGGCGTCTGCGGCGTTCACCGAAGTGAAGCGGACGCCCTTGAACCTGGGGGGACGCCGGGCGAACTGAATCGCATAGCCGAGCCTGATGGTCCGAATGAGCCAGCGAGACGGACTGGGGAGCGCTAGCCAGGCTCGCAGAGACCGAGCAAGCGGGACCAAAGGGACCACCGGCGTACCCACCGTGGGGCAGCGAGGTGGAATGCAGGTACCGGGCTGAGGCGGCTGTCTCGTGGAGGCGGCCCGCAGCGGGGTGTGAGTGTGCATTGCAACACTTACCTGATTCCACAGGAGGGCAGAAGGACCGTGAGGGGATCGTCCACTGCTGCCCGCTGGCGAAGGGGGAGGATGAGTGTGGTCCGGGGTTTGACCGGCCACAACCCTCCGAGCCCCCTGGGGACCCGGAGATAGGGGAAACTGCTCTTTTATTGAGAATTTGGGTACCGCTGGGGCTGGCCCCAGCGGCGGAACAGAAACAAAACGGAACACAAGATTCTCCACCCGGCCCTCCTCCGGGGGATGGAGCGGTGCGGTCACCGTCTCCAGAAGAGCAGTCCTCCCCATCTCCAGGTCGCCCGTCTCAGGGCCGCTTGCCCTTGCTCTTGCCACCCCTCTTGGCAGCGGCCTGGACGGGCGGGGCGGCCTGCTTACGCCCGGCTCCACGACGTCGCTTGGGTGGAGGCTGCTGCTGCGACGCGGGAGCGGAGGCAGACGCAGGCGGCCGCCCTCGGCGACGAGCAGGCTGAGGCGCTGCCGGCGGCGGGGTGGAGACAGCAGCTGACCGCCGTGGCAGGATGTGACTGATCGCCTCAGTCTGCTTCTGTGCGGCCGTGAACTGCTGGGCGAAGTTCTGGACCGCGTCGCCGAAGAGGCCGGTCTGGGACACGGGGGAATTAAGGAACCTGATCTTGTCGGTTTCCCTCATGTCAGCCAGACACAGCCAGAGATGGCGTTCCTGGACCACCATAGTGGACATCGCACGACCCACTGCCCGCGCCGTAACCTTCGTCGCACGAAGCGCGAGGTCCGTTGCGGTTCTCAGTTCCTGGAGAACTGCGGGATCGTGACCACCCTCGTGCAAGGTCCTCAGTGCCTGGGCCTGATGGACCTGCAACAACGCCATAGCGTGTAAGGAGGAGGCAGCATCCCCACAAGCCTGGTAGGCCTTACCGATCAGATCGGACGAGTACCTACAGGCCCGGGAGGGGAGACACGGGTTCCCCCTAGAAGTGGAGTTAGGGCACAGTTGCATGGCAACGGCCCGTTCCACGGGAGGAACCTGCGTGTAACCCTTCTGCTCTCCCCCATCGAGGGTGGTGAGGGAGGAGGAGCCACTGGGCCGGTTTCGGGCAGTGAAAGGTGCCGTCCATGACCTAGTGAGCTCGTCATGCACCTCCGGAAAGAAAGGAACCGGGGTGGGGCGCTGAGAACCAGCACGGGCCACCCCGAGAAACCAATCGTCCAGCCTTGAGGGTTCGGGACACGGTGGAGGGTTCCACACGAGCCCGACTCTCTCAGCGGCCCGGGAAAGCATGGCCATCATTTCTGGATCCGTATCGGGCACAGCGGATCTTCCCGAAGGAGCCCCCTGCGCCGACACGTCATCTCCAGAAACTTCTGACCCACCCTCCGATGCAGCGATGGACATCCGATCGTCAAGAGGAGCCCCGAAGGATACGGATGGTACACACCTCGTGGGTGGCCCACCGCGTTCCAACGGCAGCTCTACTGGCTGCGAAGTGCGGGAGGAGTGAGGGTTCCCCGGGGGTTGGTTCCCTGGGGGAAGCGCGCTCACCGTAACCCTCAGATCACCCGTGCTACTGCCTGAAGTAACCCTCTGTGGAGGATTAGATCGAGGCAGAGGCACGGGGACTCCACCCCTTACGAGATGGAGTCTCGACCGCAACTCCGAGATGGTCATGTTCCCGCAGTGAGAACATGAGTCATCCACGAGCGCTGCCTCAGCGTGCTGAACGCCCAAACACGAGATACAGCGCTTGTGACCATCCCTCGGTGACAGATAACCACCGCATCCAGAAACACACAGATAGAATGTCATCCTGAAAAGGACGCAAGCTCTATCTGTGTTGCTCTAATAGAAGGACGCTCTCCTTGGTGCTGAAGCACGCAGGGGGAGGGGTCGCGGCGACACAGTCAGGGGATAGTGCAGCCTGACGTGCGCGCTCTCTCTCACACGAAGGCGCTCTCTTACCAGCCGTAAGAACGGCTTTTCAGCGCTCTCCACCTAGCGCACCGAACCAGCTGTGAGAACAGCCTTTGTGTTTGCTCAGAAAAGAGGAAGAGAGATGATCACAGAACCACACGACCCGCTGCAGTGCCGTCACACCAACACCGACTGAAGAGATCGCTTCCAAAAGGGCAGGCTTCTTTCCAGTCAGGACTGCGAAGTAGAGAGTGATATCTGGCTGAACCATCTACCACTCGGCTCCGAAGCAAAAAGCTAACTTGATGCAAACACCTGTGTCTCATTTATACCTGCGCTGCGTGGCATGAGCACCTGGTGCAATCATTGCATGCCAATGTGCATTGGCTCGTTTAGTTTTACTCGAAGTAGATTGGCTCTCGCGAGCGAGATTCCTATTCGTCGGTACTCCGACGTGGCGTCGAGAGTGACCGACTGAATGGGAACCAATGCTGCCGCGCAGTCTTTTTGCCACTCATTGGGCGTAGCCGCGGTCACTCCGGACGAAGGTGATGTCACGTGCATACCCTCTATCAGCACACATCTTGCTTACCCTCATTGTCTGGTCTCGTTTATACGAAAATAACTACTTACCTGGAACCAACTGTCTTCAGAAATAAATAATGGCATTTTCTTGAGAAAAATTATTTACATTTCCCATTTTGCCTGTCTGCCGTTTTTACCATTTGTCTCTGCACTGTTGTAAATTTTACCCGGTGGATGGAAAACAAGCTAATGTGCATTTTAAAAATCTAAACAATTTGGATAATAAGGTATCTAAATTATTCACAGAGCAGATCAAATACCAATAATCATCTATTATTTTGACTGATCACTTAAAAAAAAAAAAAAATCCAAAATGTGAGGTTTATCATTTTATAAAACTTTATTTAAATACTTAGTACATGTTAGATAAAATGATAATGTTAGTCACCAAACAAATTGTTTTTTATTCATTTAAAATCTAGTCGTTGTTAATGTTATTCATTTAATTTTTATGCAAACAAAAAATGCATAGTGATGCTAATTTGTTGTTTGTTTGTTTTCATTATTAAACTTGGTGAAATTATTTAATTGTATGTATCAGTACTTTTTGAACATCACCAGTAATTTTAACTATACCGTGATAATATTGAAAATTATTATTTTGGTCACTATAATTGGGATATGAAATGTTCATGCCATTTCATATACATAGCTGTTGTTGTTGTTTTTTTGGTGGGGCCATATGATGAAGTCTAATATGTTATGTGTATTGTATTAAGGCATGAATGTGACTAATTGGAATATGAACAATTGTTTTAAAGAATAGAAACACACTCCTTGGTTGTAGAGGTGAAACCTAGATTTGCCTCTACTTTCTCTCGTACCCTAAGACTCATTTTTCTGTTATATTCTGTTAGATTTGATGAGACAGTTGACATTGCTGTTAATTAATGCCCTTTCTCTGGTGCTGTTATGGATGTGGTTACAGATTTAAAGGAATAGTTCACCCACAAATAAAAATCTGTCATCATTTACACAATCTTGCTTGAGAGATATCGTCTCCATTCACTTTCATTGAATGGAAAGGATCAGCTTGAAGAATTTGCTATTATTAACAAAAAAATATGTGTTAAATGTATAAGAAAGATATTTAAAGTAAGTGATTTTCATTTTTTAGGATTTACATTTTCAGGTGAACTATCCGTTTAAATATACCCACGATGCTATTGTAAGAAACCCTCTCTTCATAATGTTGCAAGAGCAATGAATATATAGTAGAAAGCTCTAGTGGGAAAGAATATGTGTGAATAATATTTGCATAGTATTGGCCAATAATGTGACAACTGTGATCTTTTTTTTGCGGTAATCAGGAACGGAGCGCAGACGTAAAGAGAGCAGGAAGCGAGATTGGGAGGAAGATAAATACAAAAGTTAGGCTGTAAATTCACACAGAAGAAATGTGGACAGATCTAAGGAAAACAGACAGACTGATACTGGCTGTGTAACAGCCAGACTGCACGTCAATGGCCAGATGCCTGCTCCGAATGTAAAGTGATGCATCTCGCCAGCACAGGCTAAGCACTACAGCACTAAAAAACTAGAGCTGTCAATTAATTACAGTATTTTATTGCATTTTTGTTATCATAATTTCAGTTGTTAATGCATTTAGTTATTACAGAAAGAAAACTAATTTGTGTGGATACCAGGGTTGTGTGCCATTCTGAACTGAATTGACGGTGTCTTTAAAATTCTAATTCAGTCCGAACACGATGCAGAATTGCAATTTGAAATTGATACTAAGAAATGTTCCTTAACGGGATAGTTCACCCAAAATGAAAATTAGTCCATGATTTACTTACCCTCAAGCCATCCTAGGTGTATATGACATTCTTTTTTCAGACGAATACAATCAGTTATATTAATAAATATCCTGATGCTTCCAAGCTTTATAATGACAGTGAATGGCAGGCCAAAATTTGAAGCTCAAAAAAGTGGGGGTTAATAAAGGCCTTCTGAAGCAAATCGATGGGCTAGTGAAAGAAAAATATCCATATTTAAAACTTTATAAAGTAAAATATCGCCAGACCGCCTTCTGTATTCAACATATGAATTATTACACACACACACACATATATATATATATATATATATATATACACTCACCTAAAGGATTATTAGGAACACCTGTTCAATTTCTCATTAATGCAATTATCTAATCAACCAATCACATGGCAGTTGCTTCAATGCATTTAGGGGTGTGGTCCTGGTCAAGACAATCTCCTAAACTCCAAACTGAATGTCAGAATGGGAAAGAAAGGTGATTTAAGCAATTTTGAGCGTGGCATGGTTGTTGGTGCCAGACGGGCCGGTCTGAGTATTTCACAATCTGCTCAGTTACTGGGATTTTCACGCACAACCATTTCTAGAGTTTACAAAGAATGGTGTGAAAAGGGAAAAACATCCAGTATGCGGCAGTCCTGTGGGCGAAAATGAAAATGAATCAGTCGGAGAATGGGCCGACTGATTCAAGCTGATAGAAGAGCAACTTTGACTGAAATAACCACTCGTTACAACCGAGGTATGCAGCAAAGCATTTGTGAAGCCACAACATGCACAACCTTGAGGCGGATGGGCTACAACAGCAGAAGACCCCACCGGGTACCACTCATCTCCACTACAAATAGGAAAAAGAGGCTACAATTTGCACGAGCTCACCAAAATTGGACAGTTGAAGACTGGAAAAATGTTGCCTGGTCTGATGAGTCTCGATTTCTGTTGAGACATTCAGATGGTAGAGTCAGAATTTGCCGTAAACAGAATGAGAACATGGATCCATCATGCCTTGTTACCACTGTGCAGGCTGGGGGTGGTGGTGTAATGGTGTGGGGGATGTTTTCTTGGCACACTTTAGGCCCCTTAGTGCCAATTGGGCATCGTTTAAATGCCACGGCCTACCTGAGCATTGTTTCTGACCATGTCCATCCCTTTATGACCACCATGTACCCATCCTCTGATGGCTACTTCTAGCAGGATAATGCACCATGTCACAAAGCTCGAATCATTTCAAATTGGTTTCTTGAACATGACAATGAGTTCACTGTACTAAAATGGCCCCCACAGTCACCAGATCTCAACCCAATAGAGCATCTTTGGGATGTGGTGGAACGGGAGCTTCGTGCCCTGGATGTGCATCCCACAAATCTCCATCAACTGCAAGATGCTATCCTATCAATATGGGCCAACATTTCTAAAGAATGCTTTCAGCACCTTGTTGAATCAATGCCACGTAGAATTAAGGCAGTTCTGAAGGCGAAAGGGGGTCAAACACAGTATTAGTATGGTGTTCCTAATAATCCTTTAGGTGAGTGTATATATACATATTGTAAGCTACAATTCTGATCATGTATGAGTCGGTTCTGAAAAAAAAAACTGATAAAACTTTATATTTTCAAAATTTGAATAAATGCATCAACAAGACTGAACATTCCATTAATCGCATGTATTACCGCAAAGTAAAAATCCCAGAACCGCTCCTGTCAGTCCACTATTGTCCACTATTACAGCACTTAATAGTGCCGCCCCTGTCAGCACTATTGTCCACTACAGTCCACTATTGTCAGAACAGAGTGATTTCAGTGTGTTTGTGCCATTTGTTTTCTAGTGGATCACCTGAGGATGTTTTGACTTGTGATGAGAGGAGAGAGAGCACTTGTCCGTCTCCCGTGTCTCAGGGTTCACAGGGGCTGTGTGAAGACCAGCGGGGTATAAGTGCACTTGACAGGGATGTAAACACTCCTCAGATGAGAGTCAGAAAGAGCATGCAGCAGAAAGGAAGGGCAATAGGATGAAAACAACAGCAGCAAGAATGGCAAACACTGCCAGTTAAAGATGGTGTCTCCGTGGGATGACAGATTAGGATATCAAAGGTGCTTTTAAGGGAATGAGGCTTCTGGATATATGCGAGGGGTGCTACTTTTTGAAGTTGGCTTGTTTTGTCCTGCTCCTGTACGCATGATTGCGTACTTGATACAATGGATGACTGTGTGCACACTTCTCTAGAAAATGAGGCCCAGAATTCTGTGCTGAAAGGAGCTAGCTCCTGTAGTGCGCTGACACGTCTGCTTTTACAGAAAATGAGCCACACCAGGGGGTCTGACGGGGTGTAATGATGTTTGATGTCTGCTGTAAAAAATGTGCAGCATACTTGCATAACTTAAGTCGCTATGAATGTTGTTTAGCTTTGGGTTTAATAGGCATACATATATAAAAGATTTAAAAGGCATACATATGTTTTTCAAAAGTTCATGCTGACAAGATTTACATAAGAGGGAATTGAGAGAGGCTCTGATCACTTTCCTTTAAAAATGCAATTTCATTTCTGTCATGAAAAATCAAATTTTTTTTGGATGCTTGGAAATTAAAATGACATTTTACTCATCATTGATGCAATTTTGTCATCATTTACTCACCCTCATGTTGTTCTAAACCTGTATGAGTTTCTTTCTTCTGTTGAACACAAAAGAGGATATTTTTAAAATATTTTATTAAAAGAATAGTAATGTAAGTAATGACACAATTTCATTTTTGGGTGAACTATCCCTTTAAAAAAAGATAATTTACTCATCTAAAACTGTATGACTTTATTTCTTCTGTGAACAACAAGATATTTTTTTGTTTGTTTGTTTTGTTTTTTCTGTGACAGAACTTAGATGTTTTTGGATGAACTTTCCCTTTAAATCGTTTAATTTAGTGTTAACTTATTTTTTAAAACTAAAAATAGTTTTTATTGAAACTAACATGCAAAAAACTTCAGACTTCCACAACATTTGATATTTGAAAAAAAAAAAAACTTTTTTACTCATTCAAAAACTTTTTCTTTGATTTGCAATTTTATATCTCACGTTTGCTACACTGTTCCTCCCAGTTGCAGCTTTATTACCCATTTGTGAAGTTATGATTCCCAATTTGACATTATATTTTGCTGTTGCAACCTTATTTCTCATAATTGTGACTTTATATTATATTTGTTATGTTTGTATGTATGAATCTTCAAACAGATTTCAATACTTTTTCGAATTGCATATTTTTTGACACCAGTGCAAGAGAGTCGTTCTGAGGGATCCCAGTGTTAGGATAGAGTGGATGAAGTATGTATTTTATACAAGATCCCTAACAGTTACTCATTTAATATGCGTAGAGGGTGTTTACATACTCTTAAAAGCACAGCCAACATGTCAACTAGTGACAGAACTAATCAACTAGTTGTGTGAACCCTAGTAAATGTTCTCTCTCTGTCTGTGGAAGCCAGAGTGGAGAGCAGCAGGCTATGATGATGTATCGAACCATTAGTGCTATAAACTCTGATGTGTGCAGTCTGTATCATTAAGAGCATGAGATCTGTTGAGCGGACTCATGACTGCACTGGAAGTGGCCAGACAAAGAGACTGACCTATGCTTCCACGAGAGACAGAGAGAGCAGATGAGAGTGATGTCATGCATTACTGGCAGCGATCGCAGAGCTCGGGTAATGTGCTGGCAGAGAGAGGAACTCCCCTGTTTTGGCCACTCTGCGTAATGGATCATTCCTGATGGGCTCTTAGGGTAATGCAAAATGGCAAGTGCTATCATTGGTCATTTCCACTGGGGTGAGAAGGGAGGGGAGACTCATCATCCGTTAACGCAGCTAGGAGTTATGAGCAGCTAATTTGAGCTCTTAATGTTTCCGCTCTGAGCCAGTGAAGTTGTGAGTCATGTTATGAAACCGGTGCCTTTCCAGGAGCTTTTAAAAGTAGATTTTTGTATGCTACAAAGAATGGCGACTCTGTGACAAATTGCTTATGTTTCTCTATTTAATTTTTAAAAAAAACATTTTTGTAATATTTTTAAACATTCTGTCAGGCCAGCCCACTATTGCTTAGATATAAATGTATATATAAATAGATAAATATATAAAGTCTTCAGTGTCACATGATCCTTCAGAAATCATTTTAATTTGTTGACTTGGTGCTCAAGAAACATTTCTTATTATTAATAATGTCGAAAATTTAAAATTTATGTAGAAACCATGATGAGTTTTTTTAAGGATTATTTATCAAATAACAAACCATCTATCTGACATTTCAGTAACAATGTGAAAGTTTTTACTGTCTCTTTTGATCAATTGAATGAATCCTTGCTGAATAAAGCCCTATCCGGACGGTAATTGTTTCTCATGTGGACGTCCGTAAAAATAAATTTGCATGCCACCTCAGTGATAAAACGTCTTGGTTATGTATGTAACCCTCGTTCCCTGAAGGAGGGAATGGAGACGTACGTCGGACGTCACAGACAAATTGGGATCACTTCTGGGAGCCCTATCAGCTTCGAGTGTATACAGAACAGGCCAATGGCCATTGGCGTGTGAGATTTGCATCTCGTGCTCCGCCCCACAGTGTGGGTATAAATACGGAAACGGATGCAGCGCACATTTGTTTTTCACTGAGGAGCCGAACTAGTGACTCGTCTGTGCATTGATGGTACAGCAACGGGACGTGCGCTTGCGCTGCTGGGCCTGGCATCAGAAGCTCAGCCACATCTATCTGACAGCCGTATGATGGTGGAGGAACTCAACAGGGTTCGCCTAGCTGGGGAACTTATTGGAGCAATAAAGCGCACTTATCCGGTCCATGAGGAGGGGAATGGCGCAGCAAGCTGACACTTAGAATGGGCAATTCGGTGTTACTGGCTGGTTGAAGCAAACACACGGGAAGAAACCGGCTCTACACGGAGGCTATAGAATCTAGTGAACGTGTTAGGTGTCGCCCAGCCGCAGCTCTACATATATCTGTCAGCGAAGCACCATGCGCCAGCGCCAGCGCCCACTAATGGAGTGGGCTCTCTACCCGAGCGGGCAAGGCACACCTTGGGTATGGTACGCCAAGGCGATGTCATCTACTATCTAGTGGGCTATCCTCAGCTTGGAGACAGTCTTTCCCTTCTGCTGGCCTACATAAGAGATGAAGAGCTGTTCTGAGGTCTTGAAGCATTGCGTTCTGTCCATGTATAACCGCAGAGCGAGCACGGGACAGAGAAAAGCCAGGGCTGGGTCTGCCTCCTCCAAGGGCAGCGCTTGCAAGTTCACCATCTGGTGGGAACCTTGGGCACATATCCGGGCACGATTCGTCAACCGAAAATACCTACAGGTCCCCTACCCTCTTAACGGAAGCCAATTCAACTCTGCTGACTGCAAAGGTTCAAAGGGCACTCTCTGCAGTGCCGTTAGCACCAGAGACAAGTCCCAAGAGGGTATAGAGTGAGCCAGAGGTGGATTTAGTCTCCTCGATCCCCTTAGGAACCTGACGTTCAGATCATGCTTCCCCAAGGACTTACCATTAACTACATCATGATGACTGATCGAACGAGCAGTGACTTTCATCGCCTGGAGAGCGAGGTCCGTCGCCCGGAGCTCCTCCCCGGGGTCAGGTCTACCCTCGTGCATGTCCATGAGTGCTTGGGCTTGATGCACCTGGAGCAACGCCATGGCATGCAGGGATGGACGCAGCCTGTCCACAGGCTTTGTAAGCTTTGCCCATTAGGGTGGACGTAAACTTACAGGCCTTGGATGGGAGACGTGGATTACCACACCAGGAGGAAGCGGACACCGTTGCATCGCATCGGCCTGTTCCACTGGCGGGATCTCCACGTACCCCTTGGCTGGCCCGCCATCGAGGGTAGTGAGGAGTGAAGAGCCACTGGGCAGTTTCTGGCAGAAAAAGGTGCTGTCCACGACCTAGTGAGCTCTGCATGCACTTCCGGGAAGAAGGGCACTGGGACGGGGTGCTGAGAACCAGCACGGGCCGAGATACCAATCATCCAATCTAGAAGGCTCTAGAGATACCAATCTAGAGATACCAATCATCCAATCTAGAATCCAATCGGTGGCCGTCTCGGGCAACGCCACTCTCCCAGAGATAGGCAACGCAGCTGAGTCTTCATCCCCAGATGACTAAAGCTCCCCGTCCAATGCAGCAATCAACATGCTGTCATCTGCCTGGAGCTCCAAAAGTCACCACTGGACGCCCATGGGAGGGGTCAGCGCGCTCTTTCGGTAACTCAACCGGCTACGGCATGTCAGAGGGATTAGCGGCCCACAGATATGGCCTCGGCGGGGTAACCCTAACCGTAATCCTCAGGTCACCCTGGCTATTCGCCGAAGTAGCTCTATTCTGCTGTCTAGCAGGAATAGCTCTAGATCGGGGCATAGGTAAAGGGACTTCGCCTTCCCGAAGGTAGGTGAGTCTAAACCTCAATGCCGAGATAGTCATGTTCCCTCAGTGGGTACATGAACTATCCACAAACGCTGCCTCAGCGTGCTGAATGCCCAGACACGTAAGACAATGATTGTGACCGTCAGCTGGTGACCACAATGTCAAATGTTTACTTGTATTTGTAGATTATTTTAATGACATTCATGGTTGCATATATAGTTTCATAGAATCTTACAAAGATTTCTACCAAAAAGAAAATAAAGATAAATGAAAAATGTAAAATTTCATTCAGCATTCAGCAACACTTACTGTGCAGTTCCACTTTGCTGCAAGGGACCATAGTCAGCTCGATAAATGTTACATGTGTTCTGAAGAGAATAAACGTTTAAACAAACAGGTCGTAACACAAATGCAATAGTATGTCATAAAAGTTAATATTAAAAGATAAGATTATTACATAAGTAATTCTTGTTAACCATAATTAAACTATACCTGTTCTATCTTCATGAAGCATATATTCTCTGGCTCTGTAGGCATCTTACAACAGTTCCCACTCGAGCACCTATACAGCGATTTATATGCTGCCTTCACGTGCTATCGGAAAGTTCCTACTTTCCACTTCTGAAGTCGTGATTACGCATTCAAATTTTGACTTGAGAGGCCGTTCATGTCAAATTTTTTACCTAGGAAATTAGTATTTACGATAATTCTGATAGCACGTGAAGGCAGCAATAGATTATCATGACAGCACATCCTAATCGATGACTTGAAGATGACTTAACTCCACATCAACTACATGTTGCTCACCCTAAAAAAGTGGCAATTTCAACATGCTATAAAATATAATGTGTAGGGTACTTTTAGCTAAAACTTAACATACACACTCTGGGGACATCAGAGACTTATTTTACATCTTGTAAAGGGGCATAATAGGTCCCCTTTAAAAAAATCAGCAGTGTGTTTGAACAGCAGTGTGCTCTGATTTACAAATAAATAGCTAGTCAAAGTAGCTTCTACATTCTTTTACACTAAATAGACTCTGTTGTAATCTGAAATCTAATTATACAGTATAGAACATACACTATATTGCCAAAAGTTTTGAGACTCCTGCCTTTACATGTACATGAATTTGAATGACATCCCATTCTTAAACTGTAGGGTTTAATATGGAGTTGGCCCACCCATTGCAGCTATAACAGCTTCAACTCTTCTTGGAAGGCTTTCCACAAGGTTTAGGAGTGTGTTTATGGGGATTTTTGACCATTCTTCTAGAAGTGCATTTGTGAGGTCAGGCACTGATGTTGGACGAGAAGGCCTGGCTTGCAGTCTCCGCTCTAATTCATCCCAAAGGCATTCTATCGGGTTGAGGTCAGGACTCTGTGCAGGCCAGTCAAGTTCCTCCACACCAAACTCGCTCATCCATGTCTTTATGGACCTTGCTTTGTGCACTGGTGCGCAGTCATGTTGGAACAGGAAGGGGCCATCCCCAAACTGTTCCCACAAAGTTGGGAGCATGAAATTGTCCAAAATGGTATGCTGAAGCATTAAGAGTTCCTTTCACGGGAACTAAGGGGCCAAGCCCAACCCCTGACAAACAACCCCACACCATAATCCCCCTCCACCAAACTACACTACAAGTGTATGGCAAATGCAGTCAGGCAAGTACTGTTCTCCTGGCAACGCCAAAATGACTCATCCATCGGATTGCCTGACAGAGAAGCATGACTCGTCACTCCAGAGAACACGTCTCCACTGCTCTAGAGTCCAGTGGCGGTGTGCTTTACACCACTGCATCTGACGCTTTGTATTGCACTTGGTGAAGTAAGGTTTGGATGCAGCTGCACGGCCATGGAAACCCATTCTATGAAGCTCTCTATGCACTGTTCTTGAGCTAATCTGAAGGCCACATGAAGTTTGGAGGTCTGTAGCTATTGACTCTGCAGAAAGTTGGTGACTTCTGTGCACTGTATGCCTCAGCATGCGTTGACCCCACTCTGTGATTTTACGTGGCCTACCACTCCGTGGCTGAGTTGCTGTTGTTCCCAATTGCTTCCACTTTGTTATAATACCACTAACAGTTGACCGTGGAATATATAGTAGTGAGGAAATTACACAAATGGACTTATTGCACAGGTGGCAACCTATCACGGTACCACGCTTGAATTCACTGAGCTCCTGAGAGCGACCCATTCTTTCACAAATGTTTGTAGAAGCAGTCTGCATGCCTAGGTGCTTGATTTTATACACCTGTGGCCATGGAAGTGATTGGAACACCTGAATTCAGTGATTTGGAGAGGTGTCCCAATACTTTTGCCAATATAGTGTATATAAATAAAATAAAGTTACTGCATTTTTGTTGATGTTTTTAGAAAAATTAAGCAAGAAAAAAAAAGATGCCATCAGATATTCATTGCTAAAGTTATTTTTACTTATTGAATGTACTATATTTATGAAAGACACGTGGCATCTGTTTTGTAGAATACATTTGTATAGTGAAAACTTTGTAAGTCTGTCAGCACAAGCTCTTTATGTCTCCCCTTCCCACCAGAATCTGGTACATTAAGTTCAAAGTGTTGCTTCAGCATAGTGCGCAAATAAAACATAACTCTACAGGGTAGTGTTAGAGCTGCCCAGTAGGGGAGTTTTGTGCTCTTTTATCAGACAGTGATTTGCGTCAGGTTAACGTGTTTCACGGGCCAATTGCTCAGGAGCGTCAAGTAAGCAGTAACATGTCTGGCCTGGAGTATTATGTTTGCCGTACAAATGTGCGTGTTTGTGTTTGAGGCAGAGAGACAGGACGTGCTGTGTGTTATGCCTTTTTTGCTTTGCGATGCACACCTCCCGGGGGTGTACGGAACACACACGGTTACGGCAGCGCTAGGAGATGGGAGGAATGAATAAGTGGTGTGGGCTTTAGGGAGGCCCAACTCTGAGACGGTGGGGCTGAGAGATTGAGGCACAGAAGCGAGGCAGATGCTTGCATCTCAACCATCACTGCACTCTCAGGTGGGCCCTTGTGAAACTTCACACTGTGAAAAGCAGATAAATCTTCTTTCTTCTCGTGAACCCCACCCGTCACACTTCCAAACATGTCCCTGCGCTGTTGTTATTTTTTCATATGCATCTTTTCCCCACATGACTCACTGTTTTGTCTACCTGTTTTTAAGGTTGTGTACAGCTTCCCATCTCAGTTTCTTTTTGTCTCTTTATGAATTCATATATGAATATGAATTTTACCTCTTTTTCAGTCACCTTGGACTCTGTGGTTTGGCTCTTTGCTTCTTAGTGAAGATTTTTGGTCCATTTGGGCTGAAACAAGCTGAGCAAATGGGATATTGAGGAAAAGCTGTGAAAAAAACAAAGCTTAAAGGGGTTGTTCACTCAAAAATTACATTTCTGTCAGCATATGTCTTTGCCAGAACTTGACATTCTTCAAAATATATTTTTTGTGCTCTGCAGAAGAAAGTGGGTCATGCAGGTTTGGAATGACATCGGGGTGAGAAAATGATGACAGATTTTTTTTTTGGGGGGGTGAACTATCCCTTTACGTCCAATCAAACCAGTCTGTATTCACTTAGGACCTGAAAATTCACTTTTTAAACACTGCTTTTAGCCAAGGGTATACATGGGTTATCCTCCCATCAGTTGTAATTTGAGCCATTTCTGTGGCACTAGCATCACCAAATTTCAGTGAAATGTTTCTGCCTTAATGCTCTTATGCTTGCAGGACAGGGAGGGATTGAAAAACCATTCTAACCCTCTATAGTGTATCGTCATTTATAAATGACGCAGAGAAAATTACATTTAAAACACAGTATTAATATTCAACCAAAATAAAAAAAAATGCATTTTAGTATTATCATATGATATCCCCTTCAGCCAATAAAATTAAAATTTCTGTGCCATGTGCTTGACATTTTTGGAAACAAGGAAGTGTAAAAGACATCAGCATATGTTAGGTTACATGCTGTCAAGGCTTCATTCATTTTAGACTAGGAAATACATGGTATAAATTCTTTATTCATTCATTCTTTATAAATCCATTTATAGATGTTTTCTAACGTTTTTGGTCATTTTTAATGCACATTTTGTAAAATCAATTAATGACAAAGTCCTTTTAGGCGATACATAATTTTTCTGTAGAGCTAGCACTATTGTTCAGTACTGGCAGGCAGGATAATAGCCTTTTTTTGCCTGTGTTTTATAGAAGACAGAGAAGAAAAGCTGTACCTTTTCCAGAAAGTATTAATGATAGTGACAGCAGTGCTTTAGAAAAAAAGATTGTAGTAAGAAAGGAATAAGTTCAAGGAGGTTCAAGATCAAGGAGGATAGAAGCAGTGAGGGTGATGGCAGAGATGAAGAATATACATCATAGATTGTTGTGGAAGTCAGGCACTTTGGTACATTATCCTATGCTAGTTTGGAAGATGTGATCCATACTACAACCAGAGGCCAGGAAAGATGCCACTGCCTATTGGCCTCACTACACTGACAAGCAGAGAGGCTCTAAAAATTATGACTAAACATAAATCGAATTGCGCATGGAAAATGTGGCCTACACGGAAAATAAGAGTATAGTTGATTTTCACTTGTACTACAATTATTGATTTGGAATTCCAATAAAGATTTTTTTTTTTTTGAAACACTAAGGCATGGTTTCACTGCTTTCCAGGCAGTGAAGTTGCATCTGAATTTGTGTCTATTTTTTGACATTTTCACATGTGAGTTCCATAAAGGGGTGGGCGATATGACCAAAATCTTACATCACAATATGAATAATTTTATTTCACGATAATGATATATATCACAATATAGTTATTTTTGCTTCAAATAAAGTTTTCATTATATAAAAATTAAATAAAAAATTTCATAAATCTCATCACCGATTTCAAAAATAGTGATAAAATAGGAACAAAGAAAATAATAATAAGCAATATGATAAAAAAAACTACAATAGAACAAAGACACAAATGAAATAGACCTACCTGAAAAACGTTAAGCACTAGAAATTAAAAAACAAAACAACACATTAAAACAAAGCAGATTTATTAGGCTGCTCTCACTTTAAGAGCAAATGCACTGATCTAATGTTGATACACATGTGCTTTCTTTCTCAACCATTTATATTAATTTAAGACATAAATGACTGTGTTTATGAGGATACTTGCAAAGACGGCATTTTGACACATAAGTGTGTGTATTCGACTGTTCAAGCCCATTAAGGTGCTAAAAAAAACTCTAAGTTTAGTATTTACATGCTGTATGCATAGGCGTAAATCGCTGGGGGGGTCAGGACCATCTGAGGGTTGCCCCCCCAAACATATCATTAAAAACCACATTGTGTATTGTAGATAATATAATGATATATAATTTAAATTGTTGTGTAAGTAGTAAAACAATACAAACGCAAAAAATGCGTTTTAAGCTTAGAAACATTTTGAGTCCCCCTCTCTTGCCTCACAGTGGTTTGGTCCACCGCACACCTCACCTACACACACAAGTCTGGTGGGAGAGAACAAAGTTCTTCAGTAGGCTGATAAGGCTATTTTATTCACTTTAAACATCATTATTATAACTATCTTTAATACAGACAATGCTGAGTTATTAATAAATTAGCAAAGACAAATAAATGATGATAACCGTTTTATTTTTCCATGCGTCCGATATGTTATCGATTATTGTTTGGTAGCTTGTTGTCACCCACTATGTGTGAAATATTATGTTAATATTGTAGAGCTACCACTGTGTTGGGTTTTGCTCAATACTATGTGGAAGAAGCAAGATAATTTAATAATTATTTTACCCACGCGGTAATAAACCTAGATAACTCATATTTAACCAACTATTGCTTTGTGTTGTTGGCCAGATAAAATGACAGAGAAAAGAAAAACAGAGATGAGATAATTTTTTAGTGCACCAAAATACATTTATTGTCCCCAAAAACTGTTAGATGAAATTTACGCCCATGGCTGCATCGGCTTTATGTGTGCACGTTTCAGGTGTGTAGCTCCTGAAATAGCTCTGATAGTGTGTGCGTATACCGAGTCCGAGTCCTCTTTCGCTGCTTATTGCACTTAATCGGTTTAAAATGTTTTTAAACCGCATTCGGCTCAAAACGCATTCAAACTATATGTTTTCAAAGCACAAAACAGCAGCTGTAAGTGTAACCACGATAGAGATGATAGTCCAAAATCTCTACCAGTTGACAAATTTCTACCGGTTAATCGTGTCTATTGCCCACCCCTAGTTCCAAATAAAATATAGTTTATACAGCTTAATTGTTTAATTAAGCTTTTTAATTTTTTAAACACTAAGACCTTTTCACTGCTTTTCAGATAGTGAGTGAAGTCTCAGACAATGTGCCAAAAATAATTTACCCTAATAGGACGAAGTCAGTTATAAATGATGGCACCCTAAAAAAGGATCAAAGGTCAGGTGTTGAAAAGTAATTATTTTAGCCTTAAATATATGTAAAATATAAAGTAATTTATGAATTTTTCTAGCTGTGATTTTCATAATTAGTCCCATAGAGTGCTAATGTCACCGTCTTAATGGTGAAATAAAAAGTACATTAAAGTCATACTTAATCAAACGTTGCTTATCATCGCAAATATGGCATGAATATTAAATGTATATGCCAGTTTTATCAAGCAAGCAAGAAGCAGTGCAGTTTAATCAAATTGTGCAGTGCCTTCAAAAATGATGTGTGTATTTTTTATAGATATTAATCTGTCCTCTATATCTCTTCTCCTCAGCACCATTAAAGCAGACAGGCTCTCACACCGCAGATCAGCCGCAATCACAGACAAACACTCATCTCCACTCAGTCTTTCAATAATTGCTGACCACAGGCAGCACAGGTACCCATGAGATAATCCTAAAGATCGTGGCAAGTCCGTGTTTACTATGAGAGACACTGAACAGTAGGATTAGTCATGTTGTGAAATGAAATAATGGTCATGAAAGTACTTTAGAAGAAATTACAGTTGTTTGTTCTGTTATGGCGGAAGTGTGGACTCTGACCCGACGCGTGACGTATTGACGAACGCGGAAGTGAAGAGGATACAGAAAAACAAAACACCGGTCACGAATTAGAAGTCTAAAACGAGAATTTTTAAAGAGAAATGTCGGAGGAGCTTGAGTCTTATTTGTTTGAACCGCGAGAGGCGTCTCTCACCTAAGCTTACGCTCCGCCTACGACTCTCTCGTGAACGTGCAGACGGATGTTAGCGGAAGCTAGTGATTCCAGTTTATAAAGTTATAATTATGGATATTTTTCTTACAAAAACGCATTGCTTCGCTTCAGAATACCTTTATTAACACCCTGGAGTCGTATGGATTACTTTTATGATGGATGCTCTTTTTTAGGCTTCAAAAGTTACTATTCACTCCTATTATAAAGCATGGAAGAGCCAGGATATTTTTTTATATAACTCTGACTGTGTTTGGCTGAAAGAAGAAAGTCATATACACCTAGGATGGCTTGAGGGTGAGTAAATTAGGGGATAATACATTTTTTTTTAGTGAACTAACCTTTTAAACAATGACAAAATTCAGATTTAGAAGATGTAAGCGTTGGAAACGTTCAGTCTCTCACTTCTGCCAATATGGATCAATGATTTTGATGACATCACTCTGCACTTCAGCTTCTGATTTTCTGTCCAATCAAATGCTCTCTTGAATCTAAAGCGCCACGCCCCCTACACTATAAATAGACGTTGAAGCTGCGGTTGAAAATCGGTCAGTTGGTCACACAATTACTATTTTATACATGGTGAATGGCACATAGTGCATTATATAGGGGATAGGGAATGATTCAGACAGTTTAAATATGCTTTCCATTGGGGAAAATGCAGTCTGGTTTCGTGTTAGTGTCACGTGAACCGCCGCAGCACGCACACAGTCTGCTCTGCTCCAGAGATATATGCACGAGTCGGCACATACTACAATACGTATCTGACCCATTTTAAAGAGATATTGAGGAGATTAGGAGGAGAAACGGCTAGACAGACTCCGCATTAGAAACAGCACTGACGAGTAAAAGATATAACACCGGTTCCATGCACCAAACTCATAGGTTAAATGCAATGCTAGGTGTGAAATTAATCTTAAAACAAAGGTGTGTATTTTATTACAAAATGATTTAAATGGTGGTTCTGGGGATATTGATAGTATGCAAATTATATAAAGTAGTGAAACATATGTATTTATGGTAAGGCCAAAAGTGTCCATATTGAAAGAAACACCTTTCTGTGTCATATTGATGTGCAAATGGTGAAAGAAAGAACAATGTGAAATGTAAAACATTTCTTGTTTTTTGTATACATGATTATTCTTAAATGTGCAAACGTATTTCTTCAGCTGACAACTCAAGATGTTCCTTTTTACAAAAATCCTGTTATCTATTTAAAGTTTTCTCCAGGTTTCTCTTTAAGATGTGAATCATCTCGCATCACATATGTGAAATCTCAATTGCCTGACACGGAAAGCAACCGAAGAAACACTTTATTTACTCTGTCGGTTACTGCCAGAAACAGCTGAGTTTTTCCCTTTTTGTCTTTCTCTCTCCCATAGCTCCAGGTATCCACCACAGACCTAAGTGGCAAGTTGGTAGAGGGACCAGTAGACTTGGACGTATCTGTTATTGACCAGAATGACAACAGACCAGTCTTCAAGGAGCCACGCTACTCTGGGGAGGTCCTGGAGGGCTCCCCCACAGGTACTTTACCCTGACCCGACAGTGTTCATGTTATTGTGGTTGAAATGAATGTGTCTAGGGAACTGATTACTGGAAGAAGAAAGTCGAGATCAGAGTTGGCTAAGGGTCTAAAGGTCTTTGATACTAGTGGCAGGACTTTGCTTCAGTTTGATAGAACCCAGCCTGTGCAAGATAAGGACTGTAACTTGTTGTTTTTCATTAGTTGTGTTTGTATCTCCATTATTATGGTGCATACTAAAGGTTAATGGCTTGGAGAAACTAATCCCGATTTTGTGCTACAGGCTTGAAAGGTACCTCAAATTGTGTGGCTTGTTGAATAGTGTGTGCTGTTACTTAGTGACTAAGTGATCGAACTTCACCTGGCAGATAGAACTAGGCTTATTGAAGTAGAGCCCCAAGCAATATCAAATGCAGTGGTTCTCAACAAGGTTTCATTTGCAACAAAGATAAACATGGTTTGTGTTGACCACAATGTTGTACAATGAATTGTTGCAATGAAAATAATATATATTTTCTCTTCTTGCTTAATAATTGTGCTTATTCATTTTGCCCTATATCCTTAAAGGTGCAGTGTGTGAATTTTAGCGGCATCTAGCGGTGAGGTTGTGAATTGCAATCACCCACTGCTCACCCCTCCCTTTCGAAGCACACAGAGAAGCTACGGTGGCCGACACAGGACAAAAATTTTGTCAGCGGAAAGAGAGCAGAGAGTGACTAGTGCTCTGTAGAGAAGTTTGTCCGTTTAGGGCTACTGTAGAAACATGATGGCGCAAAATGGTGATTTCACTGTAAGGGGACCCGTGGTGTATGGAGATAGAAATGGCACATTCTATGGTAATAAAACATAACGGTTCATTATGTAAGGTCTTTATACACCACTGAAAACATAGTTATGTATATTATATTGCATTTCTGTCAATAGATCCTCATAAATATTACACACTGCACTTTTAAAACAAGTTTTAAAATGTTGCTACTCTCTTGATGTTGACACTACAAAAGTTTGGGTCAGTATGATGTGTGCGTGTGTATGTATGTGTGTGTGTGCGTGTGTGTGTGTGTGAATACTTAAATTAATACTTTTATTCAGCAAGGATGCATTCAATTGATCAAAGTTGACAATAAATACTTTTACATTGTTACAAAAGATTCTATTTCAGATAAATGCAGCTGTGTCATGGTTTCCACAAAAAATATATTTGTGGAAAACTATATAAAAACTATATAAAATTATATATAATTTTTTTTTAATAAAAATATATTACAATGAATAGCTTCTTTTAAAAATATAAAAAATCTTCAGAATGGTGTGAGAATGATGGTGTGCTATTTTTGCACTGGCAAACATTACTTTTCTTCACAAAATGTAAAACCAAAAAATATTTTTTTCGAAAAACAATTCAGTCTTACAGATTTCATCATCTTACTGCAAAGAGAATGTTACATAAATAATGCATTTTATATCATAGTGTCTAAAGTGTTTGCAAAGGGTTACACATGATCTCTTTTGTTTCCTCTCAACATAGCTATAAAGCAAAGATTACATGTTTTATTTAAAAAAAGTACACTTTCCAAGTCATCCTTAATGAGCAAACACATTATCTCTGAGCGTGTATGTTCACACCGCGCACCGCAGAGATAGCTTCGCCTAGCTAATCGTGAGCATCCCTCACAAATGGCAGCCTGCGTTTATCTCGCCACCAGAGAATGCTACATTGTTTTCATGATGTGTCTGATAAATCATAAAAGAATTGGACCATTTACAAACTGCATGACACTTTCTTCAGTCCCTTGCCCTCCAGAAAAAATAAATTCATTGAGACATAACCCCGTCCTCAGAGGCTCAGTACTGCACTTCCATTTCACAATCCTTTCATCATTTTTCCCAGAATTCTTCAGCAATTCCATGACTGCACTTTGCCTCTTTCCTTTTTATTCTTATACTTACTCCGTTTCCTTCATCGCTCACACACTCACCAAAAATGCACACAATAAACAGTTAAACATACTCTTGTAGCTCTATCGTGCATTTGTGAACTCTATCTCAATGAGCATGGTGAGCACAATAGGATGGGAGAGATCATATCAAATCCTTTTCTCTGTGAAGAGTGGGCTGCGCTGCTTTCATTACAACATAAACAAACAGACGTCAGCCTCAAACATCAGTGATAAGGGCAGGATGAACTGATCCAGGTAGAGTAGGCGGATACAATGTGCCTGCTTGTAGATACATTTAGCCTGATGAATGGTAATGTGCACTCCGTCAGGCAGGGCCGTTTCTAGCCATTTTGACGCCCTAGGTGAAATCCTTATTGGCACCCCCCAGCCAAATCTTAAAAAGCAACATGGTATTACTGGTATTAATTTTAATCATTTGGAACATATCATTTGGAAATGTATTTCTTATTAACAAATATATACAAATACAATTTGGAAATGTTTCCAAATTTACCGCAAACTACGTATAAAAGCTTGATTAGTCACATGAAAGTAACAAGAATAAATATAGATTCAACTCTCGAACTTCCCCTTTAAATAACGCTACGCTATGCCCTCTGTATGACACTGCTTGCATTAAGCACTATTAGAACTGAATGAATCGATTCAGCATTTCGACACCATCTGTCAAGATGCGTTACATTTCGACAAAGCGGTTTAATAAAGGATGTAATTAATGTTGTGAATTAGCACTTTTTTTATACAATTTTTAAATTGGCCATTACATTTTTATATGGGACAATTACAAAACACACTGATCCTTTAACAATGCATTGGCGCAAAAACGCACACCTTTTGGAGGTGCAAGTAAGAGAAGAAAGCTTTATAGTCAAAATATAATTATATCATGAAATGCTAAAGTGAGTGTGGTTAGCCTATATCTTGCCTCTACAATACACACCGAGCAATATTACGCTATCTGCCCATTTCACAACGTGATTTCTCAACTGCCACAAATACGGCCCTAACAAAATACAGATTTGTGCACTTTTTATTGTACCTTTTTTTTTAATTGGCCTTTGAATTTAGCTTTATCGTGTGGTTAAAAAAGCGTTACCTTTGCAAAGCATTGACTGAGCTCTTTGATCTAATGGTGCTCCAAATGCAAACTTTACATGCAACAGTCAGACAGTAATTGACAGTAATCTGATCCAATATAGGAATCGTCTGATTGACAGTACTCTAGCCCAATAGTGTTGGGGGAACCAGTGGGGGCGGCAATCATATTTCAGGGTGGCTGTGACACCCTTTACACACCCCTGATATGCGCTCATTGGCGTCTCTTTAGCTGATGGCGCCCTAGGCGACCGCCTAATTCGCCTATTCCTAAAAAACGACCCTGCAGTCAGGAGTGAGTTAGGGCGGAAGGAGATGAGAGTCCCTAACAGTGGGGGAACTTTCCGCCCGCTTCCAGATTTGCTGTAACTTAGTTAAGCAAAGTGGGTTTATCTAATCACCAAAAGAGGAATGAAATTTGGCTGAAAGACTTAATGAAATTAAACTAAGACCTTCATGCAACCAGGTAGAACATAAACACCCACAGGCTAAGCACTGTTCAGTCAGAAAGTGTTTCTATATATAGAAATGCTATGTTTTATCTTGCTTAATAATAATAATAATAATAATAAAAATAATAATTATTTTAATAAACAATACAAATTAAATGTTTTTAAAACTGTTTTTTATAATTATGTAATTATATGTATTATATTATATATTAATTTTGAGGAAAACATGATTATGAAACAATCAGTTTTTATAATAACTTTTGATTATAAATGCATATTTTATAGTATTTTCATTCACCAACCACTTTATTCGTACATCCGTTCAACTGCTTATTAGGGCAAATATCTAATCAGCCAATCACATAGCAGCAAATCAGTGCATGGTCAAGACGATCTGCTGAAGTTCAAACTGAGCATCAGAATGGGGAAGAAAGGTGACTTAAGTGACTTTGAACGTGGCATGGTTGTTGGTGCCAAACGGGCTGGTGTGAGTATTTCAGAAACTGCTGATCTATTGGGATTTTCACGAACAATCATCTCAAGGGTTTACAGAGAAAGACCAGAAAAAGAGTCATATCCAGTGAGTGGCTGTTCTATGGGCTAAAAATGCCTTGTTGATGCCAGAGGTCAGAGGAGAATGGTCAGACTGGTTGAAGCTGATAGAAAGGCAACATTAACTCAAATAACCACTTGTTACAACTGAGGTCTGCAGAAGAGCATCTCTGAATGGATAACACGTCGAAATCAACAACAAGGTTGATTTAAAAATATATATCTGGCATCGTGACAGACATGGTCACTTTGAACTGACATATAAAAAAACGCAATTCATTCTTCAGAATTAATGGTGTATACCGATATTAAGTGACATTGCTTATTGCTGGCCTGGCATGCGTAATACAGCGTTTTTAGTTGTTTCTGCGAATCGGTGTGAATGGGAATTGTTTTGATAACATTGTCATCTGTACAAAGAAAATACAAACTATATATTGAAATATAGGATGTATTAAAATTTAGTGCATGGATTTGGCAGGCATGTATCATGATACTAAGCACGGCAGCCAGTCTCGGAGCCCTCTGAGCTCTACAGCGCCCCACAATTTTTCAATGTAAATTACATTTAGAGCAATTCTAAGATGACATTCTATGTGTTTGTCATGTGTACTAAAGTATGTCAATCATCATTAGAGCACCACCCTCAGGCTAAATAACACAAGGACATGGCCAGGAGTTGCTACTGAAAGCATGGATCCATCCTGCCTTGTATCAACATTGCAGGCTGCTGCTGCACTTTTGGGACTTTTAGTACCAACAGAGCATTGTTTAAACACCACAGGCTGAGTATTGTTGCTAAACAAGTCTATCCCTTTATGACCACATTGTGCCCATCTTCTGATGGCTACTTCCAGCTGGATAACCTGCCATGTTTCTTGACTGGTTTCTTGAACATGACAGTGAGTTCACTATACTCAAATGGCTTCCACAGTCACCAAAATCTCAATCCAGTAGAGCACCTTTGGGGTGTGGTGGTATGGGAGATTCACATCATGGATGTGCAGCCGACAAATTCAGGAATCTATCCCATGAAGAATTAAGGCAGTTCTGATGGCAAAATGGGGGTCCAACTCATAGCAAGGTGTATAGTAAAGTGGCCTGTGAGTGTATATTGTGTATAAGTGTAAGATTGGAAAATTGGAAACATGTATCTGAAGAATCGAAGAGAGCTTAGTAAAACAAAAAAAAAAAAAAAAACCTTTCACTCTCTTTTATAAATACTCTTTATTGCCATCAGGACTGAGTGCTTCTTTTAAATGAAACATTTTCATTGGCATGTCTCATCATTTGAGATACCTTAATGGGGAAGATACATGATTTATGGAGAGTAGATCCATTTTAATGTCTATTGCCTCTCAATTATAATCATTTTCCATGGAATATATTTTAAGTTGATCATTTGAAAAGCCTCACACCATTCATCAATAATAGAGGTGCTTTTTATAGTTTCATTATCTTTCATATTAATCAAACAAATTGCTTTTAACATTTCATAGCGTCTCGTCCTGACCAGTTGTTCAGAGGTGCAGAGTTCCTGTTCAGATTGCCATTGTTACTGCTCTACTCAAGGAGCATGTGTGCACTGCATTGTGGGTGCAGGTGTGCGCCGCAGGGACCGGGATTTTCAGTGACTTCCTCTCTCCTCTTTAGGCTTGTGTATGTACGGGTGCAGATGTGCACAGCATGCCTCCTCCGCTATGTCTCCTGAGCGCCTGGCAAAGGGAGGATGAATCTGTATTGCTTTTTAACGCCTTTTTTCAAAGGCCCCGTTAAGCAGAAGAGTATGCCAGTGTGTGTCCAGAGAGGAAATGAAAAATGGGAATTGAGAGCTTTTTAAAGGAGCCTACATTAATCAGCACTGGAACCAACAGTCACAGGCCTCCCACTTGGGTCTTGGGTTTAAGATATTCTGCCCCTACCCCCCGCCTGCTTTAATCAGCATGACCGCTGGCACAGGTTAGAAATTAAAGGGCTCAGCATGGTGCCTGATTAGTGAAGTTTTCTGCAAGCTGCCTTTTCAACAAGTTGCAAAGCTGTGAGACTATATGCATATGTGTACACGTGTTTACTTCTGGCAGTCTTAAGAAGTGCCAAGTCAAGAACTAAGTGAAATTACATTTAAGGAGAGCAAAAATTAGGGCAAGACTTGATTTTATTCATGTTTCAATCAGTTTTAAGGTGATGATACACGGGGCAACTTTTTGAGCAATTTTGCTGGGCAATGCTACCATCAACGGGCAGCCAGGTGAGTAGGCATGTGACGGTATCAAATTTTCATGTTGCGATTAATTGCTGAAGCTTTTATCACGGTATACGGTATTATCACGATATTGAAATAAGTTGCAAAAAAAGTCCTTATTGTCCTTATTGTAAAGTGTGTGACTAAACAATAAAGAATCAGAAAATATTCAAACAATATCTAGGGCATGTAGTCCAAATTAAAATATAAAAATGTTTAAGTTTGAAAATAAATAGCCTTAAGTCTTTAAGTATTAAGTATTTGGTTATGTGATAAGCACTGTAGCTAATACAGAAATGTGAATGGCTGTTTGAAATATTTAAAAACTGTTTGTTTATGAGGGTTACCGGGAAACGGCTGCATTTCTGCTGTTCCTTCAGCGCCATCTGCTGTCAGAGAGTAAATGTGCATTTTTATTCAGCACATCTCCTTCATTGTCCCACCATGCGCTGCTCATGCACGTTGGGTTTGTTTACATCAGTGTGCGTTCCTCTTTGATGCAGCATACAGCAGTGTTGTTCGTTTTAAACGGTTGATGGGTAAACAAATGTAATAAATAATTATTCACGTTATTTTGAAGTGCCCACGATAACAATATAGTGCATGTTCATTATCGTGATATATCGTATTACCGTATACCGGCACATGTCTACAGGTGAGACACAGGGCCGATGACCGATCTAAAGTATCCAGATAGAAATGTGCTGCCTATTCTCAATGGGAAAGCGCCCAAGCAGCATCACCCGCCAACATTGCTCAAAAAAGTTGCCCCATGTATCATCACCTTTTAAGTCCCAATCTGAGAGTCTTAGTTTGTCCATTATAAACACGGTCTCTGTAAATGTAGCCAAAATTACCAGGAACATGCATTAGGAGAGTATATCAGGACAATGTTGATGGCGGTAGTAATGAACATATGGCTTGAACGTATAATTTTTTTCTCTCTTTCTCCACCGGCTCCTCCCCACCTCCCTTCTCACTCTTTTGCGTGTGTCTTTTGAAATGTTTATTTTGTTCTGAATTGGGAGGACAGTTGCCTATAGGGGGAAACACAGCAGCACTCTGACATTTCTGTGTGTGGTGATAACTGAGCAAACAGTTAGACTTCTGGCAGGTCTTTATTCTCTCTCTCTCTCTCTCTCATTCTCTTTCTTTTCCCTCTCTCTGTTTCTATAGGCTATTTTTGTTGGGGAAAATATCTTCATTTCTCAGTTGCCTTTCCTCTTGTCTGCTCTGTGTTTTTCTATTTTTGAAGTATAAACAGATTCCTGTCTTCTTCATTTCACCTGTGATTTTCAACAGCTCAAAGGAGTGTTCCAGGTTCAATACAAGTTAGGCCGTATCCACAGCATAGTTGCCGTTGTGTCGATTACTACAGAAAATACATTTGATTCGTACCTTTCTTTTTCGCTCCCCACGTGCATCAATGAGCCTTGGCTGCCCATTAACCAAGAGCTGCAGTTTTGGAGATGCTCTGACCCAGTCGTCTAGCCATCACAATTTGGCCCTTGTCAAACTCGCTCAAATCCTTACGCTGCCCATTCCTGCTTCTAACACATCAGCTTTGAGGACAAAATGTTCACTTGTTGTCCCACCCACTACCAGGTGCCGTGATGAAGAGATAATGTTATGCCTGATCGGGATGGTGGATGAATGGATGGATGGATGGATGGATAGATAGATAGATAGATAGATAGCTTAACTAATACTGAAGTATAATTGTGTGGGTTGTGCCATAGCTCAGGTGATCTGTCAACACCACTGACCCATTCAGACTGTTGTAATCATTGATGTTCTTCTCTGTGGCAGAGGTTGGTGACTACCTGCAGCTCTGCCTGTATATCCTCACCTTTTGACAGGACTGTTCACCATCTCAGCTGTGTCGCAGCCTCTGGCCTGATGTGGCAGCTCTGAGAAAGTGGCGTTGGGCTGGCGGAGCGTCGGCCTCAGAAAATAAAAGGCTAAAAAAATCAATAGCTAATTGCCAGGACAGACCCCCGAGGAGGGCCGGCTAGACCCCAGCTTGGATTGATCTTGGCTAGAAAATGATTGGGCTGAGGGTGACACTAATGCCGGCAGGTAATTTGTAGCATAATGGCATGATGTCTGTGCCATTAGGATTTCCCAGCGCAATGTCTCCCTCACAGAGCTCTCACAGGATGACCCCTGCTCCCTGCTGCAGAGCGGCTTTTCAATCCCACAATGCCTCATTATCTGTCGATCAATCACATGCTGACTGCCGTATTATGGACTAATACTGAACTATGCTCTGAATTGTTTGTGCTGAAGTAAAACTCTTGTTTTAGACCAAGAAAGAAATGGATAATCACTTTATCACTATATCACTATATCACAGAAATCACTTATTGAACACTTTTGTGGTTGTGTTTTTTCATTCTGGTCCTCGAATTTGTTTTGCTGAACGGCATTCTGAACGTGCAGATATTTAGAATAGCATTATATTGTCTGTTTCACTCATACATGCTCTTCCCGACTGGCTGCCAGTACATTTAATCGTAACACTTTATTTTACAGTGTCCTTGTTACATATGTTACATGTACTTACTCCAGTAATAACAGTAAATTATGCGTAATTACATGCAACTAACCCTCAACCAAACCCTAATCCTACCCTAACCCTATAGTAAGTACATGTAGTTAATTTTTATTACTCAGTACTTCAATATATAATTACACTGTAACAATGACACCTTAAAATAAACTGTAACCCATTTAATCTATATATCTGTATATGAGCTGTTGTATTAAGCAATATCACATTTACATTCATTCTGAATAGCAGCATGGCTGTTATTACCTTTGGCCAAGTCAGTACAGTACATTAGCATGAATGCAAGTGATACTGCTTGTCACCTGCTGTGTGGTTTTGTCCCAGGTTGCAGCTGTGTCTTTCACATGAGAGTTCCTTTCCATCTGGTTTACACAGATATACCCCATGAGGGATGACACAGGTGTTCAGGGCGGCATCTGCATCCCACACAATCACAGCTGGATTAGCTGTCAGTCAGAGCGAGATAGAGAGCATGAGAGTTTACTTAGTTTACGTGTTACTTCATGCAGCGCTCTCGCATGCAAAATTTGCAAATTACCACCAAACTATTCATCTATCTTAAGATTTCAACTATGTTTAGTGTATGAGTCGTTTGAATTAAAATGTATTAATTTTAAAGAATAGCTTTTTGAAAAAAAAAAAAGATTTTTTCCCCCTGTCTCTCTCTTCACTTTTGGAAATATGAAGCTTAAGCTTGTATCTATGTTTTGGAACACAGTAGCTGGTTTCTAGCTGATCCAAGCCACTTCTGGACTGTGGATGTAAATTGTGCATTGCCAAAAGTTGTTACATTATTATTTTCTTAATTTAACTCTTTCCCCACCACTGACTGAATTTTCACATTTTCACTGTTATATGGTATGTGGCGCTATTACACATTTTCCGAAAGAGTACAGAATCTTTGGATCAAAACACAAGTGAGGAAGAAGCAGAAACAAGTGATAAAAGCATTGCTTATGCACTTGTAATATAACGCAATCATCAAACATTAAACAGCATATTAATCAAAACTGCCTAACGTTACTGAATGAAATATCGACCCAGGACGAGGTTTAGGACTGTGAGGCTTTGGGGGTGTTGATGGACTCTATCTACTCCATCTATGTTTAGATCATCGTTCCGCATCCAATCTGGACGTAGTCTTTGAAAAAAATCTCCGCTGTTTGTTCATAATGTTGCTTTTCTTTTATGAAACTTACCCACATTAAAGTATTGATAAAACAAGAATGCAATAAAGGTAGAATAAAATGTTTGTTTTGTTGTTGTTGTTTGTTTTTAATCAGATGCTCTGCTCTTTCTTTTGATATTCATGAGTTAAATTAGTTAAAAATACATATTTTGAGTTTTTGAGAAATACGACCTGAATCAGTGTGTCCCTCTCATACCTCAAGATAAAAAACAAAAGAACAAAAAACATTATTTATCAATTATTCAAACATTTTAAAATAATTTGAACACAAAATCATAATAAATGTATGGAAATGTATTTAACACTTATACATACATACATATATAAATTATTGTTTCAAAAGTTATTTTGGATAAGATTTTGAGCCTTGAATCTGTCATAAGAAATATAGCCTTCATACATAAGCAATTCTGTATTTCATTTAGATTTTTAAATAATTATAATGTTAAGCTTCCATTTTACTGGATGTCATTATAAAATATCACTGTTAGATTAATGTACATTGCATGCATAACAAATATTTAGAGAAATGTCTGCCTCGTTTACCATTGTAATTAAAAATGACCCAACTACACCAAGTTGGTTGTTAGCAGGTATAGTACAAGCTGGTCACTGAGTGGTCGACAAGAGTATCGTCTTCCAAAAACCAGCTAATGAGGAGTTTGGACCAGCCAGAAACCAGTTAGCATGTTACACAGCTAGCAACTTAAGCTGGATTTTCCAGAAGTCTCCTTGAGTTTATGATTCGATACCCTCCAAACATCGTTTGAATATATTTCATGAATTCAGTGTAAATCACATCAGCGCACTTGAACTCAGTGTGCTAGCCTGCATCATTTCAAAGCTAAATTGCATCATTACGTGCCATTCAAATGGATTTTTTTCCCCTTTATTCTCTCATTCACGCTCGCTTTGCTTGTTTATAGTCCTGGGGGTTGCGATGCAAATGGCAAAGACACTCTTGGAGTTTCAGGGCCCTGTGAAAGGACAGGGAGCTGCCCCAGACATGAGTGGCGGGTTGGCCGTGGGCTCCCTGTGGGGTTTCCGCTACACGAGCGCTTCTAATCTATTAAAGAGCTTCTGCTCTTTCCTCTACCCACAATCCACCAGCCGTCTACAGGCCCGCACTTGATTATCTGTCCCTCACTCTTTCTGTTACTTCTCCCAGTGAGGAATAGAAGCAGACAGAGCGTGCAAGACACAAGAAAACCAATCTCGGCCCATCTCCCTGTCTCGTTGTCCCTTGTCTTTGATGGCCGATGCTATTTTAAAGTGCCGCGACTCCCAGAGCTCCAGGCCCGGTTATCTTCCTTTCACTCTTACACTGGTACATTTCCAGATGAGATAATTGTTTAAGATGCGCTGGCTTTTAAAGCGCTTTGGAAAAAATTGAAGGCAAACAGCAAGTTCTGAGAACAAAGCGTTCGTAAATAGCATTGCTATTTTATTTTTTCTAGATGTGTTTGAGCTAAAGCAGGATTAATCTTGTTATCATGGCAGGGCAGTAATAAAGTAAATGTAGAATCTTCTGAAGCCAGTTATTCTGAAGTACAGCCGTAGTTTCTTCAGTGTAGGAAGGATTGACATCCACTTTGCTTTCCCTCGTCACAGAACGGAGAGAGGACCCAAATGCAAAGGTGCAGAATAGTAATGTTTATTTAGTCACAAAGGAACTAAGGCAGACTGCCGATCACAGGAAAAGGTGATGCAGATCTGGTGCATAACACAGGAATCAAACAAAGAAGAACGTCTTTAGTAACCGGCAGATGTCCTGTGCTCGTAGCGGGAGGCAGAGGCGAGGAGAACAGCCCCAGTAAATACACACAGCACCACAGACAGCGTCCGGAAGGTCAACTCACGTACAGCAGGAGACTGGACAGAAAACCGGTGAGACCAACACGACAATACAGATCCGACTAGGCAAGGCAAACGGCTTCTAGCAAAAGGTGTAGAGCAAACGAGAGATGTGAACATGAGCGAGACGCATACAACAATAATCTGGCAAAAAAGCCAAAAACAGGTAGGCACTAAATAGCCCGAAAGATGAACACAAAGAGGAACAGGTGCGGTCTCAATCAGAGAGCAATAGCAAACAGGTGGGAAGGAATAGAGTGGGAAGAGCGAGAGAGAGAGATAGAGTCAAACCTAACTCATGACATCCCTAGTTGTGTCTGAAACACAAGTCAGGGTTCCAAAGGGTCCCCAATAAGTCTTAAATTACTTAAATGTTGTTGTATTAAACCTGTTAATTACGTCATGGTTTGATGCTGTGCTAAGCTAACATGCTAGCTAGCCCTTAATGCACCAGTTACCAGGAGCGATTATGTTTTATGACTAATTTTGAAAAGTAATGATCATTGGAATGGCTCTTTTTTAGGAAGGCCATTTGATACAAAGTAAAAGGTTAAATGAGAAGTTTGAAATTAAATATTAAAACAGAATGGAAAGGCATCAGTAAATAGAGCCAGAGAGGTGTGAATTTGTGTAGGAGATGCACAGAACATGAAAGGGGCAGTTTGCACCCAAAACAACAATAGACAATAGATCAGTTGCCATTTTATAGTCAGTAATTAATTTCGTTTTGACAACAAACTGCCAAGTGCTTGCTTCAAATTGGAGACCACACTTACAGTATGATTGTAGTGCAAAGGCTTCATGAACTATCTATTTTAGTTTGAGTTTGCCCACTAAAACAATGACCAAAAATAACGCCAACATGAAACATTGTATTTTTGCGTTTATTTCTTTTTATTAAAACAGAAGTACTAGAAGAAAATATCCGCTTAGATAGGAGTACCATTGAATATTGTCTTGGAAAAATTGGGGGCCTTGGAATAAAAAAATGACATTTAAAAATAAATAAATAAAAAATGTAATGCTTTTTCTCGGTAGAAAAACACCCTTTTTGGTTGGCTGTACATAACAGTCAACAAGGTAATAAGTAATAATAATACATTTTTAGACATAGTAATAAATACATGAAAGAGAAGACGAATTATGATACAGTGTGCAAATATATAGATGTAAGAGTAATTATGACAACAATAGAGATTATCACTGTTGGTTAGATTTTGAATAGGATCAATTGGAAATTGTTAATATAATTTTGAAATAAAGTTAAGTTCAATAGTAAAGCTAAATATATACTGTAAATATTAAGGCCAAAACATGTATAGCACACCTAGGTTTGAATGAACACTGTATGTTTGCTATTTACAGAAAATGATGGATGGGAAAAAAAACACAAAAAAAAAACGCAGCAACCTACCATACAAATATAATTATTGTTTCAACCTCGATGTCAGATCCCTAATAAAATAGGGATGTGACATAGAGGTTGAAATAATAATTTATATATGGTATGCCGCTACATTTCCGTTTCTTTTTTTTTCTCTTTCTTTTTATTATTGAAATCGACCGCTGAATAGCATACAGAGGATTGTGGGTGCTTGTGCAAGTGTAGATGGGTGAATGTTAAGTCTCAGGATTAAGAACCAAGTGTCTTTCTGAAGCAAGCTTAGCTGTCAGTGACATACTGTCATCTAAGAAGCAGAAGTAGTGACACTTTCTTCAAGTGTCATTTCAGATGCTAGTTACACAGCGGAGAGAACAGCTTTTGGCGCTTCTAATCCTCCAGGCCATGATCTCCGCATCGCGACTAAGTCTTCCATGTCCTGCAGGTGTCTCCCCTCTTTCTATCTAATACAATTCACTATTTAGTGTGACAGGCTGTGTGAAGATAAAGGCTGGAGTTTGTTTCGTTTCAGGTACCAGCTGCCTCCTACAGTCTTGCTCATTTTAAAATATACCGCAAGGGCTTGTCTAAACAAAAAGGTGGATATCAAACGAGTGCTCTTTTTGTGCTTGGCCTGATGTGTTCCTGTCTCACAGTCTTTTTTATTATTTGTGTCCCACTTTAGCTGGATACAGTATGTGCATAGCTGGGAGGATTGCTGCCTGAATGCACATTTGCTTTAGGGCATGAACGCTTTGATTGGATATTGATCACAGACCTCGGCGGGTTTGGGGAGCATGGCACCACCTGGGCTTGTGGGATGGTGGCGAGCACTTTTCTGACCCCACCACCACCACCCTAATCTGTCCCATTGCTGTGAATATTTGGCATGGTAAAATTGTGTCACACAACTGATTAACTTGGTTAACTAGGTTACCAAACAGTTGATGGGTCCCATTGACTTCCATATTATGGGGGGAAAAAATACTATGCAAGTCGATGGGGCCCATCAACTGTTTGGTTACCAATATTCTTCAAAAATCTTCTTTTGTATTTAGCAGATGAAAGAAATGCATACAGGTTTGGAACAACTTGAATAAATGATGACATTATTTCCTTTTTGGGTGAACTATCCATTTAATAAATAATTTGCTTATTTAATGAGAAAACATTATCACTGACAAATGTTCACACGTATATGACAAATGTTTACTATCCTGAAAATTAGTCAGAAAAAAAATCTGCTAATTATTAGGCTACATATTGTGAAACATCAGAAGGTGTTAGTGCAAAACTGTAGAGAAAACATGTAGTTTTTATGTTTTCATTTAATTATACAGAAGTGACAGAACAAGATTGACAGAGTTGGAGAGGTGACAAAGAGAGGTTGTGTTATTTTTATATAGTATTCAGTTAAAGCTCTCAGAAGCTTTGTGACATCCTCGCGTAAACTGTTTTTCCCACTTCTTCATGTCAACAAAAAATGGCATACAATATTTTTCTGCACTGTATTTCATTCTCATCCCCCCCGAACTCAAAATATGCTAAAAGTTAAATGTGTATACATAAATACATAAATTAAATAATAAAATAAAATACAATAATACATAAAATAAAAAAATTAAATTGAATTAAATTAAATTAAATTAAAAAACTGAATTACTTACTTTCTTCTGTGGAGTAGTAGCTAATATCAGAAATAAAAAAAAATGTAATACTGTGAAATATTATTAGAAATTTCAAACAATTGTTTTCTATTTTAACACATTTGAAAAACATCAGAAATTAGAAAAAAAAAATGTAATCCTTTCTGAACAAATGTATTTATTTACTTATCCACCAAAAAAGACTTTTACTTAAATGTAAATGAGTTCGGATGTTGTTTTGTGCTCCATTTACTTTAATTATATGTACAACACTTTCAGCATTCTTTGAAATGTCTGTACTATCCTTTTCACATAATTCAAATAATTTGAAAATCGCCTCTGCCAGTAAAAATCAGCTGTAGTCTTTGAGGGACTTGATCCCATCCGTGTTCAAGTCTAATAATGTTGCATGAAAAACATTAATAGAGGAAGTATGTCTCATAAACGTAGATTTAAAGCCGAGAAAGGAAGTCCATAAGCCGTCTGGTAAAATCTCACAACATTCCCGCTCAGTAAAAGAGGTTTTATAGAGGCATGCGCGTGTTGCATTAATAGAAGAAGGAATACGGTCATGGCAGCCTATTTTGAGTCGAGAAATGAAGGAAAGAAATCAATAGCGGAATGTCTTAGAGGTGAACGGAGTGGGTTTGACATTTATGAGGTGGCAGGTGTAGAGGTGCCGTATGAATGGAGGGAACAGCAAGAACAAACTGTGCACATACAGACCACCATACAGCATAATCAATAGGCCTCTCGGTCCCACCTGGGCAGCCTCAATCCTGTAGATTTAGATATTTGAAGAAAGCCAAGTCTAAATGTATTATAAATTAAATGTGCTTCGTTGTCTTATTTTCCTTCCAACTTCCCAGCCGCTTTGACAGACATCGGAATAGATTTTCAAAAAGTGCTATGAAACTAATAAAGCAGGCAAAATAAAAAGCGGAAGGCTGGTTACATTATCCTGACGTTTTTCATCAAATGACTTGAATTGCTTTCCACCCTTGCATTTGTCAAGATGCATTCAGGTTTACTCGGTCCCCTGGGGTACTCACAAGCATGGCATTTATAGCTCCACAAGTGAAAAAGCTTCTTAATTACTTCGTAGGCCTTTTATAGTTTCACGCATCATAGTTTTGAACATCAAAAGTGATTTTCAGACAGCACTCAAGAGATCTGTATGACTTAGCTCGTGCCACAGAGCGACTGAAGAAAGTCTGATGGAGTGGGAGGAGGAACAGCAACTGTATCAGCTCAACTGACAAGAGAGAATGAGTGGGTGAGCTTGTAATTCTTTCTAAGTAACTGGTTATCTGAGGACAAAAGATTGCCTATTACTGTACTGATGTCTTTGTAAGGTCCAGCGATGATTCTGATGAGTTTAAGGGTTTACGCAATACTGCGTAATGTGTAAATTAATGATGTGTTCAATCTCCAAAGCTTTACATTTCAATCTTCTTGATATTACATCCTCCCAAGCAACAAAAATGTAATGTGTTGATAGTTTGTTTTCATATTGAAAAAACAAAAGAAAATTCCACACACTATCAGTACTTGCAAAAGTATCAAAATAGCTTTATTCGCAACGTTTTCAAATTTAAAATCACATTTAAAATCAACTAATGACCAATCACTGCGACGATCCATCAATTACCAATCACAATCAGTGACGTAATACATCATTGTATCCACATCATCATTTGGGCGGCAATTTTTAAATGTGTGCATGATCCAGGGCAGATAGAGAGATGGTGGTCACTTTTGGGTCTTTTCTTTACACAAATCAATCGTTTGGCCTTGGAAAACTTGGAATATTTGTACTTTTTTAATAAATTGTGCCTGTAGTCATATCTGCCTGTTATATCCTGTGTTTTATATTTTATAATACACAAATGGGTAGGTTTAGGGGTGGGGTTGGGGTTGGGTTACGTGTTCAAACGTGTCTAAATCGCGTAGATAAAAAAAATGAATGTTAATTAAAATAATGCTGGCTGATTTAAATTGAGAATCACACCCTAACTTGGCAAAATTATAACCCATGCCCAACATGTGTATGACAGCAAAGGTTTCTCATCGGAAGCAATGGAGTACACTGTACGTTGAAAAATGACGCTAAAGTAACGCTAAAATTTTGCTTATTATGAGCGCATACTTGTAGGTATGTTGTCTGCCACTTTAAATGTTGAAACTCTTTGGTTGGGTGGATTCTGATTGGCTGTCAGTGTTTTTTATCCTTAAAGGTGCTGTATGTAAGAATGACTAGTGGTTGAAATGGGGACTCCGTGTGATTCCATTCATAGAGATATTTAGATGGATGCCAAGGCTTTTTAGGTCGGATAGAATCTGCTGACCCAGTTTTTTTGCTGGCTTCCATGGCAGCAATAATGTGTGTTTTCCACCAACTGGCAACCTGTGGTGTTGAAATACTATTGGGTAAACTGGCAACGTGCGTAATCACACAGAACAAAACAAAAACATATTTAGACATTCCATATTTTACATTTCAAAGTAAAATAACTAGCTGTAGCATTGTTTTTCAGAGAAACAAGTATGTGAACTCAGCATGTTTTCCAAATATCTGCAAACATATTATGGTGTTTTTATGCTTTAGTACAGTCAAAAACTTACATACAGCACCTTTAAGGCCCATTCACACCAAGAATGATTACTATAAAGATAAGGTTCTAAATATAAAAGAAGAGCTACAAGAGTCCACACCACAACTATAACGATAACGGCACAGAGAAATTATATTGTGTGAATCACTTTCAGAACGATTCTTTCTTCCAGCTGATGAATGATAAAAACATTGACAGCCAATCAGAATCCTTCCAACTTTAAAGAGCTTGAGCTTTTAAAGCGGCAGACAACAAAACTGCAGCATCCCTTCAGCTGATCTCCGGGTCTAGCATAGCTTAGCATAGATCATTGAATCTGATTAGACCATTTGCATCTTGCTCAAAAATGACCAAAGACTTTTGATTCTCTCATTCCTGCGTAATAATCAAGGAACTTTGCTGCCGTACCATGGGTGCAGCAGGCGCAATGCTATTACGCAGCGCCTGAAAATAGACTAACTTCCGTCAACATAACCAACGTGACAACCTGCTTGCACAGGGAGCGTGCTGGGGACTATTTACAGGCTCTGCGTAATATCATTGCACCTGCTGCACCCATGGTACGGCAGCAAAGTTCCTTGATTATTACGCAGGAATGAGAGTATAGTTCCTAGCCATATCGGTCTAGAAAATTGCAACTTTTCATTTTCCGTAGGTCTTAGTACACGATGTAACTACAGAAGAGTCAAGTTTTAAATAGGAAAAATATAGAAAGTCTTTGGTCATTTTTGAGCGAGATGCTAACGGTCTAATGAGATTCAATGATCTATGCTAAGCTATGCTAAAAGTTCTACCGCCAGATCCGGAGATCGCTGAATGGATTCGAAAACGGTAAAACGCAACTGTTTAACTCTAGGGGAGTTGGAAAATGAGCCTATTTTCAAAAAAAGTGGAGTGTTCCTTTAAATAGACTGTGCCGACTAGTTACAATTGCTAGTGCAGTAGTAGGACAACCAAAAAGACAAGTGCATGAAATTTATCAAACAAGAGTCAAAAAAAAGCACAGGTTATTTTTGAAAATTGTTCTTATCCTTTAATATTAAATTTCAGCTTTTACCATCAAAATGACGGTTTAGGCAACCTCAAGCAAGGAAAAAGGTGTATCAAATGTAATTTGTGCCAACTGTCGTTAGAATTTTATATACTGGGATCTGAGTGTGAGGGGTGATTGTGTTGCTTGTTGTCTTTTTATGTGATTTGTGTGATGATATTGAATGTGTTTCTTTGTGGTGAAGCCAAAGACAAATTTCCACTTGTGGACAATAAAGTGACTAACTAACTAAATGTAGTAGGCTACTTAAATGTATAATTACACTTTAAAGGGGTCATGAACTGCATTGTTTTATTGTTTTATAGTGTTTCCTGAGGTGCACTTATAATGTTAGTATGATTTTTGCATCAAAAATTGTCAAAATTTTGAAATAAAAGGCATTTTTCCTACCCTGATTTTAGCCTCTGATTTGAACGCTCTGTTTTAAGGGGTGTGTCTGCTTGAGACAGTGTAAACGCCCACTGCTGTGATTGGCTAACATCTGTGTATATGAAATAGCTAAGTTACACGTGGAACTCTCTTGAAAACTTTTAGCACGTTTTTACTATTACAGCTCTCAAGGTTAACTAATCATGAAAAGTGTTGATCATAGAAATATATTTTGATTTATGGCATTATATTTATTTCGTAGCATGAAAGGTTGCAGTGATGAGCATTGTAGCCGATCATAGACATGTTGAGCACATGAATGCAGTGATCTTGTCATTGTAACTCGATTTCTGCACACTAACAAAATGCTTTCATCATAACTAACAGTGCAAATACAATGTACAGTAAATAAGAGATTGGCTGATTATAACACCGCAAGTCCAGAACTCAGTCACTGATAAACTCGCGCTGTTTGATTGACAGCTTCAGCGATTGTAAAGGGAGCGTTCTTTGATCGCTTTCTATATATAATTTAATCACAGTTTAAATAACAGTTTATTTTCATACTACTAAGAGAAACAATGTGAAGTTGACCGTTTAGTCACTGGTTTGATTTACTGTCACATATATAAAGAGCATCTGACTGTACACGAATCATTACATATCAGAAATCACTGGTCACAGATCAGGCATTAGAATTAACACGGTTACTTACTTGTTGGCGCATTACTGTCAAGTCCATATCGTGAAAGTCTGTTTGCAAAGCCTGCACCAAAATTGCGACTGATTTACCAGAGAATCCACAGTGAAATGTACCAAATACAAATAAATAATGCTCAACTGAGACATTCACATTGTTGAAAATAAATAAAATAATCATATTCATAGCATTAGGATCCTTTGGAAGGTAATGTTATTTTTAGTCTAGTGATCCTGTATCACACTTCTTTCCTCGTCATCTCACTAACACACCAGTGGGCGGGGCCAAAGTTGCAATGATGAAGTAGGTGTTGATTTTCTTCTGCAGAGGCAAATATGCACATTCCACAATGTTATCTGGGCTTGGTTACAATAAAAGCTGTTTTTGGACTAACAAGGAAGTTTTCAGTTCTGAAACTTACAGGATATTCTTATAGTATGATGACCTCTTATATGGCAAAAGCTCAAGGAAAATTGGATTTCTCAGTTCATGACCCCTTTAACAAGTACACCTTAAAAGAAAGTGTACAGCACTTATAATATCTGCCACTTTAAATATTCAACCTTTTGAAAGTTAGATGGATTCTGATGTTTTTATTGATCATCAGCTGGAAAAAGTCATTCTGAAAGTGATTCCAAAGATACCACTGATCTGTGTCATTATCGTTATAGCTGTTGTGTGAACTCCTCTATTTTTTCATAAATTTAGAATGATTTCTTTATTGTTAAAGATTTCTTTATTCTTTATTGATTTCTTAATTTCATTATTGTTATCGTTATAGTCTGGTGTGAACAGGCCTTTAATGAGATGAAAGAAAACCTTATAATATTACGACCTCTTCTTATAAACTTTTCTTACTAAAATCTTTGTGCATATTTATTCTTATTTTGTAATGTGTGCACAAATTAGCATAAACATTTAATGCTATCCACAGGAAGTGGGTTAAAACATTAGCACAGCCTCAGGAAATGATAAAAACAGATGCATTAATTACATTAATGTTTTTTAGAGTGTATAGTCCACATTTAATCACAGAAATTAGCATGCTGATTTTCCCAGGTCTAGTTAAAATGTTTTCCATCTTAAATCATCTGTTCATAGGTTAATTTTTGCACCTCTGTTTGTTTTTTGGGGTTTTTTTATATACAAAGCAGGTAACTGCTATGTCCTCCAGACTTCTTCTTATGGGCTTTGTGAGCTCCTGGGCTTTTGAACTCTCAACCTGTACCATTTTTTTTCTCAGGATTTGATAAAAGTGATAATAATACATAGTCAAGTGTCAGCAACTTGAGAGGATTTCAGCTCAGTGCTGACTCAGCCATGACTTCTGTGAACTTATGAACAAGGAATATTTTAGAGATCAGGACCAAGGCAGTCCACTGTGTACTTTGGGATTGTTTCATTCATTCATATTATTTGTGACTTTTGGATTTATACTGGCATTAAAGGAAGTAGTTCACCCAAAATGAAAATAACCACTATATTTAACAAACATTTTAGTATTTTCTTATCATTTTATGGAAACAACAACAACAAGCTTTTTAATAATATTGTTCCAAATAAGAATATATAGGTTTGGAATGAGGGTGGATATGACAGATTTTTTTTTATTTTTGAACTTTCCCTTTAAAGGGACAGTTCACCCAAAAATGAAAATTAGCCCATGATTTACTCACCGACAAGCCATCCTAGGTGTATATGACATTCTTCTTTTAGACGAATACAATCGTAGTTATATTAAAAATGTCCTGGCTAATATCCATATTTAACACGTTATAAAGTAAAATGCCTTCTGTATTCAACACTATGTCCAACATCATCATTGCAGCCAGTTACACTTTCTGCGTAAGTTAAATACGGAAGGCAGTCTGGCGGAATCTAGATATTTTACTTTATGAAGTTTTAAATATGGATATTTTTCTTACACAAACCCATCGATTCGCTTTAGAAGGCCTTTATTAACCCCCCGGAGCCGTGTGGATTACTTTTATAATGGATGGATGCACTTTTTTTGGGCTTCAAATCTTGGGTTGCCATTCACTGCCATTATAATGCTTGGATTAGCCAGGACATTTTTTAATATAACTATAAGATTTTATTTGTCTGAAAGAAGAATGTCATATGCACCTAGGATGGCTTGAGGGTGATATTTGGGTGAACTATGATTTCAGTTGAGCAGTATAAATGTGTCAGTCCTGCAGTGAAAATACATCATTTTTTTTGGCTCTGACTAAAGAGAAATCTGCTGCTCTTTAGAAATTTTCCAAGTTAGCCAGATCTTAGCAGCATCTATGTACATCTCTCAAGCACTACTTATTAAATGTTAGATCACAGCTTCAACTCTCAAGGTGAATCAGGGATCACAAGCTGTTCAATCTACAGGGTTCCTTGTGCTTAAATCTCTGATCCTGCCATTCAGACTTGTGCGATGCATAGACACAACAAAAACGCTTTTTACAAAGCCTCCAAATGCCATGTTAGCAAAAATACAAAGCCCTGCCCCACTTCTCTGTGTATTTTAGTCTTTCTGCTGATTGCATCACTAGTGGAGAAATTGTTGCATTTTGTAGGAGAGGAAAAACACAGAAAAGAAACGAGGCAGATAAAGTTTACTACTTTTTTTGTATGCAGTGATGACCAGTTTGTTCTTCTCGGTTTTGAAAGAGATTGAAGACAGTGCTTGAATAAGAGTTTGCTCTGTGTCAAATTTGGATTGCGCATTTATTTTAGAACAAACAAAACCAAGATCAGAGAGTTCAATTGCTTGTATTACATATATTTATGAGACTACTAATATGACATTGTCACATTAGACCTTGTTTCCATGGCATCTGTCGTCAGGGAGACCTGGCAAGCTATTACTTTGATGTGCTCCTTGTGTGTATAAATATCCCAAGTTTGTGGAGCAAACTTCTAAGAGCTGTAATGTGTGGGTCGGTGAGTAGGCATATTTGGATGTGAGGATGTCTTCAAGAGCGTTTCATTTAAAAATGATCACTCATATCTGAGGCCATTCTGTGTCTTGCTCCATGTACATATTGTGAGGAAGAGAAAAGGTTCTTGAAGGACACAGCATCCCCTCATCACAGACAAAGCATCAATGACAATTTATGTAATAGGACAATGTAAATGTTCTGTGTTTGTCAAAGAAATTGATTTCTTATTTTTTTCACACTGCTTGTAAAAAAACGCTGTATGTCCTTATTGACCTCCATCTAATTACAATTGGAATTCATTGTATTCATTGAAGTCACTATATAAGTATGTAAAAGCATGTTAATGAATTGGGGAAAAGCACAAAATCTCATTGCAAATAATTAGACAACTTCATTTTGAAAAAACAAAAAAACAAAACGTGGCTTTAGTGTCATTTTCAGGGGCACTAACATTTCGAACGTTGTTTACTCCTATATTATAATGTAAACTGCGTAGGACACTGACACAGGTGAATAAAGTCGCTATTTTTTTTTTTTTGCGCACAAAAAATATTCTCGTCGCTTCATTACATTAAGGTTGAACCACTGTAGTCACATGGACTATTTTAATGATGTTTTTACTACCTTTCTGGGCATTGAAAGTGTTAATTTCACCTAAAATATCTTAATTGGTGTTCCGAAGATGAACGAAGGCCTTACGGATTTGGAACGACATGAGGGTGAGTAATTAATGACAGAATTTTCATTTTTGGGTGAACTATTCCTTTAAGCATGGTCGTATACCCCAGAAGGTACTTCAGAGTAAGATTTCAATTGTACTACTTTAGTAAACATGTTACTTGCAAGTCATAACTTCTCATTAAAAGTTGTGTAAATTCACATCTGGGTGATATTTCATACTTTAGTATTTTCTTATCATTTTATGGAAACAACAACAACAAGCTTTTTAATAATATTGTTCCAAATAAGAATATATAGGTTTGGAATGAGGGTGGATATGACAGATTTTTTTTTATTTTTGAACTTTCCCTTTAAAGGGACAGTTCACCCAAAAATGAAAATTAGCCCATGATTTACTCACCGTCAAGCCATCCTAGGTGTATATGACATTCTTCTTTTAGACGAATACAATCGTAGTTATATTAAAAATGTCCTGGCTAATATCCATATTTAACACGTTATAAAGTAAAATGCCTTCTGTATTCAACACTATGTCCAACATCATCATTGCAGCCAGTTACACTTTCTGCGTAAGTTAAATACGGAAGGCAGTCTGGCGGAATCTAGATATTTTACTTTATGAAGTTTTAAATATGGATATTTTTCTTACACAAACCCATCGATTCGCTTTAGTTAAGCTTCTATGATATTTAAGTTCCACTATAAAAAGTTTAAATGACTTTTGTTAAACATCCCATCTGGATTCCATTTATAAATATGTTTGCCGTTAGTTCTTTTATAGATAAAGTTTCTCTACAATTGCCCCAGAACTGTTTGTGCAAGACAAACAAGTTCAGGTATCTTATTAATAATCATCTTGAGGTTTGGAAACGCATCATTACAGTCGGTTTTCTAAAGAACCAAAGAGTAAAAAACGTTCTTGTGGATTTTATAATGGTTCTTCTATGGTATAAGTCTGCGAAACACTTTTATACTTGGATGTAAATTCAACATAATGGTGTCTGTTTGTGTGTATGCGTGATATGGTGTTAGAGAGGGGGTTGGAAGCATCATAAAGGCATTCATTTGAGATGAGCGCTTGGTTTCTGTCACTCAGCTTCTGATAAAGTTGCATCTTTTTTGTCTCTCAGCTGGAGTTATGTGGACTTCATGGCTTGCCGTAGGCTGTAAACCAGAGCAAAATATGACTTTCATGTAAAACATAGCCATTTCTGCTTTGAGAGCCACAATGAAGCCAATAGCTCAACAGGGGTGGGGAGAAGTGCAGAGAGAGAACTTTTTATTTCATCTTTGTGCTTCATTTATGCCGACGCCTGAGTCCATTTCACATTCATCAAGTACTCATCCTTAATGTATGCACACGTCCTTGTATGTACTGCAAGAGGAAAAAACTGATTCTTAGAAACTTGACTAGAAAATAACATTTCATTTATACTATACATTTGCATTGCTATCGGAGGAAACACTCTACATCATGCTACAAATTTGAGGGACAAAGCTGAGACATGATGACAGTAGAAGCAATAAGATTCAGAGCTAAGCTTCATAGGCAATAACAGCAAGAAACTTAAACTCCCCTGGTCTCCTCTGAAAATACTGTAATCATACAAGACCAGAAGTTTAAAGAACATTTTGTCACAATTTGCTTACCCGTTTGACTTTTTTTTTCATTGAAACACAGCAGGAAATGTTCAGGGCACTCTTTTCTATACAATGAAAGCTCTAAAAGGACAAAATGTGCTATTAAGGCCCTATTAAAATAGTCCATTCAACTCATATGGTATATTCCAGTCCTTCTATAGCTGTTTTAATAGATTTGTGTGAGAAACAGATTTTTTTGTTCAGCAAGGATTCATTAAATTAAAAGCTTGTATGTTGTATGTAAAAATATCAGTTTTCACAAAAATATTAAGCCACACAACTGTTTTCAGCATAGTCAATAAAACAAATGTCTTTTAATCACCAAATCAGCGTATTAGAATGATTTCTGAAGGATCATGTGACACTAAATACTGGAGTAATGGCTGCTGAAAATTCTTTGTCATCACATATATCAGATTTTAAAAAAAGAAATAGAAAACAATTATTTTTTAAATTGTATTTACTGTATTTTTTTATCAAATAAATGCAGCCTTGGTAAGCAAAATAATTCTTTAAAAAACATAAAAACACCCCTTTTTTACTGATGATCCCTATTAGACATTCTGTCACAAGTAATGTTGCACCTACATGTCAACTAACTCTCATGAGAGTATTAATAGAGTATTAGTAGACTGTCTGCTTAATATCTGCTATGACTTTATTGTGACGGTCCCACAACAGGCATTCCACTGACTATAAGTGTAACGTAGGCCAGTAAGAGCTGTGCGTGTAAACCTCACTCCCCTGGCTTCAAGAGGCGCGCTAACGACTGACGCTAGAGACTTTAGCAACCTTGTTAGCGTGCTCGCCTCCCGCTGGTTTGAATCCTGCTCGGAGCGGGTCGAGTAGGACCGTGATTGTAACGTAGGCCGGTAAGAACTGTGTGTGTGTAAACCTCAGTCCCCTGGCCTTAAGTGGTGCGACTGAGGCTAGAGGCTGCGGTCTTTAGAGTCCTTGTTAGCACGCCCGCCTCCCACACTGGAGACTCCGTTTCGAATCCCGCTTGGAACGGGTCGAGTAGGACCGTTATATTTGGTGTTATGACCTGGGTGGGTGTGAGGTTTAGGCATGTGAGTGTAACGTAGGCCAGTAAGAGCTGTGCTTTTAAACCTCACTCCCTTGGCCTCAAAAGGCTCCGTTCTTTAGCGTTCTTGTTAGCGCACCCGCCTCTGCTGGAGACCCTGGTTCAAATCCCGCTCGGAAAGGGTAACTTTGCAAGTACATGTCACCTAATTTTACTAACCCTAACCCCTTATTCTACTAGCCCTACACCTAACAGTCTACTAATACTCTGAGAGTTAGTTGACATGTAGGTGCTATGTTACTTTTAGTCAACAGAATGTCTGAAGGGCCCATCAAAATAAAGTGTAAACAAACATCTTGCGGAATACCCACATTTTTGAATGGTAGGTACATTTTGGTCACTTTTTATTAATAATCTTCCCCTCTGCAAACCTAGAATCTCATTTGCATATGTGCAAGTTCAAACTTGGCGGGGGAGGTTTGATGTGAAATGACACTGAACAACATTGATTCCATATCACATGTTCCATATTGGAACGCAACCTGCTACGTTTGAAAGTGCAAATGAGATTTGAAACAAAGGAAGGGTCAACATTGTGTTAAACTGATGCTTTTGTGTTCCACAAAAGTCTGATGGCAACTTTTTCATTGTCAGGTGAACACATTGTCACATAAGGACTAAAGACTATAGTTGTGGATTTCACATCAGTCCTTATGGGCCTGTTTATACCTTTTCTCTGATTGGATAGCTATCGGATTGTGAAAATACCAGGTGTAAATTCCCTCCGAAATACTTTCGAGATCAATCCAATCACTCAAATCACTCCAGATGAAACAGGACATATGTAAAAGCATCTGGTTGTTGGAGCCACATATGTAAATTTTACTCCTCCCAAAATGGTAAAAATTATTAATAAATAAACATGTGAGAGTGTGTTATAGGCTACCGGCAGCCACATATGACAGCGCTATTGCAACATGCATCGCCACAGATATGGCCTGCCGCAGATGAGTAGTTGAGTATCTGTTTAGCAAACTGATGCAAATGAAACTGAAAGTTTGGCGTTGCATCCTGAATCTCAACACACAATCATCTCCATTAAAAGTAGTGAGACTAAATGATCTTACCAGTGCTGATGCCGCTTTCTCTCCTATTGCGGTCTTTGATCTTGAAATTAGCTGATGATAAATAAAATGAAGCTTATATCAGTAGTTTTTCGTTAACTCCGTTAAATATGCATATAGCATGGAAACTGATTTATATTTGTGGTGCTGCGACACATTTAACAGTTTTAACAAATTGGATAGCTATCTCATCAGTAAAAATGCATCAAGTGATCAGGTGCAAACAGGCCTTATTATGCATTTTAAAACTTGCCACACTCAAAAAAATTATTCTAGCTATTTGCTCAGTTTATTCAAATAAAATAAGCTGAAACAACACAAATCTTTAGTTTTTTACTTAATTGCCATTTGCACTCAATTTTATTATGTTAAATGAAATGAAATTTGTAACATGTTAAGTTAACCTAATCCATTTGTGTTGGGACTACATGAATCATTTATGTTGCGCTGACTGAACTGGCCAGTGTATTTCTAGTTCCCAGCATGCTTTGCATAGGGATAGATAAGGAGAGTAAATGTTGAAATTGAGTGCCGTTTAATGTGTTTTTTTAGTAAAGGGAAAGCCCTGTTAAAGTTTGGTGTTCAGTTATATTTAACATTTAAAAGAGTTTATGTTATGTTGATTTTTGAGGTTACCATTGTCGTGAAGTGTAGACCTTGTGGTCACAACCTAAGCACAAGCTCACCTCTTCACCACAATGGTAACCAAAAAAAAAAAAAATTCTCTATTAGGCATGGCAAAACTTTATCTAATTGGAATGACATAATTTTTTTTAGTAGTCTTGACTAAATAATTTAAGTTCATACAACAAGATTGCAACAAATAATTTAAAACTGTAAAATGTAAATTTGAAAATGTAATAAAATTTCATGGAAAAGTTTTCCTTCATTTAATTAAGTTTGTTCAACAGGTTATTTTTTTGAGTGCATAACCTGAAGTTTTTTCCCTTATTTGTTATATATACATGATGTCACAAAATTGTATCGAAATTGGCCATTATGGAGATAAGATTTGATTTGTTTTGTACTGCAGTCAGAGGAAAGTTGAGCAGTTAGCTTATTTGCAATAAGAAAGATCTAAATTAGGGCTTTCAAGCGATTACATTTTTTTAATCTAATTAATTACATGATGTGGCGATTAATTTATCTAATTAATCGCAGATCACATTTGGATGAGAAATTACTCCCAAAACATAATTTAAAGTCATTATTGTGTAAAAAATCGAATTGACATTACAAAAAGTAGCTTCAGAAATAAATATTTTTGGGTGAACTATACCTTTAATGTTTGTTTTTATTAATATGGAAGTATGAAATTATTTTAATGAAATTATACTCTAAAAAAGAAACTAAACCTGCCAGTAGGTGGCAGTAAATGTCTAATTGAGTAAATCATTGAGTCAGTCATTCAACTCGTTCGAAACTGATGATTCATTCACTCAAATCACTCCAGATGAAACAGGACATATGTAAAAGCATCTGGTTGTTGGAGCCACATATGTAAATTTTACTCCTCCCAAAATTGTAAAAATTATTAATAAATAAACATGTTATTAATATGGAAATATGAAATTATTTTAATGAAATTATACTCTAAAAAAGAAACTAAACCTGCCAGTAGGTGGCAGTAAATGTCTAATTGAGTAAGTCATTGAGTCAGTCATTATTTTAACTTGTTCAAATGGATGATTCATTCAGGAGTGAAGTAAATGGTTCTCTTTATGGTCCATTGAATCATTGGTTCACCCGATTCATTCAAAATGCGGATTCAGAAATGAAACGCATGTGTTGCTCGGAGTCGGAGACGAACAATTCTGCTTTGTCTTTATAATGCACTCGTGCTATTCTGGACAGAAAAACAGAACTCGTGTGATAAGCTTATACTGTATATCATGATGTAAATGTGAGGGCGTTTTCACACTGGCAGTTTAGTTCGAAACGGGCACGGTTTACATGAAAAATTGGTAATGTGAAAACTGTCATGCGGACCCGGGTGAGCTGAGCTCAGGGGTACCGAACCCGAGACTGCCTGAAGGAGGTGGTCTGAGTTCAGTTGCGCAACTTGCACTCGAACTATGCCGCAATTCATGTGAGTGTGAAAGCAACACGGACTCGGGTGCGCAAGAAAAGTAACCTGCGCATGCGTTTTATCTGATGACGATGTATTTAGTTCATTTAAGGGATAATATTGTGTTGCTGATTTACTTTGGATACGAGCGAGAGTGAGTCTGCAGTGTATTCGCGCATAGCACCGGCGGGAACAATCGCGCACTGACGTGCACCACAAAAAAACGTGCCCAGTGTAAAAACGCCCTGAGACTAAAACGGGCATTTTTGCCCCATATCTTGACATTTAGGGACATTCTAACTGCATTCTATAGGCTTCATCACACAGTGATTTGTTGCCCTGCGGCATATTTCTTCATCAATCAACTGTATGAAATGTAAGATGACCTAAGTACACTACCAGTCAAAAGTTTGGAAACTGTACTATTTTGATTGTTTTTGAAAGAAGTCTCTTCTGCTTTAAGAAGTCTTTATGTTATTAAAAATGCAAAAAAAATCTGTAATGTGAAATATTATTAAATTTGTAAAATAACTGTTTTCTATTTGAATAATTTATTCCTCTGATGCAAAGATGAATTTTGAGCATCGCTACTCCAGTCTTCAGTGTCACATGATCCTTCAGAAATCATTCTAATATGATGATTTGCTGCTCAAGAAACATTTATTATTATCATCAATGTTGACAACAGTTGTGTAAAACATTTTTTTAGGATTCTTTGATGAATAGAAAGTTCAAAAGAACAGCATTTATCTGAAATAGAAAGCTTTTGTAACACTGTACTAGCGTTCAAAAGCTTTATATTTCAGATAAATGCTGTTCTTTTGAATGTTCTATTCATTAAATAATCCTGAAGAAAAAAAATTGTACACAACTGTTTTCAACATTGATAATAATAATAAATGTTTCTTGAGCAGCAAATCATCATATTAGAATGATTTCTGAAGGATCATGTGACTCTAAAGACTGAGTAATGGTGCTGAAAATTCAGCTTTGAATCACAGAAATAAACTGCATTTTAAAATATATTCAAATAGAACAAAGTTATTTTAAATTGTAAAAATATTTTACAATAATACTGTTTTTGCTGTATTTAGGATCAAATAAATGCAGACTTGGTGAGCAGAAGAGACTTCTTTAAAAACAATCAAAATAGTACAGTTTCCAAACTTTTGACTGGTAGTGTAGGTTTGGGGCGGGTCAAGTGCGTTAAATGCGTTAATAATTTGAACGCATTATTTTTTACCGTAACTAATTAATCTAATTAACGCGTTAAATCGACAGCCCTATTCTAAATACAAATAAACAGTGAGCATAATCTTATGAAATCGTGTTGATTGACAGCAGAGTTTTTGCACATTATTTGCAAAGTTTTGTATTCGCTCTCCAATTAAACACTTCTTCCCATGGCTTCATGTTAATGAGTTTTCCCCATTTCTTTGTCATAAAAGAAATATCTCCCATAATTTCTAGCTTGCAGGTAGAATTCAATCTTAAATGTAAGTTGGACTGCACTCGTTGCGAGATATGAGAATGTTACTGAATGCTGGGTGTCTGCTACAGCTCGGATCTCTGAGGAGCCATATTGGTTTCTCAATTACTGACCCAAGGCACTCGTCGCTTGGTGTACGCTTGGAGAATGCGATTTGAGATAAACAAAACACAGTTTATGCTGCTTTTGCATGTATAACGCCCTTAATCAAATTCTCCCTCTCAATTTTTTCATTCTCCCTGTTTTTTTGCATATCTCATTTAGCACCACCTGCCTTAAACTCTGTTCATCAACACCTTCCTTCTTTCTCTCTTCTCATCCACAAGAGTCTTTTTATCTGTTTCTTCTTGGCATTTATCTGTTCCCCTCCTTCCTTTCCAGGTTTCCTAATTTTCTGTTTTCATCTCTTTTCTCATATCTTTGGTCTATTGGTTGCTTTGAGTATGTTTTAACAAACACAAGCTAATAGGTTTTCTGTTTCATGCAGTCTTGTGAAATAGATGTACCATCACTAATAATGAATAGACCTGTCTGTTGAAAGGACTTGCTTCTTTGGAATTGATTCAGACCAGGAAAGAAAAGTGTTGTGTGTTTCTCTTATTGATGAAAAAGCATTGCATACGGCTTATGTTCAGTTAAATAAAGAGGCATTTTAAATGCCAAAATGTTGTACAACGTTGCCCCCAAGAAATTAATTCAGCTAAATCTGTTTCTATCTCTTGCTTTAGTTTTGAGTGGCATTTTCCTAAATGCAAATGTTTGGGACTTGAAATGTCAAATTCAGAGCTCTTTGTATTATTTTCAACTGTCCTTTTGGCTGGCTGCCGCCCATCAAAGCAGAAAATACTGTGGAGATGTCAGCTCTGTGTGAGTCGCCTTAATGATGTTTAGCTCGCTAGCAGATGTTGCGTTGAAAGGCCCGTCAGTTTTGCACCATCAGCTACTGTCTCTCAATATAGCTTGAGCTGAGTGGAAATTCTGAACACTCACACATGCACATGCCACACATCTTCCTGTCTCTGCTGCTACTCGAACTGGCCTGGCATGACTGCACATCTTTACATCGTTTGAGATATATATATATATGTGTGTCATTAAAGTTCATGTGCATGTAAAGGCAGACGTCCCAAAACTTTTGGCAATATAGTGTATATATATATATATATATATATGGCTCTCAGTCTCCGCTCTAATTCATCCCAAAGGTGTTCTATCGGGTTGAGGTCAGGACTCTGTGCAGGCCAGTCAAGTTCCTCCACACCAAACTCGCTCATCCATGTCTTTATGGACCTTGCTTTGTGCGCAGTCATGTTGGAACAGGAAGGGGCCATCCCCAAACTCTTCCCACAAAGTTGAGAGCATGAAATTGTCTAAAATGTCTTGGTATGCTGAAGCATTAAGAGTTCCTTTCACTGGAACTAGGGTCCAAGCCCAACCCCTGAAAAACAACCCCACACCATAACCAATATATATATAGTTTTACTGTTTTCCTTTTGTGTAGTTGGTTTGTGTTATCCATCCTAGCCCAACGATTTGCATCTAGTTGTGTTTCTGTGTATAGTTGGAGTCAGTGTAAAAATCCCTCTTCAGGGTGTTATCAGATAAAGTGTAGCTCCTCACAAGGCTTTGGGGATGGAACCATGTCAAATCCTAGTATGAATTTTCCTCAACATGATAACATGCCACATCAAAGCAGCTTGTTTTGATAGATCTCCAATTCCCATGCCCAAATCATGGCCTGACAAGTGCCTATGTATTCATTGCCCATCACTGTGCACAGAGTGTGTTCTTCCTCTACTGAATTGCAATGCTTGACATGTCAGCAGACTATAGTCCATGTTATGTAAAATCATTGTGAAGGCACTGTAAACTTGTCAGTGCTGATAGACGGGGCAAGATGTGTGGTGGACATTGGCAAACAAAGATTTTATTACAGTTAACATCTGTCATTATAATTTTTCCACTGCTAGACTAATATAAAATCTCTTTGTAGACAAAGAAGCGCAAGATTTTTCAAACATTAAAGAGTGCTTTTATGTATAATTTTTTTTTACTGATTTAAATCACTATATAGACTTTAAAATGCAGCAAAGGGCAAGCAGCGGTTTGTGATTTAATCTGCTTGCTGATACAGACCAGAATGATTAATTTGACTTTGTAAGACTAAAGAATAATTCCGCCACATCCCTCAGTAGATTAATGGACTTGTTGTAAAACACGAAGACTACTTGGTTTAGTACTATTTTCATTAAGTATATCATAGATCATGAACAGATTTAATTAATTGTTAAGTAAGCCCCCCCTACACCCCCCATCCTCAATGTGCTCTTTTAAAATTGCAGATTTTTCTGTAATTTACAATAAAATATGTACATCTGTTCAAATGTTTAGAGTCTGTAAGATTTTTGAAAGAATTCTCTTATGCTCACCAAGGCAATATTTATTTGATCAAAAATAAAGTAATATTGTGAAATAACTGTTTAAATAACTGTTTTCTATTTTAAAATGTAATTTATTTATAATTATTCAAAGCTGAATTTTCAGCATCATTACTCCAGTCTTCAGTGATACATGATCCTTCAGAAATCATTCTGATATGCTGATTTGATGCTAAAGAAACATTTCAGATTATTATTATTATCAAAAATGAAAATAAGCTAGGATAAAGACATCTAGGATAAAATATGACATTCTTTTTTCAGACGAACAAAACCGGAGTTATATTAAAACATGTCCTGGCTCTTCCAAGCTTTATAATGGCAGTGAATGGCTGTTTCTGTTTTGAAGTCCATAAAAGTGCATCCATCCATCATAAAAGTGTTACACACAGCTCCGGGGGTTAATAAAGGCCTTCTGAAGTGAAGCGATGCGTTTGTGTAAGAATATATCCATATTTATAACTTTACAAACTGTAATCTCTAACTTCCGCTAACTGTTGTACGCATGTTCACGAGAGACTTGCATTCCAGCGTATGACGTAGGACGCAGGCGTAGCCTAAGTTCCGGTGACGAACGCTGAAGCGAAGTGTATAGAGCAAAACAAAACTTGGTTCTCGCAAGAACTAGCATATTCTCACTCATCTCTCGTGAACGTGCGTACAACGGTTATATATTTGAAATATTTATTAACATTTTGAATGTCTCTACTGTCACTTTTGAACAGTTTAATGTGTCATTGCTTATTAAAATTAATGTATTTAAAAATAATAAGAAGAAGAACAAAGGAATCTTACAGACCCACATGTTTTGAACGGTAGTGTATTACCTTTCATTTGGTCCAATTCAGATCAAAGCAGTGCAAAGTATCAAGTGAAGTGACATGCGGTAAAATTGTACGGTAAAATACGGTAAAAATGTTTAATGCATTCCCGTTTACACCTGTTGTTTTAATCCGTCTCTTTTGTTCACTTTCGACCACTTCTTGAGTTCTTTGATGTTTGGGTAAATGTGGGGGGCTGATATCGTGATATCATAAATAATAATAATAGTTAATAATAAATGCATAGTAGTGTTAGTTTGCCACTGATCACTGCCACTAGACACGACACAGAAAACACTGGAATATACTGTTCTGCTCAGGGATATAATGTAGTTTCTTAAGTGTTTTTACTTGCTACTAAGGGTAGGCCATAGACGGTCTGAAGCTGAAACTATATCACTGCAAATGTGTTTTTTTTTTTAGAATCAGTTTTATATCCAGGTAAAACAGCTTTCCAGGCAATACTCAGAGCAATCCTATGTATGCTGAGACATCACCTTAAACCTCACTGGGCCAACAGAGGTTCATGTAGACAGCTCCAAGAGCCCTGGGACCTGAACTACACCTGAGCTCTGTAAGCCACACGGACAGCAATTTTTATAGAACGGGCCCCAGAGGAGACAGTTCATCGCTAGGGTCTCAACTGACAGGAAGTAACCGAGGCGGACGGGTTCTGACCCTGAGCTGTCAAGCATTCTGTAAACAGTTTTGGAGGGTGAAGCATCAGGTAAAGGGAATTCTATAACTTTGATCTGTCTTGTTTTACATGCCTCTAGTGCAAAGATTTTGGGTTTGAAAGGGCAATTCAGTGTTGACAGACCCAGTAATTCTCCACGGTCCTTTCCTAAAGCTGCAATGTTCTGAAAGCCTCTGACACGTAAATGACCGTGGTCTCATGCATCTATGAAATGTTCTCGTTCAGAAAGCAGGACTTTTTTGAGGTTTGTCAAAGCTCTTTTATCCAAAGACTCTGTCTTTAGAGTTTTGTCAGCTGTGATGTTGACAGAGATTATTATTTATTTTCCCTTTGAGTTCTTGTGAACGCTGTGGGGAAAGACTTTGACTTTTAAGTTCACAAAGGGAAACAGAGAGCAATTTTTGTTCAGTTAAAAAAAAGGAAAAATAATATCCCCAGGCACTTTTCGGCCAGTGGCATAGTGGATTCTGTGAAGGAAGAATTCTGGCTGTGTCTTCACATGCTGTGGTCCATTTGCTGTAGTCTCCGATCTATGTTCGATGAGTTCCCCACATGTGGTTGTGTTAGCATGCATGCTGCTGTCAGTGTTAAGTGTTAACTCTGGGCTGATTGTGTAAGTGTGTTTGTCAGAAAGGTGTCATAAGGCTTCTGCTTGCTGTCAGGTTATAGAGCACAGTGTGTGACCACACACAATTGATGAGGTGTCAGAGACTGTCCACTGTTACATCTCCAAGATGGAAGCTGTGGGTCAGAAGAAAGAAAGAAGCAAGAAAATCCTACTTAATCTAGCAAATTTTTGTCAGCTCACTATATATTTAGAAAGGGTCCACCATGTTCAGCTGCCTCTGACTGAGAGATGATATAATGTGACAATGTGATTCCCAACCGGCCACTATTTCCACAATTTTATATATATAAATCAGTGGTGTGCAATCCATATAAGCTGCGGATGCTCTGCATACCCAAGCCATTTGTGGACTTGCTGATTAGTAACACTATAAATTACTATAAATTCCCTTGTTTAAGGTGGACCATAAAGCTTACATGATATTATACATATTAGTGATACGTATGTAACTCTCCATCATTTATTTATTTGCCAAATGACGGTAATTTTCTTAAATCTGCCACTCACTGAGTATTCTGGGCAAGCAGTTCCACAGCAGCTTTGGCGTCTACGCTCTATTGTTATGTATCGTCATCATTGTCCCGCGTTTTCATTGGTTCGCTGGCATATGGCGAATTTCATGAGCAGAGTATGCTGTGAGTGGATTGCTCGCCCAAGAGGAAAAATGTGCTGTTACTGCCAGATCTCACTCACTGAAAATCACATTGTGTTTGATACAAAACTAAATAGACTGAATCAAGTGATGAAAATTTTATTTTGCATATTTTTGTAAACACATTTTTTTGCGTGTTGCGCCTGACTCAACTCAAACAGAACTCAACAGCTTTTACGGGTGCTTGTGAAGGCATCAACAGGCAAATGTAGGCTACTTTCAATAATTGGTCAAATATATTTTTGCTGTGTTGCTATGTGTCATTAGAGAAAGCAACTGAGCTAACACTCTGTCTAGAACGAACGCGAACGCGTTTATTGTAAACCCATCCAATGTGCATTAGGTGCATTTTTGACATAACGTGCCACCCAGCATACCCGGGTAAAAAAGTCACCACTCACCACTGATATATATATATATACTTTTATTATATTTTTTTAATTGCTAAAGTAAGTGTTGAACTTTCTTTTCACAGGTGTGATTTTGCATTTCCTTCACCCTGAGGCTTTTTCATTTCACTTTTGGTGTGAAAGGGCCTTTACATTTGCCAAAATAGCAAATGTAAAGGCCTTTTTAGGGCCCGAGCACCGATGGTGTGAGAACCCTATTGGAATTGCTCAGCCTATTATTATTATTCTCCCAAATGAATCGCATTTTTGAGGGCCTAAACATGCTCGAAAACTCACGAAACTTTGCACACGCGTCAAAAGTGGTGAAAATTTACGCCTGATATGGGTTTCAGAATTAGGCGTGGCAAAATGGCTCGATAGCGCCACCTACAACATTTCAACGAAGTGCCCCTCCCGCTACATTTCACGTACAGGTATGAAATTCGGTACACACATGTAACAGCCCAATACCTACAAAAAAGTCTCCTGGTACGAAATCTGAAAACCAACAGGAAGTGAGATATTTAGATTTTTCTTTGCAAAATTGTTGCAAATTTTGCCATTTCCAGACGTTGTACTTTAACGAACTCGTCCTTGAGATTTAATCAGATCATCATCATATTTGCACAGTCTAATCTAAAGGCCTTTGCGACATTAAATTGAGAAGATCTTGAGTTTTCCCTGAAGGGCGTGTCCGTGGCGGCCTCACAAAGTTCGATGTTTCGCCATTAAACAGGAAGTTGTTGTAACTCGGTCATACAATGTCCGATCTGCCCCAAACTTCACATGTATTATTAGAGTCCTGGCCTGAAGACATCTACATGCCAATATTCAGTTTCAGTCATAGCGCCACCTATTGGCAACAGGAAATAGCATGTTTTACAATGTGATTAACTACTCATTGAGATTCAACCAGAACAACATCATATTTGGTCAGTCTAATCTTAAGGTCACGGCCTGACAAAATCTGATGTTTCGCCATGAAAGAGGAAGCTGCTGTAATTTAGGCATACAATGTCCGATCTGCCCCAAACTTCATATGTTTGATGATAGTCCTGGCCTGAAGACATCTACATGGCAATATTCATTATAGTCAAAGTGCCACCTGCAGGAAATGGCATGCGTTACACTGTAATTCACTCCCAGAAACTCATTTAAATATGCCATGAAGTACCAAACATGCTAGAAACTTCATATGTTTTAATCATACAACTCATGGCTAAGTGTTAACGTATGCGATTAACGGCACGAAACAGGAAGTTGTTGTAACTCAGGCATACAATGTCCGATCTGCCCCAAACTTCACTTGTTTAATAATAGTCCTGGCCTGAAGACAACTACATGCCAATATTCAGTTATAGTCAAAGCGCCACCTGCTGGTAGCAGAAAATGTGGCACATTGTAGTGACTTTGCCATATTTCTCCTATATTTACCGGCTTAAATGCATGTCGCCCACTATTCACTGTTTTCCTGAGGCCACCGGGTAGCGGTGCTCCTGTGTGCGAGGGCCCTTTCATCGCTGCTTGCAGCTTTAATTATTATTATTATTAAAAAATAAACAAGCAGGCCCAGCCATAAAAAGTAATGCAAAAGTAGCGTACCGTTTCATAAAAAGTAACTAATGAAATTGGTTAGAGCCACTTAATATTTGTAACGCATTACAATACAATTTACGCATTAAGCCTAAATTCAATATGATAAACTATTGTGTCTCTTCAGAAAATGTTGGACTAAACCACTCAATTCATATGGATTAGTTTTACGATCTCTTTATGAACTTTATGGTAGTTGCGTAGCTGTCTAAAGAGGGACAGAAAGCTCTCAGATATCATCAAAAAGATCTTTTATGATGTTTATTTATTTGTTTATTTGCTTGCTTGCTCACGTATTTGGCCTTATGTTATAGATGTTGTCTTGTAACTTCAATAAGCAGACATCCTAAAATTAAATTATCTTATTTGCTTCTTGTCTAGAGGACAATGTAAATAAAGCATGGCACAGTTTACTCCTCTCTCCCTTGCCTATATTGAATTGGATTGTATTAAGTTCAGGTTTATATTAAGTCAGGCAAACATTTAACCTGAATGATAGTCTGAGCTGTTTATTTGCATTGTAACAAGACTTAATGACTGAGCAAAATGTTGTTTCAGTCAAGCCTAATATCTCCTACATTGATTCTGCCCTTCTGAGGACTCCCGTTCCATGTTTCAGTTTAATGAGCGCTGCCATAGTAAGGTACACATTATGTTTTCGCCACAGCGATGTGTGCATTAAACCGTACATATGCTGCGCACTGCCAGGATTCAAACGGATTCCTGCTGCTTTACGGATACACTGTGAAGCAGTTAGCTAATGCAGCAAGCCCCCACAGAGGTGTTAATTAGATTTTTTCATCTGAACATGACTGCACACATACTCTTGCACTCCCCCTCAGATATACACGCACAGACACAAACAAATTTGTTATCTAATTGAACACAATTTAATTTGATGCTATTCATTCCAATCCATTTCCATTGCATGTACACACATTCGTCCACCGCATTGGCCTTGTTTGCATTACCAGAGCATGTTATGCAGGGGCACTTATTAGAAAATTAATACACAATGTGTTGCTAATAGAAATTGTTGGGGTGACATTCGGCTCCCTAATACCTGCCATCCTTGTTCCTGTGACTGGTGTCAATTTCCTGAACCAGCAGGTCGTTGAGTACATTTTTTTTTTTTCAATAGTGTAAAAGTAGATCAGCTGTTTTCAAAATAATTAAGAATTCCCCCTACAAACACCATATTTTAGTAGTGTTTACTCTTTCCCTGCCTTTATAGTATAGTGCCCCCTAATGTATAACAGTGAAATTTTTGTCAATGGCGGGGAAAGAGTTAACCATGTTGGTGTTGGGGCAATGATATGTTATCTGCATTAAAGAATCAATTGTTTGGTCAGTTTGTTCTGAGAGTTTGTTAAGTTCAAATACAAATGATTGACAGATTCAATTATGTGCAGAATACTCTGTCTGGCATTTTCAAAGCACTATTCGGTTAAACGCTACTGTTTGTGACTGATTTCAGCTCAATTATATTTATTTTAATTCATATTATATTATATTATTTATTATATTATATTATATTAAAGGGGGGGGGTCTAATGCTTTTTCATGCATTCTGACTGTATGACTTATGAGTATTTCTGTGCCAATTACACTCCTTCAGGATTCGAATAAGTTTAGCAAAGTTTTTTTTTTAGAGTATGGCCCTGTATGACATCATAAAGGGCGGAATTCCTTTTATGGGCACTTCTCCCGGATGAGCGTGTGCGCACATCAACCAGAGCGAGAGCAAGAGCATGCCCATCAACGAGCTTCGTTCGGGTTACTGAAGCCGTCAGCAATGCTGTCATTTTGTTTTTAGACCACAAAATCATCAATGTTACTAAAGACATTGTTTGTTTGTTCCTGGTCATGAGTCGAAACTGCAGGCGGTGAGTGAAACTGCATCAAATGTCTGTGTTTTGCTGACAATCGGCACGTAAGTGCATTTATTGTACGTATAGTGCACAAACGTAACACAATAATAACACAAACGTATAGTGAATCCAAAGTTATCCAGGGGTAATGCCATGATGTATTGTGTGTGTGTGTGTGTGCTCGTGACATTTTAGCTCCGCCCACTGCACGCCTCTACAAGCTCGGCTGTTTTCGGAAAGAAACGGTACAGCGTATCTGTCTTTCATTAATATGATAAAACTAAAGACTCTTCAGAGATATAAAGGATGCAGTACTACTCTATAGGTACTCAAGATTAACATGAGATTGGCAGAAACTGTGTGTTATGTACCTTTTAAAATATATATTAATGTCACTTCATCACATTTTTGTGAAAAAAGCAGTTTGATTGAAGTTGAAATACTTTAAATATTGTGTAGCTTGGCAAGATATAATTTTGAAGTATTTCCTAACACTGTTTAAATATGTGTGTGTTTATAGGTACATCTGGCTCTGCACTGGAAACTGTTAGAATGAGTGAACAGCATGTTTTAGTGATATGAACAGGAGTGCAGGTAGAATTTAATTGGTCGGCTGTAGGATGTGAAGGTGAAGAGGTGGATGTGAAGAGGTGGATGGGAAGAGTGGTGTGTTACTCTCACTCTGCACATGACACTAGACCACCTTCACACAGTCAAAGATTATTATATAACATTTCAACCCGAAAATACAGGATTCACGTCAGCAAATAGACTATATGCGATTGTCACTACTCACTACTAAAACTTTGCAGTGTGCAACCATTGTTTTTTGTGTAAATGCAGTTATTCTACATCTGCGTCACATTTAAAGACTTTATACAAATGCCTCTTCAGGTGTTGCTTGCATGCAGTGTAAAGACACTTTTTGCTTGCTTTTATTTCTTTCTTTTCAAGACACCTTTACATTGGCTTCTCTTTCTCTGTCATTTGCTTTCTCATCCTCTCACACTCATCTCTCTCACACACACACACACGCAGACACAGACCGTGTTAATAAGTGCTACCTCTTGCTCTATTCTTTCATATCAGTAATGGAGAAGCTGGAGACAAGGACAGGATGGGAGAATGATGTGTGGCTTTATGCTATAGCACTTTCCACTGCAAGCCTGGGATCAAACTGGACACACAGATTACATTTCATTCGTTTGCTAGGTGAAACGTGTATCAGTCACAATAAACAGTTTAGATAACACAATAGAGTGGTAGAAGTGATTTGTGGAGAGGATTGTGACTTGATGATCACTTGTATGCATTAAAGGATTAGTTCACTTCAAAATGAAAATTTCCTGATATTTTAGCCTTCCATGGCAACCAAAATGTTGAAGGTCCAAATCAATGCAGTTTCAAAGCGCTTCGAAGGGCTTCAGAGGCTCTGCGTGATCCCAGACGAGGAATAGGGTCTTATCTAGCGAAACAATCTGTCATTTTCAAAAAAAAAAAAAAAAAGAATATGCTTTTTAACCTAAATTGCTCATCTTGCGCTGCTCTGCGACGTGCCATGGGTTGCACAATCACGTCGGAAAGGTCACGCCAGACATAGGCAGAAGTACCGCCCCAAGAGAATGTGCGAGGACTAATACAAATGGCCTTTACCAAAAACACTCCATTTTCAACTTCAAAATCGTCTGACATTGTTGTTTTACCTTTTTTTTTTGTTGCTAAAGGGCGTTTGTATTAGTTTTCGCATGTGCGCTTTGTAAACATGGAGGCGGTACTTCTGCCTATGTCTGGCGTGACCTTTACGATTGCGCAATCCTTGGCACGTAGCAGTGCAGCGCAAGATGAGCAATTTAGGTTCGAAGTGAACTAATCGTTTAACTCATTTACATACAATATCATAACCATAGTCCATTATTAGCCTCTTACTGGCGCCCTGATGTTCACCTGTTATGTAAATCATCCACGTTCTCAAAACATGGAATTTTTACACACTTTGTGTTCCTTTGGGATCTGAAAAAGGGTGCTTTTAGAATGAATTAATTATAAATAAATGCAGTGATCTGTACTTATAGAAACAGTTCACCAAAAGTTCAAAAGTTTACTCACTGTCATGTCATTCCAAACCTGCATACATTATTTTTTTCTCTAGAACACAAAAGGAAAACACACAAACTTTTAAAATACAATGACAAAAAGCACCATAAAATTAGTCCAGATGACTTGTGGGCTGTATAAGTCTTCGAAACCATTAAAAATTTTGATTGTTGTTCAGTGACATATTAGGTTATGAAACGGATCATTGAGTCAATGAGTTGAACTCAGAAACTGCATCAGTGAACAAATTTGTTTTAAATGCGAATCATTTTCATTGAACTGGTTGATCCATTTCACAAATTGGATTAATTTAGAAATGATCCGGACACAACACTGTTTCTCACACAAAGCTATCGTATTGCTAGAAGAGTTGTCATATATCATATAGACTACTTTTATGCTGTTATTTGTGTCGTTGTTACTATGAGCATTGTTGTATGGAAAAGACTTGCATACATACTTTCCAAAATATCTTATATTTTGATACATACAGGTTTGAAAGTCAGGCTACTACTGAGGGCTACTAGTTGAGCAGTAAATGTGTAACCTGCTAAATATCCCTTAAAACATTATCATGTACTTCTTCCCTTAGGTTCAGTACGAGTGTGAAATTGTGAAGTTTCAAGTGTTTCTTCTTTGTACAGCACTATTTCTTCCTGGGATTACGAGTGATGAGTAAATTGCAGAATGCCCAGCGGTTTAGGGGTTTCCATTAAAATGGTGCTTACTCGCCATGGTGTAATGAAACAATGAGAATGTTGGTCGGACTTTGCCTGCAGACTTCTCTTAGACAGACCGCTGAATTTCACTTGAGTGCCTTTAACCTAGGGAGAGTAAGTCAGCTGGGCCATTCAGGCCAAGAAGGCAGCAAATTTCACCTCAGTGCTCCACTCCACATTGTAGTCCATTTATCTTTCTCTAGAACTGTTAGATGTATTGAATTACCTCCCAAAATGAAGGGTAATACCACTCTGTGCTTTTCTGTTGCTTCTGAGATTCCTATGTAGAATTTAATGCTTTTTGAGGTCTTGCACCCCAGGCACTGCAATCACCAATCTATGTGCCAAAAAGTTTCAAACGTCCTTAGAATAAATCTCTGTCCGTCTCTGGAAAAAAGAAGAAGTCGTAATTCGGTAGATTTCAACTGGAATATTAGCCTCATTATTTGTATACTTTAAACTTAGTCGAAGTACAAAAATAGTGCTGTGATCCCTTGTCCAGAAGCTTCATTGTCTGTTTTCCCTGCAGACCATGCCCTTCCTCTCTCTCTCTCGCTCTCTCGCTCTCTCTCTCAACCTGGTATCTAGTCCGATCACTCGCTCACACACACCTGCTCCATCATTATTTCATCCTGTCTCAATCTTTCTCCCGTTCTTCCTATTATAAAGCCCATCACACAGTGCGCTGGCTTTCCTGGTGTGAATGAGATCCTGAAGTCATATTGATTTCCCTGGATGTCTATAATAGAGGATGTGCCATGTGTAACACCGGCCTTGTGTTAGCGCACTGTGAACCTTACTTTCTTTTTCAACTCTTTTTGTACAGTACTGTAGAACTGTGAACAGAGAAGAAAACTAAAAATGAATTGTTCCTGCTAATGCTGTTGTTTATTTTCACATGTTGTTTGCATTGTTTTAGCACCTAAAGGAGTTATGTAACTGTTAACAATGCAAATGTGGCCGTAAAATTTGCACTGAATGCGATATGCGGTTCTAAGTGCTAGGTTGTGAGGGATCTAGCGTACCATGCTGGGAATGTAGAGTATTGCTCTACCACTGGGATTCACGCACCTGAATTGGCTCTTTAAAAAGCCAAAACTGTGCTAGACTGCAGTGCGCCAAATGCCAAAGCATTTAATCATTGTTTTATTAACCTTAAATAAAATTCTGATTAACGGCTACTTTCCAACAGTGGTAATATTTTTAAAGGAATATCTTGCATAAAAAATGTTTTGGGGAAAAAAAAAGTTTTTGATTAAACTATCCCTAATTGTGCTGGGCAAATAAGACCAGTTTTTGTGCTTAAAGAAATACAATAGCTGCAATAGCCTGGTTTCCATCCACATATATTCATGTGAATTTGGAGATTTTGCATTCAAATTAACAGAAACACAAAGATGCAAATAAAATGTACAAAAGAAAAAAAAATCATGTGACTTTGCCTGAACAAGTCTGACTGAATTTGAAAATATTGGTAACACTTTAGTTTAGGGTCCAATTCTCACTAATAACTAGTTGCTTATTAGCATGCATATTACTAGGATATTGACTGTTTAATAATATTAATGCCTTATTCTGCATGACCATATTCTACATCCTTAATCCTGACCAATTACTACCCAATACCTACACAACTACCTTAATAACTATTAATAAGCAGTAAGAAAAAGTCATAGTTAATAGTTAGTTAATAGTGAGAATTGTACCCTAATCTAAAGTGTAACCAAAATTGTATATAGAAATGCAATATTTAGGTTTTCCTGCAAATGAAATTCACAATTTGGATTTAAACAGCCATTGACTTAATTTAAATGTTATTTCAAATCCCAATTTCAATATGTTTTGTGCCTTGTTAAACTTGATTGTGTGTACTAAGCAAATAAGATGCATTTTTCCACTGAAATAACTGCCTTTGGGAAGAAACAAAAAAAAAAGAGAGAACAATAGAAACAGATTGAGAATAAGAAAGAGAAAGAATAAAACAGGTCTGATTTCTTTGCCTTCTTGCCCGAACTGTCTTTATCAGAATATAAATATGCCCTTTTAATGCCATGACACACTTTGAGTTGTTATTATGTAAAACCCTTCCTCCACAAAAGCTGAAGGGCCCAGCTTTTTAGCTAGCGCTTGATTTTAAGCAGCTGGGGCCATGTCGGAGTGGAAGGCACCCTGTGGAGCAGCCCACGGTTTTGGATGGCACACCACTGCCTTCGGTTCTGGAGTGGGGCTCTGTGATTGGCACCCACCGGGCTTCAGCTGTTGTCAGAAGGCAGAGATGTCCACTAAAATGCCTCGATCTTCCAAACAACACATTCTTCTGCTACATCAGAGAGCGACAGAATGAGAGGATGAGAAGAGTGTGTGCAACAGATAAAGACATTGCTGTAGGTATAGACACAGCAAGTTGTTGAAAACACACATTGCACATCTACTTACCTGTTCATACTGCGGTTTATTTCAGCTTGCCAACAATGTGGGATTGCAGCCTTAGTTAATGCAGAGTTAGACACCGAGCCTGATATCAAATTAACCGCTCAAGTCAGGCATTTTATGAGACATTATTCATTTCAATGTTCTGCCTCTTGTTCAGTGTGACAAGATGGTGGAATTAAAAAGGGAGAAAGAAAGAGCCAGAAAGAAAAAGTCCTCGCTCTGACTGATCCCATAGCCCCAATTAGATGAACAGAGTTGATAATACAGTAATGGAGACCCGCAGATTCAAGTCTAGCCATTTCAGGTCCTCCCATTAAACCTTCCAATGTAGTTAACATTGATTCCGGCTTGGCGCTGGGGAGAGTATGGACTTCATAAAGGAAGACAATAGCTCCTGAATTGGGCTCAGCTTTGACATAATTGCCTCATAATTGCGTAGCAGTGATTTGCATTCACTTTCTGGCCCTTCCCATCAGCCAATTAGATCCGCTTGTTGATTTATGTGTGTGCTGATGGGAGCTGATGGCTTTTGTCATGGTTCATATTGATGAGCGCTAAATACCTCAAGGTTTTTTTTTTAATCTTTATGAGGGTGCAGAAGGAGAACAGGTTAATAGAACTACAGGAACCAGATTGAACGGTAATTTAGAATCAAGCGGTCATGTGGTGATTAGGTTCGTTGTGCTATTCTTTCACAAATATTTGTTCAGTTGTAAAATTTCTTGATTATGAATATATTCTATATATAAACAGTGTAGAGTTTTTCAAAAAGCCCTATTTAGTAGTCCTTGTTAGTATATTGGAGAGTATCTCCTGTCACTTGGAAGACCTGGGTTCGATTCCCCGACCTGGGTTCGACCTGGGAAGCTTCTTCTTGGGGGGCAGTTGTGGCCTAAAGATTAGGGAGACTTGTAACCTGAAGGTTGTGGGTTTGAGTCTCAGTACCTGCAGGAAAATGTAGGTGGGTGAAGTGAATGAACAGTGCTTTCTTCCACTCTCATTACCCACAACTGAGCAAGGCACCTAACCCCCAATCGCTCCCTGGGCACCGCAGCAAAAAATGGCTGCCCACTGCTCCGGGGGTGTGTTCACGGTGTGTGTGCATTCAATACTCGCTGTGTGTGCACAAATTCCGAGTATGGGACACGTCATCTCACTTATTTGTACAGGACTAGTTTTCACTGACAGCAAAAACTAGACTTACTTTGTAATTCAATACCAAATCCTTAACGCCTACGTTCAGTTTACAGAGTTTTAGACAATATTGTCCAGATCAGTATGAAGTAATTGTGTCTCAATTTGAACTCAAATGTCTCTTAATCCTGTTCAAATAGTGATAAAGTTATTTTGTTTCAGCTGAGCAATGATGCACAGTGCTGCTGTAATTCATTTTGACAGGATTTGCAATCATTGATTTAACTGAGCTCTAATGAAAAGACAAAAGAAACTCTTTATCTTTTTGAAGCAAATGCATTTTGTCCTGGTGGTTAGACATTTCTTAGACATTTCTTTACAGGTAAAAGAAAAGTTAGCTTGAGCTATTTTACATGTTCATTTAGTGTACATGTTCATATACTAAATATATATTCAAAAAAATAATGTGATAAAATAAAAATGTGCAATGAATTGTGCCCTTTGACATTTATGTAGAGTCCATTAGGTATGCATTTGGGAGCTTTTCTCAGTAAATACTGATATGCTACAATTCAAAAGTTTGTGGTTGGAAATGTTTGATGTTTTAGAAAGAAGTGTCTTGTGCTCACTAAGGCTGCATTTATTTGATCGAAAATACAGTAAAAACAGTAACATTGTGAAATTCTTGCATTGTTTTCTATTTTAATATATTTTAAAATGTATTTTATTCCTGTGAGTTTTCAGCAGCATTACTCCAGTCTTCAGTGTCACATGATCCTTCAGAAATCATTCTGATATGCTGTTTTGTGCTCAAGAAACATTTATTATTATTATCAATGTTGAAAGCAGTTGCCTTATATTTTTGTATATATACATTTTTTAATGATTGTTTGATGAATAACATTATGCATGTATCTCACCTTTAATCAATTTAATGCATCCTTGTTGAATAAAAATATGAATTTCTTTATACAAAAATATCTTATATACCCCAAACTTTTGAATGGCAGTGTTTCAATTAATGTGATTGATTGCCATTTGATCTTTAAATGTTTCTAGCCTGCAACTAACAAGCTGACAAGTACAACAACCAAATGACAAGAACAAAACCATCTGATAACTAACCGGCTTTTTAAACATAATTTCAATACGAAGTTGCCCTTCATAAAGCTGAGCATGAGTGCTCTCGTCTGGGTGCTTGTGTTTCTGTAAGTGTGAGAGAAAGCGGTTGTACGTGTCAGTGTGTGCGCATGCATGGTCGGCGCACACTCGAATGTGTGTCTGTGTGTGTATCTGCGATCACGGAGGTCGTATAACTTAGTGTAACCGAACAGTGAAGTGGAACCGCTCGCTCTGACTAGCGGTGTCACGAGAGAGCTCCGCTATGCGCTTCAGCATGTGTAATTAATCATTAGAGGTGTACTGCTTAACCGCTGCCTAATACTATCTCTCCCCTTGCAGATACCCACTTCTCCCTTAATTACTTATAATTACCTTTTACTCATTCACTCTAAGATGCTAATATTTCTATTTGAGGGCATTCAGCAAACCCCCCCCCCCCCCCCCCCCCTCCCCCAGGTATTTATTTTTTGTTGTTGTTGTCTTTTTGGTGCCTGCTGGATTTATGCCATACTGTGTGGAATGCTCGTAAAGGATGATCGCAGAGGTTAACGTCAGTGATAGAGGCCATTAACTTCAGGAGATAGATATGACTTGCTCTTCATGTCACTCTCTGGTCACTGTGACTTTGAGAGGCTCCGGCTCCATTTGCGGCCCACTTTTGCAGCTAGGCACATTCAGATGAGATGGAAGGAAAATGAAATAGATGAACGGCGCCGCTGAACTGAGATATCAGCCTCTTTCCGGATACCTTTGAGCCGCTGTTCATTCCAGGGGCCGCATCTAAGAGAGGAGGCGAGCAGATATGTCAAGGATTGACTAGGATTACGGTTCATCTGCCAAGAACGGCATTCTTATTTTAGATGCAGTACAATATAAAACTCGACTGCGCAGGGAGAATCATAACACAGCCTCTTAGAAGTGTAGTTTTGCTCTTCTGTATTTTCTGTCTGCCTTGAAGCCCCATTCAAAACATGTCCTTCTCGCTAGGCTCACCAAGTTCGATCGATTAAAGTTTCGTTTGGCTGTGCAGTTTAATGAAAAATGGCAATGCAAGTGGTGTCGGTGTACAGATAAAACCTTAAGGATATAGTTGGCACCAAACCGAGTAGCATCCTGCCCATTTGTCTCCATTATAACTCATCAGTTTTCAAACTGTTTTTGGCAGGCACTACAGTGATGACCATGACGGCTTACGACGCAGACGATCCCAACACGGACAACGCTGTGCTGCGCTACATCATCATGAGACAGCTGCCCGATAAACCTTCACCCAACATGTTCTACATCGACCCAGAAAGAGGCGACATTGTCACCGTGATATCACCCCACCAGCTCGATAGAGAGGTATGCGCTTTCTTTGAGTTCCTCTTTTTTATTGTTGGATGGACATAAGCTATATTGATAAAGTAATAACAGACTGGTGAATAACATGCTGTACGTTATTGTATGATGTTTTCAATCAGTGGCATACCGCAAATCTTGGGGCCTCTGCATGTACCATGAGACAAGGCCCCCTCCACAGCTGATGATGTCATGTACAAACATCAGGTCTGCCCTACAAAGGCAAAATACCTTAACTCAAGTGTGGAACTGAGAAAAAACTTTTTACGCAAAAAGGATTTTTAGTTGTCCAGACAAATTAATTATAGGTAGGAAACTGTAAATCTGGCAATTAGATGTTTTAGTAATGAAAATTATCTACATAAAAAAATCTTGAGCTCAAACTTGACTTTTGACCCCTATTTTGAAATTACTGTACTCTGCCTTTGTATTGTCTGCAAAAAGTGAAAAGTCACACCAAGGCAAATGGCAGTAACTTGCGCATTGTCAATATTTGGTTGCTGAACACTATTTACAACACTTTATAGTAACACCTGTATAAAATCTAGTGTTCATGGCATTTATTTTGGATGATTTATAATTGCTTTTTTATATGGAGCAGTTTGGTAGCCTATTCATTGGATAGCTGAATAGCCTATTTATGCTATAGGCTGCTAGCTAAATGAAATAGATTGCTATCTAATTTGTTAGTCTAATGCATCTTTTGTTTTACACAATTTCTTACCTTGACCTTGATGTCTGCGTTTCAAAGCCAACCATCATTTTCCTTTCAAGAGCAATAGGCCATCCTTAAACGCTATTAGTAAAAGCAACCACTCAACTATTTGTTTTACCTCCACTTTTATTCAGGTATCATGTGTGTCAGAAGTGCTTTAGTGAAAGATGTATGACAGGCTACACTGCAATTTAAACACAGCAAACTTTAATGAACAGTAAAACAAAGGCAGAATGCTGTAACTCCAGGCCGGCACAGTAACTTCTAAACAACGGCTAAACAATAGCAGAGTACCCTAACTCAATTTGAGCGCTCTAAAACAAAGTCAAAGAGCGGTAACTGGTGTTGCGGTGTTATGCCTTGGTTTCTCTTGGGCTTTTGGAAGTTACTGTTAAGACAACCCATTATTTTCTTGATAAAACAACGGAATTGACTCAAGATACTTACGCACATCATAAAGGAGGTCTTGAATGTCCCAAAAATATCAATAACAAATTTTTGACCAAAAATGAAGTTACTGTCTTTTGCCTTTGTAGGGCAGAGGTGGTAGAGCTGATGGAGAAAGGCAATAATGTTATTTTGGGCAATTTATCCTGCTCTTAACTTCAGAACTCTCTTTTTTTTCTTTTTTTTTTCCTGTAACACTTTACAACAAGGTTCAATTAACAGAGGTTAATGCCTAAGTATAAATTACCAATATATAATATAATATAATATAAAAATATATATAAAAACACTTCTATTTATCAAAGAATCCTGAAAACAACTTTTCACCTTTGATAATAATAAGAAATATTTCATAAGCACCAAATCAGCATATAGAATGATTTCTGAAGGATAATGTTACTGAAGCGCTGAAAATTCAGCTTTAACATTATATACATAAATTAGACTATACAATAATAATTCAAATAGAAATCATTTATTTTAAATTGTAATAATATTTCAGAATATTACTGTTTTTGTATTTTTATACTGATTAAATAAACGCAGCATTGGTGAGCATAAATGGTTTAGTCAAAAACATTTTGGTTAAAAAACAGTTTTGAACCATAGCGTATTATATAGTATGTTCAATAATATAAACAAGTGTATATCACAATTGTATAATTGTTTATAGCTATTTCATATAAAAAACACATTCATTGTGATTCATTCATGACACACATTCATGGTAACACTTTATTTTAAGGTGATGTAGTTACACGTTACTACATGTACTTACTATAGTAATAACATAAATTGTCATAATTACAAGTAACTAACCCTAAACCAAACCCTAACCTAACTGTAACTATATAGTAAGTACATGTAGTATATTAATATTATGCAGTACCTATTTGAGTAATTACAATGTAACTTCGTCACCTTAAAATAAAGTGTAACCAAAAATTTTTCCCTGTTCTGTTTTGAAATACTTTCTATTCATCTTTCAAGATTTCTGTCATTTAGAAAGTGTGTATTTGATGGGCTACAGCAAGTTTGCAGCATGTTAGCGATGTTAGCTCTGGATTTAAATCTCTCAGCAAACATAAAGGAGAAGAAAAGCTATTTCACCATTCCTGTTATTCTGGAATATCTTTACACTGCTGCTCTGGCATGTCAATCAGCACAGGTCTTGTGTCTGCAAATGAATTTTCCATGTGATACGAATGGTAAATTTACAAAATGTGCACCAAATATTTCAAAAATATCCATTTGAATGTTTTAAAGACAGGCTGTTCTCTTAAAGCTTCATGAGAAGAACCTCTAACAGGAGGGCCGACAGAACGGAGGCTTTCTGTTCAAACCTGTGCAAATAATCAAGGGTAACACCAGCAAACATAAGGGGCAAATCTGTGGGGAAAAACAATAACTGTGGTGTGTTTTAATGTTTAACTATCCTCAAGACACCTTTAGAGCAAGTATATTAGAGCAGTTTCTTCAGCATATTAAAGCAGGGTTTTTAATGTTGTTAAGAGACAGGAGGTTGGATGAATGCAGGGAAGATGCTACGGTGTCTTGAGGACAGGGGGTGTTAGCGGTGCATGCTAATGAGCAACTGGAGGCAGCGCTTCCAAGCTCCTAAGCAGAGCGAGACAACAGCATGATTGCTTTTTCTGCGGGGTGACGAATGAAGGAACATCAATTCGGCCCGCTGCTGGAAGAGGAATATTAGCTGTTGTCAGACATTTAGAGCATGCTTTAATTGAGGTTATACACACTTATCCACCAACATCGGCTGTGTCCGACAAGGCCAGTAGAAAACCCCTCAACTGGAACAGAGCGAAGCCATCATTAAATGCATGTTTGTGTGCACTCGAGAGCACGTTTGATAGTCGAGTTGACATCATAATTGAAATGTTACATGAAAGGTGTCTGAATTTAGCCGTTTATTCTGATTTCTTTATAGTGAAACACTGGATGTTAACAAACTCCGCTAACTTTCACTGTCACCGCTACATCTTACTGACACCATGTTTCCTCTGAATTATTCCCATGAGTCTGTGCTTCGTCGCAGTGGATCTCATATGTTTGGCAGATGTTTTACACAAAGAGCTCCAGGGGATTTTAGGTGTTTTAAGGAGACAGGTGTGTGACGGGCGTGCTACGTGTGCGGTTTTCTGCTATAATTACAAGTAAAGGAGTTTCATTGCCAGAAATTTGTTGGTATTTGTAAAGTTCCCAAACTACACTTCTGGTGCAGTACACAATGCTGCCTGAAAATGAATGCGGAATTGTAAAATCAATTTTGTCTCTCGCAAGCCATAAAAAAATCTAGTCAACATATGCACATTTATTTCTGCCCACTGTGTTCTTTCCTCCCGTTTTGTCCCTGGAAGCTGTGGTGAAAGGTAAACTCTGGCAGCTAATAGGTTGAGATGAGAGTCGCTTATCGACTGTGGTTGCATTCATATCAATCAGCAGAGAGGGAAAGAGAACAGGAAGTCTGGACTGTGAATAGCAGATCAATCAAGGAGCAGATCTCCCTTTAAGTCTTGTTGTGAGGACTTTATTTTTTGTTCCTACAGAGTGATTAGTAGTGCACTTATGGGTCAGTTGATTAGCTTATAACAACTTGTATCAGGAATTGACCTATCAGTAAGCCCCTCCCCTTGAACGCAGATGAGCCAATGGCAGTTGAGTATCAGTTGCACAGGGACTGGAACTCGGACATCTTTAGGTTTCAGCGCCATAGAATAATATTGAAAGATCCAAAGCTCTCATCGGTTTGATGGTGTTTATGCTACAAAAATGGTAAAACGATGTACCTAGGGTATTTGTAACATGCCGATTCCAGGTATCCTGAGAGGATTTTCTGGGTGTCATACTCTCATTATGTTACAATTAAAGTTAGTGTGTCCATGCTAACGTACAAACCTAAATAACTAACTGTTCTCACATCATGTACAGTTTAATGTTAGGTCAGAAACACATAAATGAAGGTCTACATTTCAGTGCCTCTTCATATTAAACTGGTTAAATGTAAATTAATGTTATCTTACCCTGCGGTACATGAAAAGTGTTGATCCTGGATGTTGTGATCTGCGATCGTGAAACATAACATGAGGTAACATGAGGCTTCTCCCGCTTGCATTGTGATCTGTAAACCCTCGCTTCCAAATTAATCTTGTTACCCACCATATTTATTTTAAAATCTTTTATATCCCTCCACGGCATATTTAAGTCTTACTTGAATGCGTCTCTACGAGAATTCTGATTATTCGCTAATAAGTTTGGTTATAGCACACAGTCATACATACAGTATGCATGTTACCGGCAATTGTTTTAATCTACTTGCATCAAATTCAAAATACATTTTTGTGGACGTACTGGATATTATTCGGCGCCGTGATGAACATTGCAATGTCGGTTTGCCTACACTGCTGTTTTGCACGCCGTCTGGATGAAGGAGCAGAGACTGTGCAGTGAGTTGTGTTGACAGAGTTTAGCATTTTGGAGAAGAGAAAACTTCAGAATAATGTCATGGAGGAAGCAATATTTCCAAAATCCCATTATAATCGCATTATGAGGGTGCATGTAAACGCACTGACTGACAGCTGTCATTGTAAGACAGCAACTCCATTTGTTTGTCCGAGTTAGCAAATCTTTGAATGGTAAAAAAGAATAAAATGCATACCATATACTGTTGGGGCCGGCACCAAGGGGAGGGGGGGCATTCGCATTAGCACGTTATCAGCGAGTTTATACTGCATTCACACCATAATGGTAACTCGTGATGTTAAAATGAATCTGCAGCAGTCAGTTGGTACAGCTCTGTAAGTTGTTTATGGTCATTATTATTGTAATGTTATGTGCTTTGAGACATGAGGTAATTTAACGCCGTCTCTCGTGACACTTTGCAGACTCTGCTCTGGCTGTGAGCGTTCATGTGTTTTGGAGGAGGCATGGCTTTGGAGAGCACTCTGAAGGGAGGGTGGGATCTTATGCTTTCAAACTAACTTGCTATAAAGTGGTGCAGGTATGACATCACTTTGTAGGCCAAAAGTCGGATAGGATTTTAGCACTTCCTGTTCCATTGTCCCAAAGTCAATGGTTTTTTTTAATGGGATTTGTATTAAATGGCTTAAATAAGGTTTGTGGTGAACACAAGCTCAAGACAAGCTTGTTCTACTCCATAAAATGCATGATTTTTTGAAGCTGTTATGTGTCCTAAAAATGGCGGTTGCTAAAGTATCAAAAGTAGAATTATAAGATCTGTTTAGAAAATATTATTTTATTTTATTATTTGAATTATCTGTCTAGAGCATAACCTATTTAAATGAAGTATAATTGTGTTTTTAAGTAAGAGTTTTTAACTTTTGCTTATTGTATGTATTATGTTTGTACTTTCTTTTTTATTTTCTAGTTTTGCTAATGTGATAAAGTGTGGCATATCTTTGATTTTACCGCAAAATATGGTACACTTCTAAAGCTTCCTATACTTGTCTGTAAGTAAACAGCAACAGTGATAGAAAGAAAGCTTCATGAAATTGCTTAACATGTCAGTTTTATTCCGAGCAAAGTCATTTGAATGCATGTCACATTGTAATGAAGACTTCCGAGCTCATAAATAGAAACTTCCCAGTGAACCGCTGCACACAGCATACATCTCTTGATGTTCCACATGCAAGAATTGGACAGGTAGATCTAATTAATTTAATGGATAATTACTCACATAAAACTGTTCTGCAATAATGTTAGTCCAGCTAGTTCAGCTAATGGCTTGTCGACAACTTGCGAAAGCATCACAAAGAGAGTTTTCTTAATGCATGCATTTCTCTCGACAGGTCAAAAGTGCATGTTCTTTCCGCTATCTTTCAGATCAGCTTGGGTGACTAATAATGTTTGTAGCTTGGAGTTCTAGGCTTCTGGTACAGTACCTGATGTTCCTAATGTAAGATTAATCAACCTGTCGGCAGAAATAGGAACATCACAACTTGGTTAAATTACATTCCACAATCTTATGTCATAATAGTAGCTATCAACTATGTGGAATATAATTTATAATTAAATGGAAACCAAAAGCTCCTATATAAGCCCAGATCCAGTTCTCAAATCATCATCTGTTCATGTGCAGCAGACAGCAGACACCCTTTCGAAAAGATGCAAAGGATGATCACATGCACCTGTCATGGATTGATCTTTTCCTCTGATTTGATTGGTTCAGAAGCTTGCAGCGTTGATCCTACACACATTGCCTGTTGGCGAGGAATACCCAGTAATGTAAATGATCACACAGTGTCTACACCACCTTCTGATCATTAATGGGGCTGTGTGTCGATGTCTGCATGTGATTATGTGTGTGTGAGGACTTACTTTTGAATGTACTCAAAAATAGAATTTTATGGACAGTATCATTCATTATTTTATTTTATTGTGATTTTATATTTTATTCTATTTGTGTTAATGTAATTCATTTAATATTTTTAATTTATAATTGTTAATGTATGTTAATTTGTATTTAATTTATTTGTATTTTTATTTAATTCTAGAATAATAATTATTTATTTAATTGTATTTCATTATTTGTTAGTGTTTTTTTATTGTATTTTATTATTTTATTCAAAGAAAATCACAAAATCAATAAGTGGTATTTCTTTAGGACACTGAACATCATATCATGCGTTTCTTATCATAAAAGTTTCATATCAGAGGTCTGAAATTCTTTTTGAAGTTCAGTTTTCAGTTAGACAGGCTGACAGATTGCAGACTCTCTTCGGGGGGTGGTCACCGTAGGACCTCCTCAAGCTAATTTCTGTGGTCAGTCCGCTATCGTTGGCTACCCACAGTGCATCTGCTCTGGTTCCTGGCAGTCAGAGGCCTGCCACTAAATCTGACAGCTGATTGACAGGCAGAGGAGCCCCACCTTTGTTTCATAAGCCCAAATGACACAGTAGCAAAATAGACATCTTAAAATCAATACTCAGTGACAGGATTCTGGCAGTACTCTTATGGAGTATGTCTAATCATTATAGTCCTGCTTCTGATGGCCAGTCTGTGGTCAGATAAGAGCTCTGTTACCGAATTCTAGTGAACCACCTTGCTGTCAACTTTCCTACATAGTTTGACATTAGCATACTGTTAAGCTAATGATGCTGGTAAGAATAAAAATACATATCGCATACAAATATTAAATAAAACAGTACATTTATACCGTTAATATGTTTTGGTATTTACTAAATATTATCTATCTATATTTTACCATTCCAGTCATATTAGACTCTTGGTGATTCTATGGCCATCTCTTGCCATGTAAGTTGCCAGGTCTTTCCCCAATCATCTCCATTATATGGCTTGGGACTCACACACACGCATTCACACCTATAGACAATTTAGCATCTTCAATTCACCTATACTGCATGCTTTTGGATTTTGGGGGAAACCTGAGCACCCGGAGGAAACCCATGCAGACAAGGTAAACTCCACATAATATACGTAAGGAATAACTGATAACGGGCCGTTGAATTATTAGAAAAATAATGCACACCTGAGGTGGTAATGCGGTCACGACACAAAGCCGAGTGGTCGTTACACCTCGGGTGTGCATTATTTTTCAATAATTCAATGGCAATTATTCAATTATTCCGCTTATTCTACGGTTACCACACCTCAAAACATTGTTCATGTTGTATTTCAAGACATTTGTCAAGTTTTGTCCTTAAAACACTCTTGTGTGTAGAACTGATTTCTTCACATCTAAACCAAAGCCTGTTGCTAATTCTAAAACGTAATTTTAGAGCAAATAACGGAGGCTTGAGCCACTGGTAGCAGACTTATGCAGTTATTAATGCAGTGAGTTATCAGAGAGAGAGAGAGAGAGAGAATACGTGAATTACCTGAGTACTATGCGTCTCTCTCAACAGTGTTCGGCAGCAGCGTCTACTAATACGAAACTGTAAAAACAGCGCCGCTGTTACCTCACTAGTGAGAAATGTCATGTAGCTTTTAAGTTGCTAAACTTTTGTACTGATAAAATCATCAGAGCTGCGCTGACAACACGTTTCTGTGTGTGCGTCTGAGTGGGAGCAGAGAGAGTGGGAGAAAGAAAGTATTTGCTTTTCGTACATAATAAAACGTAATTTTGTGGCAAAAAAAACAGAAATAATTTGTCGTTTTTATCTTATTGTTTACTATATTTATTTGCTTGGTCAGTGTTGTTGTGGGTTTTGGTTCTTTTGTTGTTGTCGGCTATAAAGACATTTGAAATAACTGAAATCAGTTGCCGCAGTGATATGGAACTGTAATGCGGTCAAGACCTGCCTTGAACTACTTTTTAATATCACATCATCTATTTATACATTGCAGGGTTTACGATCAAAGTGTGAATTTTAAAGCTTGCTGGTTTTGTAATAATATTAAAAATGTAGTGCAATGATTACGGACGATTGCGATTTAAGGCCCGTTTTACAAGCTTCATCAAATGAAAATGAACTGCATATAAACACATCTGCATGCATTCCTTGCACGGGCACATGCACAGACACACAATGGACATCCAATTACTGTGAGGTTGTAGCGTCGTGATTTCCCTTACTGTCGCCACGTTCAGCTAGGACCCAAACGATCGTTCAAATTACAGCTCCAGCCTCCCCTCCACGCTCGCCTGCAAAATAGGCTTTTCAGACATGCTTTTTGGATTTCTTTTTAATCTGATCTCTCTCACATAATTGAATGTCAGTCGCCATATGAAGATTCTTCCCCGCTCTCAATTAAAGAATCATTGTGTTTGGCAGGACGGCTAGACAAAACAGACAGCAAAATATTTACTCCTGCAGGTGGTTCCTGACTTATTATGTTATTTCATCTAAATGCAAATATTACAGTGAACGCAGGAGGGGTGTGGGAGGCAATTGAAAACACTGCATTATTGCATGATTTGATGTGCACTTCACTGCATAAAAGATATAAACTGTCATTTAATCAGTCATTATTATATAAAGGTTGAGTTTAGTTGAGTAGGAAATAGACTTGTGAGTGAGTTTTTGCAGGATGGAGAATATTGTAGGACTGCCCCAGGATTGATATTAAATATGTCTTTTATTCAGCAAATTTCCCCTCTGTCTTTTATTTATAATTTTAAAATTCCTTTTTACCTGGGGCTTTATTAATGATATTCAAAATGTACTACTTGCATCAGAAATTAAATAGCTGAATTATTTCAGTAGGTATGAGATTTTCACTATATCTGTCTTTTTTTTTTTTTGGGCTATTTGGTCCCAAAGCTGGGAGGCTCTGTCAGAAACATTTGTCATTTTCATTGTGACACATTGTCATTAGACACATGATACCGGTCACCAAATGTCAGTGCTAGGCCTTTGACGTTATACTCGTGAAAACTTCACCCATTCCATCAAGCCCAGGGGTCTGTAGAACAAGAGAAATGCAATCTATTATAGACTCTAAACTTTGTCAAACGTCTACTGTGGCCATATTTTTGCTCTGCAGTGGACAAAAAAAGATGGATTTAAAGGGGTCATGAATTGAGAAATTAACTTTCCCTTGAGCCTTTGATATATAAAAGTTCATCGTTATATAAGAATATCCTGTACATTTCAGAGCTGAAAACTTCCTTGTTAGTCAAAGAAAAGCTTTTATTGACACCATGCCCAGCAAACGCTCAATCTCAGAATATGCCAACCCTTGACGTCATTGTGTGGTTAAAGCCGCCTCAACATAAGAATAAGTACGCCTGATACTGCAGCCCTGCACACCGACTCGTGGAGCTAAACAGATCGCGCTACCGAGCAATAAACATGCCGAAGATAGCAAGATATCGCGCTGTGCCTGGTTGTGGAAGAACACAGTCGCTGCATAAGCTTCCTTCGGATTCTAATATTAGGAATGTGTGGTTGAACTTTTTTTTAATGAAGTTCCAGCTCACGTAGGGAAGACATTGCCCGTTTGTTCGCTTCATTTCTCCGCGGAATCGTTTGTAAACAAGACACAGGTCGAGACTGGATTTGCAGACATACTGAGATTAAAGCACAATGCTGTGCCTTCTATATTGGATCCGACAGGAATGGTGCAACACACTTATGTGAGTAAAACATGTTTTTTTATATGTGATAGTATTGCATTGTTATAGATCTTTGATATCTACTGATTATGTGTACGTGTCTAATCAGTCACAGGAGGGTCCAACTATGAAGGATGTAGCTTGTCAAACAGACAGTTAAAAGATTAGAAAAACCTAAAAGATACATTAGAAGTAAACCTAATTAAGTATAACTTACCAAGCTGTCACAGGCTGTAATGTCCTTTGTATTTGAGGTGTTGTTGGTTCATTGTCCTGCGATTCGGGATCAGACTCTGGGTCGAAAATGTATAGGCGAATCAATCCGGCTGCCATTTTTCCACATTGGACGTTTTCAAAACAATTCCCCACATGTACTGACGGGGGAGTCGAAACTAATTATAATATGCAAAACTGTTATCCAATCATAGCAGTGGGCGTTTACTTCCAAGTCTTCAATGCGGCACGCCCATAAAAACCGAGCATTCCAGGAGAGAGGCTCAGAACCAGGGTAGAAAATAGCCTAATACTTATTCATTATGATGTTTTTGAATGTAAAAACCACGCAAACCTAATAAGTTGACCTCAGACAACAGTATAAAAAAATGTACCTTTAACGTTAAGGTTACATTTTACAGTGTTACTTGGTTAATACGGTAACACTTTATTTTAGGGTTCAATTCTTAACTAGTTGCTTATTAGCATGCATATTTCTAGGATATTGTATTATATTATTATATTAGTAATTATAAAGCACATATTAATACCTTATTCTGTATGACCTTATTCTACATCCCTTAATCCTACCCATTACCTAAACGCTACACAAACTACCTTACTAAAGTGTTACCATACTAAAGTGTTACCATTAATAAATGTTTAATATGAGTTAATGCATTAGTATATCATTAACTCAAAATGCAAAATACTTTTACAGCATTTATTAATGTTGGTTAATGGTCAGTTTCTACATTCATTGAAGTTGTATAAATTAACATTAGGTGACGAATATGCATGACTTAACAATGAGGAATAGCAATGAGCAATGAGCAAACATTTATAAATTAACATTAACCTAATAAATGCTTTGTTAATTTTTAGTGCATGCATTAACTCATGCTAACAAATTGTAAAGTGTTACCTAAACAAGAGAAGAAATTCACATTTATGGTAAAACCTAAAATTATATTATATTATATATTAAATTATATATTTGGTTATGATTTTGCCATTACGACATGTTGGAGTGTGATTCTCAATTGACCCTTAAATGCATGACTGTTTCGCCAATCATTCTTACATATTCGGGTCTTTAGCGACCCGGATCTATATCTAACACGGATGGACCTCTACCTGTCACGATAATATAAAACTCTCCTAAAATTAGTGTAACAATTACAGAACAATAAAATAAAATATATTTTGTTACCTTATGGAGCTTGGAAGGGTTCAGTTTGAGCAGATGTTTTATACCATCATCACTGTCCTCGTCAGAGCTCATTTCCCAGTACATTCAGCATCTGGCTCATAGTCGCCATCTCAAACATATTCTCAAAATTATAATGTTCAACATCTTCAAAATCAATATTTTGATCGCTGACAGCTTCTTCACCAGATCCACCATCAAGTGACAGTGACACTAATATTTGATTGCGTTCAGTACTTGCTCTGCAGTAAATCGCCGAGCCATTTTAATTTTTGCAGATCATTATTGTTTAATTTTCAGTCAGTGGTAAGTATGAGTGAAACATCACTTCATCATTGTGTATCAGACATTGTCACCTTGTGGAATAAAGGTGAATTGCACTTATTCCGTCATAAGGGATTCAATTATTGTTGTGCAGAAACAACGTACACTCTTATACACCTCGGGCCGTTAGCGACCCTATACAATTTTTACAAACAATTAATAGAAAAACAGGCATTCTTTTATAACTAGATTTTTTTCTTCTTGTTATATTGTTTATAATGAATTGAGGAATACTAAGAAGGTTGATGTCTAACTTAAAAAAATGAATGAGGAGGAGGGTAGTGAATGACGTCCCGGGTCGCTAAAGACCCGAGGTATGCATTTAAGGGTTAATAAGCCAGTATCATTTTATTTACATTTATTTATTTATTTTATTTACATTATTTAGACACATCTGAACATGTAACCCAACCCCACCCCCTAAACCTTCCCATCTGTGTATTATATGATATAAAACAGGATATAACAGGCAGATACGACTACAGGCACAATTTATTCAAAAGGTACAAATATTCAAAGTGTTCCAAGGTTGAACAATTGATTTGTGCGAAGAAAAGACCCAAAAGCGATCAGCGTCTTCATCTGCCGTAGATCCTTTGCACATATTCAAAAATTGCCGCCCAAAGAAATGTTACATCAGCTTTGAAATGACATTGGCTCTTGTTTGTCTCGTGACCAATTGCATCATACATCAGCTTTGATTGTAAAATGTCATTGGCTCTCATGTGTCTTGTGACCGACTGCCTCGTGCTAAAGAGTCGGGTGTATCATTTGAATGAGATATGACTGCGTGCGTTCATGGAACAGCGGGATCATTTCAGCGATTAAAACATTGAGGTCAACTCTGTTCTTTACATGAAGATATCGTATGGCTTCAGAAGACTTGGAATGCAACATGAGTTCATACTTTTATACTGTTTTTGGTCAGTTTTTGCAATAAATATCTGTGACTGTACTTTTATTTGCATGTTACGTGTTTTATATTGTTTAGAAGTGGGTGGAGTTAGTTGCTCCAAAATATAAAAGTAGCCTATAAATATTTATAAAATCATGTCTACTTTTACAAATGCAAAGAATTAATTGCGTCTTGATCAAACACAAACAACTGAAATTAATGGAGTACCCTGCAAGTCGAAAAATTACGCTAAAAGGGTACCCTGTGCATTAAAAAGAGATGCTGAGGGGTCCTGACCAAGTGTCAATATGTGACGAGTTGGGTGTGAGAACGTGTTGGTTCAGTGTAAAACTGAAGCAAATGTGTAGATGGTAATGTCTGTGTGCTGTGAAACTCTTGCGAGAGTCACCCTAACCTGCCCCTTTGTAGCAGTAAACAAACAAAGCACTCTCACAAGGATTTTGAAAGCACAAGCGTTAACATCTACCTGGTTTAACCAGAGAGCTACTTGACAAGCCAGAAAGTTCAGTTGTGGTCCTGAAGTGCATAAAGCAGGTGGAGTCCATCTTGAGTGATTAAAAAAGGCACCCTTTCTCCTCTATCATGCCTCTGTCTACTTGCATTAGCGCGGAAATGAGATTCCACTAATTAATTAGATCTCCAAGTGCTAAAGATGAAGATTACATCCCAATGAAGGTTAGGAGTGTCAATCATGTTTTTTTTTCACTAGCTGTGGATTCCAGGAGATAAATTGAGCCCCATGGGAATTGTAGGCAGAAAAAAAAAGGTCAGGCCGTTAATCCTTCTCCGTTATTAATTGAGCCTCGCTGATCTACTCAGTCAGTAAAGGTGTGGAACATCAGAAACAGAAAGAAAATGTAAGATGAGTACTGTTGAAATTTGTGGAGAACTTATAGACGAACAACAGAAGAAGAGTGGGATGTATTAAAGGGATGGCTAGTTCGCCCCAAAAAATTACATTTTTATACAAGTCATCCTTACAACCTCACTGTAAACCCTAACCCTCGAAATGATTAATTGGTTTGAGTAGAGACAACTCAAAGTGTGTAATATTTATGAGGATCTATTGACAGAAATGCAATATAATATACATAACTATGTTTTTAGTGGTGTATAAAGACCTTACATTATGAACCGTTATGTTTTTATTACCTTAGAATGAGCCATTTCTATCAACATACACCGCAGGTGCCCTTACAGTGAAGTCACCATTTTGCGCCGTCATGTTTCTACAGTAGCCCTAAATAGACAAACTAGCTAGCTACTCTCTGCTGTCTCAGACAATGACATCTTTGTCCTGTGTCGGCCACCATAGCTTTTCTATGTGCTTCGAAAGGGAGGGTTAAGCGGTTGCAATTCGCAACCTCACACCGCTAGATGCAGCTAAAATTTACACAGAGCACCTTTAAATGTTTTATATTGCTGTACTCATTCAGCAAATGCTATGCTAATGCTACTAAAGCATTGTGTAACCAGTTAGCAAGGTGGCATTTATTGAATTAGCTAGTTAAAGCTAGTCATGTTTCCACTACTAGATTACATTCTATTTTTAAGTTAAATGTACGAATTAGCTTACTCAAATATTTCAAGTTCAGAGCAATTAAAATGTATGATTACAAAATAAAAATCTGCAAGTTCTGCTTACTTAAACTTTAAATTTCTTAATTGTAAAAATTTGAGGCAACTGCAGCTTATTCGGGTCTACAGTGTGTATGACTTTCTTCTGTAGAGCACAAACGTCATAGAGACGATGTCATTGCTATGTCATTGATGACATCATCAGCATTATCCTGTTTTTGTCCATACAATGAAAGTCAGTGTGATCCAGTGTTGTTTTGGACTCACAGACTTTCATTGTATGGATAAAAGCAGTTGGAACACTTTTTTTTCTTTTGTGTTTTGCAGAAAAGAGTAATTAAGTAATTAGGTCTGGAATGATAACAGAATTCTCATTTTGGGTAAATCTCTTTAAGACATTTCTAGGAACCTTCCTGTGAGTTTTACTTGAAAAAGACCTTTCTGAGACACACTGATGATTAATATTGTGCATATTGTTGATGTGCATATTGTGCATATTGTCATATCGATGAATTGAGCATACAAGTTTAGAACACTCTGAATGTCCATTAGCACAAACCAAAGAGAAAAAAAAACTACAAAGCAGTTTGGTAGTTTGGCCTGCTATGGTGTCCCTTCCCTGAAGAGTTATTGGCACAGAAATAGAGCTCAAGTACCCTTTAGCTCTCTTGTTTAGCTTTGGAATAAGCTCTAAACTCCCATTCTGTGTCATAAAGGTGCCAAACTCCTCATGTTCTCTCAGGCAGGCTCGCATGCAGGCTTCTCTTACAAATGCACTTCCTTAGCACTATTGAACTCTCCAGGACTTGGCAGTAACAGTCTATGTAAAATATGCATCTTTTATTTTACTGGCAAAGAGTTGGAAGCGATCTAAGCACAATCTGTCCCCAGAATGGCATAATATAATGGGCAATGGTCTGCATTTATAGGGAACAAGCAGGTAGGTGCTCGCCTCTCGGTATCCCGAGAAGTTCCAAATGTCTCCAATTACCACAACCCTTATGTTCTGGAAGGAAATGATGAGTGGGTATTATAAATATCTCCAGCCGGCTTGTAAAAGTGTATTGGTATTTTATTGGGTGCTATAAAGTCTGGCCACGCCTGAACAGAGGCTGAATAAACTAAGTACTGAAATAGGCCATATTGTGTGAGTGTAGACGGAGATAAGTAAAGTCTGGTAGACTTCTGATTCTAGCTCTGCTTCAGATCAGAAAACTATAGCTAAGATGGTTGCACTTTCATCAAAGTGTGGAAATAGAGTATCACACATCAAGGTCAGACTTTAATTCCTGGACATGCCTATCCGCTTGACTGCTCTTCCTGCTAATCCCATCCTAAGAAAGCGTCACCTCCCGGCCCACGCCCTGATCTCTAGGGTAGGATGCAGGCATTCAGATTCATGCTTCTCAGATGGTTGTGTGGGTTGAGATAAGAACAGAGCCGGTTGTGTCTGGATACAGGAGGACGGAGGGGTAATGAAGTGAGTGATGAGTTTCTCCTCTTCCTGACTGAGCTTTGGGTCAGAGATCACCCAGCGTCCATAGAGAGCGAGAGAGTGAGTTACAGTAGATGAGAAAGAGGAATCATTCTTTTTTTTTCATTTATCAATCTGACTGGTTGACTTATGAGGAGGTGTAGAGGAGGATTTGGTCAGATCTGATCGTCTTGAGCGGGTCACTGGGCACGGTTCACAAAAGTAATAGGGTCCTAAAGGAATGCCAAAACCAGTGATTTTGTTCAGGTTGTGCTGTACTATTTGCCTGAGCATTATGTTTAAGATTCTTAAACACTGTTTTTGATTTAGGTGATATCTATTGATGCTTTATACCAAATGCATTTCTTTGCATTATTTTACAATGCATTTTGTGAGCCAGCATAGGTGTAGATGGATTATGATATTAGTGCTGTCAATCGATTAAAAAACAATATGTAATATTTGCCGCTATAGGTCGCTTATTCAAAACAAAGGCGTAGTTTGACGAAGCCTGGATTTCGCGGAGCTTTTATTATACCGCAAGCGACCGCTTATGCTTTTTCGGGTCATGCATACGCAGCACTGTTTTATCATATTAGATACATTATTTCTGTGTGTTGAAAGTTGTGTTATAAGTGCGTTTGCTCGGCAGCTACTATGAGACACTTGTTGCACACCACAATAAGCTAGATCGATAAAACATGGTAAAACATGGTACTCGCGGTAAATCAAGAAAACGAGATTTAAACAGTAAGAATAACTGTGCTGAGCTATATAACAATGATTAGTATTCATATCCAAAGAGTTGCTCACCTGTCTAATAAAACACATAATATATTAAAGCGTCTTTAGTGTTTCCATGGTTTCTACAAAATAAAACGGAAATTGAGGGTAACACGGTGCAATGTAATTTATAGGCAACACACAGATTAAAATTGCTTATTTCACTGCATTTAAACATTCCTGGAAACATTTGGGATAAAGTAAGTACACAAGTCAACAAAATATATAACATTGTTCTAGTGGTTTTTGGATATTTTTATCCAAAGATCTTACATATTGTGCCTTTAACTAATTGACTGATTGAGTTTTTAATATTATTAAATTGTAATAATTTTCACAGTTACTCTCCAAATTAATGTAGAAACAACTTAAAGACATGTAATGGCATCTTTTTATGACTGAAGGCCAGTATCACATTACAGCATAATTGAAAGCTATATCAATTTCAACATTTATTAGGCTTTAGAAAAATAATAATTTAAGTGAACTTAAAACAATCTTCACATAAACCCATTATAATAAATGTCATATTTACATGTGGCCTTCCTACCTGTCTAACATTTACATTTTACATTTATGCATTTGGCTTTTATCCAAAGCAACACATTTCACATTTTGTCAGTTCTTGCTTTCCCTGGGAATCAAACCCATGACCTTGGTGTTGCTAGCGCCACGCTCTACTGTTTGAGCTACAGGATAGCCCTAACAGGTAAGACATATACAGAAATTGAATAAAGTTATCAAACAGTCTGCACTGCATAAATAATAAATTAAATATAGATTAATCCTTATTAAAGCTAACTTTGTTCTTTTATTAACAACTTAGCAACTGTTTTATTAGGCTGCTGTCACTTTAAGATCTGCCGCTGTCAAACATGACGCGCTGGCGTGCTGTCACGCGCATCTCATTTTCTCACAACTCTTTAAGTTCATTTAATTTATTACATTTTATAAATTTGTTATTTAACTAATTTATTGCTCTTATGACAAATATACTCGACAAAACAGGCATTTTGGCATAATTCTGTGTGTTATTGTTTGTTCAATCGCGAAAAGAGAACTCGATTCTGGTGCGCTGTCTGTGCGTGCAATACTGGCGCGCTTCTTTCTGTGCATATATTTATACACAGTGTGTGTGTGTGTTTGAAATTTGTGAGCTGATGATGTCCTCAGTAATGTAGAGATGATGATGTTAATGGTGATATAATAAATCATCTTATTTTTAAATGTACTGTTTGTATGAAAACAACATATTTTAAGAGCATATGGTAGTTTTTGTTTGTTTGAATGCAGTGCATTTTTTGAGTCTACACAGCTAGAGGATGTCATTGATAATGATATAATAATCAAGCTTATTTTTAAACGTACTTTACATTTAATTGTAATGCATTTTGTGAGCCGGCATAAGGTAGCTTTGTTTGAATGCATTGTCTGTTTTGAGCCAGCATGAGTAGTTTGAGGACAATGCTGATGATGTCATCAGTGGTGTAACGATAATGGCAGTGCAATAAATCAGCTTATGTTGTAAGGCACTTTTTGTATAGCCGCAATGTACTACCTTGTTCTGGTATAAACCCGCAATTTAAAACTTCTCAGAACATTTCCCCTGCTGATGACAGCGATGACAGCTGGAGGCAGAGGCATCAGTAGCTATGGGCTATTTTGTTTCTCTGCCAGAGTCTAGAGCGCTTTTCCAAACAGTGGACCCTCTGTGCTGGATTCACAGACTGCACATTCACATACGCACACACACATTTATCAGAGATGGAATGTCATGTCACCAAACGCCAACTGTTTTTGTGTGTGCTCTATGTAGAGCAGTTGCGGCACTAGGGCAGGGCTATAGCCCTGTCAGAAATTTCTATAGCAGTAACGCTGTGTCATGTTAAAACATATCTCGAGACCCTGCGCCCTTTTCCATTTTGTTCACATTTTTTTAAAAACAAAAGCATTCTGTGTGCACGGTTTGTTAATTTAGTTATTTAGCTGGCCTTTATATAACCACTGTTGAACAGTACCTGTTCCAGCCAGAAGGAGGGACTGACAGTCAGCAGGCTTCAATAAACCGCCATTGATTCAAAAAGCTGTAGTAATAGAGATGTTCAGAGAAACTGATAAACATGTCTAACTTCTAAGTGCTTAAAGGTGCAGTATCTAATACTGGAAAAACATAATAACACTGTAGTAATTACTGAAGTCGTTGTAAGGTTTTGGATAGTAACACTTAAATAATTACTGGGTTATCATGATCTTCACTTTAGAATACTGATCCAAATAACTAGTAATTCCTATAGAAGTATGTAGTAACACTTGAGTCACTACTATTCAAAACCTTACAAAAATTGCAAGTAATTGCAAGACTTCAGTAATTACGACAGAGTTATTATGTTTTTCACTTTAGAATCCTGATCCAAATAATTAGTAATTCCTTTAGAAGGATGTAGTAACACTTGAGTCATTACTAGTGGGTTACCATTACCTTCACAGAATATATTATGCGTTATTCTCATTAATTATTAACCTGTATATAGTAGTTCTTAGTAGTCCTCTGGGAGTTATGAAAAAAATTGTAGTTACTGACTAGCTAATAGTGAACTACCACATTCGACTAAGCACTATTACTAATATATTAATCAGTTACTAGCTAATAATGCATTATTCATTTATTCCTGTGTAGTTATTCATTAATGATGGAACAGTATTCTAAAGTGTTACCAATTAATGTGGTTCAGATAACATAATATTTTTAGTTTCTATTTATTAAACCAATCTCCTTAATTGTATTAACTCAAATTTTTAATTTCAACCAGGTAACTAACTTTTTAAGTTAAACCAACAATATATTTTTTTTTTTTACAGTGTACTCATAAACATCACTTTATTTGACTAATTAAAATTGTGTGTTAATACATTTAAAGTGTTGAAAGTTATGCTAACATTACTCTGCGTTAGCTCATTGGCTGGTATGGACACTTTTTGAACATTGCGGTATGCTAGATCGATATTAAAATATCACATTAATAAATAGTGTGTTTGTCTGGATACTTGGGTATATGAGCATTTGGTGTATTGTATTTGACAACAACACTTTATGTAAAAATTCACCCTTGTGACTCCATGAACACAACATCTGTTCTTATACCGGGGTCAGAGACTTTAATGAATATGCATGCATTCTACAGTTAAGCTACTGCAAAATGCAGAAGACCTTCCTGCAAACTCTAATGAAATACAAAGTTTGAAGTCTTCGGTATAGATTTTGTTTTCAGGCAATTCATTGAATTATCGATTCTGTTTTCCATGTCATTGATCATAGTCAAATCTCATGGTTACCTACTAATGTGGCACGCCATAAAAATAAAGGTGTTAAGTGGGTCCAGATGGAAGGAGAGGCTCTTGAACCATGAGTGCTTATGGATGACTGATGGTATGACACTTGCAAAAATACCATGGAGACCTTTTCAAAATTCAAAATGGCCAAAACAATCTATTGGCTTAGGCAGACAGACACTATCAGTCTATCCAAAGGAGCTTTTTGAAAGGGCAGAGAGGAGGAATAGTGAAGGAAAGAGATACAGCAAGGATAGATTGGAAAAATTACAGTTACTGCATTTTGTTGTTCAGACTATTTCAACATGTGTACCGACGAATACAGAGTTGTAGCCCATTAACCACGTTTAACCACCAATAATTGCAATAAGCTTTGTGTTTTAGTTGAGACAAAGTCTCATCTCTCAAATTCTGTCCAATTTATTATGAAATTCAAACAATAAATGCTGTTTTGACGCTCAAAGATGTGGCGTGACAGATCACTGTATAGACGCCTCAGTTCAAACGGCAGCACAGGGCGCGAGTGAACACGATCATCTCACCCTCTTTAATGCTGGTTACAGAATAAACATGAATGAACATCTGAAGGTATGTTGAAAGATACAGTACACCTTACTGAAACGTATCTTGTGTAATTGCTAAATCGGTATTTCAACCACGAAAAGACGTCAATAAAACAGCTTGTAAACAATGTCACGTAGCATACATTTACCCCAGGCAAGTCATTCAGTGTCCACAGCTTGTTAGTTCACTAGAGAAATTAACTCTTTCGCTAAATATATGCACTATATTAGCCTATTCATTAAATTTTACTTAACCTGTCTTGATTATTTAATGTATATGTTTAATGTATTTTTAAATAAACTGTCATGAAAACAAGTTATGACGGCCAGTGTGTAAATTAATATATTTTTTACCAACGAACTGGAGTAGAAACATAATAGATTTAGAAGTTAATGCAAAAACTGCCTTATATGCAATTTTCATAACATTTTTATGTGAGTGTTTATTATATCTAAAAATAAATAGCAACTGAATTTAATAGTTTGGACTCTGTTGTTAATAGTAACCTGTAATATTTTATTAATGTGTAAGTAAGGGCTCCCTATATATACAGCATTACCAGAAAAAATATATATATTCTTGTAATTATATATTATAATTACATTTTTTAAATACAGAGACACAATTTGTTCACTAAACCACTGTTTAATTAAAAAAAGGAAATTTTATGTTTAATAATAATAATAATAATGAGTTTTATTTTTATAGCACCTTACCCAAGCTCAAGGTCGCTGTACATTAAAAAAACAAACATAAGCATCAATATAGAACATAGATATACATATACATATACAAATATACAGTAACAAAACAGCAGAACACTAAACAGAGAAGGGTTGGAAATACTGTAAGAAAAATATATGTTTTTAGTTGAGATTTGAATGAGGATATAGTAGCAGTGTCACGCAGAGTAAGAGGGAGAGACTTCCAGAGTTTCGGAGCCACAGCACTGAATGATCTACCACCCATTGTTGAGATGCTCTGACCCAGTCGTCTAACCATCACAATTTGGCCCTTGTCAAACTCGCTCAAATCCTTACGCTTGCCCATTTTTCCTGTTTCTAACACATCAACTTTGAGGACAAAATGTTTACTTGCTGCCTAATATATCCCACCCACTAACAGGTGCCGTGATGAAGAGATAATCAGTGTTATTGAGGGTCATAATGTTATGCCTGATCGGTATATATTTACATTTACATTTATTCATTTTGCAGACACTTTTTTTCAAAGTGACTTACAAATGTCATGAAGAGGCGAATAAACACAAAAAGTCCTCAACATACGAAGTTTCAGACATTACTTAGAGTAGCATAAGCCAGAATAGGGAAAGATTAAAGAAAATTGAAAGCGTAGAATTTTTTTTAGGTTAACTGCTCATGGAAGAGATGAGTTTACAGCTGTCTTTTGAATGTCAGGGATTCTGCATTCCGGATGAAGGCAGGGAGATCGTTCCACCAGCAAGGAACAGTGAACGAAAATGTTCTGGAGAGTATCTGTGGTAGATCTGTAAGCAAGCGTCAATGCCTTGAACTTGATGCGAGCTGTGCAGAGAGGTGTGACGTGGGCCCTTTTGGGCTCGTTGAAGACAAGTCGTGCCGCAGCGTTCTGAATCATTTGAAGCGTTTTGATTGCACACGATGGAAGTCCAGCCAGAAGCACATTGCAGTAGTCAAGCCTAGAAATGACCAGGGCCTGGATGAGAAGCTGTGTTGCATGCTTTGTTAGGAATGGCCTGATCTTCCTGATGTTGTGCAGCGCAAACCTGCATGACCGAGCTGTCTTTGAAGGACAGCTGGACATCTAAAGGTTACTCCAAGATTTCAGACTGACCTTGATGGGGTGGTCAAAGATGAACCTAGCTGGTTGGTGAAATTGTGCCGTAGAGTCGGATTGGCAGGAAAGACGAGAAGCTTGGTCTTTACCAGGTTGAGCTGTGTGTGTATATATATGTGTGTGTGTGTGTGTGTGTGTGTGTGTGTAGGGACACAAATGGTATTTGGTTAATGTCTCAGTCTCTACCCTCTTGTTTCTCTCATATACACACTTTCTCCAAGGTTCCTGCTGAATTAGGCATGATGAAATTTGTCATCAGCCAATTTCCTTGGCTCACCCTGCATAGCTCCAAACATTCTGAAAGTTAACACAATTTCATCCTTCCCCATTTCCTCCAGGACAAATAAAATAGTAGGAAAAAAGACTTTGTCACCTCAAAGTACTTTTTTTTATATTTTTAACCTGAACAGGACCTTCATACTTGTACCACAAAGGAAGGTTGAAAATTTATGGTAAGCATTAATATTTATTGTATTTAAAATCAAATAAGGTCCCTTACTCACCATAAACCAACATGAAGACCTCTCATAAGTCCCATGCTGTTCAAGTTCATAGATAACCAAAGACCTGTCATTGCATAATTGCCAAAAAATGAGGGCAGAAATGAACTGAATAATCAATGGCACAATGGCTCAACAGTTCCGACGCCTGTCTCATTCAATGGAAGTGGCACAGCTTCGACCCATTAGTGTCACCGCAGGGATCTAAGGCACATTATAAGGCTGTCCAAAATATTCACAGTACAGAAAGTGTTCCTTATAATTTTGACAGTTCAAAGGGCAAGCACAGGGCAGACACGAGCTGATTGCTTCCTGGCGAGTACATTTCCACACTCTCTCTGCCTCTAAAGACATCAGTTATCCTCTTAACTCAGGAGCTGTTGCCTGGGGCCTCTCCGCAGGGGTCGCAGAGGTGATGTTGAAGGAGGGTAACCCTTATTATGACTTAATCTCCCAGTATATATCTTCATAATGATAGAATGCTGATAGATGATCTCAATTCTTGTTTAGACTGATCTCAGACCAGTGTAACTGAACATTCCCCCCCGAGCATGAGTGAATGTGTGACATTCCGGACATTAGAGTCAACAAGAAATCAAATTTGCTTTACTTGAAGACCAGGGGGTTAAAGTTGGTCCAAATGAAGATGAAAGTGACAGATGTGACCTTGTTAGAGCTGTTCTGCTGTTGTGCTCACTTTCCTTGTGCCTTTTTTCTCAGCGAGCAAGATTAATGTTTTAGACATGCTTGAATAGTGCAAGTAAGTACAAGGCAGTGATCTCCCAGCCCCCTCATACACAAGCACTTTATTGACCATTCTGACCTTGATCGATTTCTTGTTGTGCTGTAAAAAAAAAGGTTTATAAGTAATATGAATGACCGCTGTAAAAGTTGAAGTTAATGCTGCATTTTAATATACAGCACATATTACAAATGAATCTATCTATCTATCTATCTATCTATCTATCTATCTATCTATCTATCTATCTATCTATCTATCTATCTATCTATCTATCTATCTATCTATCTATCGTTTTATCGTTCTATCGTTCTATCCTCTATCATTGTCATTCTATCCTCTATCATTCTGTTGTTCTACCCTGTATTGTTCTACCCTTCTATCGTTCTATCATGTATCGTTCTATCATCTATCGTTTTATTGTTCTATCGTTCTATCCTCTATCGCTCTATTATCTATCATTCTATTGTTCTATCTTTTATCGTTCTATCCTCTATCGTTCTATTGTTCTATCGTTCTATCCTCTATTATTCTATCCTCTATCGTTCTATCCTGTATCATTCTATCATCTATCGTTCTATTGTTCTGTCGTTCTATCCTCTAACATTCTATCATTATATTCTCTATTGTTCTATCCTTTATCATTGTTTCCTCTATTGTTCTATTGTTCTATCGTTCTATCCTCTATCGTTCTATTGTTCTATCCTCTATTATTCTATCCTCTATCGTTCTATCCTGTATCATTCTATCATCTATCGTTCTATTGTTCTATCCTCTAACATTCTAACATTCTAACATTCTATCATTCTATTCTCTATTGTTCTATCCTTTATCATTGTTTCCTCTATTGTTCTATTGTTCTATCGTTCTATCGTTCTATCATACTATCCTCTATCATTCTATCTTCTATCGCTCTATCGTTCTATCCTCTATCATTCTATCCTCTATCGTTCTATCCTGTATCGTTCTATCTCCTATCGTTCTATCTTCTATCGTTCTATCCTCTTTCGCTCTCTGTCATTCTATCCTCTATCATTCTATCCTCTATCGTTCTATCCTGTATCGTTCAATCTATCCATCTGTAGCACTCTGATTGTCTGTGGCATTACATTGTAAAACATGTCTTGTATTTGGACTCTACTGGTCTGTCTGTGGCCTGACAGGGCGAGGTCGATACACATCTGCTACATTCCTCAAGCAAAACATCTTAAAGGTCTACTCTGTGTTTATCAAATCCAGAAATGAAATGGAGCTTAACTGTGAGAAAACCCAGTAAAGCATATAAGATGAAGTGTCATTTTCTGATATTCATGTGACGTTTATCTTTAGAGGCTTGATGCACTGCTTATGGTTTAAAGATATGATATGTGAGACTTGTATTTTTTGTTAAAGCACTTTTATTATTTTTTATTAATTCTATATTTAAATGTGTTATTTGATCTGTAAATTTGACTGAATCTTTTATTCTAGACGTAGTGTTTTTGATGTAATTCTTATTGAAGTCCTAATTTCTACCCCAGAGTAAAAAATTATAATAATAAAGTAATTATGAGAAAGTTTAAAATAAGCTTTTGTGAAATAGAGAATCTCAACTGGGATTTAAAAAGTCTAATTGTAAATTTATGAAGTTATAATGTTGTACTCTGAGGTGGAAACAGCTTTCATACATTTCTGTGCACATATTGAGTGAAAGTCACTGGGTTTATCAGTTTTATATGGTCATGACAGTATACAAATTGTATCTTTGCACAAACCACATTGGTCAGCAATTCTATCACACTACTTTTATGCATATCTTCTGTTTGGTTTTAGAAATGTTGTTTTCTATGAGTATTTTACACTTTTACAATATGGTTTCATTTGTTAACATTAGTTAATGTAGTAACATATACTAACCATGAGCAATACATTTGTTACTGTATTTTTTCATCTTTGTTAACGTTAGTTAATAAAAATCCAGCTGTTCATTGTTTGTTGATTTTAGTTCACATGTTAACAAATACAACTTTAGATTTGAATATTGTATTAGTAAATGGTGAAATTAACACTAAAAAAGATTAATAAATGCTGAAGACGTGCAGTTTGTGTTAACTAATGTAGTTCATTAATGTTAACTAATGAAACCTTATTGTAAAGTGAATTATTTTCTATAGTACATTTGACATCATGCCACAGATGCTGTTAATAGACCTTGAGTTGTATTGAGCCTGCAGCATACTTTTTACTATAATGTTATGGATTACATAAACTGTATATTTATCGAGCCAATCTGAGGCCAAAGGTCCAGAAACACTGTGCTTATGTTAATAATGTGTGAAGCATTAGCATTTACAATGAACAGCAGCTGTGTGAATATCTGTTGTTGTGAAAAGGGCTCATTACTCTCCTTCCCCATTTACTGAACTATCATCAGCTTTGCCTTGTGGTCGTGCCAAAAGCACTATTTCTCAGCCCCCTCACCTATTATATTTTGAACGTATTAAGTCACATAAGCACCCGTAATGGGCTTAAAACAGGCATTGTTTACCTAAAATCAAGCATGTCGAATTTTCATGTTTGATTTCCTTAATACCTCTTAATAATGAATTATTTCATTCCTTTTTTCTCTCTCTTTTTAATTAAAGGCTGGTTTAACTCTTGAGAATTACTAGTGGAGGAGAAGCGCTTGCCAAATGAGACTCTATTGCCAGAACGAATATGATATTTCCAAAAGTTCATGTAAGAGCATTGACTAGGCCTAAAAATTAAGATTGCAGTCAGAAATTCACCCTGAATAAATAAGTATGATTACTACTAAGAATTGTGGTAAACAGATGGGAAAGTTTCTATTTTTAAACAATTGACTCTCTTGTGGAGTCACTGTCAGTAAACAGCTGAATTGGCAAAGCTATATTGCTTAAATTATAAGTTATAGAGCAGTGGCCTTGTGCTGCAATATGATAGTATTACCCATAATTAGATGCTAACCTTGTGATGTTTAGAGTGGATATGTTAATTATGTACAGCTGTTTGAGATTTCTTTATGAGGACTGAGTAAATAGCATCAGCAGCATTGCATTAAGTGCCCTCAAAGTCCTTCAAGGCAAGGAAAATGAAATAAATTCTGCCCTTTTCTCTAATATAACAAAACGGGGAAAAAAAAGAAATTAGAATGCAGGGGATAAGAGGGAAAAATATAAGCCAAGGGCAATTATTTGAAGTTACCGCCATCCGTTCGCCTCGTCTCCTTTCATCTGAGGAGGAGGTGAGGCCAAGTACAAGAGCTCAAATGGAAAATGTACCTAATTTGTTATTTTCTGGCCTTTGATATAATCTAATTGGTGGACCGTTCTGGCTGGCATTTAATGACAAAAAAAAGCATATTTATTACTGTATGATTATGTGCTGTACACTGTGAGTTTTGTAGTATTTTTGTCTTGTTTTCCAGTGATATTTAAACAATCTTAAAACAAGAACAATTTACTTTGAAATAGTTCATGATAATAAGACTTGTTTTCAGAGAAAAACATTGTTCTTACCCATTTGGCAAATTGTTTTTAAGCATACGACTGGAGTAAGGAAAGTAAACAATACAATATATATTCATAAAAAAAAAAACAGTTTGCTAATAAAGTAAAATGATCTTGTTTTAAGAATGCTTGGCTATTTCCACTGGAAAACAAGATACAAATAATTGTTGTACACTATACTATACAGGGAGTGCAGAATTATTAGGCAAGTTGTATTTTTGAGGATTAATTGTATTATTGAACAACAACCATGTTCTCAATGAACACAAAAAACTCATTAATATCAAAGCTGAATATTTTTGTATCAATATTTTAAGTAGTTTTAGCTATTTTAGGGGGATATCTGTGTGTGCAGGTGACTATTACTGTGCATAATTATTAGGCAACTTAACAAAAAACAAATTTATACCCATTTCAATTATTTATTTTTACCAGTGAAACCAATATAACATCTCAACATTCACAAATATACATTTCTGACATTCAAAAACCAAACAAAAACAAATCAGTGACCAATATAGCCACCTTTCTTTGCAAGGACACTCAAAAGCCTGCCATCCATGGATTCTGTCAGTGTTTTGATCTGTTCACCATCAACATTGCGTGCAGCAGCAACCACAGCCTCCCAGACACTGTTCAGAGAGGTGTACTGTTTTCCCTCCTTGTAAATCGCACATTTGATGATGGACCACAGGTTCTCAATGGGGTTCAGATCAGGTGAACAAGGAGGCCATATCATTAGATTTTCTTCTTTTATACCCTTTCTTGCCAGCCACGCTGTGGAGTACTTGGACGCGTGTGATGGAGCATTGTCCTGCATGAAAATCATGTTTTTCTTGAAGGATGCAGACTTCTTCCTGTACCACTGCCTGAAGAAGGTGTCTTCCAGAAACTGGCAGTAGGACTGGGAGTTGAGCTTGACTCCATCCTCAACCCGAAAAGGCCCCACAAGCTCATCTTTGATGATACCAGCCCAAACCAGTACTCCACCTCCACCTTGCTGGCGTCTGAGTCGGACTGGAGCTCTCTGCCCTTTACCAATCCAGCCACGGGCCCATCCATCTGGCCCATCAAGACTCACTCTCATTTCATCAGTCCATAAAACCTTAGAAAAATCAGTCTTGAGATATTTCTTGGCCCAGTCTTGACGTTTCAGCTTGTGTGTCTTGTTCAGTGGTGGTCGACTTTCTGCCTTTCTTACCTTGGCCATGTCTCTGAGTATTGCACACCTTGTGCTTTTGGGCACTCCAGTGATGTTGCAGCTCTGAAATATGGCCAAACTGGTGGCAAGTGGCATCTTGGCAGCTGCATGCTTGACTTTTCTCAGTTCACGGGCAGTTATTTTGCGCCTTGGTTTTTCCACACGCTTCTTGCGACCCTGTTGACTATTTTGAATGAAACGCTTGATTGTTCGATGATCACGCTTCAGAAGCTTGGCTATTTTAAGACTGCTGCATCCCTCTGCAATATATCTCACTATTTTTGACTTTTCTGAGCCTGTCAAGTCCTTCTTTTGACCCATTTTGCCAAAGGAAAGGAAGTTGCCTAATAATTATGCACACCTGATATAGGGTGTTGATGTCATTAGACCACACCCCTTCTCATTACAGAGATGCACATCACCTAATATGCTTAATTGGTAGTAGGCTTTCCAGCCTATACAGCTTGGAGTAAGACAACATGCATAACGAGGATGATGTGGTCAAAATACTCATTTACCTAATAATTCTGCACTCCCTGTACACTATACACTATACTGCCAAAAGTATTGGGACACCCCTCCAAATCACTGAATTCAGGTGTTCCAATCACTTCCATGGCCACAGGTGTATGAATTCAAGCACCTAGGCATGCAGACTGCTTCTGCAAACATTTGTGAAAGAATGGGTCGCTCTCAGGAGCTCAGTGAATTCAAGTGTGGTACCGTGATAGGTTGCCACCTGTGAAGTAAGTCCATTTGTGTAATTTCTTCACTACTATATATTCCACGGTCAACTGTTAGTGGTATTATAACAAAGTGGAAGCAATTGGGAACAACAACAACTCAGCCACGGAGTGGTAGGCCACAGAAAATCACAGAGCGGGGTCAACGCATGCTGAGGCATACAGTGCACAGAAGTCACCAACTTTCTGCAGAGTCAATAGCTACAGACCTCCAAACTTTGTGTGGCCTTCAGATTAGCTCAAGAGCAGTGCGTAGAGAGCGTCATGGAATGGGCATTTTGGATAATTTCATGCTCCCAACTTTGTGGGAACAGTTTAGGGATGGCCCCTTCCTGTTCCAACATGACTGTGCACCAGTGCACAAAGCAAGGTCCATAAAGACATGGATGAGCGAGTTTGGTGTGGAGGAACTTGACTGGCCTGCACAGTCCTGACCTCAACCCGATAGAACACCTTTGGGATGAATTAGAGCGGAGGCTGTGAGCCAGGCCTTCCTGTCCAACATCAGTGCCTGACCTCACAAATGCGCTTCTAGAAGAATGGTCAAGAATTCCCATAAACACACTCCTAAACCTTGTGGAAAGCCTCCCCAGAAGAGTTGAAGCTGTTATAGCTGCGAAGGGTGGGCCAACTCCATATTAAACCCTACAGATTAAGGATGGGATGTCATTAAAGTTCCTGTGCATGTAAAGGCAGGCATCACAACATTTTTGGCAATATAGTGTATGTTCACAAGATTACAAATTTAGTTTGAATGTGCAAGATCACAATTTCTTTTTATTAAACAGGGGCATTTTTTATAGTGATCACATTGTATATACAGTATAAATACACTTTTTAGTCATTCAATTATTTATTTGTTTGTTTGCTTATTTATTTTAGGTGGGCACCTATAAGCAGGCTATACCTATATAAATTATCTAAAGAATTTTCTAAATATAGGAAGGTAGGGGAAAATTGTTATCCTTATCCATGAAGTCACTAACCATATTGAGACTCATGATCTGCTTGGTGTTTAATTGACCAATCAGGTAGAGCTTTCATAATGAAATTCTGAAATTCTCACCTGGACAACATTCTTGTCCTCTCATGATGACAGATGACAACAACAACAACGAAAGAACTGGGGGGTATTCCAGAAAGCTGGTTATGTGACATACCTGTGTATGTTTAAGAGCAAGTAAGCGGATAACTTCAACTTTCGGTTCCAAAAACGGAGGTAACTTTCAGGGTATGTAAGTAGCCATAGCAACTCACTCTCTGAACATAACCTGCTTCAGAACAGATATTCAGATGTGTTTTATATAATTAATATAGTTATTAATATAACCAAATTTGTTTCAGTTATATAATGTACAATATTATATATTAATTCTAAAGAATTAGAATAAAAAAATTATAACAAGGTAATGTTTAAATGTTATGTCAATTCAAATATATTTATTATTTATCTCACACATGGATCTGCATTCAATTAATTAGCATCAAACAAACAATATAATCCTTATGCTCGGTGAATAAAGATTACTTATTAAATGAAGACATTGAAAAAAAAATTGCATAACCACCAAATATAGGTGGCGATGTGCACTAAGTAGGTTATGTAAATCGCCATTAAACAAAAGAAAGTAGAATGACGCGCTTTTTCTTAGCGTCTGTTTCCATGGTGAATCATCGAGTCGTTGCTCTGTTGAGAATGTCGTGTGTGTTAACCGGGAACATACTCTGAGTTGTCTGAACTTACTCCCGGACTCGTTTTTGGAACCAGCATACCTTGAGTAAGCAAGGTTTGAGTTCAAGGTATATTTGACGGTAAGTTAATCTTGCTTCCTGGAATACCCCCCAGTTCATATGAGGAGTAAAATTGCTGTCGTTGAAAATGAATTTACACAACATCCTGGCACATGAGAAACAGAAAGTTTAAGAGGTAAAACATAACAGCTGTTATTTATATGCTTTCAGCAAGCATTTATGACTGTGTTTATGACTGACTCATGCCAAGGTACTTCCTATATTGCCGTCTGTTTATATTGTGGGTGTGTGTCTGTTCGTCTGTTCAAACCGAGTCCCTGTGTGAGAACAATACACAACACAGAAGAGCCAGGAGTCATTCCAGAGGTGGTTCAAAGCAGCATTATTGACTGTTTCATTAGATTCACTGAGGGAGGTTTTGTCTCTCATATCACACAGAGAGCTCACACCCAGCTAAGCCAAATCAACTAATATTAGCATAAGATTGGTATAGCAAGATTCTGTACCTCACAGAATCAGATTGGACCCCAAAACAATTATGTTGCCTAAACGAACTTAGTTTTGAATAGTATGCAATACATCATATTACATAATCAAAGCTATAAATTGTCAAATAAACCAGTTAGCCTACTAGTTTTCATACCATTCGTTGATTAGCCTGCTAGCCTACCACATATGCTGCCTACTACACTACTATTATTTATTAGTACTACTATTTGTAGCTATCACTGTTACAAATGATACTTAGAAAAGCTGTTTTGAGAAGATAGGACATAGGGACAGACATGTATGTGTATGTGCATGTACAACTAAAAAAATTCCCTTCCCGCTTTTAGGTTAATATAATTAATATTTGTATAATAATGTGCTGTCAATCAATTAAAAAAGCCCCTGAATGAATCGCACATTTTTCTGTAATTCATTGTTTTTAATATTTTTATATTGTAATAATTTCAGTTACTCTCCAAATTAATGTAGAAACAACTTAAAGACTTAAAGTATTTTTTTTTTTTTAAATATTTGTTGTAACGGCATCTTTTTGTGAATGAAGGCCAGTATCACTGATACTAATCTTGCTTCTGATGTCTCTATGAAATAAAAAAAAAATGTAAGCATTAATGATAGACATTCAACATAACAGTATAATTGAAAGCTATCAATTTCAACATTTATTAGGTTTTAAAAAAATGACTTTTAATTTAAGTGAACTTAAAACAATCTTCACATAAACCCATTATAATTAATGTCTTGTTTACCTGTGGCCTTCATATAATCATTATACAGAAATTGAATAAAGTTATCAAACACTTTACAGTCTTAACTGCATAAATTATAAATTAAATATAGATTAATCCTTATTAAAGCTACAATTTTCTCCTATACCTTTGTTCTTTGATTAACTTTAATGACAGACCTCACAGCAACTGTTTTATTAAGCTGCTGTCACTTTAAGATCTGCCGCTGCCGAACATGACGCCGATCTGACGCGCTGTCACACACGTCTCATTTTCTAATTTAACTCATTTAAGACTGCTCTTTTGAGAATACGCGACAAAACAGGCGTTTTGGCATAATTCTGTGTGTTATTGTTTGTTCAAACACGAAAGAGAACTCGATATTCCCTTTCCCTCCTTCAATTTTCTCTCAATCTGTTAGAGTATTATTAATGTCATATTTGGTATTTACCAATGACAATCAAGAGTGGGTCATATTCATCTAAATTATTCTAATTAGTGATTCTTTAAAGCCCCTGCTGGAAATTTGCATGTGTTTGGATGCAGAAAGTTCACGGCGTATTCACGTGGCATTAGCATGTTGTGCTTCATTAAATATTCGCTCATCAAGGTGAGCATGTTTTTTTTTTTTTTGTTCTTTTTTTTTCGGTTTCTTTTCCGCCGAGCTACAAATCGCTCATAATCAGGTGACATTTTGCGGCAATTATGCCCTTGCTATTACACTTTCCTGAGGAGTTTTTCAGACAAATTATGTCATTTGAACACTTTTGCAGTGGTGGCAGCCATTTCAAATCAAAGGTTTTACCATTAATCAGAGCTTTATTCTCCTCGCTCAGTCACCTGTACCGATTGCACATTATTCAGGTGTGCGTTTGCATTTTAATGTGTGTCTGGGCGCAATTATTTGTGTGTGCAAGCCTCTTTTTAGGAGCTGTATTACTGGAATAGGCCCGTCATGGACACTTTTGTTGAATCGCATTCACACTCGGGAGATAAAAAGACTTCTATATACACCATATGTGAATTTTGAGGGAGATGGATTCATCCCAGATGATGGGCTAAATCTCTCATCCCCTCAAGCTCTATCCATCCTGTCTCATTGCCTCGCTATCTCTCAATCCCTTTCTCCGGGCATTTGTTTACTCGGTCTCCTAAGCAGATTGAGCATTTCCAGCATGTGTGCTCTTCTCCGGAGGAATAGTTCTTGCACTCAGCCTGGAATAGACTGCAGACGGTGGGCCCACTTTAGTACTCAGTGTGGGGTCTTGGCTCCACTCTCAGTAGCTCCTATCTACTGCTGGAGGACTGTCAGAGAAGAGTAGGCTTCTCTCTGACCCTATTATCTTTTTTTTTTTTTTTGCCAAAAACTCCTAAAGGCTTTCCCCACTGATCTCCGGGAGAGATGGAGACTGTTTTCACATGCCACCTACAGGGATTTAAACTGTTTAATTCAGGTCGTAACTTGGATTATTTAAGCAGTGTTATTTAAGCGTTTAAAAGCCTGTTCTGCATATTTATAGTCGTAATTATGAACCTAATTATTAGTTTTGCACAAGTTATGGTTATGTCCACTAGCATTTCCAAGCCCACGCATTTGGGAGGCACAGTTGTAAAACCTCTCGTGCAGTTTAATGGATTAAAATTATGTGCACATGTTCAGCACTTTCTCTTCTGCTATTTAAATAACAAACTTTCATCTGTGGCCTATAAATGTCACACATTGCTGTCTTTGTGGTGAGACAAGGACAGAGAACATGCTATCATTTTAAAAAATCAGATGCTTCCCTATAGCTATATGTGAGGTGCTATATCATTATGAGTCAGAGGTTACAACGAGCTTTGAATTTTGAATGTTTGTGTTTTTATTGTTTTTGATACAATGAAGTCTCAGCTTTCAAGTTTCCAGTTTATCACGAGATTCCAACAAAAATGTCAATGGTCAGAACATGTCATTGGATGTGACGCTTACCTCAGGAATGTCCATTTGTCCTCAGGAACTCTTGAGGTTAGAATATTGCTTTGTATTGATTGTCTTGTTTTACAAGAAAATGCTATTTCGGTCTTTTTACTTCAAAATGTCATGTTTAATTCAATCTGTCACTTGTCGTTTTATTATTTTAATATTTTGTAAAATTTACTAGCAATTTCTGAGTGATTTTTTTTTAACCCACATCAAATTTTTTTATTTCTTTTTTATTAGTATTTTTTTTTTTTTTTTGCTTATACAATGTAAAGGCAAAGCTGAATTTTCATCAGCCATTACTCCAGTCTTCAGTGTCACATGATCCTTCAGAAATCATTCTAATATACTGATTTATTGTCAATGTTGGAAACATTTGTGCTTATTTTTTTATAACCTGTAATACTTTTTTCAGGATTCTTTGATGAATAAACAATTAAAGGTATTTATTTAAATTAGAAATCTTTTGTTCAAAAGTTTGGGGTCATTTTTTCTTTCTTTCTTTTTTTTTTTTGTTGAAAGAAATTAATACTTTTATTCAGCAAGGATGTGATAAATTGATAAAAAGTGATGGTAAAGATTTATATTTTTGGAAAATATTTCTATTTTGAATAAATTCTGTTCTTTTTAACTTTTTATTCATGAATGAATCCTGAAAATAAAATTCACAGGTTTAAAAAATTAAGCAGCACAAATGTTCCCAACATTGATAATAACTGAGTATCAGATCAGCATGTTAGAATGATTTCTGAATGTGACACTGAAGACTGAAGTAATGGCTGATGAAAATTCAGCTTTGCATCACAGAAATAAATTATATTTTAAAGTACATTAAAATAGAAAACCATTATTTTAAATTGTACAAATATTTCACAATATTCCTGTATTTTTTATCAAATAAATGCAGACTTGATGAGCATAAGAGAATTCTTTCAAAAACATTAAAAATAGTAATGTTGCCAAACTTTTCACCGGCAATTTATTGAGTAAACAAAGAAAGGTTTTAAATTTGTCTAAAACAGGCCCTTTTCTCAAAAACTAGTTTTTATGATATCCACCTTAAATGTTACTTTTTCATACAGTCACATACAGTATTTAAGAGATTTCAGGCAGCTGCATGAATCCATGGCGTGGGGCTGCTCCTTACACACCTCCCTTCGGAGTCGAGAGCGAGAGTCTTTAGTGGTGCACGGTCACACACACTTGGCCAGGTGAACAGACATAGATACCACATGAAAGCTAATGCTCCAAAGCCCGGCCTGTCTACTGCACAGCAGGGTGTATAAATCTACACTAAGCTCCCTCCCGCACACACATACACACGTCCGTTGCTGTCCACGGAGATTGAAGCTGCAACCTGCTGACACGTTGCCATAGAAATGATCCCAAGAGGCTAGAAAATAAAGGAAGAAACTAAATAAGCAAACACACCAACAACAGATACCACAGCGCATGAAAAAGCATTGCTTTCTGCATCAAAGCATAGCCCTTGTTGTGCCACTGATGTGCTCGGAGACTTTTACAAGTTATGGCTATGTGGCAGGCACAGCTGGGTGTGTTACACGTGCATTTTTTTAGGCATGGTGGATTCTCTCCCGGCTCAGAAAGACACACACCTTCCTGAATACTGAGGGGTTGAGATAGTTCTTTCCCATAGTTGACAGTACTTTTGTCACAGAGGAGATGTGTAGTCGCATACGATCAATAATATAACTGCAGAAAGAGGAATCCCACGGCATTCTCATACACACAAAGAGAGAAGAACGTGCCAGGGGTTTCAAAGATGAGTGTACGTCCTTTGTGTTATAGGGTTTGACAGTGTCCTGCTGCAAGTTTTGAATCAAAGATAAAATGCATGATTTGAATTGCATATAGTATAAATGTGTTGTGTGTAGAATGGGCAGGTTAAAACCATTATTTTGCTGAGTAGGAAGTTTAAACATCCTTGTTGGTCTTGGAACAACATACAATCAGAGGGAAATGATTATTTATGACATTTTGAATTTGAATTCATCGTTTAATGCTATTACATCCTTCAAGTAAAAATAATTAATATTCAATTACACCATACACTCTTAAAAATAAAGGGGGTTTCGCTGCAATGCCATAGAAGAAACTTTTTTGGTTCCTTAAATAACCTTTGAGTTAACATTTTAATCTATTCCACTATAAAGAACCTTTTGTGCAGTGAAAATCTTCATGGAATCATAGATGCCAATAAAGAACCATTGTTATTTTTAAGAGTGTAGTTCAGATGCATCTCTTTGACTGTTAATTTTCCAATTATGTCTCTGAAATAATCAGAACTGATTTCTTTTGGATGGAGTTCAATTGTGCTTAATCTTTCTGATTGGTGGTTTTGTGATAGAATACGCTATATGTGCAGACCCCATTGGAAATTTGATTGGTTGATAGAATTTTTCTTCCAGGACCAAGAAGAAGATTGGTCCAGTGACATGACAAAGTTAAAGTCTCTTTAAGCGAAGAGCAACCTAAAAACATCTAAAGGTGATGATACATGGCTCAACCTTTTTGAGCAATATTGCTGAGCGATGTTTCTTGAGCTTTTTCCCATTGAGAATGGGCAATACATTTCTATCTGGATACTTTAGATCAGATGTGAGCCCTGTGTCTCACCTGGTTGCCCACTGATGACAACATTGCCCAGCAACATTGCTCAAAATGTTGCCCCGTGTATCATCACCTTAAAGGGTTAGTTCACCCAGAAATTAAAATTATGTTATTAATTACTCACCCTCATGTTGTTTCAAACCCATAAGACCTTCGTTCATCTTCAGAACACAAATTAAGATATTTTGGATGGAAACCGAGACCTCTCTGACCCCTCCATAGACATCAATGTTACTGCAACTTTCAAGGTCCAGAAAGGTAGTAAAGATATCATTAAAATAGTCCATGTGACTACAGTGGTTCAACCTTAATGTTATGAAGTGATGAGAATACTTTTTGTGCTCAAAAACAAACAAAAGTAACTTTACAATCTATTCTCCTCACATATGATCATGTGATCATGCTCGGCCAATAGTGAGCCAGTGTTTTGCCATAAAACTAGGAAGCGCTGTACTTTGTGAATAGCTTAACAAAGTGAATAGCGTAAGAGAGTTACAGGGAATAGAAGAGATTGTTGAATAAAGTTGTTACTTTTGTTTGTTTTTGAGCACAAAAGTATTCTCATCGCTTCATAACATTAGAGGTTGAACCACTGGAGTCACATGGACTATTTCAACAATCTCTTTACTACGTTTCTGGACCTTGAAAGTTGCAGTAACGTTGCTGTCTATGGAGGGGTCAGAGAGGGGTCTCAGATATCATCAAAACTATCTTAATTTGTGTTCCGAAGATGAACGAAGGTCTTACAGGTTTGGAACGACGTGAGGGTGAGTAATTAACAGAATTTTAGTTTTTGGGTGAACTAACCCTTTAAATTGATCTAATCCTCATATATTCTGAAATGACAGAACACAAAGCATCCAGGCTTGATCACAGTCTCAGTGGAAACCAGCAAAACCAGCTTTGATAAGCAGATTAATCTGTCTCAATCAGTGGGATAGGAAGAATTCGTGCCCCCCTGGTCCCTTAGAGACCTCCCCAGCCCCTGTCGGCAATGTAACTGCTCCCCGGTGGTGGCAGTCTGCCTTTGATCTGTGCTAATCTAATTAACAGTTAAACAGCAACACCTGTGCTCTTCAGCATAAGTGCTGCTGCCACTTCCCAGATGGGCTTTGATGGCCATGATGAAACACCTCCCTCCCTTCCCTTCTTCTTCCTCCTCCTCCTCATTTTCTATCCCCCTTTATCGCCTCAGCGTTTCTGGGTGTAATAGGGACTATTTCCTCCCCATTACTGGACTGTAATTGACAGCGATTCGTTTGTGGTTGGACGATGTGCTTGATTAGATTAGCCAGGCTCATTTTTTCTGCTCTGTTTCATCAAACCCCGAAACCCCAACCTTGACCCCAATTAGCCCCTCACACGTCAGGAGATGCTGCATCTCTCCTGCTTATCATCAGCTCATTAATTTGGTTGATGAGTTTCTGTAAATACAGCCAGAGTTAGGTGTTTGTGCTATGAGTCTTTCATCTATTGCAAGGTGTCCTGAAAACTTTATCATTGGCATAAGCACAGGATTAAACACTTTGAACACTTGTGGTTTAGTGATGTGTGCACACACTTTGTTGAGTCTGGCTTGCATCTTCCTTACGTCCTCTTCTCCCTATCATTTCCTGACTTCACTTTTTAATCTATAAAAGTGGTATAGTTTTTATTGTGCGGTAATATGAATTATTACTCTGCACTTTTTTATTACTCAAATACTTTTTGGAACAACTTGAGGGTGAGTAAATGGTGATAGAATTTTCATTTTTGGGTGAACTATCCCTTTAAGGTCATAAGTAGACAAGGAGGACCCATTTACACCTAGTGCTTTAATTTTTCTTTTGTCCACTTTCGACCACTTCTGTCCTGATTTATTCGAGGGGAGGGTCCATGTGTGGATTAAATGTATAGGCTTTTTCAGATCTTTCGATCTAATGGATAAAATAAGCTTGTGTAAATTACATATGAATGTTAAAGCAGCAGTTTTCGTTTCTTCTCTGATAGCAACAAGACCACGTTGCATGAAGTGAGTGTGTGTTAGAAATCAGTGTGCTGTCTTTAGCTGACAAAGTTTAAATCCCATGCGCTTCCCATGATGTTTACGCATTAGGTCAGTAGGCAGAGATTGGACAGAGAGTAGTTGTGGTTGTTTGAACGCATTCAACCACATGAGCGTCTACACTACGAAGCGATCCGGTCGAATGCATTTTTAAATACGTCCCTAAGTGGACAAACTCAAAATGTCTTAGACCCTGTTTACACCTTATTTGGCGTCGTCCATTTGTGATCAGGTGTAAACAGGGCGTTCTTTTTTATGTGGAACATAATATATTTTGAGAAATGCTGGGAACTGGTTTTGACCATATAATTAAAGTCAGTGAGGTCCAAAACAACATTAGACCCCACTGACTTTCATTGTATGGACAAAAAACATAAAAAAAAAAAAAAAGTAAGTCATACAGGTTTGGAAGTTGAGGTGCTTATGGGTGATGCAAGTTCATGTCTGACTAATACAATTGTACACTCTCAGAAAAAAAGGTACTGTAAACTGTAAGACGTCATCTTCGGAACACAAATTAAGATATTTTTGATGAAGCTCTCTGATCCCTCCATAGACAGCCATTTAATTAACTCTTTCAAGGCCCAGAAAGGTAGGAAAGACATTGTTAAAATAGTCCATGTGACTACAGTGGTTCAACCTTAATGATATAAAACGACGAGAATAATTTTGGTGCGCAAAAACAAACAAAAATAACGACTTTATTCAACAATTTCATTCTAGCTTGTGTCAGTCTCCAACGCAGTTTATGTTGTAAACAGTGCATCGCTAAAAAAAATTAAGGTTGAACCACTGGAGTCACATGGACTATTCCTACCTTTTTGGGCCTTGAAAGTGTTAATTAAATTGCTGTCTATGGAGGGGTCAGAGAGCTCTCGCATTTCATCAAAAACATCTTCATTTGTGTTCCGAAGATGAACGAAGGTCTTACGGGTTTGGAACGACATAAGAGTAATTAATGACAGAATTAACCTTAAAAGAAAAAACAAATTTGAGAGTGTAGCTATCATGTTATTTTATGTATACTCTCTAATCATCTTTTTATAAAAGTCCCTAAAAAGTGTGTTTTGATCTTCTGGTAAAATTACTGATTGCTTTTGTGCTACCATTCAGAGTCTTAAATTCATGCTTTTAACTACATCTGTTATACCTGTCTTAGTTCACAGCAACAGCAGTGTGTGTGATATTAGGTGATTGCAACCAGGCTCTTTAGTTGACATCATCCCTCCTGTGCCTCTCCGGATGCCAGGATGTTGACTCAAGAGAGCCACAGGGCAGAACTTCTGTTTGAAATGTCAGAGGCAGGAAAGCGCCAGAGATCAATCCATGCCCGTGTCACATGCGCACACAAAAACACACTCTAAATCGAGACAAAAGGACAACAGATGAGGGGGAAAAAATAAATTAGGCTCCCCTCTGCCTCTTTCACTAGAGGCAGAACTCGCTCTTTTTTCCGTGGGCCCTGCGCGTCACCAGTAGCCTTGTACCCAGTAGAGTTGTTGTTGTGGGGTTTCTTTTTTTTGGGGGGGGGGGGGGGGGGGGGGTGCTTTGATCCCGGAACCATAATCATTCAGCCACAGTTGGTTGTTTCACACACTCACCTTTTAAACTGTATTGTCATGGAGCAGCACATAATACTTTTGCTGCAGTGACAAGTATTTCCATACTCAGGACCGTTCAATGACTTCTCTATTAATATTCAAGCACAGCCTCAGACTATAATAAATTGGGTTATGTCATTAGCGAAAAACGATATCTTGGTGTGTATTTGCCAAAGGGAGAGGAGTTTTAGGAGCAAGCGGCATCCTTCTGTGAGCCAGTGTGTGGCGAAATCTGAATAGCTTTCCAAATTGACATGCAACGCTCGGATGATCGTTAATCATAATTGGACACATATTTGCATATTGCAGTGTCAGTGGCTTCGTCATTGGGATTGTTCATGCATTAGTGTTCATTTTTTAATGGCAATTAGTCTCCATCTCATGATTCATTTATAAAATACTGCTAGATATTTGAGCTCCATTAGTGGACGTCCAATGAATCAAGCGACCAAGCGCAAAGAGATTCATCAGATATGACGGCTGTTTGCTGCTTTTAAGTCATCAGTGAATAGAGGGATGAGAGACATGCTGAAAGAGGCAACACATTAAGACTTTTGCAGGAACTTCTAAAACACTTCGTAGCTGTGCACGTGGCTTTGTGAGGAAAATGGTAAAAAAAGACGAAGCCCATTCAGCAGTGTTCATTCAAGCGTAGTGTGCAGTAAGCAAATTGAGCTGAATCTACAAGTTGTTCAATGCAATCTCTGCAGGATTTGTGAACTTTTGTAAGAGAAAATGTCTTCATTAGGTGTAGCATTTAACAAATTGCCAAATATAAGATTAGCCCTTATATTATATTATATTATATTATATTATATTATATTATATGTATTGAAATGTAAGCATTGTTTGTATGCTTTACATTTGTTTATATAAACATTTGCTTTTTTATGTTTATAATAAAAAATCTAATATATGATGATTTATATATGTTATATGTTATATAGGACTTCAACCTGAATGCACACTGACTCATAGGGAATTGTGTCACCGCGGGGACCTAAATAGAGGTCCCCATGAGGAAACAAGCTTATAATGGCTCGTTTCCACCGAGTGGTGTGGTACGGTTCAGTACAGTACAATACATTACAATTCGGGACCGTAAACCCTGATCCGGCTTGCGCCTTATGATAGGCATGGTGTAGCGATCGACGTCATTCTCACGCAGAGAAGAAAGTGACACAGTACACAACAACAATGGATGACATACAGCAGATCTTGTTCTTGCTTCTCGGCATGTGGCTGTTGTCACAAAAAGAGACACTGCTGAAAAAGCATGTGCAAGTGAGGATTCTCTGTCAACCAATCAACGTTTTGCAGTAAGTCTAGCTCCACCCTTAAGTACCAGACTACTGTGCTAGGTACCCCAATGGAAGGGTGCCAAAAAAGTGGTACGGTATGGTTCGGAATTGGGTACCATTCACAACTTCTGACAATGGAAACGGCAAAAAAACTGTTTTCTGAAAGTTTTCTGTGATGGGTAGGTTTAGGGGTAGGGTTAGTGTAAGGGGGTAGAATATACAGTTTGTACAGTATAAAAACCATTACGTCTATGGAGAGTCCCCACAAAGATAGCGAAGCAGACGTGTGTGTGCAAAAAGTTAATTTTGTTACACAAATGTGAGTCAAAAGTAGGTTCAGGAGTCCCAGAAACAGCCTCTAGCTGTCTTAAGTCTTGGCAGAATCATTTATCAAGTCTGGTGTGACCCACAACCCTGTTGCTTCTTTAATTTAGGTTTGTGTGTGTATTTGCATTTAGGAATTGACTACAAAGGCTCATCATCGCTGCAGGTGACGTTAAAGGGTCAGCAGTCTTTCCTGACTAACTTCACTGACGTTGGCTCAATTTCCATCTTGCCACCTGACTGTCACGCATCCAACACATCTGCAGCCACATTCTTCACAAAGCATCCTCATTTTATTTGCATCAGCACCCAGCCATCATCACATTTAGACAACCGTTACCGAGCGCCACGCATAGAGAGTGTTAGCTGGGGATTTCCAGGGGAGCAAATTTGTGATGTGTTCCTGGATGTGCAGTGTTCAGGCTGATTGGCATTGTGACTCCCCTCTGAGCTCAGTGGGATACAGAGCCAAAGGCAATGTGCCATGATCCAGCAAGCTGCTCTGCCACTCGGCTACTAATGTCTGTCTCACTTGGCCCGGACTGTAATGCAAACATTTTGCCGAGATGAACATGGAAATCATGTGCGAATGTGAATTATTTGGTTGTTAGATATAATCAGGGCGAGAACTAATGTAATTTCTATAATTCTAAATGTAAAATAATACCTTACAACTAGTGCTGTCAACATTTTTTCAGTTTAACGTGTTAAAAATATTTAACGCATTTAACGCAGCATCTGTTTTCCCCATCATCCTTTGGCTAGCGTTACATTTTATGATTACGCTCTTATTCATGCAAATGCTTTTAAACCATTGCAAGAGCGATACGACATAAAAGAGAACACAGTGCGGTACTGGAGCGCGCATCTGTGAATCTCCTGTCTGTGTGACACACACACGACTTCAGCCTCTTCAGGTTTGAATGGACAAAAACATACAAAATTATGCCAGATGAGTTTTGATGAGTATCCTCGCAAGCACAGTCTTAAATGAGTTCAATGAAGTCTTAAATGAACGTACAAAATTTGATGCGCGGCAGGTCTTAAAGTGACAGCAGCCTAATAAACCTGATGCTGTTTGTCATTAAGGATAATCAAAGAACAAAAGGAAAAGAGAAAATCACTCACTGCTCTTGACTGAATAACTTTTGTAGCTTTAATAAGGTTTAATCTATATTTAATTTATAATTTATGCAGTGAAGAATGTGAAGTGGTTGATAATTTTATTTAATTTCTGTATATTAGACCTACCTAAAAATCTTAAAGCACTGTTTAAATAGTGTAATTAGCTGAACTGGTCTGACTGGGCCAATAGAACAAATTGAGCCCTGATATATTGAAGGGCACAGGTAAATGTGACATTTATTATAATGGGTATATGTGAAGATTGTTTTTAAGTTTACTTAAACTAATATTTGTTGTAGTTTTTAAAGCATAATAAATGTTAACAATTCTAGCTTACAATTGTAATGCTGAATGGCTATAATTAATAGCTAAAATTGAGGGGGAAAATGTATTTCATAGAGACATCAGTAGCAGTATTGGTATCGGTGATGTCTTCTTTCATAAAAATAAAATGCCATTAAACAAATATTTATAGGCTACTGTCTTTATGTTGTTTCTTAATTAATTTAAAGTTTAAATGTGAAATTATTACAATATAAAAATATATTAAAAACTTTAATGTTAGGTGCGATATAATTTACATGCATTTACATGTAAAATGCAAGAAAATGAAGGCGGTGTTAATATGTGTTAATATAGACTTGATGAGTTGTTTGAAATTATTTTATACCATCATATGTGCTTTACTGAAAACATGCACAAAAAATATAAATAAAGCCTGGAATGGCAATATGGCTGCATAAAGTGAGATAAAAGAGGGGAGAAATGTCAGATTTTTTCAAGGTGTGGATGACAATGATAAAAAAAAAGTAATAAGAAAAATGGAAAAAAGGGAAATGAGGATAACATTCCACAGATTGAGTGGAAATGCGAACCCATATAACCATCCAGATTGCAATCATGTAGAAGTATTAAAACCACCTGTGAAACATACAGGAGACATTAGCATATCTACAACTTACACAAACTTAGTTAAAGCAGCGCTTCACACAGTGAAAGGTGTGAGAAAACCAGCTGGTTAAAAGTGAAATACTGTAAGGAAGACAGAGACATGGCCAGCAGGAAGATAGAGAGATTCCTTTATTAGACAGCTTTATTCATCATTTCAGCTGCTGCTTCTGTGGCTTTTGTATGGATCATTATGTTCTTGGGGAATAAAAGGCAGAACGGTGAATAGGCTGAGAGGTTAGGAAAGGCAGACAGTTTCTTTCAAAGCGCTTGAGAGAACAAAAAGAGGCTACAGAAGCATAATTATGACATCACATCCATTGAAACGGACGAGGTGGTATCTCGTTCAGCGGGTCAGAGCCAATTCTGTGCATATGTCCACCTTGCAAAGGCTATATTATTTAAATCTTTAGACACTCTGGCCATGGGAAAAGCCTTGATCTATTATACAAGATGCTCTTGATTGAATTTAGTCTGATTCATAATGAGCATTGCTGGACGGCCGACATGAAATGGATCTGTCATAGATAGGATCTTAAAAGACAGGCAAACTGGATCCTGCATGTTGAAGTGATTGACATAACTGGGGCACAATACCAATTGTTATGCAACGTTAAAGTTAATGTGTTGTCTCGTTTCAAATTCACAGTCAGACCTGGGACGTTTCAACACTCTTCCAGATTGTCTTAACGAGTTTTTGAGATTTTTTTGACCTTCAAAAGCACACTGGGAGGTCACAGGTGCATCACTGCAAAAGATTTGAGCGGCTGAACGCGAGAGATGGGAGACTCATTAAGACGTTGTCACGCTACACGAAAGCTTTGCGCGAGTCTTTGATGCCAACAAGATTTAATCTGCACTCACCTCCATCTTATCCAGATGGGGTTCTCTTCTTTTTTTCAAGTCACAGGTCTGTGAAGTACCATCTGTTTATCAGCAGTAAATAAGTTCTGAGTCGTTCGTCAGTGACAGCCGTCCTAGCCGATCTCAGCCACCGAAAGCACTGCGCGTCATGGTGGCTTAAAAAAAAAAAAGATTTCAGTATGATATGTCTGATGAGGTGTGAAGCTAGACCGTTGGTGGTATTGAACAATGCACATCGGTAACTTCCATCTGCATTTATTAGCCTTTCTTATTCCACTTCCTGTGAATTACAAGCAGTTTGGGTTGATTCAGGTGTTTAATCGCATCAACAACGTAGTTCCGAAGTGTCATGCCTGTTCAAATGTGTTCAGATGTTTGAGATTTTTTCAAGCAGTTCTCACAGAAAAAAAAAAAAAATACAAATCTACATTTGGTCAGTTTAGTCAATTGGCTACTTACGCAGATCATTGCTTTTATGAAAATTCGGCTACCATCTACCCTTTAATGTCATTCTAAATTTGTGGGGAACTATTATATTATATTGGGCCCCGATCTAAGCGCATGGTCTAAAGCGCATGGTGCAGGTGCACTTAGGGCGTGTCCGAATCCACTTTTGGCCGGTGCACCAGACGCATGGTCCAGAAGGGTTGTACCTAGTCTCTTAATGAGTCATGGGTGTGTTTTGGGCATAACGTGCAATAAACCAATCAGTCTCATCTCCCATTCCCTTTAAAAGCCAGTTGCGCCTACACTATGGTGGATTCACTTTTTACATGGCGGAAAGACTAAACGCTTCTCCAGAGAGAAATCCTTTTATTTTTAATATTTAAAAGTGTTTGTGCTGCTGCTGCGAGTCCCTGTTTGTGTAATAAGCAGAGTGTATGAGCGTTGTGCACCCACCTATAGGCGCATATTACAGCGTTTTTTGTTGGTCAATGGCGCAGTTGTTTTCAGTCGCCTCAAAACAGCAACGCGCCAACAATGCGCCTGAACACACTTCGATTTCAGACCAGCATGCCCATGTCATCTTATTTGAATTGTAATTAAATAAGTCATTCATTGGATCATTGGTTTTCTTTAAATGCTTTGCCTCGGGTTAAACTAAATAAAATACAAGTTTTTTTTTTAATGCAATATACTGTGATTTTACACTTTATTAATTGCAGCTTTGTTAGAATGACATACTTCTGAGCCACTATTTGAATCCTGAGATAGCAAGAGTCATTTATACAAAGAGGCAATGCACCATGGGTAAATGACTGCAGCACGGGCCTCCTGGGCATTATGTGAAACAGATGGATGAGTTTTATTAAGCATGTGGTACTTAACACTGCGCTGAGTGGGATTTCAATAAAGGAAATAAATGTTAGCATTAACAGCACCTCCCTGTGTAATGTGCCATCATGGCTTTCCAGTAGGGTTGACTTATTTTAACAAATGCTTGTTGTCTTGGATTTATGAATATTGGGCTTTTGGTCTAGAGAAGTAGGTTTATTACCCATACGATGAGTAGGTGGTGTTTGATAGAGATGAAGCGGTTTCAAGCACTCCGAAAATTTGTTTTGATGAATTTACCTTTTCCTTTGCGTCAGAGAAACCAGATGTCTATATAAAGCGTCTGTACCCATTTCTTTAGCTTATGTATTATTCATGCAGTGATTGCAGGATTTTTCTCCTGAAATATCTCTGAAATAACCTTGGCTTCTCTCAAAACTTAATTTCAAGAATTTGTATCTGTCTGCTGTCTTTCACAATCTCTAAAGAAAACTATGTAATATAAGTAAACTTTATAAGAAAGGCACATCTTGAATAAAAATGCTGAGAATGTAGGTGTTTCTGGTATTTCTCTTTCACCCGAGAACTTGTTTCTCCAACTATGAGAACATGTGGCACATATTTTGACAGTCACTTATTTATTTAATTTGATGTTTATCAAAAAATCTTTTATAGCATCATTAGCTGCAACTGACAAATTAAAAAATGTCTTGCAAATGCTAATGTCATAGCTTTATGTATCTTAAATACACACACTTATACAAATTATTTCACATAATTACAGCTTAGTTGGAAATTACACAATATAAATATTTTACTCATAAGTGATATTTACCTTGATCTTAGATTATCATAGTTTTGATCATGTAATAATTCATATTTTTAGATTGATTGAATATATATATATATATATATATATATATATATATACACTATATTGCCAAAGGTTTTGGGATGCCTGCCTTTAATGGCATCCCATTCTTAATCCGTAGGGTTCATTATTAAGCTTCAACTCTTCTGTGAAGGCTTTCCACAAGGTTTAGGAGTGTGTTTTTGGGAATTTTTGACCATTCTTCTAGAAGTGCATTTGTGAGGTCAGGCACTGATGTTGGACGAGAAGGCCTGACTCATAGTCTCCGCTCTACGTCATCCCAAAGGTGTTCTATCGGGTTGAGGTCAGAACAGGCCAGTCAAGTTCCTCCACAGAAAACTCACTCATCCATGTCTTTATGGACCTTGCTTTGTGTACTGGTGCGCAGTCATGTTGGAACAGGAAGAGGCCATCCCCAAACAGTTCCCACAAAGTTGGGAGTATGAAATGTCTTGGTATGCTGAAGCATTAAGAGTTCCTTTCACTGGAACTAAGGGGCCAAGCCCAACCCCTAAAAACAACCCCACACCATAATCCTCCCTCCACCAAACTTTACACTTGGCACAATGCAATTAGGCAAGTACCGTTCTCCTGGCAAACCCAGACTCATCCATCGGATTGCCAGACAGAGAAGCGTGATTAGTCACTCCAGAGAACACGTCTCCACTGCTCTAGAGTCCAGTGGTGGCGTGCTTTACACCACTGCATCTGACGCTTTGCATTGCACTTGGTGACAGTTGGTGACTTCTGCCCACTGTGCGCCTCAGCATGCGCTGACCTACCACTTCATAGCTAAGTTGCTGTTGTTCCCAATTGCTTCCACTTTGTTATAATTCCACTAACAGTTGACCAGAGAATTTTTAGTAGTGAGGACATTTCACGAATGGACTTATTGCACAGGTGGCAACCTATCACGGTACCATGCTTGAATTCGCTGAGCTCCTGAGAGTGACCAATTCTTTCACAAATGTTTGTAGAAGCAGTCTGCATGCCTAGGTGCTTGAATTCATACACCTGTGGCCATGGAAGTGATTGGGACACCTGAATTCAATGATTTGGAGGGGTGTCCCAATACTTTTGGCAATATAGTGTATATATAGATCCAGACTTTATATATATATTAAGATTAAAAGTAGTCCAAAAAATTTGAAAAGTATCCAAATCAGTTGTAATCACTTTTTTTTTAAATCCTCCATTGGGACAAAAAAAGAGCCCAAATTTGAAACCCACACTCATTTTTTTTCTCTCGCTTTCTCTCTTGACATTCCAGTTAAGGACGTGGCCTTGAAGGAAAGGTGGTGTGGGCGTTAATTGACATTTAGATGTTTTTCTTTCAGTATTTGAAAAGCGACTGAAACTTGACATTTATTTAAACTAGCACCTGTCAGGGAATGTCAATGCTCTTGTATGAAGCCTTTATCATTGTTTCAGGACCGTCCCTGAAGAAGGCCTTACACAAGAGTAAATGTAAATAAACAAAAGGATATTTTGGTCTCATAGATAACCGGTCAATCATGAGCAATAATGAACTTTTTGTACCGATTGACTTTAGCGTTTGAAATGTCAATGATGAACTGCGAGGCCCTTTTTAGGTGAAGCCATGATTCAATACAATGATTGGTTAATTAGGTCCTAATTGCTCCACTTTACCAGTTAATTTGCAATGTAAACACTCATTAAAAGTATGTGGGGATTTTCAGTGCATATTGACAGCGTCTAACCAGCACTAAAGCAGTTGTGAAACAATGACTTGTTGTCCATTTAAGCCACTTAAGTTCTTATCACGACTGTGCTCCCTCTGTTCCGAAGCTCTACAGACTGTTCACAACTATGTTCGTATGTCTCCACAGACTCTTCCAACCACGCAGTACGAGCTGGAGATTGTGGCAAAGGACATGGCAGGAAGTGAGGTGGGACTGACAGGAACTGCAACAGCCACCATCACCATCACAGACAGGAACGACCATGCACCTGAGTTTACACACTCACTGGTAGGAGGAACCTATTTTTCATCTCCCCCCTCATTTCTTCCCTTCTTAATAATGTTATTCATTGACAGTATGTGACCTTCTCCATAATTTCAGTCGTTGTGACCCAGAAACGATGAACACAAAAATGTTAGCGTTCTAATTATACAAGTGTTCGGCTATATTTCTTCTCCAAACTGTAAATAATAAATTTAACGATAATAATTCCTCTAACGATTGACAACAATTTTCTGTTTTATTACTGTGATGGCAAAGCTGAATTTTCAGCATCATTATTCCAGTTGTCAGCATCATATGATCCTTCAGAAATTATTCTAATATGCTAATTTGAAGCATTTCTTATTATTTTTAATGTTGTTGTTCTGATATTTAGGTGGAAGCCAAGACATTTTCCTGTATTCTTTGATTAATATAAAGTTGAAAAGAACAGCATTTATTTGAATTAAAAATCTTTTGCAACATTATAAATGTCTTTACTGTAAGTTTTTTTAATTTTAATGCATCCTTGCTGAATAAATTATTAATTTCTTTCAAAAATCGTACCGATCCTATCTTTTGAACAGTAGTGTACTGTTCATTAAATTAGCCACATCTATAACAGGTTAAAGGTGCAGTGTGTAATATTTATGAGGATCTATTGACAGAAATGCAATATAATATACAAAGCTATGTTTTCAGTGGTGTATAAAGACCTTACATTATGTTTTTATTACCTTAGAATGAGCCATTTCTATCTACACTCAAAAAAAATGATACGTTGGATTTACTTAACATTTTTATGTCAACTGGTGCCACGTAACTGGGTTATGTTGAATTTAATTAACATTGTTTATTTCAGTAAACTTAAGTTTCTTACATAAGGTTTATTTAACGCCATTTAGTTGAATCAGGTTAACATTCTTAATTTTGTCCAAAACTATTAAGTTCAGTTATTCTAAAATGAATATCAAACAAAAACCAAAAAAAGTATTCCAGTTTAATTGATTATTTTTATTTAGTGAAATACAATTTTTACAACATTTACATAGTTATGTAACAAAAAAAACTTTTACAAAATCTTATAGCCAGAAGATGGTTTTGTTACATTCATGGCATGCACAAAGTAGTTGTTTTTTATTATTAAAACAACTTTAATTGTTACCAGCAGGTCCTCAGCCCAAGCACATGCTCTACACTTCACCACAATGGTAAACTAACAAAAACACTAACATACCAGAATCTCTTTTAAATATAAAAATAAAAGAACATTAAACATTAACAAGTCTCACAATTTTTTCATCTTGATGAAAAAAATGCATACAATAACATTTTATATCAACATTCACACTCCGTATCCAGTCCTGTGCAAAGCATGATGGGAAGGGAAAATCCTGTCTCTGGTTTCTATAATGTAGTTTTAAAACAACTAAAATAATTTATGTACTCTCAATTTAAATGGATTAAGTAATGTGGTTGAAAAGAATTGTGTTGGATTAACTTAATTTACTTAAGTAAATTGAACAAGCATCAAATGTTATTTTCGGCCTAGTTAACTGAAACATGTTATTTCAAAATGAAAATATTGAGTTGAACTAAAACGCAACTGTTTCAAGTAAGTTTAACAGAATGCAATTTTGTTTGAATGAGAAACCTAATACAATGGTGTTAAATGAAAATTATTTTTTAAATAAACTGAACAATATCGTTTTTTGTTTTTTTTGAGTGTACATACACCGCGGATCCCCTTACAGCGAAGTCACCATTTTGTGCCGTCATGTTTCTACAGTAAAATTAAACAGTGCACCTTTAAGTAAAAATGTTTATATAATTATTTATATATTAGATTACAGTATATATTTATGATTTTAATGCTATGCTTTTCTCTAAAGTATATTTACAATAAACTATGGATATTGAATGCTTTTCCTGAGGTAAAAGGTCGCACCACATTGCGGTGCATCGAAACGTTATTTATTGTTTTTGTAGAGCATGTCACATATAGTCATAGTTTTAAACAATTATATTAAAATTAGAATCCAGGAACATAACTGTTCATTTTGTAATTAATAATATTTCACCCTATGAACAGCTGACTATTGTGCTGCATTCACTTTCGCAGTTTGAAGCAGCTTAACACATTCAGTCATCTACCAAGAGGACAAACATTGGAGCTTCTCAGTTCAGAAGGCCTTCACCAATCATTTCCAATTGTCAATCACTCAAGTCACACGTATACAAACAGAACCCCTCAATGCTCAGCCAGGGCCTCAGCTATTCACTCAGATACACTGACCTTGTGAGAAAAAGCCCCCCCCCCCCTCCCCCCGTCATCAATCACTTTAATCTCAGGTGCACTGCGGTGACAGCTGTGATTCACAAATACTCACACACAAAGGTCCTTCTCGCTCACTTATCCTCTGCGACCTCCTGTTTGCAGTCTGAAATGATTGTGTTATAATACTCAGGGTCTGTCCTGGCAATAATGGTCTGTCCATGGATGGAGTGTATTGTTTGTGCGTGTATTGTTGTTGTAATTATTGGTATTTCTGGACTTTTTTAGCTACACATTTTAGCTATAGGCAATAAAATACACATTAGTCTTCTGCTAAACAGTCACAAATAGAAGCCACCTCTGCCATTCAGCAATATAAAACCCAGAGGGAAAGAAAACTGCACTTATGCTATGTGCAAACTTAAGCTGCATGTCCATTTGAGCCCACCTGTGATGAATTTGTCAGAAAATGCTACACTTGCACTTTGGTAGCCAGTGGAGGGAAAACAACTATGCCAAGCTGATGCAGAGACACTTATTTTGAGCTATATGGTTTTTTAGAAGAAGTGCCCTGGGCTGTTGTCATCAGGTCCACCCTCACTTGGCCCATTCCCAAGATGCACTGCTGTGCCAGGGAGAGAGGGGCTTTCTGACTGGTTGATGTGGACACTCATTTGGTTTACCTATTCAGAGTATCTTTGACAAATGCTGCTGCTTTAGGTTGTTTACTGTAAATACTAAGTTACACTAAGTTATACTAATATTAAGTTACAAGCTACTCATCTATCTATCTATCTTTACTGTGAGTATTTATAAGTTATTTTGGGGTTATGTCAGAAATAATCTGTTATCAGATAAAACTCTCTTATAAATGAAAGACAAAATACAGATTATATATGTTTACTATATTGACATTGTGTAATATTATTTCCTGAACCTAAAATAGTGTATAACATATCTGTTTTTCTGATAATTAATTGCATCTGCATAAAGAAAATAGATTTTAATATAGTATACCAGGTTCACCAACAGAAACAATGATCATCATTATGGTGACTAGAAGATCAAACAATGTAATCAACACTAATTAGAGCTAGGACTTTAGATAGTGACATTTTTGTGAGCATTCTTAAAATGCTGTATTTGTAGTTTTATGTCACTTTACCCCACTCCTTAACGAGAAGTGTATTTGTGTTTAGTATGTGCTGACTGCAGCACCTCCTCTTTGCACAAGCTTGAAAACACTCTTGACTGTGCTGTGAAGTTCAGCAGTAGGAAAGCCTGCTGTCTCCACACAGGTGCTTTTTGTCTTTGTCCACTCTACGGGACTAGAGAGCTGTGTTAGTGGTCTTACAGAGCACTGTATCTGCCAGACCTCAGTAAATATTCATGAAAAACACCTTTGAAAGTGGAACATTTTGAGATTTCAGTCCTTCTAAAAAAAATGCCTAGGCTGGTTTGCTGGTCTTAGCCAGCTGGCCCCCCGGCTAAACCACCCAAGCACCAGCTTGACCAGGCTCGGAGACCATGTTAAACTACTGTAGTGAAGACCGGCAAGCCAGCATGGGCTGTGTCTTTGGGAGACAACTTGTGGATGTTAAGGGATAGTTCAGCCAAGAAAAAAAAAAAAAAAAATTGAAATTCTGTCATCATTTACTTCTCATGCTGTTCAAACCTGTATGACTTTCTTTCTTTTGTAGAACATAGAAGACATTTTGAGAAATGTCTGTGTTTTTTGTCCATACAATAGAAATTAATGGGCACAGAAACTGTTTGGTTACCAAAATTCAAGTATTATTTTGTGTTCTGCAGAAGAAAGAAAGTGATACAGGAATGATATGAGGGTGAATAAATGATGACAGAATTTAAGTATTTGTGTGGAACTATCTCTGTTTTCTTTGTGTCACACTTTCTTATGAAATCCACCATTTTATATTACATGTATTAATACTGCGCATACTGCTTCAAATGTACAATTCTGTGATTAAGCCCAGATTGTTACTTGCCCTTGAAGTGAGATAACAAATTTTGCAAAAGAGCAAAAAGCTTCATCTCAAAATCAACAAAAACTCTTAACTTCTAGAATTTCTAGAAGATACAAGCAAAGAAAAACATGCCACCTTCTCAGGTTTCCTCAATTTTTCTTAATTAACAGATGTCTTACTTTATGCATGATCACAGGCTGGCATTTACAATCACAGCATAAGATTTTGAGTATACTGTATGATCATATCCACAGTTTATCGTTTAAACTCATTTATTGTCATTAACTGGTCCAAGTGGATCTAAAGGAATGGATGCATTTACGTTTACTAGTGTTGTAGCATCTCTACTCCAATGTTAATCCACCCTTTACCACACTGTATTGTAAAACCAATACAACTCGTAATAAAAACTAACAGGCCTACACAATGAAGCTGTATTATTTATTTGCATCAGCAGCACAGCTTCCCAGAGATCTTTTATTCAATATCTGGTTCTTTATGTTGTAAATTGCTTATCACAGTGACAATCAATTGGAATTTAAACTACCCCACTGAGATTATATCCTCAAATGAACCTGAAGAAGATCAAGGAACGTTAAGATCTGCACCTCTTGTAGCACATCGACAAACCGCCTGACTTCCGCTAAGCAGCACAGTAGAGCTTTTGGTTTTCCTTTGACCTCAATTCATTTCATGTATTTAGCATCCAAGCCACCATTGAACATTCGTCTTTTTAAATAAATGCCTGCAGTGTGTGACAAGAGAATTATTGTCTGCCCAGAGATAATTCTAGGCCTCGGTCAATGTATGGGGTCACGTAACAGTGTCCCGCAGCGGGAGTATTATTAGGATAATAGCAGACCTATCCATGCTCCCTCTATTAGCGCTGTCTCCCCGGGTCCCTCCGACTCCTGCTTCCTGTTTCGGGATCTTGGAGCTGTGGAGGTAGAGGCCAAAGGCTGAGGTAGTTGCTGCAGGTGGTATGTTCATGCCCGCCCACCCACTGGCACTTTGTGATAACTGGCATCTATTTCCGATGAACCCCTTCCAAGTGCTGCAGCAGCCACTGATCCGGCTTATCATGGCTGTCACTCAAGGGAAGTGACAGCTTATCTAAGCTGCCTCTCTCCCCTGCAGTGACAGCACTGCGCTGTCTCCGTCAAAATGCTAATGACATCAACAATGATGGCTACAAGTCCGCAACATGATTGTAACAAAAGTCAGTGCACTTTGGGGGTCGACTCTGATCGGATGGATTTTCTTATTTGTTTAATGGCCAATTGACTTTGCCTTTACAGGGCTCCAGACTAACATTTAAGAGCAGTGGCAATGGTGCCACCTAGTTCTACAGATGGTGGCACCAGCACCTGATTTGGTAGCATCAGGGTGTCAGAGGGTATTAATATTGCAACATATTTTGTCTCTTGGAAAGGCATATTTGACAGCAACTTGAGTTGACAGTAGCAATAGCTTGAGTTGGGATGCGGATGCAAATTAATTTTCAGGAACAAAAATGGTAGGGTAGAGTGGGAGAAAACGCTTTATACAAAAGAAAATTAAAAAAAAAAAATTGCTTTATACATTTACAGCAAAATCAGAGTACAAGCAGTTTTAGCTTAAAATTAAAGACATGCCAAAATAACAGTAGATACATATGAATATTTATCAATGAACCATGCTGAAAATCAGCCTATTTGAAAAATATTGTTAGCTGATGCTAACTGCTAACTAGCTAGCAGATGCTAACTTGAGGTAATTTTTAAATATAAGTCCAAATATTGTTTTATTCAACTACCTAGTTAGATTACATTTGATGGAAAAACAAAGGATGTGTTGTTCAGAACATGGTTACAGTAATTATGATAGTGGGAAGCGATGGCCCCTGGGGGCGTTTTACACAGGTTTGAAAAAATATATATATAAGCCATTCTGAAATTTTCCTTAAATAACATGTACTCCCTTACTACAGGTCTCTCATATCATATATAACTCTGATGTTCTGCAAAAAAAACAAAAAACAAAAAACAACACGTTTTCTTACTGCTAAAAATTAGATCACTTAATATGAAATCAGTTTTTTTCTCAGGTACGTCGTGACGTCGCCAGTGTAAGCTTCACAGCTTCACACACTCTTGTCAGCTTAGTCCATAGCAACAACAAAAAACTTATCTCAACTCCATCTAGTAGTTGTTTTGGGAAAGTAGGGGGATGTCCCCCCATCCTAATATCTTTTTAAAAAATGACATCATTTTATTAGGGTAAAATGTAAATATTCTGTCAGAGTTAGCAATCTACTCCTATTAAAATTCACAATTGGTCTTCCATAGTATTTGTAGATCATGATAACCACAGCTAAAACCCACACATGGCACCTCACTACCATGGTAGCCTTGATTTACAAGGTCTCTTTCACATCTTACAGATGTGCTCAAGGTGATTTTAAACATAGAAAAGGAATACTACTGCTAAGTGTGACTGGCTTTGTTCCAAAGTCTAGTGAACTGCTTATGTAGGCTGCCAATCTCAGAATAATTATACTGCCTTCTGAGATGTCTTGTTTTGGCCAAATTGTAGGGCATCCTGTATCCTTTACAGAGAAGGCAATCCCAGAGTGCATTGCAAAAAGCTCAGTGAAAAAAAAAAAAGAAATCCATCCAGTGGTGGATGGTGGATAAGGTGAAATAAGTTTCAGTTTATACCAAGGACATAGGCACTAGACAATAAGGCATCTTATCTGGTTTAAGACCAGAGACAAGGGATCTGTTGGACCATATGCAGTAATTGGGCTGTAGTAATTTTAACTATGATGGTTCTTGACCTAGGAAAGAGGAAAATAAGGAAGGCAAGTCAAGATGTTCCCTATCACTCCTCCATATTTGGCATTTAAATTTTGTCAATTGTGTGCAAATAGAGCCATAGCCCACTCAATATTTTATGGATTGAATCATTTTGACTCCCACTTTATTTTCTAAGTAAATTAATGACCTTTTGGTTCTGCAAATATTCCTTCTTCATTAATAATCTTATCAACCTTTACCACTCTCCTGTTCATTTTTTTTTCTTCCAATAAGAGGACAGATAACATTTCCAGATGTCAATTCTATTGTGAGGTGAAAACAATGTGATTGACAACAGTAGCAAGGTCAAGTTTAGCCTTCATATTATCCATGACGTGAAATTATGTCCCATTCCCTACCGCCCCAGGACCCCATTTGAGGAACCCCATTTCTGGTGTAGCTCAATTTCTACAGCTACACCAGCAATTATTGATGGTCATGGAATCTTATTTCTGGATTTTGTACTGTTTCTGGCTCTATGTCCTAAAGTTTCTCAGCAAAATATTGAGTCTCAAACTCATTGGAACGAATTAAGTAATTTTCAGAAATGGCTTTCGGTTTCATTGACATTTGAATAAAAAATGTTTTTTGAATAATAATAATGATAATAATAATAATTACTATAGTCTTCAGTGTCACATCAGTTTCCTTTAGAAATTGGCGACAAATCAGCATATTGGAATGATTTCTGAGGGATCATGTGAAACTGAAGACTGGAGTAATGATCCTGAAAATTCAGCTTTACCATCACAGGAATAAATTCCATTTTCAAATACAAAACAGTTATTTTAAATTGTAATACTATTCCACAATATTCCTTTCAATTATTTCAAACTTTTGACCAGTATATGTGAATGCTTAACAAAGGGGAAAGTGTAAATGTGTATGTGTAGTGTGCATTGCAATAGCACTTTTTAAATGAAACGTTTCTTTGTCCTTGACAAAAGCACTTCTAATAAAAAGTCAAATAGAAATAATTACCCATGACAATTCTGGTCTCAAAAATAGGTGACTATGCCTGATGCTAAGTAATCTTGAAGGGCACTTTCAGATCCACAGTAGCACTACTAATAATGACAATACGTCAAAAACACAGATTTTCAGAGCAATGTTCTGCAATTTAGTGTATATGAAGAGATATCTTCAGGCCTGGAAAACACAGATTTGTAGAATAAACTACAGTGGCTGACGGTCCACAGATGAGATGATTAGAGCAATTCCTTTTCCTGGAAATTAAAGAACATGCTGTACATAGATAGCACATAACCTTTCTCAGGATACATTATTATTCAATACTAACAGATCATTCATTCAAGTATTATTAACAGTTTTTGTATAGATTCCATGTAAATTCATGTTTGAACTGTTGAATCTGTTAAGCACCAAATAATTTGTATCTATATATGTTTTATATGTTTATTTAATATCAAAGCACCATTATTAATTTTTTTCCCCAAGAAAATTAATAGGATAGCCTTTCAATTAGAGCTTAAATTAATTTACATGGCATGTCAAGAAAAGAAAACCAGCTTCTAACACTGTGTATTTCTTTATCAAATCTGCAAAGTCATTTTAGCATATTTAGCGAGCATTAATATAAATTAATGTTTCTCATCAGTGTGTATGACAGGACTGAGCAGTCTTTCCGTTTCTATAATGAAAACACCAGACCACATTATAGTTGTTTAGCATATTTCATATTATGCAAATCTTTTCTTTGGAATCTCTTAATTTGCATTTCTGCGTTTTAAATTGTTTACAAAACAACATGTTCGTCTCGCAATGCACCAGATCGCTTTGCCAGCTTGTTAGTTCTTTTGGCATGTTTATGCATTTATGATTTTACTCCTCATGAGCTGCAGTTATACATCTGTTGCCATCTATATGTCATTGTTATATCCATCAAGAACAGACATATTCCTTCGGGGGATGATGACTTGATCATGTCCTCATTTGTCACTCAGTATGAGCTTGAGTAGCTAGTATACATTAGTTTAGTAAGAGAGTTAAGATCAAGTGTTGAACATTGTCCTACTTCTGTATACAGACAGGTTAAATGAGTATTTTTAAGGTGTTGAAACCTGTGAGGTAAGATATGACATTCGGGATAATTCAGGCATAATTTAAGCATTGTATACAGAGTAGAAATGGCATCCATCCTTTCTAGTACAACACATTTATTATCAACTACTGAGAGATTAAGAGAGTGAAAGATTTATCAACTATAACTTTCAATTAGCAGATATTAGCATGTTTACAGTTCTGTTGTGGAGGTAAAGTCAAAGCTTGTGAAGTGATGTGTGGGTGTTTGCTTTCATTCGTCTCATGGCTTTTATTATTGGTTGGAGCGCTGACTGCTTGTTATATCTGAAAGCACTGCACTCAATATTTTAGTTAGTATAGTTAGTATAGTTTATCAGCAAAAGAGTTGCTGACTTGTTTATATGACAATGTAGTTTTAAAAAATATATATTAATAGATGAAATTGGTTTGTTTTAATAGTGTTGTTTAACATACAATTAAGTCCAGTTATTGAATTGCATTTATGCTCCGAAAAGACTCATTAAAGAGTCATTAACATGTCTATGTAAACATATTTTTTGCAAGAAATATTTTACATTTATCTATTACCAAATGTATCTATTACATGTAATCTCACATTTTTAGTAGTTGACTAGCTTTAACTAGCTAATTCAATAAATGCCACCTTGCTAATTGGTTACACAATGCTTTTGTAGCATTAGCATAGCATAGCACTTGCTGAATAAGTACAGCAATATAATATAGCAAAATAAATAGTTTTTAACTGCGTTTTAAAAATTCCAAGAGACTGAGCTTCCCGATTTTCCACTGGAAGTTGGTTCCACAACCTGGGGGCAGCTATAGAAAAAGCTCTGTCACCCATGGAGCGTAACCGAGTTTGCTAAACTAAGCTCATCCTTGACTCTCAACCCTGATGGTAACCCTACAAAAAAAAAAAAAAAAAACATAATTTCTAAACTACCATAACATAACATTAAACACTACTAAATCTCCCACTTAACGTTAATCTTGCACAAAAAAAAAAAGACATAATATAACACTTTTGGCATTTACTGTCCTTTTTGAGTGTCATGGCATGCTGGGAAATAGAAATCCCAGCCCAGTTTCGGTTAAAGTTAAGTTAACCTAAATTAAAAGAAACAAGTTCATAAAGCTCAAAACAATGAAACAATTCAGATTACTTAAAAGGTGTCAGTTTTGAGAACTCAAAAGAAAAAGAAAGTTCTGAATACTCATAAAGTTAATTTTTTGAATTTGTTTAGTTTGAGTTGGCTCTGCTCAAACCAATGAATTATTTTGAGCGTAAGGATTTACAGTGCACCAAAATAAATTACATTTTAATGAATAGTACAACAAAATAAGCCAACAGATAGCAGTTTGGTAGTAGTAGTTAGTAGATCATTCTCCCACATGTACAGTGTTAATGGTTTTTTTTTTTTAGGTTTTTTTTTTAGCATTGACACTTTCCAAACTTAATTGGTTGTTAAATTCTGCAAAAAACACAATTCCGTTCTCTTAATACAAGACAATTCCATTTTACATGGGACATTTTGGCCACCCCTTAATGTAAGACTACAAGTCATAACTTTAAGATACTTTTATGAGTCCCATCTGTCCTGTGAAGTCCAGCTGGCAATTAATGGGCTACAGAGACATACAACTGTTTCACATGTCCTCATAAATAAAATTAGTTTGTGAACAGGCAGGGATTCTCATTACATCTTAACGGATGCAGTGATATATATATATATATATCGTCATGACATCTTCAAACTGAAAGTGTCCGTAAGGATTAAGTAATGTGTCAGTTATAGATATTGATACAGATGCCAGAGGCTGTTATCTGTATGGAAAAATGTCTACTTGCAAATTTGTCATATAGGTAAGGGATGCACTTAAGACTTCGTTCCAGTTTTATCCATCATTACTTGTATGCAAAATTAGAATTATAGCATCCAAAATTATAGTATACTTAAAATACTATGCTTAATGTGCCTGGATGGTGATAGATTCTAAACATATATGCCAAAATGAGCAATATGTGACATGATGGTCATGGTGTTTTTATGCAGTATTATGCCACAATACTGGTGTACTGTATTTTAAAATACTCAAAAGTTTGTACTTCCCCCATCACCAGCAAAGTGCATACTTATAGTGCATGACAGTAGAAAACAAATTAGGATGCAACACTTCATTTTGTGGGTTTGGCATTAAGTTTAGCGTTTAGTTCCATCGCTGCTCTCACACACCTGTCTGTAATTTTCAAGTGAGCCCAAGACATTGATTAACAGGTTCAGGTGTGTTTGATTAGAGTTGGATCTAAACTCTGAAGAAAGTAAAATCTCCATAAGCAGGATTGAACCCCCTCGGCTAGTGCAATATGCTTAATTAAATGATGTCTACACTATTCATTATTCCACATATATTTTCACTGGGTAAGAAAGGAAGATGGCAGGTTTACAGTGCAATGTATTGACATTAACATAATTCTTTAATTATTAGCCATTTATTTTAAATAATTACCATAAGACCTGAAACCAAGCTACTACCTGCAAAAGCATGATTTCATGTATCGCTGAGTTCCAAAATGCTGTCATGATGGAGCAACAGTTTGCACTTATAACCTCTCTTTAAAGAGATAGTTCAAACTAAAATTTTATTTTTCACCATTTATTTACCTCCATGTCATTCCATATTTTTTTTTACAGAACACAAAAGAAGATATTTTGAAGAATGTTTCAAGCTGTCAAGTTTGGTTTTGAGTTTTGTATTCATGTCCATGTTTTCAAGTCTCTTATTTTGAAGTTTTTCCATTGTCATGTTCCTGGTTTTGTCATGTGATTCCCTTATCCTGCCATGTGCCCCTTTTGCACAATGTGTAATGTTAGGCTTGTTCGACTTCATGCAGACCGATTGGCGGCTGACTTGATGGGCCCTATCATACACCCGGCACAATGCGAGGGCAGGCACGATGCAAATGTTTTTTGCTAGTTTCAGCCCGACGCAGTTATCATTTTCATGTCCAGTGCTGGTGTACTGTATTTTAAAATACTCAAAAGTTTGTACTTCCCCCATCACCAGCAAAGTGCATACTTATAGTGCATGACAGTAGAAAACAAATTAGGATGCAACACATTTTGTGGGTTTGGCATTTAGTTAGCGTTTAGTTCCACTGCTGCTCTCACACACCTGTCTGTAATTTTCAAGTGAGCCCAAGACATTGATTAACAGGTTCAGGTGTGTTTGATTAGAGTTGGATCTAAAGTCTGAAGAAAGGAAAATCTCCATAAGCAGTATGATGGGCCCTATCATACACCCGGCACAATGCGACGGCAGGCACGATGCAAGTGTTTTTTGCTAGTTTCAGCCCGACGCAGTTATCATTTTCACATACAGTGCTGGTCTGAATACGAGGCACATTGTTGGCACATTGCTATTTTGACCAAAACACACCCATGACTCATTAAGAGACTAGGTACAACCCTTTTGGACTATTTAACCACCACCGCCGTTTGGACCACCGCCGACCATTTTTTTCGTCATTAAACTAGCAAAATTGGATTCGGACACGCCCTAAGTGCACCTGTGCCATGCGCTTAGATCATTAAAATAGGGCCCGAAGCAGTAACTGTGACGTATGCCATCAAAGAACCGCAAGAGCGATGCGAGAGCAGTCAGCCGGTTCATTCTGCACAGCTTCTCCAGAGCAGCTGCACGGGCTCTGATGACGACACAGCTGTTTCACGATTGGCCGGATTAACTGCATGACAGCGATCACGTGTTTTAATGTTTCTTCTAAAACCTTCAGTTCCACTAATGCTCACAAATTTGGTTTTGTAACAGTAAAACCTCTTTTCATGTAGTTGCAATGCTATATTATGATTATCAAAATAAAACTGATAAAAAACGTAGATCCCACTTCATTGATAGTATAGGCTTATATTCTTGTACAAACAGATGCTGTATTAAGCAGTAAGCCTAAAGTATTGAATGAAAATGTCTGAAACATTTGTGTATTTGACAAATATTGCATTTATTGCACTTCAGCAGTATGCAAACACAGCGCAAGCGTCAATACGGAAGCACTTCACGTCTCTGTTTTCAACTTCTCTCCGCCTGCACGCAGCAACTCTCGCTGATCGGTTACATCCAGCCGCAGCCGATGTCGAACACACCTGTTCTGACTGGTTCCTTGATTCATTGTGTTTATTGCTTTCATGTGTGTCTTAAGTCATTAGTCTTATAAAGCCCTCATGTTTCCATGGTCTCTTGTCTAGCTTTGTTTGTTCCCTGTAACCATTGTTAGTGAGTTTATGTTCATGTTCTTGTTTATATTTAAGTTCATCTTCCAAGTCAAGCCAAGTCATGCTCTGTTAAGTCTTTGTTTATTTTGTATTTTATAATAAAGTTGCACTTGGGTTCGCCAAGCTCGCTTTTGAGACATTTTTCTAAATGTTTTTTTGTGGTCCACAAAAAAAAGAATGTCATACAGGCTTGGAATGACTTGAGAGTGGATTTCAAGATGGAATTTTCACTTTGCTCTGAACTATTCCTTTACAATATTTTACCATATTTAAAATCCATTCTTCAGACCTTCCCTTACAATCAGAACTAAAAATCTGGATGGCCCTTTTTTAGTTATTATAAAGTGTTACCATAAGTTCTGATGGAATAATTGACACTTTAGGGGCTGCTGCCTCTTGATGAAGGGTGTCAGACTGTGGAACGTCTCAGTCTGTCACTCTGAGAGGCTGTGAAGAGAAAGAGTATGAGTGAGGTTCCCTGTGGCAAAAAAGGCACCAGTATTGTCATCCACAGGAACATCAGGAGAGACCCTTCACATGACTCTTGTTCTCTGAAGCCTTCTGGAGTGCCTTTCACCTCGAAAGCATTCCTTGTTTGGCTGCACGTTGAAAGTGTTATTTTCTAGAATCTCGTTAAGCTGTGAAAACAGCATGCGGCTTTTTTCCTCACATTCCTGGTTTGAGATGTGCAATTTGAGACTTGTAAGTCAGGCAGAGTTTCTCGAAAGGTCATGAATGTTGATTTGATTCTTCGAACAGATGTCAAGACGAAGGGGGAGTTAGAGTATCAGGTGCAAATTTTCTGAGCTATTTGTTACTAAAGCAGTAGCACAGCTCAAAATGAATCCCCTATAATGCCTTCACACTGCGCTGCATTACTGATAATGAATGGAATGCCAAATAATCCCAGTCATTCTTGGCTTCCGGCAGCTCTGTAGGAAATGATTTATCTCGCTTCGGCCACATTATCTCTCTTTTTCCTCCTCACTTGCTTGTGTTCTGTTGCTGGGGGGCTTTAACTAGGCGACATCTACCTTACACACACAAACCCACCACCCGTCCTCTCAGTTTTGGGGTCTAGCCTCGGGTTGATAACTTCCCCGTTTGTCACACTGCTGGTTGCTTTGTGAACTCAGAGGGATTGGGGTCTTATCAGTGGCATGGCAGGGCCAGGGTATCAGCAGCCAACAAAGATTGAATACATCCATCTGACCGCTTCACTGCCCCAGATGATTAAATGGAACACGACCGGTCAGCGATGTGAAGATGCACAGCGTGAGGCTGTGTGGATGCATTCGTGTCCCTCTGTAAACGTTTTTGACAATGTTTGTTTAATTGTTTATTCCACATATGATAAAATCTTGGTTGATAGCGGGAGAGTATCTTCCGCTGCTGTGTGATTTTGACAGTGATACACCTGCAGGGCTCACTGTAGACACAAGGCTCTCATTGGAGCTGAAGTAATATGTAAGTGATGTAATCGCTCCATGGCCTTCAGCAGACAGGTACAATCTCATCTCCTTTGAGGCACACACAGGTTTTAAGGACAGGGTTTAAGGCCTGTGTTTCAGAAATAAAACAATGAAATGGAGATCTATTTTCAGGAAAGGATAAAGCACAGCTTATATGTGAGGCTGACTCCCTCTCACTCTTGCAAAATCACTGGGTTCTTTCTTTATACTCTTGAAGAAGTTATTCTTATTGGGAGATGGGCCTTTACAAATGAAAAATCTATATTTTCAGGTGTAATAAAATGACTAAGGCTGAGCTTCATTGCTTGCATCTTCTGCCTGATGTGTCTACAGAAGATTGTGGTAGCAGTACCTTTTCACACCTAATGCTTTTCAAAAATTGTTTCTTTGTTCATTCATTCATGTTTTTGTTTTTTGTTTTTTTTTGTTTTAAATGTTTCTAAATTCTACAACCTTTTTCCATGATTACAAAAATAAAGAAATATTTCTTCTTGATTTTGCATTTACCTTACATTTTTAAATTATAAAATTTTTTTGATTTGTATTTATTTATTTTTTTTCTAAATCTACAATTTACTGTTTATTTCCAGATTTATCTCGCTTCGGCCACATTATCTCTCTTTTTCCTCCTCACTTGCTTGTGTTCTGTTGCTGGGGGGCTTTAACTAGGCGACATCTACCTTACACACACAAACCCACCACCCGTCCTCTCAGTTTTGGGGTCTAGCTTCCGGTTTAAATTAAAAAAAAGAAAATGTTCTTTTGGTCTTGCGCTTTTAGATTGCACTTTATATATAAAAATAAACTAAATGGCCTAAAAAGTGCCTATTGTATAGTTCATTTGAATATGATTAAAAACAGAAAAACAAATCATACTATAAATCATAGTGATGCTTTTTGAAAATGTAAAATTGCTGTGATGGGTAGGTTTAGGGGTAGGCTTTGGGATAGAGGATAGAATATACAGTTTGTGCAGTTTAAAATTCATTATTTCTATGGAGAGTCACCATAAAAAATGAAAATCCAACATGTATGTGCATGAGTGTGCCTGTGTGCGTGTGTGTGTGTGAGCTCGTGCATCGAGAATATCGAGAGACAGATGGCAAGTGAAAAAGCTAAGCGTGAATGTTTGTCAGTGTAGATGTGCCTCCTTGACATTAGGGTTTCACTGTTAATCTGGGATGGTTCACAACTGTGGCTTTTAACTCAATAGCTATAAGCATTAAGTTAGAGAGAGGGCTTAGTGGCAATCCTTCAGTCCCACATGGGTTTAACTGCTGAATTTTGCTTTCCAAACTTTAAATCATCCTGCCACCCAGATCCAGCAGCACCCTCTTCAGGGTGCTGATGACCTTTGCATTTGGCCCCCTACACCCTCTCCACTGGACAGCTCTTATAAAGGGAGCATGTCCCTGATGCATAGAAGGGGTGCTCATTTCACAAGCCACTAAACAGAAATGATAGAAGAGCTGATGGGGACCAGAGCTCATCAGGCCCCTCTAGGATCACTTCATCTCCCCAAACCGGCCTGTGACATTGGGCTGGATTGGGCAAGGACTATGGAGATTTGCGACAATCTCAATAGAGTGGCTTTCATCCAGTGACAAAAAACAGGACAAGAGCTGTTTCATACAGGCTTAGCTTAAGCCTTATCTTTGACAGAGGGGCATACAGAAGGGTAGGAGGGAGGTGAATGTAAGACAGAGATTCTGCTTATACTAAACAAGGAAATAAGGAATTGATGCAACCGTAGGTTGATCAGTGCTTCTTTCATTACTCAAAATGGTGCGCGGTTAACCGAAAACAATAGACCCTGTCCCCCTTGGTGTGCTAATCTCTATAAACATAAGAGGCACAATTATAGAGATCTAGTCAAAGCATTCATTTCCACAGCCAGGTACTCCTCCACTGCTCGTTCGGTCTTATTGTTTTAAGAGATCGGAAAGAGAATTATTGATATTGATTAAAGACTGGAAATTCAAATAATGTCTCAATGTACATGTGAGAACAAATGCTAAACTGTTGGTTTAATACAATTTCTTGGATTGAAACATTTGAAAAATCAAGCAATCTGTGCTGTAGTTCCAGGCATCTGTGAATGAGGGATCAACTGGGGTGGTAGTGAACCTGACGGTGGACGACAGAGACGACCCAGCTACAGGAGCCTGGAGAGCTATTTACTCCATCATCAATGGAGATCCCAACCAGAACTTTGAGATACAGACCAACCTCGACAACAATGAAGGGATGCTGTCAGTGGTAAAGGTGTGTGATGCCTCTTTCAGTCATGTGTTTGGTTCAGTTACTTGATTGCCTGGTAATGGTGAAGACTTATGATGGTCCCGTTCTGGGCTTGAACCTTTAAAGTTTAGGTTACCAATTCTTAGATCACAGAGAATTTAACCAATAATAAGAATAACCAAAATAAACTTTCACAGGTTCAAGCCCAAAAAGGGGACCTTCATGAGCCACTAATGTAGGATTTGTAACCACTGAACTGCAGAGATAAAGTGGTAATTTTAGGGTAGGGATGTCCAATCTCCTAAAGGGCCACCTTCCTGTAGAGAAGGGGTGTGCCTGCTCCTAGAAGGCCAAAGTCCTGGAGAGCTTTGTGTTACCAGTCCTAACCGCCCCGCTCCGAGCGTGACTCAAACCACACTCTCTGGCGCGGGAGTTGGGCATGCTAACAAGAAGGCTAAAGACTGCAGCCTCTAGTGTTAGTTGCTAGAGCGCCTCTTGAGATCAGGGGAATGAGGTTTACACGCACAGCCCTTACTGTCCTATGTCTGTTACATTAGCTCCAACCTGCCCTAACACACTTGCCTGTGAGTTTCTAAGCTTGAGGACCTTGATTAACTGGTTCTACTGGGTTTAATTAGGGTTGCAGTTAAACTCAGGATAGTGGCCCTCCACGAGCATGTTTGGACAACCCCGCTGTAGAGTTTAGCACTAATTGGACAACAACAATGAAGGAATACTGTCAGAGGTAAAGGTGTTTGATGCCTTTTTCACTCATGTGTTTGGTTCAATTTATTGATTGTCTCATAATTGTGAAGACTTATGAAGGTCCTCTTCTTGGCTTGAACCTTTAAAGTTTAGGTTACCAATTCTTAGATCACTCAGAATTTAACCACTTATCCAAAAAGGATCTTGATTGGTATCTAAAACGTTTGAAGGTTCAAGGAGACATTCATGAGCCACAAATGTAGGATTTGTAACGACTGAATTTCAGAGATAGAGTGGTAGTTTTAGGGTAGGGGTGTCCAATCTCCTCTTCCTGTAGAGAAGGGGTGAGCCTTCTCCTGGAGGGCCAAAGTCCCAGAGAGCTTAAAGGAACACGCCGACTTTTTGGGACTTATTCACCGTATCCCCCAAAGTTAGATAAGTTTGTACATACCATTTTTATCTCTGTGTGTGCCATAACTCTGTTTGACGCACCCATGTAATATCATTGCGCCGCTGCACCCATGGTACGGCAGCAAAGGTCCTTGATTATTACGCAGGAATGAGAGTATAGTCCCTAGCCATATCGGTCTAGAAAATTGCAAATTTTCATTTTCCGTCGGTCTTAGTACACGATGTAACTATACACATCACATGTTAATAGGAAAATGTTGGCGTTATTTTGTCACTTATTGAGCAGTAGGCTAGATGGAGCTGTTTACCTCCGGTCTTTGTGCTAAGCTAGGCTAGCGGTGGGTCCGTCAGACAGACTTATGGCACGCACAGAGATAAAAATGGTATGTATGGACTTATCTATACGGTGAATAAGCTAAAGTCCCAAAAAGTCGGCGTCTTCCTTTAACTCCAACCTGCCCTAACAGGTTTCTAATCTTGAAGACCTTGATTAGCTGGTTCTATTGAGTTTACTTAGGGTTGCAGCTAAACTCAGGATAGTGGCCCCCCAGAAGCATGTTTGGACACCCCCATTGTAGAGTTTAGCTCCAGCTCAAATAAAACACACCTAAACCTGCTATTTAAGGTCTTCTGGATTATTCGAAATTTAAACTCTGCTGGAAAGTGTCCCTCCAGAAGGACTGGAGACCCCTTACTCTTGCTCATGTTGTAAAAAAGTTGCTTTGTACAAGAAAGCATGTAATGATGATAAAGAGTAATTTACTTGGCATAGATATATGCTGGTTAGTTGATCACTCTTACATAATTCCATTTGTCTTTTGTATTTTGCAGCCTCTGGACTATGAAAGTGCAATGTTTCACACACTACTGATAAAAGTAGAAAACGAAGACCCTCTGGTTCCTGACGTTGTGTATGGCCACAGCTCTACAGCGACAGTTTACATTACAGTTATGGATGTGAATGAAGGACCGGTGTTCTTCCCAGATCCTCTGGTTGTCATCAGGAGAGAGAATATTCCCATAGGGAGCTTTGTGGCCATGCTGAACGCTACTGACCCGGACTACCTACAAAGCCAGAACATAAGGTTGGTGCAGATATCATCGTTATGACTATGACCCTGTCCCAAATGTGATTCTCTGTCTTTGTTCCTCCAAGTCCACACTTTTGTGTTGTAATATTGCATAAACTGTTAGGGAGCCATCAGCTGTGTTGTGTAGTAAAATGTTGTGTTGAGGGAGCATCAGAAGGGCACAGAAGGGAAGCTCATGAGTACTTTTCTGATTGATATAATTGGGGCCAAGTACACCATTTTCAGAGCCAATATTGATAAATAATGTTTCTTTTCCATTACACTGCTTGTACATGGGTAGAATAACTTTGATGAACTTTTAAACAAATTTCACATACATATTTTCAAACTAATTTCCCAGTTTAGTTTGCCTGGTTACATTCTCATAGGAGTCTGACAAGGTAGTTTGCGATGACAGTACAAACTAATCAAAGCCTCGGACAAGTGGGATAGCATGACCCATGCCAACACCTGCCCTGACATGTCTCTGGTTGTTTAATTTTGTCTTACTGTTCTCTGTCCTTATTCCAATATATTTGCTGTGTTCTCAGAGAAATGTTTGATATGTGACCACACGGCTCTGCACAAGAGAGTTTTACCATCTGTGCAGGCATTCATCTTGCAGACCAACTACATTATTGACTAAGTACTTGGAGCTGTTATTTCTAAAGTGATTCTCAGAGTCTTGTGACAGATCATTACTTTAATATAGCTTTTTAATTTCCTCGAAAGCTCATTACCTTCTCAATGCATATATTTTAATATATTTTAACCCGGTGTGATAGTTCTTATCTAGTATGGTTGGTCAGTTGCTTCTGATGTAAATCTCTTAGAGGATGTAAATCTGGTTTGTGTTTTCTTGTTAGCCTGTGAATGTACAGTATACGGATTTTAAAATAAATCTATTAATATATATTAATATTAATATATTAAGTGTCAATTGCAAGGTTGTAGCATATGTTTTAAAATCAAAAAGTAGCTGAAGTGTGTGTTTGAACACATTTTTTCACAGCTGTGGGTGTAGTGTGTATACATTTGCATTTGCAATGTGATCTCAGTGTAAGCTGTGCCACGCTTGTTCAGATCAGGAGAATTTAAACAAGCTCCTGTGATTCGCCGTGTACGCTGAGCGTGTATGAAACTCTGAGAATAAAACTCGGTGCGCCACTGTGATCATGTGCTCTGCCATTATTACCGCTCTGTCCTGCTAGTTAGAGTGAGCCCTCCTCATCACAAACCATATGAGCTCTCTCCCTTCTCTTTCTCATTCTGTCCTCTCTTCATTCTTCGTCTCTTCTATATCTGTCCTCTCACTGCTTGCCTCACCTCTTTTGATCTCCTTTTCCCAGTAAAAGGCTCTTTGAAGTACCATAGCTTTCACCTGAGGCTATAAAGTGGCAGGACTAAGTAAGAAAAAAAGAGCAGGCTGCAGGAAAATGAAGAGGAAGGACAGAGGGAAAGCTTTAGAGGAGACGGCAGAAGGAAGATGACGTGCATATGCAGACGTTTATTTTATGTATCTGTTTATATACAATCAGGTCCAAAAGTCTGAGACTGTCTTCTCTGAAATTCATATTAATTGTTTAAACACATATCTATCCATATATTGATTCATCCATCCATCTATCCATCCATCCTGTCATTCTTTCATTCAGTTTCCATCTCTCTGTCCTTTTATATCTGTCAATTTGCTTCTGTACTTTTTTAATTCCATGTAACACAGTTCTGATAATATTAGCAGAAGCTGCCCCGTGATTGCCCCATAGAAAGGACAAAGAGTACAAAAGAAAGTGAAACCCCACTGATCTATCAGTGTGTCCCATGGTACTTCTTAAGGACTGCATTTTAAAATATATGCAATCAGGCACCCTTGATAAAAGACAAGAATTAAAATTGAGGGATGACTGCAAAAATAGTAGACTTACCAAGAACTACAGATAGTGGAATTGATAGGATTATTATAGTCATTATATAGACCTCTGATTTGAAGCACAGAGAAACGTGTGATTTGCTGTGCACATTGTTGTTAAAAGATGAAGTTTAAAAGCTAATCTGCTGTATTTGTTTCTAAGGTATTCGTTTATATTTTAAAAACAGAGAAATAGTTCTGCTTCAAAGTAGGAAAAAGAAACCATTGTTAGGTCTTTGATGTCCAATTCTTTTTTTTTTTTCGAAAAATGTTGTTGAATATTGTACTTTGACAGAATTGGCATCGATTTTTCCATACAAACATATGGTTCTCTATCATAAAAAGCCTGTACAGGAACCATAATACACAAGGATGCTTTTCACATCCTGTCAATTTTATCTCTCTATTGATGAAAGATAAAAGAAAAAAATGGTCTGAGTCACAGAGAGTGATTTAGAATTATTTATTAGAGATAGAGTTTGTTTGTTGTTATTTATCGATGCAATCTGATGAATTACAGGAAATTTCCCTGATCTAAGAATGGTCTGATTGTTTAGGCTCTAACAGCGATCCATACATTTAGCTTCATTTTTTTGTGAAATTAAACCTGCCATACTTTGAATCATTGTGCTTTTCAATGGGACCTTGTTGCAGACATGTTTGAAGCTCTCATTTGAACTCTAATCAGTCTTTATCTGACGTACCTCAGAGTGCTTCTCTAAATTAGTTATTCAGGAGCATGTCAGACATGGTTAAGATTTTGGGGTCTCTGATGTGTTTGCTCAAAGGTTTTTCAGAGCTTTCTTCCATCTTCAACCCTTTATTTAGCTCTGTCAGGCTTATCAGAATAAGGTGAGCTGTGCATCAATGCTAGCCTGAGGGAAATCACAAACACAGACACTATCAGAATTATGGGAAGGCTCGTTGGGTGCAAGCTCCCTCACCGCCACAGGTCATTAGGAGTGATGCTGAGAATTACACTAGGTAGAATTTGGGAAATAAATTAAATTCTATTTACATTAGCTTATAAAAGTTCTGTTTTTGGCAAATGGTTGTTTGTGATTCAATATGTTAACGATAGTGGGATGATGACAATGGCATGATTTTAAGGCTCAGTATCAACAAATTTGATTCTAGTATTTTATTTATTTATTTGTTTATTTTTATTATTATTTTATTTTATTACAAACACTTGCCAAACAGGTTATTTCAAATATGACATGTTTTGTCTCTTAGAAATGCACATTTGCATTTGGGATGCAGATGTAAATTTATGTTCATTAACAAAAACAGTAACATCTAGCCTATAAAATTGTAACCACATTTTTATAGGGTAAAATATCACAGGGTAAAATTTGGTCTTCCATAGTATTTGGATCATGTTAACCACAGGTAAAACCACACATTGCACCTCACTACCATGGTAAAAAAAAAAAAGTAACTATTGTTTATGTAATTTTTATGAAAAACAGTAGCCTAAAGTAATTATATTCTGGTTAATGTTACTACAGTAAATCATGGTAAATGTTGGGTTGAAAAGCCTTCTCGTTTCACTTTATTTTGATGGTCCCTTTAACACATTTGGTTGACTATAAATAACATTACACTTACATGTCTACTAACTCTCATTAGAGTGTTAGTAGAGTATTATTAGACTGGTAGGGTTAGGGTTGACATGTAGTTGCAAAGTTACTTATAGTCAGTAGAATGTCTGTTGGAGGACCATCACAATAAAGAGTTAGCAGAAGAGTTAGCAGATATTAAGCAGACACTCTACTAATACTCTAATGAGAGTTAGTTTATATGCAGTTGTGAAGTTACTTGTAGTCAACAGAATGTTCAAAAGGGACCATCAAAATTAAGTGTTACCACTGTATCGTTGTGGCTCAGTGTTTCTCCTGTTTTCCACGTCAGCGTTGTTAAGAATGTCAGCGCTGTTTCATCTGGCTTTAAAGGTGCTTTATGTACGATTGACCTAGTGGGCACTGCAGTCCAAATTCAAAATATTGGAGAACGTTGTTTCCCCTGCCCCCTCTTCCTCAGACTTGATGCTTACGCGGGTTGCCAGCTTGAGGACACGCAACAGGAGCCAGCGCAATTGACAATGAAAGCCACAAAGCCACACAGCAAAAGTACATTTCTTACTTAAGTTTATTTTTCATCTCTTTTTTTTGTGTTTATTTAAAACTAGAAAATCTGATATTATTTCAATCTTATATATGTAATTTAACAGTTGAGATTGTTCTTTAATGCTGATCTAACCAGCAGAAGACACGAGCCGGGGTTTAAATCCCAGTTGCACAGGTGGGGTGTGTTATAACACTGCGTTACAATGAGCCCCTATTAGAACTACGCTATTATATTCTATACTTTTATGAATTCTATTGAGAAACCATGAGTAAAAGGTGAATAATGACTGATAGTCAATGTTCAGAAATTATTCATTATTATTATGTTTTTAACTATGCTGTTTAGCTGTGTTTTGCGGTGTGTTTGTTGTCAAACTCAAAAATGTATATATTTTTAAAGATTAAAAAATGCCATTGTTTTATTTGAAAAAGTTATTAATTGTATTTTATTGACAAAATATTTTAGTTTGTCTTGGATATTTTTGATTATATCAGATCACATTATAAGCTGTCATTTGGTCATGTTACATCATGCCCCTCACATGTTACAATGTACCCCACTGATGGGGCATGTTGTCACATTTCACTTCCATTCTTTCGGGGTAAATCAAGAAAAAAGTATACACTGTATTAATAAAACAAAACTACATAATTGTACTAGACGTGTGAAATTAATGTGGGGAAAAACAAATACTCTGAACCCCAAGTGGATTTACACAAACTGAGAAAGTCAAAAAGCGTTAGGTTGTGCCCCACTCTCCCCTACAGCACCTTTAAATTAGTTTAATGGAGGCAATTGATTTGTGATTGATTTGTTTAATGTTTCTCATGCAACTGAAATGGCAGCACTTATCAGTGATTGGCACCAGTGCGACGGTCTGCCACACGCATGCGCAGCATTATTTGCATAGTGCATGAACATTATATCGAACACTTATCGAACTTTTGTTATAATTTTATTGAGGAAAATTATATTGTTATAATTATTATTATCATTATCATTTTATCACCCAGTCATCTGCACATGGTCATATTGTCCCCACAGGGAGACTGAAGCCTGCTGTAGCAATTGCTCCCCTGCGGATCAGTGCATAAATCCCAGTCCAACTCTGCTTCAAAGCTGTCTTTGAGTTAAATCTCGTTTAAAAAAAAAAAGTTTTCAGAACAGCTCTGTACATAATTCTGAGTTTGTTCCTCCCTTTGGCTGTGCTGCAGTTTAAAGCTCTGAGAAAAGGAGGTGAGAGAAGACGGCTAGAGCTTGCTTGTGTTGAGAATTTCTCACATCTCTTTATATGCCGTATAGTGATCAAGATTGCTCATTCCTTATTTACAGCGACTAGGAATTTGCCACGTTGTGCTAGGTGTTAGATTGCTTTATAATTTAAAAGTTTATTTTTATTTGATAGAATATTGCTGCTTACTATTTGGTTTTTTTATACACTACCAGTCAAACGTTTCAGAACACTCACTTTCCAAAACCTTAGATTACTTTGAAATTAAATCACATTAAATAAAAAATAAAACAAATAATAGATTAAACAAATAATAATCAATTGTTGTTTAACAAAAAAACCCCCAAAAGATTCTAAATGCATAACATCAAGCCCCACCCTATATTTTTCTGAAATACATCACAAATAACAGGATTTCATGTTGATGTTAACTCATTGCGTATTAATTCTAAACTCTTTCCCCACCAGCATTTAATAAAAAAGTCGCCAGCATTTTTGATCATTTTCACAAAACTTTCATGGCCCCCAGAATATTTTGTTGTATGAATATCCAAACATGCAATTTATCAAAATAAAGAGATATTCTGCTTAAAAAAAAATAAATTAAAAAAATATATATTCTAGCTTCATGCATTCTTTATCAACAGTTGAATGGGTATGTTTCTTTAAAAAAAAAAAAAACATTTTGAATAAAAAGCTGAGAAAATCAAAATGTTGTCAATGACTATGTCCGGATCGGATTCAGAACAACGCTCAAAATATGGATGGAACACTAGATCGAGTCCATCAACACCCCCAAAGCTTCACAATCATTAACCCTTCCTGGGTCGACATTTAATTCGGTAACGTTAGGCAGTTTTGATTTATATGCTGTTTAATGTTTGATGATCGCATTATTTTACATGCGAATAAGCAATGCTTCTATCACTTGTTTCTGTGTTTCTTGTTTAGGAGATTCTGTAATCTTTCAGAAAATGCGTAATAGTGCCCCCTACCATATAACATCTTGGTTACGTATGGTAACCCTCGTTCCCTGAAGGAGGGAACGGAGACGTACGTCGGACGTCACCGACGAATTGGGATCACTTCTGGGAGCCCCTATCAACTTCGAGATATAGAGAACGGGCCAATGGCCATTGGCGTGCGAGATTTGCATCTCGCGCTCCGCCCCACGCTGAGGGTATAAACAGGAGGCGAATGCAGCGCACTATTGTTTTTCACTGAGGAGCCGAACTAGTGACTCGGCCATGCAGTGATGGTACAGCAACTGTGGCGACGGGACGTACCATACGTAACCGAGACGTTCCCTTTCAGTCGGTCACGTTCGACGTATGCCGGACGTCACCGACGAATTGGGATCCCTTTGGAAAACACCACAGTTACTACCACTTCCAGCGCCCAGCGAGAGTCCCTCAGACCCCGTCTGTTCCGGGCGGGGAATTCACGCAGGCAAGTCACACTGCTGTTCCGCAAGACCCACTTCAGCAGACTATTGGATAACGCTGGGAAAGCGTGCCCAGAGGGACGCTGCGGAAGCCACATCATGCCCGAAGGGAGTTACCATGTGGAAAATACACGTATGGACTGGCCGTGGGCAGTGCAACATACGGAAGTCCCAGGGGTGGTCCCGGCCAAACAGGCGGGGGAACAACACCTAACTGAGACGACAGAGAGCTCTGCCGAGGGAAAGACACGGGCTCGCCGTAGGGAGCCGTACCGTGGAAGAATACACATATGGGACCGCCGTGGGGGTCACGACATATGGAACCCAGCCTAACACAAGTTCCACCAATGCATACGAGTGTTAGACCTGGCGTCGGACGCTCCGCCACATCCGACTGCCGCGGGTTGCGGAAGACTCAACAGGGTTCGCCGTTCTGGGGAACTCGACTGGAGCATATAAGCGCACGTATCCGTTCCAAAAGGGAAGGGAGTGGCGCAGCAAGCCGACACTTAGAATGGGCACTTCGGTGTTACTGACTATGGGAAGCGAGCACACAGGAAGATACCGGCTCTACACGGAGGCTATAAAATCTAGCGAACGTGTTAGGTGTCGCCCAGCCCGCAGCTCTACAATATCTGTCAGCGAGGCGCCACGAGCCAACGCCCAGGAAGAAGCTACACCCCTAGTGGAGTGGGCTCTTAACCCGAGCGGGCAGGGCACGTCTTGGGTTTGGTACGCCAAGACGATGGCATCCACTATCCAGTGGGCCATCCTCTGCTTGGAGACAGCCTTTCCCTTCTGCTGGCCTCCATAACAGACGAAGAGCTGTTCTGAGGTCCTGAAGCTTTGCGTTCTGTCCACGTAAGTCCGCAGAGCGTGGACTAGACAGAGAAAAGCTAGGGCTGGGTCTGCCTCCTCCGAAGGCAGCGCTTGCAGGCTCACCACCTGGTCCCGGAAGGGAGTGGTGGGAACCTTGGGCATATATCCGGGCCGGGGTCTCAGGATTACATGAGAGTTACCGGGCCCAAATTCCAGGCACGATTCTTCGACCGAAAATGCCTGCAGGTCCCCTACCCTCTTGATAGAGGCCAATGCAGTCAGGAGTACTGTCTTCAGAGACAGGATTTTTAACTCAACTGACTGCAAAGGCTCAAAGGGCGCCCTCTGCAGTGCGGTTAGCACCAGAGTTAAGTCCCAAGAGGGTATAGAGGGAGAGCGAGGCGGTTTTAGTCTCCTCGCCCCCCTCAGGAACCTGACGATCAGATCGTGCTTCCCTAGAGACTTACCACCTACCATGTCATGATTAGCGGCGATAGCGGCAACATAGACTTTGAGGGTGGAGGGAGACAGCCTTCGCTTCAACCCGTCCTGTAGGAAGGAAAGCACAGAACCGACCGAACATCTCCGGGGGTCTTCTCAGCGAGAAGAACACCAGTCGACGAACAGGTTCCACTTCAACGCATAGAGGCGCCTCGTAGAGGGAGCTCTAGCGGAAGTGATGGTGTCTACCACAGCCTGTGGTAGGCCACCTAGAACCTCCGCGTCCCGTCCAGGGACCAGACACCGGACGCGGGTGCCATAGGGTGCCCCGTCTCTGAGTCAGGAGGTCCTTCCTCAGAGGAATGGGCCAGGGAGGTGCTGTCGCGAGAACCAAGTCCAGTTGGGCCAATACAGAGCAACCAACAGGACTTGCTCCTCGTCCTCCCTGACCTTGCACAGAGTCTGTGCAAGAAGGCTCACTGGGGGAAACGTATACTTGCGTAGGCCCGGGGCCAGCTGTGTGCCAGCGCATCCGAGCCGAGGGTCCCCTCGGTCAGGGAATAAAACAACTGGCAGTGGGTCGTGTCCGGGGCGGCAAACAGGTCTACCTGTGCGGTCCCGAAGCGACTCCAGATCAGCTGGGCCACCTGGGGATAGAGTCTCCACTCTCCGGGGAGCACTGGCTGTCGTTAGAGCTCGTCGGCCGCACGATTGAGCAGGCCCGGAATGTGAATGGCACGAAGCGACCTCAGATGCTTCTGACTCCATAGGAGGAGATGGCAGGCGAGTTGAGACATGCGACGGGAGCGTAGACCACCCTGTTTGTTGACGTACGCAACGGCCGCAGTGTTGTCCGTACGGACCAGAACGTGCTTGCCTAGTAGCGGCGTTTTGAAGCGGCCCAGTGCAAGACGAACTGCTAACAACTCGAGGCAATTGATATGCCATTGCAGTTGAGGCCCCGTCCACAGACCCAAAACTGCAAGGCCGTTGTACGTGGCACCCAAGCCGGTGGATGAGGCATCCGTGGAGACAACAACATGCCTGGACACTTGTTCTAGGGAAACTCCTGCCCGTAGAAACGAAGGGTCCGACCACAGGCTGAAGGTTTGGCGGCACCTCGGAATCACGGGGACACGGAGGGATCCGCTGTGCCACGCCCATCTCAGGACTCGGTCGTGTAGCCAGCGTTGAAGCGGTCTCATATGAAGCAATCCGAGCGGCGTTACAGCGGCTGCGGATGCCATATGCCCCAGGAGCCTCTGAAAATGTTTCAGTGGTACCGCTGTCCTGCATTTGAACGAATTCAAGCAGTTCAACACCGACTGGACACGCTCCTCTGTGAGACTCGCTGTCAGATTGACCAAGTCCAGCTCCATACCGAGAAAAGAGATCCTCTGCACGGGGCAGAGTTTGCTCTTTCCCCAGTTGACCCGAAGTCCCAACAGGCTGAGGTGACTGATCACCGTGTCTCTTAATTCACACAACAGGGACAGTCCTGAAGGGAATGACCTTCAGGTCGATCGCTGCAAACCAATCTTGGGGACGGATGTACTCGAAAGTGCGCTTCTGCGTCAACATCTGAACGGGCGGTTTGTGAAGGGCCCGGTTCAGGACTCACAGGTCCAAGATTGGTCATAACCCACTGCTTTTATTGGGCACAATGAAGTAGGAGTTATAGAACCCCAACTTCATGTCGGCTGGAGGGACCGGCTCCAATCGCGTCCTTCGCCAGTAGGACTTCGATCTCTTTCCACAAGATGGGCATCGCAGCTCCACACAACAGTGAAGTGGACGCCCAGAACTTGGGAGGATGCCGTGCGAACTGAATCGCATAGCCGAGCCTGGTGGTGCAGGTGAGTCAGCGGGACCGTCCCGGAAGTGCTAGCTAGGCTTCCGGAAACCGTACCATGAACACACCCGCCCCACAGACGTACCCGCAGTAGGGCAGCGAAGTGGAGGGCAGGGACCCGACCCAAGAGGCACAGCGTCCTGAAGTGGGGTCTGAGTGCGCACGCAGCACCTACCTGCCCCCACGGTTGGACGGAGGGTATGAGAGAAGGCATGGTAGCGTTCTCAAGCCATACGCTGCGGTCCGCTGGCGACTGAAGGAGGGGCAGAGAGTGGCAAGGCTTTGTGGCGTCACACACTGCCTACCTCACCTCCTTCCTCAGCGGGGAACAAGAGTGGCGAGGCATAGCGTCGCGCACTGCCGTCCTCACACCGCTGAGAAGAGGGGAATGAGAGTGGCGAGGCTCCCCGGCGTCGCACACTGCTATTCTCGCCCTCTTGTAGGGAGGGGAATGAGAGCGGCGCGGCTTCATAGCGTCACACGCTGCCATTCCTGAACTCCCGAGACCCAGAGGTATTGGAACTGCTCTTAAGAATTTGGGTACCACCGGAAGAGCAGCTTCAACCAAGTCCAGGTCACCCGTCTCAGCTGACTGGCAGCCAAGACAGGTGGCATCGTGGGATGCCCATGGCGAGCAGACTGAGGGGTTCCATCTGCTTTGCACTGTGGAGGACTGCTGCACAGTCACCGACAGTGTCGCCGAAAAGGGTCACCTTGTGAGATGCGAGCATCGAGAGAGCGTACTCTGGCGACGTCTCACACCCCTGCAAGGTAGCCCAAGGGTGTTTCTGGACCAGGGTGGACATCGTCTGGCCAAGGGCCAGCGCTGTGACTTTAAATGTAAATCAGTCACTGTGCGCAGCTCAACCTCAGCTCAGAACTACCCTCGTGCACTAAGAGCGCAGGGCGGAGGTGGCCTGCCAGTGGCACTGCCACCTCACCGATGAGGGTAGTGAGAGAGAGGAAAACTTTATCCAGATTATGGCACCATTGGCACCCCATATTTTGGCACCAAATAGTTCCACACTGCCAAAGCTTTCCAATGCACATCCGGGAAAAAGGCAAGGGGGCGGGCAAGGCGATTTACGCGTTGCACTACGCCTCAGCCACCCAGGAAAGCATGGCTGTCAAGTCTGAATCTGATTCAGCATGAGCACACACCATTATAGTGGGAAACTCAGCATCATCTTCATTTCCAGCTTATAACAGCCCTCTCTCCGATGCAGCGATTGACATCTGTCCTCTGCTAGAGCCCCAGATGAAACGCTAGGTCCCCTTTATTTTTTTTATTTATTTTTTTTTGGAACCAGCAATCCCACCTGTAAGCTACCAGCAGGCATGCAAGACTGTGAGCGTGGCCGTCGAGACGGCACACGGCGCGCTGAACACTCAAGCCCCTATGAAGAAGGCAAGACGAACAACGCGCCGACGTGGTCATGCTCTCATGAGAGAACATGAACCACCCACGAACACAGTCTCAGCATGCTTGCGATGCGATAGAGGAGTGAGGGCCCACGGAGATGTACTCGGCAGGGAAGCCCCACTGTAATCCTCAGGTCACCAAGGCTTATTAGCCGAAGTAGCCCCTCTCTGGTGCACCAGAAAAAAAACTAGATCGGGGAATAGGCGAAGGGACTCAACCCCGTTTGAGGTTAAGTCTCGACCGCGCATCTAAAGCGCCGAGTGACGCGCTGGGTTGCCGTGACAACCCGCGCTGTCAGCCGGCAGCTAGACAACACACGGCGCGCTGAACACTCAAACCCTCACGAGGAAGGCGAGACGAACAACGCGCCGACGTGATCCTGTTCTCCTGAGAGAACACGGATCACCCACGAACGCAATCTCAACATGCTTATGCGAGAGGGATCGTGGCCGTCAAAGGACAGGAAACAACCGCATCCAGAAACGCACGGGTGGAATGACGTCTTGAAAAAGACGCAGTGTCACACCCGCGCTGCTCTTTTAGAAGAAAGCTCTTTTAAATGTGCTGAAGCACCCAGGAACAACCGCGGCAAAACACAGGAGAGTAGTGCAGCCTATGTATGCACTCACCGTTGGGAACGCCCTCACCAAACCAACAGTGCTGTAAAAACAGCAGTTTATCACTGTATCAGTGAGCTCGCGGCCGCCGCTGATCGTGCCTTCTCTCCCAGCACTCAAAGAAGCGTCTTCTCTCGTTCTCTCTCTTTCTGCTGAAGCAGGAACAGTCTCCTTCATCAACACCGTGTTCGGCTCCGAAGTGAATGACAATAGTGCGCTGCATTCACCTCCTGTTTATACCCGCAACGCGGGGCGGAGCGCGAGATGCAAATCTCGCACGCCAATGGCCATTGGCCCGTTCTCTATATCTCGAAGTTGATAGGGGCTCCCAGAAGTGATCCCAATTCGTCGGTGACGTCCGACGTACGTCGAACATGACCGACTGAAAGGGAACAGGAAAATACCATCAATGGCAGGGAAAGAGTTAATAAAAAGAGAAATGTTCTTTAGGTGTACCACAGCTGACCTAATTCAAGGTCTTCTGTATGCTTTTATAAAAAAATAGCTTTAATGCATGTTAAATGATTATTATAGTGCATGATTCATTCTAATAAAAGCATAACAATTGACTGACTTTAGTATCAAATATCTGTTCATGTTTTAAAGCAGACTTGAGCTGTCTGTGTGCATTTATTGCTCCATATGTGTGTTCGAGTGTTCATAAGATGGAAAAAAAGTTAATAGATGTATCTTTGTCAGTAGTAAAAGCTGTTAAGTGATGCCATTGTTTTGGACACAGCTGCAGTCTATGGAGACGCTGTATCATCTGTGCTGTTCACTATCACACCTGCACTACCACATTTGATATTTAACAAATGCTCATTTATATATCGCAGCCAATATGCTGGATGATATTTAATGTTGCTTCACAAATTTCTCACTTTGTTTAGCAATGTTAAGTTGTTCCTGACATTGTTGTTCGCTCCTATGCTGGTGCAGTGCAGTGAAAGGTTGTAGTGATAGTGACAGTTAATGAGATGCAGAATAGTGACAGTTAATGAGATGCTGAATAATGACAGTTAATGAGATGCTGGAATATGTTTGATGAACATTTGCTCACCAGACCTACAGGATGTGAACTACTTTCTCCTTCATGGGGTCTGTTTTCTGTGCACCCTCCTCTCATTAGTATGTGTTGGAACTGCAGTACTCAGCAAGTACTGAAAGATGACAGACTGTGTCTAGATGACAGTTTCCCTCTCATTAGAGCAGAACATCTCAACCTTCATAACTCCAAGGTCTATTGTCAAAGGTCACCCTACACAGGCTATTATGTTCTATTTATATATTTCTTGTTTTGTTTAAACCTTTTTAACAGAAATTAGAAGTATAAACTAAAATAATTGTGATTAACCCTTAAACGCATACCTCAGGTCTTTAGTGACCCGGGACGTCATTCACTACCTTCCTCCTCATTCGTTTTTTAAAGTTAGACATCAACCTTCTTAGTATTCCTCAATTCATTATAAACAATATAACAAGAAAAACAAATTATAAAAAAATGCCTGTTTTCCCGTAAAAAAAATTCACTCATAGTCACCGCAGGCAGAAAACAAAAGAATAGGAAGTATCATCAGCAAAACTTGAAATGGCTCAGCAATTCACTGCAGAGCAAGTACTGAATGCAATCAAATATTAGTGTCACTGTCACTTGATGGTGGATCTGGTGAAGAAGCTGTCAGCGATTACATTTCGAAGTTGTTGAAAATGATAATTTTGAGAATAAATTTGAGATCGGGAATATGAGCCAGATGCTGAATATACTTGAAAATGAGCTCTGACTAGTACAGGGATGATGGTATAAAACATCTGCTCAAACTGAACCCTTCCAAGGTCCATAAGGTAACAAAATATGCTTTATTTTATTCTTCTGTAATTGTTACTTTAATATAAGGAGAGTTTTATATTATTGCAACAGGTAGAGATTCATCCAGGTTAGATATAGATCCGGGTCACTAAAGACCCGAATATGTAATAATGATTGGCGAATCATTCGGGCATTTAAGGGTTAAAGAAAAAGGACAAAATAAGTTCTTTGAATGCAGAATTTGCTATCCAGGACATTCACTGTAGCTTAAACTCACTACTCGCTTTGCTTAGCTAGATTAAAACTTATTAAAGGGAACATAAAATGGTTCAATATCTCTGGAGAATGGACATAAAAACTACATTTGCCAATATATTTTAGATCCGCTGACATTTGTTGGCGGGGAAAAATGACAAATTTGTCAATTTAGTTTGCCAAGGTTCTATGCTGCCAAAAAAATGTCAGAGTTCTTGATTTTCCTCCAGATATGTACGTTTTCATGTAGAACTACCGTGATAACATTTTTAATTATTAAATTATTTTAATATGACATTAATTATTTCAAATGATTTTAAGATGTCTTGCTTCCCCTAGCTTGTGTAAATGTATTTGGGTTTTACTTGATGTTGCAGTGACACATAATCAATTTACATGCAAAAAGTTTTTAATCGCATTTGACTTTGGCTTTTCCTGAAGTACATTATGTGGGTTTGTATATGTTAATTGTCTCTTTGTGTATATGTGGGCGAACCATTAATTAATCACCAGTGTTAAATGAACTCTTTTGCAGAGTTAAGTTCAAGTTTGCTGTAATTTCTTAGCGTTGATTAATCACCGGTAATTGTAAATGTGTGCATTGTGTTTATTTGGAGGTCTCTCTGTCCCTATTCAACAATGCAATACTGTAGAATGGCTGTCTGTTTTAATTAACAACAACTCTGCAGCTTTCGCATCTCGGGAAACTCTTACCGACCACAGCGACCCCTTATTCTATCCTTGAGTTCCTGGAACTTAAAGATTGTCGTGAATAAATAAATAAAACAAGCATGCGGCTGAATAATCTCTTCAGAGTCAGGTGACAGTGGAGGAGGGAAGAGTTTGGGCTGGTTCATGTCAGGTCTCACTTACTCTGCAGTGGCTGCTAAAAAGAATAACTGCACTCGGAAAAACTGAATTAATCGTGATGAATGTGAAGACGCCTGGCCTCTATGACTCCTTTCTTTCTTAGTTAACCATTTCTACTCACAGAATCAAGATACGGATCGTTTTCCTCATTAGTTCCACAGTGTCAGCTATAATTCCAAGGAAGTTTCTTATCTTTTTTACTTGCACAGGGCCGGCAACGTCCTCATGGTTGTTGTTTACACTTTATTGCATGCTTATACATAAAATAATTCTGATTTAATCTTGACAAACTATGTATATCATGTTAACAGTCTAGAAACAATTATTGATATTTGACCTTTGTTTTACAATATAAATGTTATTGTTAATTGTTACTTTGAGTAATCAATGTAATTTCTCTTGATATTGGTATTTTCCAGAAACAATTGGTAAATAATATTAATAAACCAAATTAAACATCATGTTACTCTGTTTATTCACTGTTGAACGGTTTGGGGGTCAGTATGATTTTTGAAAGAAGTATTTTATTACCAAAGCTGCATTTATTTGATCAACAATTTTAATTAACAATTTCAAATAGCTGTTTTCTATTTTAATATATTTCAAAATGTAATTTATTCCTGTGATGTCAAAGCTGAATTTTCAGCATCATTACTCCAGACTTCAGTGTCACATGATCCTTCAGAAAGCTACTGTTCAAGAAACTTATTCCAGGATTCTTAATCAAAAGTTCAAAAGAACAGCATTTATTTGAAAAAAAAATCTTTAGTAACATTATAAAATGTCTTTACTGTCACTTTTAAACAATTTAATGCATATTTGACTGACCCTAAACATTTGAACGGTAATATACATATATACACTCACCTAAAGGATTATTAGGAACACCATACTAATACTGTGTTTGACCCCCTTTCGCCTTCAGAACTGCCTTAATTCTACGTGGCATTGATTCAACAAGGTGCTGAAAGCATTCTTTAGAAATGTTGGCCCATATTGATAGGATAGCATCTTGCAGTTGATGGAGATTTGTGAGATGTGCACACAGGGCACGAAGCTCCCGTATTGGGTTGAGATCTGGTGACTGTGGGGGCCATTTTAGTACAGTGAACTCATTGTCATGTTCAAGAAACCAATTTGAAATGATTCGAGCTTTGTGACATGGTGCATTATCCTGCTGGAAGTAGCCATCAGAGGATGGGTACATGGTGGTCATAAAGGGATGGACATGGTCAGAAACAATGCTCAGGTAGGCCGTGGCATTTAAACGATGCCCAATTGGCACTAAGGGGCCTAAAGTGTGCCAAGAAAACATCCCCCACACCATTACACCACCACCACCAGCCTGCACAATGGTAACAAGGCATGATGGATCCATGTTCTCATTCTGTCTCATTTCAGTCAAAGTTGCTCTTCTACCAGCTTGAATCAGTCGGCCCATTCTCCTCTGACCTCTAGCATCAACAAGGCATTTTCGCCCACAGGACTGCCGCATACTGGATGTTTTTCCCTTTTCACACCATTCTTTGTAAACTCTAGAAATGGTTGTGCATGAAAATCCCAGTAACTGAGCAGATTGTGAAATACTCAGACCGGCCCGTCTGGCACCAACAACCATGCCACGCTCAAAATTGCTTAAATCACCTTTCTTTCCCATTCTGACATTCAGTTTGGAGTTCAGGAGATTGTCTTGACCAGGACCACACCCCTAAATGCATTGAAGCAACTGCCATGTGATTGGTTGATTAGATAATTGCATTAATGAGAAATTGAACAGGTGTTCCTAATAATCCTTTAGGTGAGTGTACATACATAGGCCTACATACATACTTCGGCCTACATACATACATACGTATATAGGCCTACATAAATACAAACATACATATATCAGGTGCAGAATAAAGTACTCATTTAATGTTCTTTTAGCCAATAGAATGACTTTGAGGAAGAGGAATAGGAATAGAGGAATAGGATTCTGGGAGGGAAAGAATCTTGCACAACTCTTATTGTGTGCCACAGGATACCATTTGTCTCATGTAAATTCATAAAATATAGGCTTGTCCTACGGAAATAGACTGCAACAAAACTATATCTGATCTCTATTTCCTCTTGACATTAATAATGAGCAAGGTGGTATTAGTCTGGGAAGCAGTGAAAGACCGTCATTATGTGGTTAAATAATTAAATCTATCCAAAAGGTGCCAACAGGAAAGATTGTGAGTGGCAAGGCCTCTCTGAAGCATGGATAAATTGCTTTCCTCTGACTTAATTACAGGGTTATGATTTTCAACCGATGCAAAGAGCTGCTTTTTGTGCCTTATTATGATAATAAATTAGATTTTATGTATTGCATTGCTGAGGCATGATAATTTATGGAAATGAAGCTGAAGTAGTGGTTCCTGTTAGCTCAGTTATGCGGTTTAGTTCTCAGGCGGTGAGCTCTTGCACAAGGCAAAAAAAAGTGTGAAAGAGATAGAGGATGGATCTTTGAGTGTGTGTGGTGTGTCCATACGCTTGACTGCTGATACCACACCAAGAGCTTTGATGATTCTCACAGTCTTTGCTTAAGCTTACTGTAATCAAGTCAACGTTCGTCTGAACACATGCTCCAGAATCCTCAGAGGCTGAATAAACTTTGCACAGCTTGGCACATCTTTGCTTATGGGAGTCTCGATTTAAAAACGGCATTGTTCTAAGAGGTCATTACGTCATGTCCAGCTAAATTGCCTCCTTCTAACCAGCAGGTTCCAGATAGTGTGTTGACCCATCAAACTGGAATTATTTAAAATATAATAATATATGGTATATAACATAATATATGGTATAAATTCACATACTCTTACCAGTGTTTCTACCATTGTTTTGGGGGGCGGCCTTTCTTGTCGAGTATCATCGTAAACATAGTCTGTTAATTAAGTGTGCATTTTTGGGAATTTTCACAAGTTTCACGGCCCACAGAATATCTTGTATAAATATATGAACATGGAAAATATCAAAAAAAGAATAGACCCTCTGTTTTATTCTAGCTTCATGCATTAATTTTTTAATCAACACTTGAATGTTGCAAGTTTCATGAAAAAGCAACACTTAGCTAGCCTGACGTCGTCATACTCAATTCTAGTCAGAATATGAGTCTGATACTGCTCCATTGAGCTGTGATTATTGGGGCGTGTTTCAACCGAACCAGAAAATACCTCAATTGGATAGACCTACAACCAATCAGAGCAACGGAGTAAGTGATGTATGTTGAGCGACGCATAGTTGTAGTGGGAAGTTCGGATCATTTTACGGACTCGGATCTTTAAATCTCGTTCAGCAAAATGAACAAATCTTTTTTCAAGTCATTTCGTTCATTTCAGCAGAATATAATTAAAATGTCACATGATAAATTCCCCAACACATCTAGTACTCATGCAAACGTTGATCACATTTAGAATAAAAAATTAATTATAAGCTAATGCAGCCAAGGCCAAACTTTAAGAAAGAAATGATTCATTAATTGCTTAGCTGGTTCTTCAGGCTATATGCAGTATGTAAGTTACCCTCCGAATCCCAGTCATTCTTTCTTTTGTCACTTAACATTTAATCACGTCTGTTCCCTGGGAAGATTAGTACACCTCTCCTGTCTTCGGGTTTGAGTTGTTAGTTCCGTCATCAGTGTCTGATCTGGGCCGTGACAGCCCCATATGCAATGCATGCAGTCCCGAAAACAGAATTGATTAGTTCACCTCTCGAGTCTTCGAGTTCGAGTCATTCTTTCACGGATCAAGTCCTGACCGAATTGCCCGACCTCAAATGTTGTGGGCGGGGCTAAATTCAGCTGGCATCCAGGCTAACACTTAGCATAAAGCTGAGAAAATCACGTTTTTGTAAAAGACTACGTCCGGATGTGATTCAGAACGATGATCAAAACACAGATGGAGTAGATCGATCCTGGGTCGACATTTCATTCAATAACATAGTCGTTTTGATTTATATGCTGTTTAATGTTGATGATCACGTTATTTTACATATGCAGCTTATTTGAGATCGCTCGTTTCTGCTTCTTCGCCTCTGTTTTGATCAGGAGATTCTGTACTCTTTCAGGAGATGCACAATAGCGCCCCCTACCGTATAACAGTGATAACGCGGAAAGTCAGAAAATATCGTCACTGGCTATATAAATATAGAAATAACAAAAGACAAAAATAAATAAATAAATAAAAATTTAAAAAAACTCACTGCTCTTGATTGAATAACTTTTAATAAAGGTTAATTTATATTTATATGCAGTGACATATAATTTTATGCAGACTATGCAGTGATATTTTTCATTTGATTACTATTTTGTTTATTTCATTTGTATATGTTTGTTCTGCTGTATTTATTTGTGCTGTTGCTCGTAATTTGATTATTTGTTCATATTTTATTACTGACTGTCTTTAACAATATTAAAAATTTATATGAGTTAGGATAATAGTTTTTAGAGTCATAACCTTATTTAAAACAACAAAAACAATACTAGGCCTATTTTTTTTATTTATTGCTTTTTCTGTGGTGGGGCCAGTGAACATTTTGTCAGGACAAGTAAAAATTTGAACCCCTGGAAAAAGGCCTGACATATATTCCAAAAAAAAAAAAACAGATGCGCGAGCTCCATGTAGCAACTTTAGCGGTAAAAATGTCAAAGAGGAACGGAGAAGGTGACAAACCTAAACAGGCAAAAATTTGTTTTGGTTTTTTCTTATAAGCAACAAAATCCGGAGAAACAACTCAAGCAAAGCCAGCCTCTGGTGAGTTGTAAATAGTTGTGAGATGTGTAAATAAATGTGGTTTACATTTATTTACCAAATTTATGTGCACTCTTGTCATTTCAGCTCACTCTAGAAATGCACCGATACAAACATCCACCTACTGCTCACCGTGTCTATGACAACACCCCGTATCCGCAGGTGTAACATGCCCGCTCCGCGACACTAGTAGTTTCGGGAGGTCTACCACCCCCCTGAAAACAAATTTGCATTCCTTATAATATTATTATTATTCTACTTTTTTTTTCTTTGCTTTTTTTTTAATTTTTCATCATAATGTCTGGTATTTATGTTTTATATAACATAGAGTAACACTATGCAATAGCTAACATGATACAATACATTTGCATCATTTAATAATCTTGGTTAATGGTGTTAAAGGGATAGTTCACCCAAAAATGAAAAAAAATTTCATTACTTACTCACCCTCAAGTTGTTCCAAACCTGTATGATTTTCTTTCTTCTGTTGAACATAAAAAATGATGGGCCCTATCATACACCTGGCCCAATGCGATGCCAGTGTTTTTTGCTAGTTTCAGCCCGACGCAGTTATCATTTTCACATCCAGCGCCGCGTTGTTTAAATAGCAAATGCACTCACGCCCATCTGTTAGCCCAAGGGTGTGCTGGTCTGAAAATGAGGTGTGTTCAGGCGTATTGTTGGCGCATTGCTATTTTGAGGCAAGTGAAAACAACTACGCCATTGACCAACAAAAACCTGGTCTAAAGTCAATAGTACAATATTTTTTCTGTTATTTAAAGGGCGCATAATATGCGGGTGCACAATGCGCACACACTGCTTATTACACACACAGGGACGTGCAGCAGCACACAAATTTTTTTTTAAATATTAAAAATGAAAGGATTTCTCTCTGGAGAAGAGTTCAGTCTTTCCGCTCAACCGTCTGGTTACCAACATTCTTCAAAATATCTTCTTTGTGTTCAACAGAAGAAAGAAACTTGTGTAGGTTTAGACCAACATAAGGGTGAGTAAATGACACATTTTTTTATTGGGTGAACTATCCCTTTAATTTCTATATATAAAACTTTCTATCCATTATATCATTTAGTCATTGAGCATGTTTACATGCACACCAATACGCTGATAACTACCAAAAATAAGTTTATTGGAATAACCCACTTTATCAGTTTACATGCAAATCAATAATATGCAAGTAAACACCATTTGGATGGATGGATGGATGGATGGATGGATGGATGGATGGATGGATGGATAGATAGATAGATAGATAGATAGATAGATAGATAGATAGATAGATAGATAGATAGATAGATAGAGTAGCTTGTAACTTAACAAGCAGCATTTTCGAAGTAGCCTCCCCAACACTGGAGAGAGTGTGTATGTGTGCTTGTGTGTGTGTGTGTGTGTGTGTGTGTGTGTACTGAACCTGTGAAGGCTGTCAGAAGGTTAAGCAACGGAGTGAGATGAATGGATGGCGAGCGACAGTCTGAACTTTAACGAGGAGTTAATGGACAGGCTGGCAGAACGGACTGCACCCACAGAAGGGGTCTGATTCCCTCTGAGTCTGACCATGGCTGATTGATGGGCCGTCTCCCCCTGTTTATATTTTCCTGCCTCCCTGTCACATTTATTTCCTTTGTACAGCTCTTTCTGCCAATATGGAACCGAAATATCTGCAGGGGTGACAACGGCAATTTGTCCCAGACATGAGAGCGAAGGGAGAGTTTATGGCGCAGCTGTTTTTCATCAACCTCTGCATCTTCGTGCACTGATCTGATCTGGGATCCGGTGGATGCCCATATGGGAGTTGAGTTGATTTAAGCTAGTGTGACTGAGTCCCACCGAGATATGAACTTAGAACGAGAATGATGCTGAGTTTGGGAAAGGCGATTTTCACTCAAAAAGTGGTCCAAAGCAGTTCCAAACGACATTGCCATTGAATTACAATGGCTAAAAGTAATATCCTAATGGGGGCATCCATCCTATTTTACAATCACAGGGCAGTCAGAGCATTAGTATAAGTGTGCCACTTGCTTGTCTCTGCAGATAAGTGTTTGCTGATAAAGAGGTCTGTTTTGGGGGCCATAGCATGCAATAAAGCTTAACACGAAACATTAAAGATTAAAGCACATATTAAAGAGGGCCTACTTTTTTTTTTCTTTTTTTTTTACATTTTTAACTTTATTCAGTGTTTGATGTTGCTGTTTTGAGCATGAAAATGATTGCAAAGCTACAAAGTCCATTCTAAAAGGAGTGTTTCTGAACTCCTTGGAACGTACACGTCACAGTATTCCTCATTTAAATATTTCTTGCCCAAGGCATATGCAAAAACAAAAAAAAAAGGGATAAGGCCTGGTTGAGTTGCGTTAGTAGTAGAAACATGCGGTTATGATAAAGGGGCATGACATTTCTGAAACACGCTTAAAGCGATTGACCAATCTTAACCCAGCCAACCAATCAGAGCACATTGTGTTTTTTTAAGGAGGGGCTTTTTAGAGACCAGAACTAAACAGAGCATTACTAACAGACTGGGAAATAAGGTGCAGCAACAATGTAACATATGTGAAAAGTAATGTGTTTTTTGAATATTCAAGCATGGAAACCCCAAAGAACCCCAAATTAGACCCAAAAAACTTTGAGAAAGGGCATAATATGGCCTCTTTAATAGTGGGACAAAAAAGGTTTCACATCAAGTGTACATTTTCAGCACAACAAAAGAATGTGTCTATGAACTCCAAAATAGTGTACTGCAATGATATCTATGGTGCATATAGATATATATTATTATTTTCTCATTATTATTATTGGGAGGCTAGGTCATTTTTTCAATTCAATTCAGTTCACTTTATAAATGTGACTTTGTAGACACTGTAAGATTATGCTTATATAATTAGTATATTGTTTTTATAAACAATAATTGCTTATGTTAAATAATTATAATTTATTATTAATGATATTATTATCTATTCATCTATTTGCCACACAAATAGATGAATTCTAGTTATATGATTTAGTCCACTTTAGACATTCTACTAACTATAAGTAACTGCAATTTGTAACTTTGCATGTCAACTAACTCTCATTAGAGTATTTGTAGACTGTTTGCTTAATATCTGCTAACACTTTATTTTGATGTTTCTTTGACATCTCTTTTTTCTCAGAATTGTGTGATATAAACTCTCAATTGCGAGCTATGGAGTCAGATTTGCGAGATATAAACTCACAATTCTGACTTAGAATTTTTTTTAGTTTATATCTTGCGATTCTTACTTTATAAAGCTCAATTGCGAGTTATAAAGTCAGAATTGTGAGATATAAACCGCAATTGTAAGAAAATGAGATATAAAGGGTTTGAGTTTATATCTCACAATTCTGAGAAAAGTAGTCAGAATTGTGCGATATAAACTCGTAATTGCGAGAAAAAAAGAATTGCGAGATGTAAACTCACAATTGTAAGAAAAAATGTCGCAAATATCTTTTACATTTTTTTTATTCCATGGCGAAAACAAGCTTTCATAACTCACAGTCTACTAATACTCTAATGAGAGTTACAAACCCGATTCCAAAAAAGTTGGGACACTGTACAAATTGTGAATAAAAACAGAATGCAATGATGTGGAAGTTTCAAATTTCAATATTTTATTCAGAATACAACATAGATGACATATCAAATGTTTAAACTGAGAAAATGTATCATTTTAAGGGAAAAATAAGTTGATTTTAAATTTCATGGCATCAACACATCTCAAAAAAGTTGGGACAAGGCCATGTTTACCACTGTGTGGCATCCCCTCTTCTTTTTTATAACAGTCTGCAAACGTCTGGAGACTGAGGAGACAAGTTGCTCAAGTTTAGGAATAGGAATGTTGTCCCATTCTTGTCTAATACAGGCTTCTAGTTGCTCAACTGTCTTAGGTCTTCTTTGTCGCATCTTCCTCTTTATGATGCGCCAAATGTTTTCTATGGGTGAAAGATCTGGACTGCAGGCTGGCCATTTCAGTACCCGGATCCTTCTTCTACGCAGCCATGATGTTGTAATTGATGCAGTATGTGGTCTGGCATTGTCATGTTGGAAAATGCAAGGTCTTCCCTGAAAGAGACGACGTCTGGATGGGAGCTTATGTTGTTCTAGAACTTGGATATACCTTTCAGCATTGATGGTGCCTTTCCAGATGTGTAAGCTGCCCATGCCACACGCACTCATGCAACCCCATACCATCAGAGATGCCTGCTTCTGAACTGAGCGCTGATAACAACTTGGGTTGTCCTTGTCCTCTTTAGTCCGGATGACATGGCGTCCCAGTTTTCCAAAAAGAACTTCAAATTTTGATTCGTCTGACCACAGAACAGTTTTCCACTTTGCCACAGTCCATTTTAAATGAGCCTTGGCCCAGAGAAAACACCTGCGCTTCTGGATCATGTTTAGATATGGCTTCGTTTTTGACCTATAGAGTTTTAGCCGGCAACGGCGAATGGCACGGTGGATTGTGTTCACTGACAATGTTTTCTGGAAGTATTCCTGAGTCCATGCTGTGATTTCCATTACAGTAGCATTCCTGTATGTGGTGCAGTGCCATCTAAGGGCCCGAAGATCATGGGCATCCAGTATGGTTTTCCGGCCTTGACCCTTACGCACAGAGATTGTTCCAGATTCTCTGAATCTTTGGATGATATTATGCACTGTAGATGTTGATAACTTCAAACTCTTTGCAATTTTTCTCTGAGAAACTCCTTTCTGATATTGCTCCACTATTTTTCGCCGCAGCATTGGGGGAATTGGTGATCCTCTGGTGATCCTCTGCCCATCTTGACTTCTGAGAGACACTGCCACTCTGAGAGGCTCTTTTTATACCCAATCATGTTGCCAGTTGACCTAATAAGTTGCAAATTGGTCCTCCAGCTGTTCCTTATATGTACATTTAACTTTTCCGGCCTCTTATTGCTACCTGTCCCAAATTTTTTTGGAATGTGTAGCTCATGAAATCCAAAATGACTCACTTTCAACATTTGATATGTTATCTATATTCTATTGTGAATAAAATATAAGTTTATGATATTTGTAAATTAGTGCATTCCTTTTTTTATTCACAATTTGTACAGTGTCCCAACTTTTTTGGAATCGGGTTTGTAGTTGACATGCAGTTGCAAAGTTACTTATAGTTACTAGAATGTCTAAAGTGGACCATCGAAATAAAGTGTAACAGATGATTTTATTTTATTAATAATTTATTTTAAAAAAAAATTTGCAATTGATTCTGTTAGTGGCACGTATGTTTTACACTTAAAAATACACAATTCATTATTTGCATCATCATAATATAGATCTTTATAGGAGAATATTGGATTTTTTTATCAAGCCACAGTGTGAGGCTGTGTCCAATGTGTGAGGTAGCATTAGTTTCTCCTCACACAAATCCATGCCGTGAGCACAAACCAGGAATAAAAGGATCAGAATTTATGTACGAAGAGGCCAGAATGGCCCTCCTGCAGCAAAGAAGCTGTTTGCAGCACTCCCCTGTTCTCTATTAGAAGGTAACGAAGAGAAAAGCCCCTCTGGCCTCCGCCCCCTCGCAGTGATACAGGAGCATAAATATGCACTGCACCCCGGGCCCTCTCCAGGCCTGACACATCATGAAAGGGTGTAAGGAGTAAAAAGTATATAAAAGGTGTCTCAAGGAGAGGCATTTCTTACATTTTAGATTGGGTGAAGAATAACTTTTCTTCTTCTTTGGTTGGAGGTTTAAGGCTGCTTCTCTACAATGCCCTAACCCTGGTGAAGAGAGCTGTTGCTATTGTGCGATTGTGGATTGTGATTTCTTTTCTTCAGTCCAGCTGTTAGGCAGCATGGAGCATGCAGCATGGAGACCTTAATGAGCTGCTAAACACATAACAAACACATACATTTTTACTTTTTTTAATCATATTTTTTTTCATATCATGTCATATTTGTTCATTTTAGTTTTAATATGACTAAAATGACAATAGTAATCAGTAAAAACACATTTTATTTAAACCAAATATGCAAACATTTTATATATAAATTTACATACAATGTTTTTAGAAGAAATATCTGGTAAGAATATGATTGTATATTGTACGTTAATATCTTGCAGTGTTGTATTTTTCCTCATCATGTATTTGTCTATGGTATGTTTTAATTAGAGCATTCAGTTATTGCAGGAATTTTAAGTCAACCGAATTCCTTTTGATGTAAAATATTAATTTTAAGTATACCCACTGAGATTCACCCAAAAATGAAAATTCTGTCATTATTTACTCCCTTGAATGTTTGGTGTAACTAATTACATGCATGCTATTTATTTAGATAAAAACTAATTAAAAATATTAAAAATATATATTACTGCTACAAATTACAGGTTTGGAACAACATGACGGTAAGTAAATTATGAAAGATCATTTTTGGTTGAACTATCCTTTCAATATTTCAATAATTTAACAACACATTTGCATGTTCTCTGATGTCAGTTAATGGACAAAACATTAAGGTGAACAAATAAAATATTTAATTTTCTTTTTTTAGTAAGTGTTGTGCAGTTTTTTATGTATTTTAATTTTACATTTTTATAATTTAACTAATTGTCTTTTCATAAACTCACAAACTCCCTGCAGTTTCCTCACAAATTTCCAGGGATTTGCCTGGAACCCTGCTTAGAGAAACTATTAAATTATTGTTATGATGTGCATTTTCCATCTCATCTTTGGGCCTGTTTACACCTGGTCACTTCATGTGTTTTTTACTAATCATATAGCTATCCGTTTTGTTAAAGCTCTTCCATTTACAATTGGCCACATAAATGTGTCTCAGCAAAACTAATATAAATCAGTTCTTCAATTCCTGCTCTATATGCAAATGTAATGGAGTTCACGTCAACGGAAGCAACAGATATGAGCTGCAATGTATTTATCATCAGCTAATTTCAAGATCAAAGACAGCAATAGGAGAGAAAGCAGCATCAGCACTGGTAAGATCATTTAGGCTGAGTCCGAAATCTCCCCATTTACCTTCATTCACTATTCCCTACATTAGTGCACTAATGTAGTTCACTTGAGGGAGTGAATGAAAATGAGTGAGTTTTCAGTGTATAGGGGTGACTTCAGACACAGCCTAGTCTCACTACATTTGATGAAGATGATTATGTGTTGAGCTTCAGGATGCGATGGTGAACTTTCAATTTCATTTGCGGCAGCTGCACGTCGGCTTGCTGAAGAGAAAGGCTACTCTGTGACTAACGGGAACCAGTAGCCTATAACACGCTCTAACACATTTATATGTGTTCATATATATGGCTTCAAAAATCTGATGCATTTACACTTTTCCAGTTTCGTCTGAAATGCGTCTCAAACCACCTCCTGAAGTGATTTGAGTGATCAGATTTAAATGGTCTCGAATGTGTTACGGACAGCATTTACACCTGGTATTTTCACAATCAGATAGCTATCCGATCAGAGAAAGCACATGAAGTGACCAGGTGTAAGCTGACCCTTTGTCTTTAAAGAGATCTTTTATTAAGTATTTTCTTTAGTAATTTTGATGAGATTAGCACTGCACAAATACAATTTCAAATAGGTAGTTTTTACATGGTTTTCCAGCATGTGTCTTAGACAATTGCTGTCACAGACCTTGTTACTGTAGCCAAAAAAATATCACCGCGCTTACAGCAAGAGACCCGTGATGCACTGGGTCACTGCTGATAAACTTATGCTGTCCGAAATCAAATACTGTCTGAGTAGGTACTACATTTGAATTTGCTTTGCGACTGTTAAAAAATTTGATATATAATATGAATATGGGTAGTGTGAATAAAATTTGGATGTAATACATCCGCCATGTTGTTACAGTCATGTGACCTACCAGCATCAGTTGCGTTGTTTCACTTCCATTCATAAATCCTCTTCCGTGGCCTCAAGGGATAGAAAAGTATCCAACAAAGTGGCACTTCAGAATCTCGGCGGAAGTAGTAGGTCATCCAGGGACTTTTCATCTACTGTTTTTCGAATACTATGTATTCAGACATACTACTGTTTTGGCGTACTGATTTTTCGCATACTATGTAGGGAAGTATATGATTTCAGAGCAGTGTTACTGTCTTACAGTAGCCTGGATGCCAGCCAAACTTAGCCCCGCCCACAACATTTGAGGTCGGGAAGTTCAGTCTGGACTTGATCCGTTGTGGAGCAACTATGCTCGAACCAGAGCTGTTCGGACCAATCAAATTGTCAGGGCGGGTTTTATACTATGATGGACAGATGACCAACAGTTCATCCACGTCACCAAAGAGCACTTGGGTTGAATTTGTTCTAATCCTAAACAGAGAACTTGTTCATATATGCATTCACCTTTACTATTTCTCTCAAAAATTATGATCGTGTTGGTAAGTACTCCGTGTATCCTAAATTCTTTTCACAACACCGGTAAAGATCGTTTACACTCATCTTCTTTTTCTACTTCTTCCAGCGTGCGTGCAGTTGAGTTCTGTTGACAACTATGCATCGCTCAATATACATCACTTACTCCGTTGCTCTGATTGGTTGTAGGTCTATCCAATTGAGTGCAGAGGCATTTTCTTTCCTGGTTCGGCTGAAACACGCCCCATAATCACAGCCCAATGGAGCAGTATCAGACTCATATTCTGACTAGAATCTGAGTATAACGACGTCAGGCTAGTCTTACAGACTAAAATAGATGAAACTTTTGTGTCTTTTATCATTTCTCTGTGGACTTTGGGACTGGAGAACGTCAGACCCAGATTCTCCTCAAGACTTCCCAGCTAACAGAGAACGTTCTCAGAACTTTGTCTAAAGTTCTGGCAAGGTTCTCTCAAAGTTACGAACAAATGTTCTTCCAGTAACGTCAATAGAATGTTTGTGTTATCAAAGTTTGTGGCATTTAGTAATGTTCTTAAAATGTCAGCAAAAAAAAATTATTTATACATGGCCGTTTTTTTTCTGAAACGTTTAAGTTGGACATTCATCTAACGTATTTTTACTACTTGTTTCTGAACGTTCAAAGAACTGAACTGAATACAAAAGTAAAATTCCTATGTGTTTGAAGAATGGAATATACATATAACGTTCGCATAACAAAGAAAAAATCATTTTTAAAACATTTTAAAAACTGGACGATTTGAACATTCTGAGAACATTGAGAAATAACATTTTTATAGCTTAATAAGAACCTTGGCAAAATGCTCTTAGAACACATTTTTGTTAGATGGGATGCTGGCAAATCACTTTTCTTGAATAATTTCCTTTGAGCAAGAAGCTTCGAAACTTCGGCCAAAAGGACCAGGACTTTTTTCGCTTGCCTACAGGCTGAACACATAATGCTTGCGTACATGCCGTCGCCGTTTTCACAGATTTGCCTTTTTAGGGGTTGCGCGGGGATGATGATAGTATAGCTTCAAAAATATTTCAAACCTGTTTCATGGTTTGTGTTCTTCTTGTGTTTTAATTGAAGGTGGTGTTGTTTAAATGGCACCAAATTAAATAAATAATCAGTTTTTACAACAGAAATTAATCAACAACTTTTCATCAAAAACAAAATTAATTTCCTATTATCATTGTAAAGCTGCTTTGAAGCAATCTGTGTTGTAAAAAGCGTTATATAAATGAAGGTGACTTGACTTAACTTGACTTTGTGGTATCCTTCGTAGTTGTTGCTATCGTTTGTGTCATAGTATGAATGTGTGATAATGAAAACACCTACATCAGCCGAAGCTTTGATTACATGTGAAAAGTCTTTGACAGCTTATTTGTGGTCATTAGTACGTATCGTTATAGATAACATATTAATTTGCATAATGTGTTTATAATGACACGCTAATGACATTGAGACGAGGCTAATTGAGTGAAGCACTGTGGATTAGAAAAACAACACTGTTTATGAAAGAGTTTTCTTACAATACGTATGAACAAGTGTCTAGGCCACACCCCCATTTGTAAAAGTTCAGGCTGTCTGATTAATTTAGGTCTGAGAAATAGATTCAAGAAAGGAAATATCCATTTGTTTTGTGTCAATATGAATTGCCAGTTCATCCAAGGTGTTTAGAGTAAAAATAAATAGAGGGTTGTCAGAGCCGTGATGCTCCACCAAAAAAGAAAAAGTCAATAGCCTTGACTTACTTTATGTGTTGATTTTTTTTTTTTTATGAAGACAAGAAAATGACACACTATTCAGATTTGTTTTTCTATTGCAGAAGATTTTTTCCTGAAGATTTTTTTATTATCATATACTAGATAATGGCACACTATTCTGATATTTGTACTTGGCGTACAAAGCTGCTCCCTTATCCAGTGGCATAAAGCTATTGACTGCATTTGCAGCAATATGTGTGATGCACTCCAGGCCAGAAAAAATATCTCCAACAAATGGCAGCTGATTTTACAGGAGAATTACAAACTATCCACTTGCGCATCTGAGTCAGGATGTAAGGTATTTGTACCCAGAGCAGCGTGATGGTAATCTCATGCTAGCTTGTTTTCGAGAGCATGTCCTCATGAATCAGAGAACATTTCCCTGAGATGTGTTGTGATAGAATGTTGATAAGCTAGCATGGCTTTGTGAAAGGTGCTTTTTGCTGTCAGAAGGGAATAGAAAGGGGCACATTTGAGCAAAAAAAACTTACTTTTTTGTTCTCAACTGGTCTCAAAATATATGATAATAAAAAAACAATTTTGTATATAAATAGTTTTAAAAATAGTTTTAAAAAAATCATGTAAATAAATATCATGTAAATATATTGTTTTCTGGGGAGAACTTTCTATTTAGCAAAGAATCCTGAAGAAAAAAAAAATTATTATTATTATTAATATTTTATAAAATGCAGCTTTGGTGAGCATAAGACTTTTTTTTCATCTTACAGAAAGTAGTATATGGGTAAAATTGTGTGCATATTTTACAAATCTTAATCATGTATTTTTTTTCTTTTATTCTTAAATATAAACTTACTAAACTAAAACTTACTTCAATGTTATTGAAGAAATAAGAATCATATACAGCATAGAGTAAAATAAGCTATGTGTCTTTATTCCCCACCCAGTTCTGTTTTTGCTTTAGTGAGCAACTCCAATTTTTTGAACCCCTTAGGACAGGAAAAAATCTTTGTTGGTTGTGTGAATGTTTGTGTTCTTTTGGGAAAGGTATCCGAGTCAGCAAGACTTTTCAGAAAAAATAAAATCCCCCTCCTCTGTTTTGAAAAAATCTCTATGGGTTTCCTGAAAGCAGTAAAGCCAGAGAACTTGGCATTTCATTTTGTCTTTTATTTAGCCTGTAAATCTGTAACTCAATTCCAGATTTCAGCACTACTGCAAATGCTTTTATCCAATTGTACATACGCACATGCTTAGTTGTTCTGGGGGTCATGGCTGAGATATCATCGGATGGTTACTCAATTGCAAAACGGCTCATTACTCTTAGAGGTATCGTTGCAGGTCATTTATCCCTCCTACATGTTTCAGGTGCTCTTCTTGCTCCATTTCTTCTTATTTCACTTTCAGCTGACCTTCCTGATAACCCGTCACCACTCTGTAGTGCTAATGCTTGGGGTCATGTTGTTTAAAGGTCAAAAATCTGGTCTGGGAACCAAAAGATTGGAGGTTTGAACGCTAATCCATGAGCTGTCAGCACTGTGTTTTTGAGCATATGTCATTTGGTCTGAGGGGATTGCCCCTGTAATAACGTATAAACTGAAAGACATTTAGAAATCTTTGAGTTTTGGTAAACTTCAAAAGCAAGACCCATTCTAAGAGTTGCATATGTTAAGTGTATGTAATGGTCTTGTGTGCCCCTCAGGTTCGCTGTGTTGAGAGACCCGGCAGACTGGCTGATCGTGAACCCGTTTAAAGGCAACGTCACCACCAGGGCTATACTGGACCGCGAGTCTCCACATGTTCACAACAACCAGTACACTGCTCTATTCATGGCCACAGATAACGGTAGGGCATTTTTTGCATGGCTTGTTATTTTATTCATGTGTATTTTTACGTAAAGTGTGGTTTTATATTTCTACATTCACTTACGTTTTCAGACACACTGAAACGTACAATACTGATGTATTGACAGCAATAAAACATATGAACACTCAGAGCGCATGCCGCAGGTGCACTTAGGGTGAATCCATTTTTGCTAGTTTAACGACGGAAAAACGGTCGCCGTGCCAGGCGCATGATCCAAAAGGGTTGTACCTAGTCTCTTAATGAGTCATGGGTGTGTTTTGGGCGTAATGTGCAATAAACCAATCAGAGTCTTATCTCCCATTCCCTTTAAAAGCCAGTTGCGCCTGCACTATGGCAGATTCGCTATTTACATGGTGGAATTTGGGAGCGGAAAGACTGAACGCTTCTCCAGAGAGGAATCCTTTTATTTCTAATATTAAAAAAAAAATATGTGCTGCTGCGTGTCCCTGTGTGTGTAATAAGCAGTATGTGCGTTGTGCACCTGCCTATAGGCGCATATTACTAACACGCCCTTTAAATAACACAAAAACTGCGCTATTGACTTTAGAGCAGGTTTTTGTTGGTCAATGGCGCAGTCGTTTTCAGTTGCCTCAAAATAGCAATGCGCCAACAATGCGCCTGAACACACCTCCTTTTCAGACCCGCACGCCCATGGGTGAACAGATGGGCACAAGTGCATTTTCTATTTAAACAACGTGGAGCAGGACATGAAAATGATAACTGCGTTGGCTGAAACTAGCAAAAAACACTTGCATCGCACCTGGCATCGCATTGCGCCAGGTGTATGATAGGGCCCTTGGACATACAAATGTGTACGAATCCTTATTTATCAATATTAAAACCGTGGCATTAATATTTTGATTCTATTGTATTCAATTGTCATATCAATAGCTATGTTTCCGCAAATTTTACTTTGCACAAAACGTTTGTGAATAAAGCACTGTTTCCATCCAGTGAGCCAAAGAGAACAAAATCGTCACTTCCTAATAAACTGCTGCTAAATATCACAAAGAAAAATGGAAGCTGCTGCCATAGAAGAAGCCACTGTGTATAATATTTTTTTGTATATAATACATTTCTTGCAACTCATAGCGAGCAGACGAAACTCAATAAACGCGGTCATATTATCTTGCTTTCAGAGGTGAATGCCTGCTGTTAGGGAACGGTACATAATGTTAGACAAGACTACACTTTAATCCCTTAAAATTAATAGCTTTTCTGTAATCATTGTTTATCATGTAATATTTATTTTGTTTGCTGTGGGAAACAAAAGGCATTTTCTCAGTATAGTCCTATGCTGTAACTGACAATAAAACCATAAAATGCAGCAAAAACACAACATAAATTCACAAAAGTAATACATTTTTTTGTGTGTTGTAATCCACATCTTTAGAATCCATTTTTGTGAGGAACAGACCCAAATTCAAGACTTTATTTGGCAATCTTCATCTCCATTCTCAGCAGTGACCGCAACCGTCAAACCCGGCGCTCGTTACAAATTCAAAAATTGTCGCCCAGGAAGCTTTATAACACATTTTACGACTGTGATATCATATATTTACAACGCAAAAACTGGGGAAACAAGACACAAATGTGACAATTTGCTCTTCAACCAGGCAATATTGTACAAAACAATGAAATAGTGGTGTCAAAATCAAGGGCTCAGCATGTTGAAATGTTTCTGAGATGTCAGATCAAGCAGTATGGTATTAAATGCGTCATGCATAAGACATTTCACTGTTTAAAATGTGCTCTTAATTAGAACTGACCCTTCTATAAATGGTGTGGACACTGTGAATAGAAAGCATTTATACTTTTGTCACCTCAATTGTCCTCAAAACTACCCACTATCACGGTGAGCCCATTTTCTAGGGTTCTCTATTCAAGTCATCAGCCACGGATTATTCTCCCACCACAGGAAATTACACGCTTCTGCAGGTCAGAGAATACAGTTGTTACATTAGTGCTCTCTGGGTAGTGTAGTAATTTCTCTCACTTGGCATAAACAACATTTAATTAACCTCTGAATGAGTCACTTCTCAATGTCAAATCTTCTGACAGGGACACTTGGAGGGATTAGAGTAAGAAGGAATGTTCCCTTACTCTTCCCTTTCTCTCTCTCTTTTGGTCTGTTTGTTTGTTTGTAGAAGGAGGTTGGATTTGTCATTTGAGAGATGACAGATCCATTAAAGGAAACAAGCCAACCAAAACACATCTCAAAAGTGCTCATATTTGCAGCTTTTAAATTTGTGATTTCATACTGTGAGAATTCATACATGCTTTTAAGGAGGAATCAGTAAGGCCGAAATGCACTTTTCCTCTCTCTATGTACTTCACTGGGTTTGAAATAGCACACAGCCATACTACTCTTATTATTCTTTGCAGTGTGCACAGTGTGTGTGGTATCCAGTATGCCTACAAAACCCAAATGACCCACATTTGCCTGATTTTGCACTGTAATAACACAATGCAATTTGCTACAACATTTTTGTTTTATGCCTTTACTGTCACTTTTGATCAAATCAATGCATCCTTGCTGAATAAAAGTATTCATTTTTTAATGGGAAAAAAATCTGATGGACCCCCAACTTTTGATTGCTAGTGTACATTGCGGAGACAAACACGTCCCCCACCCCCCCCCCCCCACCCCCATTTGTTTTCTTTGTAATAATATACATTAATGAATCTTGCACAATAAGTCCTGGTTGGAAACTGTTTAAAAATACTAGTACCTACTGGTAACATTTGGATATTTAAAATACTTTAAGGTCCCTCTGTAGTCAATAATTGTATTCCTTAAAACTCTTTGATCACCAAAATGACATATTTAAGCGATATTTAATCTTCATGCCTTAAAATAGCTTAAATGAAACCCTACACCCTTGCCTCATTTAGTATACACGTATACATTATAATGGCAGTGAATGGCAGCCCAAAATTTGAAGCCCAAAAAAGTGCATACATCCATTATACAAGTAATCCACACGGCTCTGGGGGGTTAATAAAGGCGAAGTGATGCGTTGGGTAAGATATTTAACACGTTATAAAGTAAAATATCTTGCTTCCGCCAGACCGCCTTCCTTATTCAACTTGCGAAAAAAGCTTAACTGGCATGACGTATGACTTCGGACATAGTGTAAGCGTTTTGAACTGCAAGAGGCGTTACACTCTCTTTCGTAAATTGAATACGGAAGGCGGTCTGGCTGCCATTCACTGACATTATAATGCTTGGATTAGCCAGGACAATTTTTTAATATCCGATTGTATTCGTCTGAAAGAAGATATCATATACACCTAGGAAGGCTTGAGGGTTAGTAAATCATGGGGTAATTTACATTTTTGGGTGAACTATCCCTTTAAAGCATATTAAAAACACATAGACATATAAACAACATTAAAAACTTGATTTTCACCACAGGGGGACTTTTAAAAAAAGTAGACGGTATACAGTATATAAAGTATACTAGTATTCTATTCCAAACATTGTCTCACTCTATTTATATCTTTCTCTTTCCTCCTTATATTATCCTCACATATAATTAAGTCAACAAGGTCTGGATGAGATGTGCTCATTTCAGAGTATGTATATCCGGCACTGTTGACTCTGTGCAGTCTTCCTGTCATCACCACTCTCCCCAATTCACACTCTCTCTCTCTCTCTCTCTCTCTCTCTCTCTCTCTGTCTCACATGAAGGGAATTGGGGAGTGTGAGAGATGTTGATTTTAGGCTAAATTGCTTTCTGTGATCGTGTGGAAAGCTAGATTGTGAGGCCAGAGAAATGCAAGTGGCTTCGTTTGCGTTGGGGAGTATATCAAGGCAGGTGAACCCCACAGCAAAGTGCAAATAACAGATAAGAATGCCACAGCCCAGACATCAATCAGAGTATATATGCATATCCAAGTTTAATTTAAGATCGATAACGGCTTGATTTTTTATTTTATTTCATACTCGTAATAAGTTATTAATCATTGTTTGCTGAGGTTTCGAAAAGGTTACGGTGACTTACGGCTATGTGTCAGAGTTTTATTTGCATTGAGATGTAGACATTTGAGATGCAGACCAGAGGCTTATTACAATAAATGTCAAATGCCCAAAATAGGTTTTACTTTGAGGTCACTTTCTGCATTATCATTCTCTTTTTACTTGTTTAACTAAGTTCACTTAGTGGAAAAGAATAACATATATTTATACACTATTAAAGTCACAATGAACTTAATTTTAATCAAAAAAGCTAACCTCGCCTCCCTCTCAAAACGACATTTGTTCTATTCATGGCGTATGTCTCGTGGAGTGTGGAACTAAATATCCTTCACAACTGACTTCAAACTGCCATTCAGATCTGCCTCCAGTTAGTTAGCAAAGCCCAACTTCCGACGAAGCCCTACTTTTATTTCTCATTCCAGAAACCGTTTCACTCAGATATACGCAGTGTTGGGGAGTAACTAGTTACATGTCAGAGTTACGTAATTTAATTACAAAATAAATGTAACTGTAATCAGTTGCAGTTATTTATGAAAATGTTAACGATTACAAAGGGGGTTACATCTGAATATTTTCTGTAAAAAGCTAGGATATGTTGAATAATATTAATTTGTTGCTTTGCCTGTTTTTGATGTGCATGATGAATTTGCAGCGCACCACTTCTGCAAATTACATCAATCCACATTGCCACTGAAAGCTTTTCAGTGCTGAAAATGTGAAAATCAAATGTAATCAGTTACTTTAATAAAGTAATTGAAATAGTTACACTACTTATTACATTTTTAATAGGGTAACTTGTAATCTGTAACCTATTACATTTCCAAAGTAACCTTCCCAACACTGAATATACGTCACAATAGGGAAGAAAAGATTTTCTTCCACTTCATGCCGACTTTAAACGGATAGTTCACCCAAAACTGTTAGTAAACTCTTAAATAAAAGTGGTTCATAGTCTCATGAAGCCATACATTCGCTTTTTGTGTTGTACTGATAAAGTTATTCACTGAAAATCTTTCTCACTGTAATCCTGAATAAGTTGGCAAAATTCTAAACATTTTAGGTAATTGGTTACATATTTTTTTTAAGTTAAGGAATTTAAAGTTTAAGTAAGCAGAATTTGCACATTTAATTGCACTTAACTTGAAATATTTGAGTAAGCTAATTCATACAATTAATTAAAAATTTTCATGTAATCTCAATTTAAATATTTTTAGCAGTGGAAACTTGGCTAGCTTTAAATAGCTAATTAATGCTACCTTGCTAATTGGTCACACACTGCTTCAATAGCATTAGCGTAGCATAGCACTAGCTGAATGAGTACAACAATATAAACCATTTAACATATCAGTTCTCAAACTAAGCTCATGCTCACCATGATGGTAAGCCTATAAAAAACAACATAGCAGAAACTCTATGACAAAATTAAACATTAACAATAAACACTACTAATAACATTAATCTTGCACACACACACACACACACACACACACACAAAAACATTATATAAGACTTAATTTTAGCATTTACTCTCCCTTTTGAGTGTCATGGCAAAGTATGCTGGGAAATAGAAATCCCAGCGCAGTTTCAGTTAAATTTAAGTTAGTCTAAATTAAAAGAAACAAGTTCATAAAACTCAAAACAATTAAACAGTTCAAATTACTTAAAATGTGTCAGTTTTGTGAACTCAAAAGAAAAAGATAGTTCTAAATACTCATAAAACTTAATTTGATTGAACTAATTTCTTTGAGTTGGCTCTACTCAAACCAATTAACTATTTTGAATGTTAGAGTTTACAGTTCATTAGAGTATAATTTGGAAGTAGCTAATGTGTAAATAAATGATTTCTGAAATAATGAAAATATGATCTTAGACTTGTAGACTTACTACAACACTGCATTTGATTCAGTTGACAAAAACAATTTGAATTATTTGGTTTTCGAGTTCAGTTTGATAAGGTAAAGATAATCAGTGAATAATGACTTAAATTTCTCCAAAGTTATTGTATGACTTTAGAAGACCTGGAGTATCGCACACAAAACTTATGCATTATATTTATTATGCTTCTATGCTGCTTTTATTGTTATTTTAAAGCTTAGAACCACAAGTCCTCATTTATTGTCACTATATTTAATATAGTGACCAGGATATTCTTCAAAAATGATCTTTTGTTTTTCACATGAGTAAAAGTCATAGTGGTCAAGTCATAACATGGTAAGTGAATGATGACAACATTTTTGGATGAACTATACCTTTATCTTTCTCTGAGTCATTAGAAAAGCTTGTCTTTTACACACTCTTTTAGACTCTAAATCTAATATTTACTTTTGATATAGGCCTATATTATGTGGTGAGGGTTTGTATCAGCGCTTCAAACACAGTGTTAACATTATGCTTTTCTTTTATGTCTATATGGCTGTGTGAGTGCTACAGTGCTGGATTTTGCACCGCCTGTGTTTCCCTGGTATCCCAGGCAGATCTAGTCTATCACAGACTCCCTATTCTGTGGCAATCTGTCCGATGATTGCATGACATGAAAGTCACACTGGTCACTAACAGGCTATCGATCTAGACTGGAGTCCCATGTCTTTATTTCAAGGGCTCAGATGAGAGTTGCCTCTCTATCTTTCTCTCTCTCTCTCTCTCTCTCTCTCTGTATGACCGCTGACCACAGAAAGGAGAGGAGAGCGTTGATTGAACAAGAATGATAGAAGGGAGAGGGAAAATGAGAAGATGCTGAACTGATAGTGGAGTGCAGATAGGACTAGGTGGAGAGTTGATGTAGCTTAGTCTGTGTGCACTTGTAGTCTACCATTTTCTACCCTTGTGTTTACACCTTTGACTACATGATAAAGGAATAGTTCCTTTTTTTAGAAAAAGTTTTTTAGGAAAAGTTAAATTTTTATATAATTTACTCACCCCCAATGTTAATGCAATATTAATTTATTTTTTCTTCTGTAAAGCCCATATAAACATGGGAGACTAAATGTCTCATTCCTGCGTAATAATCAAGGAACTTTGCTGCCATACCATGGGTGCAGCAGGCGCAATGATATTACACAGCGCCTGAAAATAGGCTAACTTCCGTCAACATAACCAACGTGACAACCTGCTTGCACAGAGAGCGTGCTGGGGACTATTTTCAGCCGCTGCGTAATATCATTGCGCCGCTGCACCCATGGTACGGCAGCAAAGGTCCTTGATTATTACGCAGGTATGAGAGTATAGTCCCTAGCCATATCGGTCTAGAAAATTGCAACTTTTCATTTTCCGTCGGTCTTAGTACATGATGTAACTATACACATCACAACATGTAAATAGGAAAATGTTGGTGTTATTTTGTCACTTATTGAGCAGTAGGCTAGATGGAGCCGTTTACCTCCAGTCTTTGTGCTAAGCTAGGCTAGTGGTGGGAGCGTCAGACAGAGTTATGGCACGCACAGAGATAAGAATGGTATGTATGGACTTAACTAACTCTGGGGGATACGGTGAATAAGCTAAAGTCCCAAAAAGTCAGCATGTTCCTTTAATAGCAAAAATGCAAGCAAGTTGTTCCAAACCTGTATGAATTTCTTTCTTCTGCTGAACACAAAAGAAGATATTTTGAAGAATATAGGTAACCAAAAGGTTGATGGGCCCCATTGACTTTCATAGTTTTGAAAAAAAAAAAATACTATGGAAGTCAATGGGGCCGATCAACTGTTTGGTTACCTATAGTCTTCAAAATATCTTCTTTTGTGTTGAGCAAAAGAAAGAAAGTCATACAGGTTTGGAACAACTTGACGGTAAGTAAATGACAGAATTTTCATTTTTGGGTGAACTATCCCTTCAAGTCCTAACACAGACTAAAATTTTATGGTAGCAGTATGGAAAAATCAGTCCCACCCACCTCTAACCTGGAGTTGGAATAAATTGATCCATTTTGCAGCTCCCAGTGTGTGAAGTTGCAGAATCACTGGAGTGGTGGGGAGCTGCTGAAGTGCAACACTTTTCTGAGCCTGGTGGGCTCAGTCTTGTCTGTCAGCCTGGGGTTAATGATTCAAGTCCTTACAACACCTGCTGGAACCGCACCACGCTCAGAAGCATAGAGATGGAGGGACTGCGCTATTTCAACATTGGCAGAGGGTCCGTCGTTTAGAGGGCCTAATCAGTTGTTTCGGTGTGAGACACAGGCAGATTTTTCTTCTTCCTTCATTCCCCACTGCGCCAGCAGATGTTCACCCATTCCATCACACTTCGGGGGGGTGGGGGGTGGTATGTGTGTGTGTAATCCACCCACCATGTTTATGTCCTGTTTCCTATGGAAGGTTGGTTAGCTGCATAAAGTTGTGCTCTTCTTCCTCTCCACATATATTCCACAAGACAAAATAATTATGGAATTTACACAAATTGTTAAAAAAAAGTTGACATGGTTCTTTCTTGTGTTGCCTCAGTGATAATTTGCTATAGGGCTGGGATTGGATACAGATTCTCTAATTAGATTTATTTTAATTCTATTTTATTATTTTATACAGTGAAATATATGTAAATATTTGTGTGTCAAGTAGTAGTTGTATTAAAGGAGTGCTTAAAAAAGGCTAATTTTATTATTCTTGTAATGTTTTAAATAATTCTAAACAAATTTAAATTATTTACATTCTGGCATAAGTACGGTGGCCGAGAGAGCTCAACACGCTGCAACTGAAGAAAACACATGCTAATAGAAAAAACACCAGTGAATTAAGAAAACATCTTCATCAGTTTGACAACACGTGCTGCAAATACTCACAATGCAACCAATTACATAAACGCTCTGCAAATACTCACAACACAACCAAATACCGAAATGTGCTGCAAATACTTAGCCTGGATGCCAGTCGAACTTAGCCCTGCCCACAACATTTGAGGTCAGGAAGTTCGGTCTGGACTTGATCCGTTGTGGAGTAACTATGCCTGAACAGGAGCTGTTCGGACCAATCAAATTGTCAGGGCGGGCTTTATACGATGATGGGCAGATGACCAACAGTAACGTAATCATCCACGTCACCAAAGAGCACTTGGGTTGAATTTTAATTATATTCTGCTGAAATGAACAAAATTACTTGAAAAAAGATTTGTTCATTTTGCTGAACGAGATTCAAAGATCCGAGTCCGTAAAATGATCCGAACTTCCCACTACAACTATGCGTCGCTCAACATACGTCACTTACTCCGATGCTCTGATTGGTTGTAGGTCTATCCAATTGAGTGCAGAGGCATTTTCTTTCCTGGTTCGGTTGAAACACGCCCCATAAACACAGCTCAATGGAGCAGTATCAGACTCATATTCTGACTAGAATTGAGTATGACGACGTCAGGCTAGCAAATACTCACAATGCAACCAAATACAGAAACTCGCCGCAAATACAACACAACCAAATACAGAAATGTTCTGCAAATACTCACAATGCAACCAAATACCGAAATGTGCTTCAAATACTCACAGTGCAAGAAAATACAGAAACACACTGCAAATACAGTAGTGGCCAAAAGTATTAGAACATTTGGCATCTGGGAGTTGTCTTATTGGGCCTGGATTTATTTTCCAAGAGGACAATGACCTGAAACATTCTTCTAACTAGTGCCGGATTCTATTGTTGGAACATTGAAAATGATGGACTGGCCCCCTCAAAGTACGGACCACACCCCCATCAAGCACATTTGGAGCGAGATGGAAAATATATTTTTTTATATTTTAAAACATTAGTGTTGAAGTTCTCAGAGGAAATATATTGACACTATGCCAGAGAGATGTGCTGCTGTAATTGCTGCAAAAGGTGGACACATCAAATATTAAAGTTAAAAGTGGATAAAAAGTGGACTCAGTTCAGCTGATATTTGATGGGCAGAGCAACCATCTGCATGTTTCATGAACATTATGAAATGAAATCATGTTTTGGAGGCAAAAAAAGTCAATTTTCATAATTTTGACATCCTGGTCAAATTTGCCCATTGGCCAGCACGTTTCTGTATTTGGTTACGTTATGAGTAATAATTTTTAATATTTATATAGCACTTTTCTGGGTACTCAAAACACTTTACATATAGAAGGGGGAATCTCCTTAACTACCACCAATGTGCAGCATCCACCTGGATGATGCGACGGCAGCCATATTGCGCCAGAACACCCACCACACACCAGCTTATGGTGGAGAGGAGACAGAGTGATGAAGCCAAATCAATATATGGGGATGATTAGGAGGACATGATGGACAGGGGCCAATGGGCAAATTTGGCCAGGATGCCGGGGTTACACCCATACTCTTATTACGAAGGACATCCTGGGATTTTTAATGACCACAGAGAGTCAGGACCTCGGTTTAACGTCTCATCCAAAGGATGGTGCTCTTTGACAGTATAGTGTCCCCATCACTATACTGGGGCATTAGGGCCCACACAGACCGAGGGTGAGCACCCCCTGCTGGCCTCACTAACACCTCTTCCAGCAGCTACCTAGTTTTCCCAGGAGGTCTCCCATCCAGGTACTGACCAGGCTCAACCCTGCTTAGCTTCAGTGGGAAACCAGTCTTGGGCTACAGGGTGATATGGCTGCAGCACATGTGTTGTCAAACTGATTAAGATGTTTTCTTAGTTTGTTGGTGTTTTTTCTGTTTGCATGTGTTTTCTTCAGTTACAGCCCATTGAACTCACTCGACCACCATACATAAGGCTATTTTTTCCCTACCTTATTCAGTGATTTCGCTCCCTCCTTCACATGAAGAATGTGTCTTATTGAATAAGCCTCCTATGTAGGGCACGTCTTCCTGCCTCTAGACATACAGTATCTCCATTAAATATTACCTGGAAGCATAAATAATGCCATGTACCTCAACACCACTGCACTGAGAAGCAGCATGATGTTGTCACATGCTGTGCTTTCATGTTATGTCAGAGTTGCCCACATCTTTGCATTTTATTTAAAAACTCAACTGCTGATGTGCACTTGTCATTTAAGGCAGGCAATGTATTATCAGGAATGTTGCTGCACAATATAAAAGCCTCTTTATGTATGCATGAGAGGTTTGCTTGGAGCATTAGCATATACCGCTGAGGCCTTTGAACATCCGCATTGTAGAGGGAGGAACTGTATTCATCGCTCCAGTGCTACCAATCTAGCTCCGAGGCACTTGTTTGGATAACATGCTGTTTTCTAGTATTCGGCCTCCACACCTGCCCTAGTTTTACACAGACATTGTTGTGAAGCTAATTTAAGGTAAAATTGTTGCTATTGTTGTAGCCAGTGTATTACAATTGGACAAACCTCCAGGGAAACAAAGATATCAGGGGCCTGAATAACAAACATATTTTTAATATTAATAATAATAATTTTAACATTATTTCTTAAGGCGAGACATGGCAGGTGAAAACATCGTTTTTTTCATGCAGTGGTAAATTTTGAGATTTTGGACCAGTTTGCACCCTTAACATGTAAGCTTTCATGTCAAAATAAAAAATGTGTCAACATTACACATTAAAGTGGTTATTTCATTATATTTGGTCAACTTGCGCCTTTAGATTTACACCCGAAATCATCAAAAGGTAGCCTTCTAACGCGAGCTCCCGTGCCGTCTCCATTCACAGAAACATGTCATGCCTGGTATCATTATAAAGCTCTCAGTCTCATACACAGCGCTGTCTAATCCAAATATGGGCATTTCCCTTGTTCCAACCGCAAAAGTTTGCAGCCAAAACCCACATCTGATTGGTCAATGTGAATTTCCCACTACGTGATATGCGCTGCTGCTTCCTTGTTTATTCTCCGCCTGAGAGAAAATGCAGAGAACGCCGAAATCAGCTCATAAACGTTCACAGAAAAGACCTAGTAGCAAGAGCTAGTAAAAAGAAAGTAAACAACAACAGATTAGAAGTTATAGATGGACATGCAACAAACAGGGACAGTTCGTTTGCAGTTTTTGTGACTGTTGTTATGTGTTAAGGTAGTTTTTTCTCACACTCAGAGTCAGATATATCCACTTCAGTAGAACCTACAAGCACCAACTTTTCCAGTCTTATACTTAACTATATTCTGAAGGCTTTTACAGAGGGATTTGTTGATATATCATTCCTATCCTGAGTTATAGGTCCTTTTACTTAAAAAAACATGGCGAAAATAGATTTTTTTAAGGCTATTGTCAGTTTTCTCTAATTTACTAAAGCACAAAATAAGATATCCCGAATCCCCTCTGTAAAAGCCCTCTCATCTAATATGTCAACAAATAGAACCAAGAATTTTAAACCTGGTCCTTTCCAATTTCCAGATTTTGTTTTTGGAAATGTATGTAAATGAGCGTATATTTAAGTATATAAGACCTAATTTGCATATTAAAACATTAATTTATACAAAACTTGTTATACGTTTTTTTTCTTATGTTTATGCCAGTAATAAACTGGAGAAGTTTCACAGTGATATCTTGTCATTTAAAAAAATCCCTATTCACCTGTATTGTCTCACCTTATGATACATTTAAATAAGTGTAAGAATGTAAATATGTGTAACAATTTGCAGTTCTTAAGAAAATATTTGAGAATTAAGATTTTTTTTTAAGTATAACAAAAATATTGGTCTATAAAATTCTCATTTATTATAGGAATGTTTTGTGAATGTGGTAAACATCTTATGACTGCAATACCATTCAGATGAATAGAAGTTTGTTGTAATTTTCTCTTTTCTCGTTCAGAATTTCACTTAATAAATCTTTTCTTTTACAATTGGTTCAGAGAAGAGTATCAGTTAAGGGAAGTCCATGAATGTTTGCCCGTGGCACTGTCTTGTCAATAATTGGTGCTCTACAATTTCCAAACTCCAAGTGAGGGACAGATGTCAGCAGAGAGGTGTTTCTACCCAGCAGATCCTCTTTGATACTGTACTTTGAAGTAGAATGAAGATGTTCAAGATGGCACAAGTAGCTATCAAAGAGTTATACTGGTGCCATAATGAGATCTACCCAGAAAGCCAAGGACCTCACAGTTCTTACCACGGCTTTGGTTTCTCCACTGCTTCTCTTGATAAACTCACTCTGGTCTCTCAAAAGTCAAAGCATCCTTCCACCTCCTCTGGCTCTCAAGGGCCATAAGATAAAAGGATGCCTTCTGCTTTTTGAGAGCAAAAAGGTGCTTTTACTGTGGAAAGAAACCTGTAAAAGGTGTAGGTGTTGCCCATCACAGATTGTCTAGGGCTTGTGGAGAACAAGTGCTTTGGTTGGTTGCTTTACCAAGCTAATAAGACACAGAAAAACACAGGATAGTGCCACACACTCAAATTATTGTCCCCTGTCTGCTGGGATAAATTGACACTGATTGGTTTCTGCAGACACTACGGCATCTTTTTTTGTCTCTGGACTTTGAAGTCTGAAATGCCGTTGGAAGAACACCCTTGTCTCTAATAACACAACTCCTGTCACATCCACTTGTGCGGCTTTCAAGGGGGAAATAGAGCTTAATCACGCATCCTCTCTTCAAACTAAAGGGGACTTTGACATAAAGAATGATGTCAGGCCTCGATTCAATATTATATACTGATGAAAGGATGGTCTAGGTATTGTCAAAGCAGAGTAAGAGAGTTCCTTCACTCCAGGTTTCTCATTAAAGGAAACCCATGAGGCTAATCAGAGGCTTTTGTTCTAGAGGGACTTGCAGGTATAATCGGCTACTCATTGTCAGGTTCCAGCTGAGCTTCCTGTGAAGCAAGAGGGCCTGACTTTAATTGCAAATCAATTTTCTCCCTTGTTAAGTTGACTGAGTGTCGACTGCTATATGCGGTCATGTGTTGGATTGTTTCTCTATACAGCCCCTCTAGTGCGGATTGAGAAATCAGAGGTTGCTGAAAGGAGAACATGTCAGATTCCTGGTTTGTAGATTAAGTGCATGTTTTTGCTCATGTTAATTGTTTTTCAATAGGCTTTACCCTGTGAAGTTGTGCAGTATTCATTAGGCTTTTGAAAATAACCTCCCTCCCTTGTGAGATTTTATTTACTCAAAAAAATATGGCACAAGCACAATTTTACAAAACAAGTAGTTTATTGCTGTTGTTTTACTTTTAAGCAGCACAACTGTTTTTTAACAATGATAATAATAATAATAAATGTTTCTTGAACACCAATCAGAATATTAGAATGATTTCTGAAGACTGAAGTAATGGATGCTGAAAATTCAGCTTTGCTTTTAAATATATTTAAATAGAAAACATTTTAAATTCTAATAATATTTCAGAATATTTTACTGTATATTTGTTCTTTCAAAGATATTAAATGCATGCATTTGTGTGTTTGTGGTATTAGGAAACCTTACATTATGGGGACAAAATATACCCACAAAGATGGAAATATCCTGTGTTTGTGGGGACATTTGTGGTCCCAATGTGAAAAACAGATCATACCGAGTGATGTTTTTGAAAATGTAAAAATGCAGCAACTTTTCTGTGATGGGTAGGTTTAGGGGTAGGGGATAGAATATACAGTTTGTACAGTTTGAAAAGTCATTTTGTCTATGGAATGTCCCCATAAAACATGAAAACCCAAATGTGTGTGACATTTTGTGGTCGTCAAATGTTAGTGGAATCCATTGTTAACATGATGATCCACTAAAAATCACCTTGAGACCACTTGAGACAGACCACTTATTCACATAAGTGTGAATTCTAAAGTTTCCTTAAGTGTCTAAAACTTTTTTTGTGAACACTCTGTGTCTCAAAATTGAACATTTAGAAGCGTTGATGAATTGTACAAGCTTCATATGCATTTTTTAGAAAGTTAATGTGCTGTTACAGTGCACATGTATTAGTTGTTTTATTCCTATAGGTCTTTGCACTGAAGCTTAAAAATCTCAGCATGCCAAAGCAGTGTGTGAAAAGAGCCATCTGCTCGAGTCCTGTGTGTCCTCTCTAAGTCTGTCTCACTGTGTGGCCACTGCAGTGAGCAACCACAGACTCCTCACCCCCACTGTGCATTTCCTTATGACTCAGAAACCCTCCCGATCACATCCCCATTCACATCTTGAATCTCAACTCTGTTTTTTCATTGTTTTTTAAAGAGTTTTGGAGATTTATTGACTATTCAAGCCATTTTTCTAATACTTCAGCAACTCTAATAACCATAATCTGTTATTTTTTTCTCATACTTTGCCACTAACCATAAGCTTTAGCGTAGATGGAGTAGCCAGAAATTACTGAAAATCATTCATTTTCAGTGAGAGCTGGTGATTTGAGGTGCATGATGCAAAAGTGCCTTAAGGCAATGCGACAGATTTGAGCAGAGTTTAACTGAAATGACTTCCAATGGGAGTGCAGGCAGTGGTGCTCAGGTGTGCCGCCATCTGATACAGATGGTTACTGCAGTTAGGTAGAAATTGCTGTAGAGCGTGGCAATAGCAAAACCAAAGGTTCATGGATTTCCAGGGAATGCACAAAATGATAAAATGTATACCTTGAGTGCAATGTTAGTTGCTTTAGATAAAAAGTCTAACCAAATGCATAAATTCAAATGCAGACAGTGGTGTGGCATTGGGGGGGGGGGGGGGGGGGGGCTTTGAAAGAAAGTGTCGTGGTGCCCCGTGAATGCGATTTCTACCGATTTCTTACCAACACAAGAAACTCCCCCCAACAACCAAACAACCCCCCCAAGAATGCAGTGACCCTGCACCCGCGGAGGTCTGTGCACGCCACTGAATGTAGATACTCCTGTTAGTTTTCAACTTTGCTAAAGGTCTGAAAATTGTTTTCACATTTATGAGTTCCAAAATTATTAGAACACCTGACAGATCTAAAATATTGACTCCAAAACATGATTTCATTTCATAATGTTCATGAAACATGCAGATGGTTGCTCTGACCATCAAATATCAGCTGAAGTGAGTCGTACTGTTTTTATCACTTTTAACTTTAATATTTGGTATGTCCACCTTTGCAGCAATTACAGCAGCACATCTCTCTGGCATAGTGTCAATATACACTCACCTAAAGGATTATTAGGAACACCTGTTCAATTTCTCATTAATGCAATTATCTAATCAACCAATCACATGGCAGTTGCTTCAATGCATTTAGGGGTGTGGTCCTGGTCAAGACAATCTCTTGAACTCCAAACTGAATGTCAGAATGGGAAAGAAAGGTGATTTAAGCAATTTTGAGCATGGCATGGTTGTTGGTGCCAGACGGGCCGGTCTGAGTATTTCACAATCTGCTCAGTTACTGGGATTTTCACGCACAACCATTTCTAGAGTTTACAAAGAATGGTGTGAAAAGGGAAAAACATTCAGTATGCGGCAGTCCTGTGGGCGAAAATGCCTTGTTGATGCTAGAGGTCAGAGGAGAATGGGCCGACTGATTCAAGCTGATAGAAGAGCAACTTTGACTGAAATAACCACTCGTTACAACCGAGGTATGCAGCAAAGCATTTGTGAAACCACAACACGCACAACCTTGAGGCGGATGGGCTACAACAGCAGAAGACCCCACCGGGTACCACTCATCTCCACTACAAATAGGAAAAAGAGGCTACAATTTGCACGAGCTCACCAAAATTGGACAGTTGAAGACTGGAAAAATGTTGCCTGGTCTGATGAGTCTCGATTTCTGTTGAGACATTCAGATGGTAGAGTCAGAATTTGGCGTAAACAGAATGAGAACATGGATCCATCATGCCTTGTTACCACTGTGCAGGCTGGTGGTGGTGGTGTAATGGTGTGGGGGATGTTTTCTTGGCACACTTTAGGCCCCTTAGTGCCAATTGGCCACGGCCTACCTGAGCATTGTTTCTGACCATGTCCATCCCTTTATGACCACCATGTACCCATCCTCTGATGGCTACTTCTAGCAGGATAATGCACCATGTCACAAAGCTCCAATCATTTCAAATTGGTTTCTTGAACATGACAATGAGTTCACTGTACTAAAATGGCCCCCACAGTCACCAGATCTCAACCCAATAGAGCATCTTTGGGATGTGGTGGAACGGGAGCTTCGTGCCCTGGATGTGCATCCCACAAATCTCCATCAACTGCAAGATGCTATCCTATCAATATGGGCCAACATTTCTAAAGAATGCTTTCAGCACCTTGTTGAATCAATGCCACGTAGAATTAAGGCAGTTCTGAAGGCGAAAGGGGGTCAAACACAGTATTAGTATGGTGTTCCTAATAATCCTTTAGGTGAGTGTATTTCCCTTGAGAACTTCAACACTAATGTTATCCCATGCCTTCTGCAACTGAAGCCGAAGACTTTCCTTTGAATGTACAATCTATCTATCAAGTTTATTTTCCAACTCGCCTCAAATATGCTTGATGGGGTTGAGGTCCGGACTTTGAGGGGGCCAGTCCATAATTTTCAGTGTTCCAGCAGATTCATTCCATCGCAGGTAGTTCCGACAATAGTTAGAAGAATGTTTCGGGGTCATTGTCCTCTTGGAAAATAAATCCAGGCCCAATAAGACGACTCCCAGATGCCAAGTGTTCTAATAATTTTGGCCACCACTTATACTTCACTGCATTTACCTTTAGGAGTTTATCAGGTGATTTTATCTAAAGCGACTTACAAATCAGGAACAGCGCAAGCCCATAGAACCATGTGGTAAAAAGTTGTGAAATTTGGCACAAAGATAGAGGACAGTCTGAACAATAATCACAGCAGTCTCTATGATAATCCCTCTAGTGCCACCAACTGCCCAAAGTTGCACTTACATGTACTAATAACTTTTGAACAGTAATTTTGTTAACAGTAAAATTATTTTTTTCCTTTGATTCCTATGGGATGATTTTAGTCTCAAAATGATTAATAAATGCAAGCACAATTATCCATGAACTTGATAAATGTTGCAGATATGTTTTACTATCTACAAACAAATGCCTTTCAACTTGTGTGTGCAAAATACAGAATTGCATCAATGTGCAGCGATTTGTACAAATAAAGACATTTTTGTGAATACAAATGTTTTCTTTTGCATTAGTGTATCATAATTTGCGCATGCAACAAAGAAGATGTGCATTTGTGGATCATGTGACACGCGTGCATTTATTGGCGTCTTTTCTGATTCGATCTCATTTGATTCATTTGGATTTTGAGACTTTCTTTTCGCGTTTTAAAGCATTTCACAACCCACACACAAATACTCCTGGTGCTAATCTTTAAACTAATACTTTACAACGTGTGTGTGCAAAATCCAGATTGACATGAATGTGCAGCATTTTGTACAAATAGAGACATAGTTGTGAATACAAAACTTCGTTTTTGTATTAATGTAAGTCAGAATTTGTGCGTGCAACGAGTAAGATGTGCATTTGTGGATCCGGTGACGCGCATGCATTTATTGACTCATTTGTGAGTCGATCCTATTTGATTCATTTGGATTTTGAGACTTTCATTTCGCCGGTTTTGCCTTGCACTCTCCACACACACAGCTGTCTAAGAAAACCTGCTACCACTAGATGGCAGTATCCTGCCAAAACAGACAATGGCACCGCGTTCTTCTGCCTGTAAGACGCTTAATGTTTCCTCGTTATAAACTTCTTTTACTGTCTATGGTTATAAAGACGAGGAAAATGCTTAACAGTAGGCTAACATTAAAAATGTATTAATAACGCATACTTTGTATAGGCAAGCAGATTAAATCAGGTTATAAACACAACATTGTCCATCACAACATTTTTCTCCCATAGAAAACCATTATAAAATGCTTAATATGCAATATAGCGCATGTTCAATAAAGTGTAAAACCTACTCAGTTTTAATATCGCCATCTTACTGCATTAAGCCACATTAAGCGTTTTCTTTTATAGTAGGATCAATGGGAGAAAGCGCTTAGCCTCCTGTGTACAGACAGCTAGAATATGAACACGATGCGCAAAGTTTCACACATTTCCTCCCTTAGAAAGAAAACACTTAACGTGAAACTCCCCAGTTGCGCTCATATTTCTATGCTTCTTTTTATCTGCTATATTAATAAGGTATGTAGGCCTACGGAGTTTGGTCTTTTAATATCACTGTCTTACTACATTAAGCCAGGGGAAAAAAAGATTGGATAGGGAAAGCTCTGGCTTCGTGTGGATGTGGCCTAATTGTGTACTTAAATGTAACAGCTGACAGCTGATTGGTTGATTGGTTGACCTTTCAATCAAAGTTATCTGACATTATCAAGATGAATTTGTTCTGACACAATATTCTTGTCATATTTTATTACCATTTTCTAAACTATAGCGAATAAACTGTGATAATGTGAGAAAAATGTCTGAATACATTTTGGTTTGACTGTATGTATGTATCAAATAAGAGTTAGTATAGGAAGTGCCTTTTTTGTCTATGGTTTTAAATTGTGACTTCAACACATATTTTATACATATAAGATTTATGCCATTGAAAAGTATAGGTCAGACAGACAGTGAGTGAAAGAGAGAGAAAATGAACTGAAACAGACTGCGATACAGATACCCAAGCTGCTGTAGTCAATTGGTCCGTCTTGCAGAAAAGCATCAGGTGGAACAGACGCTATGGGCCAGTGGGTCAGTACCAAAATAAGGAAAGTCACTGAAACAAGTGTCTGTCTTTTGGGTCTGAGGGGATGAGATAGGGTCCTGTGCTGTCAAAAAATCATTAATGCAACCAACGGCATCATTCTCTGACACGTCATTCAAACTTTACCTTAACAAGGATGGTACATTTCAGATATTTTTTTCTGGGTGTTTCTTCAGCAATAGGTACTCTCTGTATCTCTTTGAATTTTCACAGTTTTACATTTTTATTATTTGTCCACTAACAATGTCCAGTTTATAGGCATCACTGGTTAATGTATCGCAGATGAACGTGAATTATGTTTTGTTGTTGTTGTCATTTTTCTGAAGTATTATAAACATTTCCACCACTTTTCGAGTTGATTTGTGCATTCTAAAAAAAAAAATTCTAACTTGTCTTGCTAAGGCATTGTATCCTAAATACATAAAATTATTATTTTCACTCTTTTTGCATAATTTGATTGGAAATGGCACACAATACAAATATAATTTCTTTGTCTTCACTCATTATGTTTCATAATTCATCTCAAGCTCTTCACTGAATATGTTTTCTCCTTGGTAACCAAGTAAAAAATCAGGGGAAAAAAAAAAAAAAAATATATATATATATATATATATATATATATATATATTTTTTTTTTTTTTTTTTACACAAATGTGGGATGGTCGTAATGTGTGTGGACTAATTGCAATAATCTAATATTTGTTTTAATAATTATTATTTTGGCAGTAATTTCTATTTTTGGTTGGATTTTCATATTTTAAGGTTGAAAATGTTGGACAATAAACTTTTGAGAAGTAGCAAATATAAATAAATTAAGATAATGTAAAACTTTTCCAAAACCTTCTACAGTCTAAACTTTTAGACAAAGAAAAATCACCCCTTGGGACTTTTGCAATATGAAAAATGTATATTTACAGTGCACACTTTTTTTTTGCTAGCCATAAAATTGGAAGAGTTTTCACAGCTATAAAAAAATTAAAGTGTTTTTTAATGCAGAGGGAAAAGACAAAGAACAGTTTTGCATTTGATTGCGAATCTGCTCACGAACTGCTGTGAGGCTGAAAAACTATCTCTTCCATATCAGCAATGTTTAGCGATGCATTAGGAAGAAGTTTAGAAGAGGGAATTGGATCTCAGCGAAGTCAGACAAGATATGAGCCTATATATATCAGAGCACCATGACAAAGGAGAAAATAAATCACTTTCATTATGGACGGGAAAGAAGACAGCATCCGAAACATCCAGTCCCATTACATGCTGCATATGTAATAGACATATTTATGCAAACAACCCTTTCTTATCCTTGTCTCATGAATATATTTTATGTCAATGCTGCATGTTAAACAAAGTGGTGTGTACTCAACTATTCATGAAGTCTGCTGTATATTTCCGCTCACGTTTACCTTAATCAATACTGATGTTACAGGAATCGTCGGTTTCTAAGATGAAAGTTATTAAGTGATAAACTGCAACATGAAGCGCTACTGCTCATTTCTAGAACACTTTATGGTGCATCTAAATGTGTGTAATAGGTCTTCAATGTGAGTTAGAGGAGGAGGGAGCTCTTAGCACTGCCAAAGATGATTATGATGATGATGCTGATGAAGATGGTAAAGACTACAGAGCGGTCAAGTGAGGGAATGTTTTTTTCTCAGTGAAGACAAACAACGTTAATGTTTTCTCCCCACATACAGCAGCCGTGTGTAAATGGGGAAGATTTGCATTCCCTCATGCATGCGTATGTCTTCTCTGAATCCCACAGCACACATAGGAAAGCTTCATAAAGCCTGGCTGATACGATTTAATACCATGATGTATTTTCTAGGAGTCTAACTTTGTTCTAGTTGCTCCATACCTCATTTGCTCACATTTTAAAATGTTTGAATGTCATTGCATTAGATAGAAAAGTTCCAACCAAGTAGCATTTATTTAAATGAAAGAACAATAAACATTTAAAGCATTTAAAAAAAGGAGGAATATAAATAGATATATATTTTCAAAATGAAAACAAAAGGCATTTGGACTCTGTTGATATTTCATTATCTAATGCATTGAAATTAATAGGATTTAAGTAGAGCTGCACGATTAATCATTAAAAGATTGTGATTTCGATTCAAATACCCATGCAATCTTATTCCTAAATGACAACGATTTGGCTCTGCCTAAACCTTTGACAAGTGCAGTTGATGTGTATAGTTGAAACAGCTTCACAAACAGTCTTCACCTCACAGAATCTTTATTTCTGTTTTACAAGTACAGAAGTACTGGGATAAAGTTTATACTTCAGATATAAACACTGATGTCTACGGTAGCGATCAAAATAGAAGAAATCAGCTTTTGAAAGTAACTTGATGCTTTAAATAAAGATGGCATCAATTACATCGTTACAGCACAGTAGGTGGCTGTTAAAAATCTATTTGTTCAAAAACACTGGTTTACTGAGTAATGAAACGTAAAGTGTTCATGAGTGAGTCATTGAATCATTCACTCTAAAAAATCTTGGATTATTTTTTCTACCTAAATCCTGGGTTGAGCTTTTTGGGTCATTTTTTCAATGTTTGGGTAGTTTTTGTGTTACCCAGCTCCTGGGTCAGACGTAACAACCCAGTGTTCGGGTAGTTTTTGTGTTACCCAGATCCTAGTCTCAGCCTCAGACGTCACGCAAACGGACTGTTCGCTGAATGTCTGATGCATATGGGACACTTTTCTGGAAACACTTCAGGAGTTTCAAATTCGTCATCTGATTGGTTGAATTCTACAGGATGTCTGCGAGACATGTGTGTTGCGTTCTTAACAGTCCGCCTGGAAACAAATGTCGCGACTCCAAACTCCCTTGTAGAAGAAGAACGCCATCGTGTTTACAACTGTGACAATGAGCATTTATCAGGATCAACTAAACGCTGGATTTTCAAAAGTATGTGAAGTTCGCGGCTCCATTGTTGCAGTAAATTTGCACATTGTTCTTGAATGAATAATTTATAGATACACGCCGGTCTGTTATTGCAGGGACATCCACTTTACATTTTCATGCCCCTAAACATGACGAGGAATAAAACAATCTGTGATTGGTTGCGTTACATGTCCGTCAAACGTCCTCTTGGGTGGTCCTCGACCAATGAAAGCTGCGAAAGAGTCCAGACCTTCTGCTGTCAGTCTGAAGGTCTGGCTACGCGAGACTACCCAGATCAGGGTCAGACGTAACAACCCAGTGTTTGGGTAGTTTTTGTGTTACCCAGATCCTGGGTCAGACATAACAACCCAGGGGTTGAGTTATTTATGGGGGCATTCGCTGGATTTTTGCGACCTCTTCAGGAGACAGCAGTGCATCTCATCAAATTGGTGCATGTCTTCGGTAAAATACAGATTTGTGTACATTTTAGCTCTGGCACGAGATCAAGCACCGTCACGGTGGAAACGGGAAAACAGAGACTTGTCGATTACACTTGAATTACTTCTAAATGTTTCATTTTTACTTCTAATATTTGTTAAACAAGCTTAAATTTAGGCAATATGTATTACAATGATATAAAATATGCTATACTGTAAAATATGATGGAAAATAAAGGAATTATCATGCAAACCAGTGGTTTGTGGAGTATTTAGTAAACTAAAAAAGTTTAGAGGATTTAAGTTAATCCGTAAACATTAATTCTTGTATGAAGTAAAAAAAAATTAAAAAAAATAAGCTAGTGTTATAGTAAAAATGTATCAACCCATTATGCTGGGTTAAATAAACAACTTAATATGCTGGGTTGTGTTCTGTCCTATATTTACCCAGCCCTTGGGTTAAAAACAACCTGAATTGGGTTGATTTTAACCCAGTGTTTTTCAGTGTTCATTCAAACTGACTTAATAATAATAATTAATTCAAATGACTGCAGCAATTAACATTTTGTCAGAACCTCTGGTAAATTACATATTATTTTATTTAGTTGTCTATTCAGAATCATGATATCTAGTTAAAAACAAAAAATATGATTCTCAATTTATCCAGAATCGTGCAGCCCTATATTTAATTATCCAAATGCTTTTTTGAGTGCCAATATAGGGAGTGAACAGGAGACCAATGTGCAGAGACAGATGTAGGCTACTCATACTACGCTGTAAGTAATTTCCAAAGATTATTGGAGTAGGCCTATGTTTTACAAGAAATATTTATTAATCCCATACTTTGTTTCTTTGTACTTGTTTGTGAAATGTACTAGCAAATTCCGAGTGAAAATAGTTTCTTCAGTGTACAGGAAGTGTATATTACACAGGGTCATATTGTCTTTTGCACCTAGACACTTCCCCTGAATGACAGATGTGTTAGTCAATTTATGTTTGTCGGCATTGACAAGACACATCAGAGGCAATTGCGGCTAAAGAAAGTCCCAGCCACGCTCCCAGCGGGCAGACCCTACTAGTGCATAACCAAGTGATGATGATGATGAAGACTTACAGTCTCAATATGCACATTCATTCTCATGTGCAAAGTTAAAATACTTCCATAGTCTTTGGGGAGAAAAGATATCGGAGGTCAGTGGCAGTATGTGGAATGTTTGTCTTCACCAGACCAAAACTAATCGCAATGCAAAAAGGTTTCATATTGCCGTTAGCATTCAGAAAGGTTGGAAGTGTTTGCTTTTCATCTTCTAAGATTCAGATGCATTTTTATAATATCAATCAAAATGTGAGAGAGAGAGGCACAGTATTTTAATATAAACTATAGTGTGTTTTTGTGCAATGTCTTAACTTTATTGCATTTGCCTTTATGTATAAACCTCACTTGGGCATGTAGCAGTGTGGTGCATTAAATATGAATGCATTTTAGTGTCTATATGAGTCACAGGCATGATCTCTCATCCGAACGCTCTCCGTTCCAGTGGAATAACACAATAACATGCTACCAGATACGTCACCGTGACTGATCTACAGACAAACAGATGCTATTTTCATGTTTATTTATAAAAAGTTGTTGAGGAAGATTCTAGCTCACAACTTCTTGCACTTGAGGACAAAAATATTACTCTGAACCATGTCACCTCATGCTCTGGTAGGTGCCCAAGCCCCCTTAAGCCCCCCTGAATATTCTAGAGTCACCCCTGCATGCTTCTGGGATTTTTATGTGATCCATATCTTGTGTTTTTAGCTGTTGTTTGGGTCAGAAAGCGGTCAATAGCTGTTGTTATGAGCATAAATCTAATCTATATCCATTTGCTACCATATACCAAAACAGCTGGCTGTATTTATGTAATACTTGCCTTGACCTTTGCCATCTTTCAGTCATTGGTTTGTTCACTGGTGTTGAATGTGAAGCAATGGGGGTATTTACTAATGCACACTCAAGCCATGTCTAAATTTTTAAAGAGTTCATGATTTATAAATCAGATCGCTGTTTTCGCTCATGGCGGGGACGTGTTTGCTTCTGTGAAGCATATTGAGAAGTCTGCCGCTTTTATGGTGTTAGGCGAGACAGTTTGCTTTTGTCCATGGATACGCGTTCCTTTTCGTCTTGTGAAACGTCTTGTTACGTACTTGAAAATCTTTTTGAGCAGAAAATCAATAAAACATGGCAAGAACGTCATTGTTCTGCCTCTAAATGCTGTTCTGCAGGTGTAGAGACGCAATTGGAACAAACCTGATTTCTTTTTCTAGCGAGACATTGCTTGTTCTCATGTTTTGACACCGTGTCTTTTCTTCTTCCGAGGCCTGAGTGTTCCTGGGAACACAAGGACAAAATCACTCTGTAATTACTGATCCTGTCATCGGATGTTAATTGCGAGTGACCTCCAGGGCTGTTTATAGTTATGCAGTCCTGCAATAACTGCTAATCTCTCCGAAACAGAATATTTCAAAAGCCTTGAATAATGTATTTTTTTTCTTTTTCTTATTCAATGAAGTGCAATCTGATACAAAATGAGGCTTCTTTTAAATCAAGATAATTGCTGTTACTCCAAGTCAGAAACTGAATGTTTTGATTTGGTGTTATTTTTCTTTCTGTTTAGACATTGATTGCTGATGTCTGTGTTCCTGCATCCTGTCTGACCTTTAGTAAAAAGTCTTTAACCCACTTTGCTTTACAGTAACAGTCGGCTGGTGTGAGATGCCGGTGCTTTGATCGCAGTGATGAGTGTTAAGCGCAATCCTCCTGTGCATTTAAAAAAGAACTATTGATTTGGCCTATGAAACCAGAAAGCTTTAGACTGGAGAAGGACTTTTATGTGATTGTGAACATCAAAATTGACCCTTTTTATTTTCCTAATACTCTCTGCTGGTTTTTATGGAAGTTTGTTTTCAAAAGAAGAATATCAAAAGATAAATGTGGGATTAAAGTTAAAGGTGAACAGTCAAAGAAATAGTCAAATTCTGAGAAATAAAATCACATTGTGAGATTTAAAGTTCTATGTATTTACTTCCATAGGTCTTATTGTGTGAACTTCATGAAAAGTAATGTTTCTCTTCATAATCTCTTATTTTTCTCCCCCTTTATCCATTTATCAATGGATAAATCCCTGCCCAGTGTTGTTACTCTTTTACTAAATCTAAAAATATTCAAAATCAGTTTTGTTAATTGGCAAAGATAAAATAAATATTAATATTAGATGAACAACTTTAACTTCGAAAGGTAAACGAAAATGAGAAATGTTACTTTGGCAAATAACTGAAATAAATAAGTTTAAGACGAAATACTAAAGTACTCTATCGCAGCTTTTATTGGTCAAGGGCGGCCCAAGAGGACGTTTGACTGACATGCGACGCAACCAATCACAGTTTGTTTTGTTTCGCGTCATGTTTAGGGGCATGAAAATGTAAAGTCGATGTCCCTGCAATAACAGACCGCCGTGCATCTATAAATTATTCATTCAAAAACGTTTTGCAAGTTTACTGCAACAGTGGAGCTGCGAACTTCACATAGGCTACTTTTGAAAATATATAGTATTTTTGTATATTTGTTCATTGTCACTGTTGTAAACACGACGGCGTTCTTCTTTCATGAGGGGGTTTGGAGTCCAGGTGGACTGTTAAAGAACGCAACACACATGTCTCGCGAACATTGTTGCTGTGTTCCACTCCACTTTTAGACACGCACTTGCGAACTTCCCTAAGCACTTCCCCTCGGGGGAATCCCCGCCACCATTTTGAAGTGTGTTCCACTTCGTGAAGTGGACAAGGGAAGTTTATATGGACAGACCCTCGCTCCCTCTATTTTGACCGAGTACTACTTCATATGTACACTTCAGGCAGCTTCATATACCACAATGCAACACGATTGTGACGTCACAGAATATCTCGTTTAATTTACCCCACCTCAAACAACTCTATGATATTTGAATTATTTCTTAAAAACATTTAAAACAACCCAAACACACCTATATACATATAGATATACCTATATACATATGCTGCAGTAAACAATTTCGTAAAGGAAAAAAATAAATAATAAATCAACTCCATAGTAGATTCCAAGTGATCAAGGGCTTAGGACGTTCCAGTTCAGTCCAGCAAAGGTTCCGCCAGTAGTGGGCACTCATGCAACGCAAGCAATAACGCACATCCGAGTGAACGAGACGGAGGGAAGTTAGCAAGTGAAGAGCATGATAAAAACGAACTGGAACACAGCACCTGTAGAATTCAACCAATGACTTTGAAACTCCTGAAGTGTTTCCAGATAAGTGTGCCATATCAGCCAACGCTCCATGGGCGTGACACCTGAGGCTGAGACTATAAAGTTGCTAAAACTAAAGTAAAAAAAAAAAAAAAACTAAATAGCAACATTAAAAAAAATGCCAAAAATGATTAAATGAAAACTAAAAATATACAAATAAAAGCTTATTCCAAATATTAATAAATACTAGAATAGTATCTAAATAATATTAAAATAACACTGGTCCTGCCCTACTTTTTTGTTGCATATTCTGTTTAATACGGTGGCCCAGTAGTGCACAACACAAAGAATTTTAAAAAGCATACATAAATTCACAACACAATGGAAACAAGCCACAACACAACGGAAACAAGCCACAACACAACGGAAATGCTCCCGACCACTAGGGGGCTCTCGGAGTGCGGTAAAGTTAGTTTTCCTTGCCATTGTTCCATAGATTCGCCAGTCATACAAAGATATAAACACTACGATCAGTTTTAAGTGTGTAACCATTGTATATCGACATGAAATACACATTCAAAATCACCTACATGCATTATAGCTGCATATTTATACTCGAGAACGCTTTTACTCACTATCACAGCACATGATGCCTAAGGGAACGTCTGCCAATTCCACCAAGTGGTTGAAACATAATTTGTATGAATTAAAATGACTTTTTTTTTTTTAAATGTTCAAATATCACTGCTGTGCATTACTGAGTCAGTTTTACCAATACAACCAAGCGGTGGAATTTTAACATGTCTGTTTTTAAATGTTAAAAGTAATTTAATTAATACAAATTATGTTTCAACTACATGGTGGAATTGGCAGACGTTCCCTTAGACATCATGTGCCGTAGTAGCGGGTAAAAGCGTTCTCGAGTATAAATATGCAGCTATAATGCATGTAGGTGATTTTGAATTTAAAATGCGAATGCAGCGTACTATTGTTTTTCACTGAGTTGCCGAACTAGTGACTCGGCCATGCAGTGATGGTACAGCAACTGTGGCGACGGGACGTACGTCTCCGTTCCCTCCTTCAGGGAACGAGGGTTACCATACGTAACAGAGACGTTCCCTTTCAGTCGGTCACGTTCGACGTACGTCGGACGTCACCGACGAATTGGGATCCCTTTGGAAAACGCCACAGTTACTACCACTTCCAGCGCCCAGCGAGAGCCCCTCAGACCCCGTCTGTTCCGAGTGGGGAATTCACGCAGGGAAGTCACACTGCTGTTCCGCAAGACCCACTTCAGCAGACTATTGGATAACGCTGGGAAAGTGTGCCCAGAGGGACGCTGCGGAAGCCACATCATGCCCGAAGGGAGTTACCATGTGGAGAATACACGTATGGACTGGCTGTGGGCAGTGCAACATACGGAAGTCCCAGGGGTGGCCCCGGCCAAACAGGCGGGGGAACAACACCTAACTGAGACGGCAGAGAGCTCTGCCGAGGGAAAGACACGGGCTCGCCGTAGGGAGCCGTACCGTGGAAGAATACACATATGGGACCGCCATGGGGGTCACAACATATGGAACCCAGCCTAACACAAGTTCCACCAATGCATACGAGTGTTAGACCTGGCGTCGGACGCTCCGCCACATCCGACTGCCGCGGGTTGCGGAGGACTCAACAGGGTTCGCCGTTCTGGGGAACTCGACTGGAGCATATAAGCGCACGTATCCGTTCCAAAGGGAAGGGAGTGGCGCAGCAAGCCGACACTTAGAACAGGCACTTCGGTGTTACTGACTATGGGAAGCGAGCACACAGGAAGATACCGGCTCTACACGGAGGCTATAAAATCTAGCGAACGTGTTAGGTGTCGCCCAGCCCGCAGCTATACAATATCTGTCAGCGAGGCGCCACGAGCCAACGCCCAGGAAGAAGCTTACACCCCTAGTGGAATGGGCTCTTAACCCGAGCGGGCAGGGCACGTCTTGGGTTTGGTACGCCAAGACGATGGCATCCACTATCCAGTGGGCCATCCTCTGCTTGGAGACAGCCTTTCCCTTCTGCTGGCCTCCATAACAGACGGAGAGCTGTTCTGAGGTCCTGAAGCTTTGCGTTCTGTCCACGTAAGTCCGCAGAGCGCGGACTAGACAGAGAAAAGCTAGGGCTGGGTCTGCCTCCTCCGAAGGCAGCGCTTGCAGGCTCACCACCTGGTCCCGGAAGGGAGTGGTGGGAACCTTGGGCATATATCCGGGCCGGGGTCTCAGGATTACATGAGAGTTACCGGGCCCGAATTCCAGGCACGATTCGTCGACCGAAAATGCCTGCAGGTCCCCTACCCTCTTGATAGAGGCCAATGCAGTCAGGAGTACTGTCTTCAGAGACAGGATTTTTAACTCAGCTGACTGCAAAGGCTCAAAGGGCGCCCTCTGCAGTGCGGTTAGCACCAGAGTTAAGTCCCAAGAGGGTATAGAGGGAGGGCGAGGCGGATTTAGTCTCCTCGCCGCCCTCAGGAACCTGACGATCAGATCGTGCTTCCCTAGAGACTTACCACCCACCATGTCATGATTAGCGGCGATAGCGGCAACATAGACTTTGAGGGTGGAGGGAGACAGCCTTCGCTTCAACCCGTCCTGTAAGAAGGAAAGCACAGAACCGACCGAACATCTCCGGGGGTCTTCTCAGCGAGAAGAACACCAGTCGACGAACAGGTTCCACTTCAACGCATAGAGGCGCCTCGTAGAGGGAGCTTCATAGCGTCACACGCTGCCATTCCTGAACTCCCGAGACCCAGAGGTATTGGAACTGCTCTTAAGAATTGTGGTACCACTGGCTGTAACACCAGTGGCGGAACAAAATTTAGCAATGATTCTCCACCCGGCCCTCCTCCGGAGAAGAGCAGCTTCAACCAAGTCCAGGATGCCCATGGCGAGCAGACTGAGGGGTTCCATCTGCTTTGCACTGTGGAGGACTGCTGCACAGTCACCGACAGTGTCGCCGAAAAGGGTCACCTTGTGAGATGTGAGCATCGAGAAAGCGTACTCTGGCGACGTCTCACACCCCTGCAAGGTAGCCCAAGGGTGTTTCTGGACCAGGGTGGACATCGTCTGGCCAAGGGCCAGCGCTGTGACTTTAAATGTAAATCAGTCACTGTGCGCAGCTCAACCTCAGCTCAGAACTGCCCTCGTGCACTAAGAGCGCAGGGCGGAGGTGGCCTGCCAGTGGCACTGCCACCTCACCGATGAGGGTAGTGAGAGAGAGGAAAACTTTATCTAGATTATGGCCCCATTGGCACCCCATATTTTGGCACCAGATAGTTCCACACTGCCAAAGCTTTCCAATGCACATCCGGGAAAAAGGCAAGGGGGCGGACAAGGCGATTTACGCGTTGCACTACGTTGTACTACGCCTCAGCCACCCAGGAAAGCATGGCTGTCAGTCGAACGTGACCGACTGAAAGGGAACTAACTTTACCGCACTCCGAGTGCCCCCTAGTGGTTGGGAGCATTTCCGTTGTGTTGTGGCTTTTTCGTTGTGTTGTGGCTTGTTTCCTTTGTGTTGTGACTTTTTCGATGTGTTGTGGCTTGATTCCGTTGTGTTGTGGCTTGATTCCATTGTGTTGTGGCTTGATTTCGCTGTGTTGTGAACTTATGTTTGCTTTTTAAATTTTGTTGTGTTGTGCACTACTGGGCCACCGTAGTTTAACCAACAGAAAAATAAAAAAAAATAAAAGCTTATTCAAAAATTTTAATAAATACTAGACTAAACTAGACTAAAATAACACTTTTTTGTTACATATTCTGTTTTACTAGGCAATCCACCTGCCACAGGAACAGGTACGTTGATAATCACTCTGGAGGACGAGAATGACAACGCTCCCTACGTCTTCCCCTCGGTGGCCCGTGTGTGCGAGGACGCTAAAGACATAAATGTGGTGGTGATCGGGGGACGAGACAAGGACATTCATCCTAATACAGATCCTTTCAAGATCGAGCTTGGCAAACAGCCAGGACTGGAGAAAACATGGAAAATCTCCAGGATCAATGGTAAGTTAATTCTCAGATGGGACAGAAACAGGCACTCACCCTCAGTTAAACACATACCGGCTATTTCTAAGGCCTGTTCGAGGAAATATACAAGGTGTTCTTACTAAAAGAATAGTTAAGCATAATTGATTTTTTTGTTGATTAATCCATTTCAGCACAAATGCATTTAGTAATAATGCAATTAGATTGTGAAAACACTGCATATACAGGCATAATTTACTATACTGTATAAATTAATTACTTTCACTGCAAACATTGTACACATTTGATTGATTGTTAATTGTAATGACAATCAATCATGAACATTTCTGAAAGTAATGGAGTGCCACTTTAAATCAGCTGTAAATTTTGGCAGAATTTACTGAGATCATAACAGTCCTGAAAACTGGCATCCCTATAGTGAATAACATTATTGTGGTAGACTACCAGCTATACCAGCTCTAAACCAGCACTAACCAGCCAGTATAAGAGTAAAAGTTTTCTGGTGTTTTCACCAGGGTCAAATAAGCCACATCAGGCCTGGTTACAGAATCAAATCACTGAGGGTGCTCTAGTAAAGTGCAGATAGGCTAAGCAATGGCTCTGCCATAGCAGTGTACAGTGAGAAATGTATGATTATTTATTTGCTATTCACTTTTACCAATAACTGGAATTTCAAAAATATTTTGCTACAAATGTTTGTCTATTAATCTATTAGTCTGCCTTTACATTGCTTTAATGCGTTACTAGTATTTTAACGTCATCCTGAGAACCAGAAAAAAAGGTTTTGTGAATTTAGATTTAGTTTTCTTTTTAGGTCATTACATTGTTTAGAACATAAAAAACAAATGGATATTTTTATGTTATATGCTGTCCTCTGCTCTGAAGAAGACACCAGAACCCATTTATTGAGAAAATTAAAAGACATTCACCAGTCAGTTTTTATGCTTTAAACTTTTTTTTTTATCCAAACTTTATATAAAGATGGTTCTCAATGTTATGAAAGATATAACAGAATAATATGATATACCGTTTTACTTTATGCAATATGTGTGTGAACATGGCGATATGCCATTCCCATTCTATGCAATGCATCTATACACAGTATATAATTTGCATATTCATGTGTTTTGGGACCATATGTAATGTAAAAATTGTGCTTATAATGTAAAAATAATGCTTGCAGCTTGCTAGCACCCCTTTAGAACCAGGCCTGGGCCACATGCTGCTGAGAGCGAAAGGATCCCTTTATTGTCACAGACAGTGTGTGTATCATTAGATATCACTCTGACCAAATAGCTGAGTGTATTTGGGGTTTATCTTAGCAGACTCTCGATTACCCATCTCTCCTGAGAGCACACACTCAAATATAGAAAGGCTTGTGACTTCTGTCAGCTGTTTGAGAAGAGAATCAGTGGCAGATGCTTTGATACAGAACAAGAGAGGTTATTTGAGATTGAGTGGCTTATAGTCTCCTGTAGCCAAATCTTTTGCAGTTTATTCTGCCTATTTGAAGAGGAAGATACTGTCTGACTGACATGTAAAGTGGCCGGAAAGTTACATTCAATTATTTTCTGATGTTTTTCAGACACTCATTCCCAGATCATGTTGCTGCACAGTCTTAAAAAGGCCAACTACAACCTGCCGCTGGTTCTGACCGACTCTGGCATCCCTCCCATATCCAACAACACAGAACTGAAAGTTCAGGTGTGCACCTGTAAGAAGAACAGAATGGACTGCAGCCGTGCCGCCTCGGTACAAACAAACCTCTTGCTGCTGCTCGGCCTGGTTCTGCTCTCCATGCTCTGTAAGTATCCTGTCGCTCCAGCCCTTCACAACACACACCTGATCTTTCTTATCAGAAATTCTAGGTAATTTGCTAAAATGTGGAGTTTTAAAGTTTGATAGGTGCTGCCTATTCATGGTTTCTAATAAAGTGCAAATAAACATTGCAAGTGTTCCAGAGCCACAGTTTTGCTTGAAAGACAAAATATGGAAAGTCAGAACTCTGCAAAGTTTATTATAGTACAAAACTCTCTTAATCCTTGAACCTGGAACCTCGTCCATTCTGTGCGGAAGTGGCACATCTGAACAGACGTCATTTTGCAGGACTCCCTGGGCATTTAAACCTAGTATTTTAATCCTCTTTGGATTCAGGTATTAGTAGAGTCTAGTTTACAGGCTGCTTGCAGAATCACTCCCATTCATTCAGTTTGTTTATGTACCACATTCTCGAGGGCTAAAAGCCAATCTGCTCTCATGTGGCACCTTCACACACACACACACACACATACACACACACATATATATATATATATATATATATATATAATATAATTTTAACAAAATAAGAGAGATCATACAAAATGCATGTTATTTTTTTATTTAGTACTGTCCTGAATAAGATATTTTACATAAAAGATGTTTACATATAGTCCACGAGACAAAACAATTGAATTTATAAAAAATGACTCCATTCAAAAGTTTGTGAACCCTTGATTAATACTGTGTGTCATTACCTGGATGATCCATGGCTGTTTTTTGTGATGGTTGTTCTAGAGTCCCTTGTTTGTCCTGAGCAGTTAAACTGCCCAATGTTCTTTAGAAAAATCCTCAACCCCCGGCTCTTAATGCATTGTGTTTCCTTCTGGAGCATCAGTGAATGTTTGAACCTTTTTTAATAGCTGTGAGTCCTTAAATTGTCCTCAGTGAAAGAAAATAGATCTCAAAATCATACAGTCGCTGCTGGAAAGGGTTAAAATATACAAAAGACACAAATTTGCAGGACCTGGAGGATCTTTCTGAAGAACATTGGGCAGTTTAACTGCTCAGGACAAACAAGGGACTCAAGATATATATGAGTGTACCTTGCCAAAAAAAAAAAGAGTAATCAATATCTTTAGTTTTACAGTAAACACACAAAGCCGTCACTGGGGCAGTAAAAAAACTGAAATATACTAGTATGTACGTTTAAGCTATTAATATGTGCTTTTAAAGTATTAATATATATATTAATATACACACTCTAAAAAATGCTGTGTTACATTTTTTAATTACATTTTTAACCCAGCGGCTGGGTTTGTCCATATTTGACCCAACTTTGGGTTAAAACAACACTGCATTTTTTAGAGTGTGTATATTAATATATATATATATATATATATATATATATATATATATATATATATATATATATATATACACACTCACCTAAAGGATTATTAGGAACACCATACTAATACTGTGTTTGACCCCCTTTCGCCATCAGAACTGCCTTAATTCTACGTGGCATTGATTCAACAAGGTGCTGAAAGCATTCTTTAGAAATGTTGGCCCATATTGATAGGATAGCATCTTGCAGTTGATGGAGATTTGTGGGATGCACATCCAGGGCACGAAGCTCCCGTTCCACCACATCCCAAAGATGCTCTATTGGGTTGAGATCTGGTGACTGTGGGGGCCATTTTAGTACAGTGAACTCATTGTCATGTTCAAGAAACCAATTTGAAATGATTGGAGCTTTGTGACATGGTGCATTATCCTGCTGGAAGTAGCCATCAGAGGATGGGTACATGGTGGTCATAAAGGGATGGACATGGTCAGAAACAATGCTCAGGTAGGCCGTGGCATTTAAACGATGCCCAATTGGCACTAAGGGGCCTAAAGTGTGCCAAGAAAACATCCCCCACACCATTACACCACCACCACCAGCCTGCACAGTGGTAACAAGGCATGATGGATCCATGTTCTCATTCTGTTTACGCCAAATTCTGACTCTACCATCTGAATGTCTCAACAGAAATCGAGACTCATCAGACCAGGCAACATTTTTCCAGTCTTCAACTGTCCAATTTTGGTGAGCTCGTGCAAATTGTAGCCTCTTTTTCCTATTTGTAGTGGAAATGAGTGGTACCCGGTGGGGTCTTCTGCTGTTGTAGCCCATCCGCCTCAAGGTTGTGCGTGTTGTGGCTTCACAAATGCTTTGCTGCATACCTCGGTTGTAACGAGTGGTTATTTCAGTCAAAGTTGCTCTTCTATCAGCTTGAATCAGTCGGCCCATTCTCCTCTGACCTCTAGCATCAACAAGGCATTTTCGCCCACCGGACTGCCGCATACTGGATGTTTTTCCCTTTTCACACCATTCTTTGTAAACTCTAGAAATGGTTTTGCGTGAAAATCCCAGTAACTGAGCAGATTGTGAAATACTCAGACCGGCCCGTCTGGCACCAACAACCATGCCACGCTCAAAATTGCTTAAATCACCTTTCTTTCCCATTCTGACATTCAGTTTGGAGTTCAGGAGATTGTCTTGACCAGGACCACACCCCTAAATGCATTGAAGCAACTGCCATCTGATTGGTTGATTAGATCATTGCATTAATGAGAAATTGAACAGGTGTTCCTAATAATCCTTTAGGTGAGTGTATATATATTAATACTTTAAAAGCACATATTAATAGCTTAAATGTACATACTAGTATATTTTAGTTTTTTACTGCCCCAGTGACGGCTTTGTGTGTTTACTGTAAAACTAAAGATATTGATTACTCTTTTTTTTTTTGGCAAGGTACACTCAATCCTCAATTTTAAAAGTTTTCCAGCATTTACTTGTTGCTGCTTTAGCTCAGTTTTAATGCTGATTATGTATAGCTTGCTGTACAGTTTGACAGGAAATTGGCTTCTCTTCCAAAATGTCTTCAGTGACCCTGTATCTATTTACCATGTTAAAGCCTGGAACTGCATTAGGAGTTGATCCATATCAGGCTAGATTTACAGCATGTATAGGGCCACTATTACAGCCACCAGAGAGACCTAGAAGCATTTAAAGTAATATGCACAGATTAAAGGTTGCTTTACAGCAGGTCTTAAGCTTCTCAGTGTGTGTGTGTATATGTGTGTGTGTCGATGTGTATTATATGTTTGTCCCGTAGTTAATCTCCTATACAAACCTGCACACAGTCCCCTGGTGACTCTTTCTCCCGGCAATAACATTAATAATTCACTCCTTTAGAGGGGCTGAAACATAATGGAACTCTATACAGCCATTCTAAAATGGAAAACAGAGAAAAAATAAAACTGTTTAGAAGGGACGTCCTGCTCTGAGGATTTCTGTTGCTAGATTCCTCGCCAAAGCCCTGGTTTGGATAGAAGTCGGATCCATCTATGATTTGTGACACTGTGAAGCCAATGTCTCCAGATCTGCATGAAACATGGAAGGCAGATCTTCTCCAAAGTTTCTCTCTCCCCCAGTCACTTTTTTGTGTGTTATCTCTTTGCATTCAGACACCTATGTTTTTGCTTAGATTTTGGGTCAGTATCCTGAAGATTGGGTTCTGGAGCTCACATCTGCGAAAGCGTCAAGATTATATATAATAATCAAAGTTATATATTAAAGATATAATATTCAATATTAATATTCAGAATTTATAACTAAATATACATATTTTAACATAGAGTGTGATTCAAAAGTCTGAGAGCACATTGAAAATATAGGATTTTTTTAAAAATTAAAAGGACATTTTAGAAATTTATGAAAAATTCTCTTCACTATTTCTAGGTTACTAGTCAAATAGATACATTTGTAATATTGATCATCTAAATCCTTTGTACAAAATGTCATATTTTTCCCCAGTTGATTCACAAGATTCTCTTCGGATCATCTCAAATCATGCCGGAAATCAACTTGTGGAGTTCATGCAGCTTAAGTGCTGCTCATCAAAGCAAAAGGGCAACAAATCATCACTATTTTTAAATTAATTTGATTTATGCTGATCATATAAATTGCAATTAATTGTTTTGTATTAAATAACAAAGAATTGGGGGGGAGCATTCCCTTTCAGGATTGGGGATCGCTTTCAGAGACCAATCTATCGTTCAGCCTGACATTGGCATGCGGTTCACGCATTCAACGCTCCTCCCCGCCGTGCAGGTATAAATAAGGAAGTGCATGCACCGCATCTTTGCTTTTCTGCTGAGGAGCCGTACTTTGTGACTCGGTCGTTCAACGGAGGTACAGCAACTGTGGCGACGGGACGTACGTGTCCATTCCCTCCTTCAGGGAACGAGGGTTACACACGTAACCGAGATGTTTTCACTAGTGGTCGCTGATGTTTGGCGTAAATTAAGTATGTACTGAATGTGTGTGTGTGTTTCACATTCAGGCAGTGATGCATTGAAACAAGCAGTCTGAAAGTGTGTGCACGTGTTAATATCTTGTGTGACATGAGACAAAGCTGGTGCATGCTGGTCTCAGAACTGCACTACACGCACACTAATGACTCCTGTAAGGATGTGTTTCACTGTCGCACAGGAAGACACAGTCGAGGAGGGGCCATGTCGCTATGTCGCACACTGATCGAGTGGGAGGGAGAGAGTGTCTGACTTCAATTTCCTTATCACCTTAATGAACCTTGACCCCCGCTGAGAGAGAGCGGTGAGAACAGGCAGATAAGCCCAGAAGCTCCGTGATGGAGCTCTGCAAGAGAGAAATGGCTGGAAGATTAGACGGAACTCGCTTCATCTGTCTCCTCTACAGGAGACACATACTCACACACACATGAATTACTGTCAAGTAGTTCATTAGTTTGTGCCATTCCATTTGTTTATAGGTAGTCAACATGAAAACATGATAAGTTGATGATGTCCTGCAGTGTGACACCTCTCTGAGGCCTGATGTCACGCCTGCAAAACATCATTTTGATAATTCTTCTATAATTATTATTTTATAATTATTATTCACAGGACCATTTAAAGAGATGAAAATGGAATGCAAAGGTTTGGAAGATAAAATAATATTTTGGGGAGAAATTACCCTTTAAAATTGGCTAGTGAAGGCAAAAAGATGATTAAAATTGGTTAAATTGGTTAAATAAAGAAATTCTATACATTATTTATATGTAATGAAGTTCCAAATGTAGGTTTAGGAGGAGCCTAAACATTCAGTCCTGTCAATCATCATCACGTGCGTGCTATATAAGCGGCAAACACCGCGTCATCCCATTGACAAATTTTTCTAGCAACCCTCCTCCTCCCTGTTCTCCTCCTCTAATTCTCTTTTAGAGTGCAGTTCCGTAGTTCTCCACTGAGCTCCTGTGCTTACCTTCACGGACCCCCAGGTTAAAAACACTGGCTCTCTAGCTGATGCATGGTTGTCTGGTCCCAAATGTGGGTGTGATTTCTTCTATTTCTCTGTAACTATGTTTCCTGAAGATATACCAGACTAGTGTTACATTTTTAGGTAAAATAATAGTTAGAAAAGTTGTTGACCCAAAAACCAATAGAGGGTGAGACAGAGAGTGAGAGAGATTGTAATGTACAATAGAGTGCAACAGTCCTGTCCACTTTTTTCAGTGGCCTTTGTTACAGAAGAATTTTCCCATTCATTTTTACCACAGGTAAATTACAGTTATAAGCCATGAACCAAACCAACTTGCTACGACGTATATCACAATTACAAACTTTGATTTGAAGCAAAAAAATACTTAAAGGAACACTAGCTGCTTTTCCACAATCGACCCAAACCGTTCTCATTGCTTAACCGTTCCCTTCCGAGCCAATCCGGGCCAGCCGAGATGGATATGGTTTCATTTTCCACTGTGGGGCTGATAACGGAGCTCTTTGGAATGTAATACAAATGCGTCTGCCATTGCCTTGGTAATGCAAGAGTTTACAGACGATGAGATATAAATAGTAACCGTTATGGAGGATGATCAGATATTTCTTTTAATTTTATTGTTAAGTTGTGTTGACGTTGCTTAAATTGTGCGCTTAGACATGTGACCAATCCTGACTGTGCTGAGAATTCCGGGCCGGGAAAGGTTTGTAATCGTGCTGTGACGTACCAGGCTCAAGTGGAAATACAACATGAACCTTACTGTTCTTAGAACCGTTTGACCCGACAGTGGAAAAGAGGCTTATGTAACTTTAGGTGGTTAAAAAACAAAACTGCATGCATTTTGCGAAATACATTTTTTTTGGTTGTGCTTTGGCTCTGCATGATTGTGCGGAAGAATATGGTTATCCTATTAATCATAAAACATTCACTACTAGACTTAAGATATATAACCAGTTTAGTCTGACTAGCTGAAGATGTTACTTTTAGCTTTACTCATTAATAGCCACGGTACTTAATTAAAAATACATTTCTAACACAGCACTACCACAGCCAATATTGAAATAACCCTTCACAATAGATAATGCTTTACAATGATCTCTGTTAGAGAGCTACATATGGCAATGTATCTGTTCAATTAAAATACCTTACTCATTGAGTAATAAAAAAGGATGGCATAATCAAAATAAAAGTGATGGATACATATATATTGATTTAAAGCTGTTGATATTTAAGTATCTTCAGAGTGTAAGGAGACTGTCATTTGCAGTACTTCATGGGTGTGGGTGGGCACTGAAGAGTTATTTTGGCGGGATTTGCACGTTTTGATTATCTATTATCTATGATTCCTTTGCAGAATCATGGGTAATGTAGTTTTTCACCATGAATTCTGCTGCTAAACACTACTATTAAAAAAATGCTTCAACAAAACCGCATACCATCATCTAACAACCTCAAAGCTCACAGTATGTCTGTCTTTAAAGGTTTTAAATTATCGTTAAAAATCAGTTTGGCTACGGAGAATAGGACTTTTACTTCCGTAACCCAACTGCTGCACTCTGTATGGATTAAAAAAATGTACGAAAGAAAAGTATTGTTTAGAATTTGAATCGCAGTGTCAATAGCCTTATTCAAACGGCCCAGGTGAAAAAGACGCACTATTAAATGTAAATATTAAAACATACTCAAGTAAATTTTTTATGCATTTAATAGTACGTATTTTTCACCTGGGGGGACTAGTTTTCCAGGGGGACGTTAGAGAAAGTCGTGTTAAACATACATACTTTGCTATTTTAATCTAGTCCAAATCTGCCACGTCTGAGTTTTTTCTCACACAACCTCTGGCAAATTACCTACTGTTTTTCAGGCAAACTCGACGGTCCTAAGGGAAATATAACTTAATCCCGTCTGAATGAGAATGTCTGTGATTGCCAATATTTTATTATCCTAACGCTTGTCTACCATTTGCACACCAGTCTTCAGCATAATTAGTTTCATTTCAATATGGATAGTATCTGACGAAAAAATAAAATTACAAAATTAATAAATGGAGCCAAACCGCAGAACCGAAGACTGTCCATTTTAATATCAGTGTCAGGTAAGAGTAAGATACATGTCTAGATTTCTCTGCTCACTTGTTTATTATAAACATCCACTTCTATAAACTTGTGAAGTTTACTTAAAAATACTTTTTATAATTGATTAAAATTATATCAATAAATAATACATTAAAAAGACATACGTCATTTGTGATGCACGCAAGCAAAGCAGATGAGCTTCTGTAATGCCCACATCTAGAAAACACACACTCCCACCTCTAAAAACATGGCCGAATCGGTACATGAAACAGACGTTGAATGATAAGAATTGTAACTTAAACACTGTTTAGAAAACTAGTTCCATCCAAATAGGGCTATAGAGAGATTTTCAAACTTAAATGTTCAGTAATTTTTTTCTTCATTTCCTAAAGTTTCTAATAACCAAAAATAAAATGAGTGAAATTAAGGTTCTGGATTTATTTTCCATTTGGTGTGAAAGGCCTTCAAAGGAACACGCCAACTTTTTGGGACTTTAGCTTATTCACCGTATCCCCCAGAGTTAGTTAAGTCCATACATACCATTTTTATCTCTGTGCATGCCATAACTCTGTCTGACGCACCCACCGGTAGCCTAGCTTAGCACAAAGACTGGAGGTAAACGGCTCCATCTAGCCTACTGCTCGATAAGTGACAAAATAACGCCAACATTTTCCTATTTACGTGTTGTGATGTGTATAGTTACATCGTGTACTAAGACCGACGGAAAATTAAAAGTTGCAATTTTCTAGACCGATATGGCTAGGGACTATACTCTCATTCCTGCGTAATAATCAAGGAACTTTGCTGCCGTACCATGGGTGCAGGGGCAAAATGATGTTACGCTGCGCCTCTGGGGGATACAGTGAATAAGCTAAAGTCCCAAAAAGGCGGCGTGTTCCTTTAATGGCTGAAAACAGGACAAAAAGAAGAATCATACTCAGTGGGAATTTCACTTTAAAGTGACCGTTTGTTTGTGTTGTGTGTTTGTGGCTGTGAGTGTGTATGTGTTTTGGTGGATGTGTATTTTTAGCTTCCATGTTGCTAACCTTCTGCTTCACGGACTGAAAAAATCCATACTCTCTGTTCTTCTTTCATTCTCAAGGATAAAGGAGTCCAGTGGACTTTCATTTGTGGCCTCTTAAATAATGTATGGAAGCCTCCGAGAGAACACAAACAGATCCTCTATGAACTGACACAAGTTCCTCTCTATTTAGACCCCCATTAAAGTTCCAAAATCCTGCACCAGATAGCTGCGTGTGCCACATCCTGGGGGGCACGACTGGCACCGTCTTACACGCACTCAGTGGTCTTGACGTCTTCGATCCCACAGGAGCCATTGTTGCCGTTTCTGATGACAGTTTGCCAAACATCACCTTCTGTGCTGATTTGCCCTTTGAGTCCATTGATTTTGCTTGTCCTTCGAAAATGTGGCTCCATCGAGCTGTGTATCTGATTACACCGGCGATGTTAATGGCAGAGAGGAAGAAAAACACATCATTTATAACACAAGACGAGGCCAGGTTCTGAAACAAATATTGAGAGGAAATCAAATTATATTTTACACTGACAAAATAGGCTTTGATGTAGCAATTGAGCTCAAGACCAGATCACAGAGGAGACTGTTAGGTGCACATGTTCAGCAGAGGATGGGTCAAACAATGCCAAGATGACCTTACTGCCCCCTGTAGGACTGGTTGCAAACTACAATTCAGCGATAACTCCATTTGGGGGTCAGATTTTTTAATTATTATTATTTAGCTAAGAAACATTAAGTTAATCAGAAGTAACATTAAAAACATTTATAATGTAAAAATATTTCTATTATTCAAAAAATCCTGGAAAAAAAATCTTGAGCAGCAAGTCAGCATGAATTATTTCTGTAGGATCATGTGACACTGAACTGGAGTAATTCAGCTTTGCCATCGTAGGAATAAATAACATTTTAAAATATATTAAAATAGAAAGCAGTTATTTTAAATTGTAATTATATCTCAGAATATTGCTGTTTTAACTGTATTTTTAATCTAAAAAAATGCAGCCTTGGTGAGCATAAGAGATTTCTCAAAAACATTTAAAAAATCTTACCAACCTCTAATTTTTAGAACAGTAATGTTAGTATAGTAATGGTTATTATAATACTGTATTTGTGGAATAGAGATTATTGATTCTCTTTTAGACTGTTGCTTTTTGCATTCTCTGACAGGCTACTTTTATTATGCCCACCATTTTACTTTTTTTTTACAAATAGCATATTACTACTTGGATATTAAATGACATCTACTTTTCTTTTTTTGGTATAAGCACACAAATTTGAAATGTTTAATTAACAGTTTATAGTCATAGTTTAATTAATAATTGCTATAATTGAAAATTATGAAACAGTGGTTTGTAGTATTTTCCTAACTTGATATTTTCCATCAAATGAAGAGTTGTGATATACCCAACAGGCCTCTAAAACTGCTCTTTAATCTAATGAAAGATGCCCAACAGGGGTAAAATATAATTAATCCAACAGGGAAAAAAGCCTGAGCCCGTTTAAATCCCCTTTTCTGCCAAGATGGGCATTTTTACTCTTTAATCCACTCTGGGTACTAATGTGACCTGTCTTGAGGGGAAGAGAAATTTCCACAGCATCGACCCGTTTACTGGCTCTTCATCCCACTTGTTTTGACGTGCCATCCGCGGTGCACCTGGCAGATAAAGTGTAACCCTATTCTTGTTAATGAATTTTTAAGCGTGAAAGGAATAATTAATGTTGCTTGCTAAGGCAAAATTAAAAATTGTATTTCTAATATATATATATGTATATATAGAATATATGTAGAATATTGCACATACACTGGAAGTCACTGGGGTCTGATGATGTTTTGGACCACAATGACTTTCATTGTACAGACAAAAACAGTTGAAACATTCTTTAAAACATTTTTGTGTGTTTTTGTATATGGTAACGCTTTAGTTTAGGGCATGCATATTACTAGGATACTATTAATACTTATAAAGCACATATTAATGCCTTATTCTGCATGACCATATTCTATATCCCTTAATCCTACCCAATACCTAAATTTAACAGCTACCTTACTAACTATTAATAAGCAGTAATTAGGAGTTTATTGAGGCTAAAGTTGTAGTAAATAGTGAGAATTGGACCCTACACTAAAGTGTGACCATATATAAACTCATATATAAATCTCAGTTTCATGGCTGTAAACTTGAAACCCATCATGAGAAACTTTACTTCTTGGAAAGACAAATGTAGGGAGTGAATTATGATGCTTGTGTAAAGAGAGGAGTGTATTTCTATTCGGACCAAAGCTCTGGAGTGCAGGGATCACGTGTGTTGTTGTGTCTGTCTCAAATGCAGCTGACTGCTGCCACAACCACTTTCCTCCAATCAGGCTGATGGTAATTAGATCAAACACACTTTCATCTTGCTGCCCGGATAGCACATTCCCTGCACACTTACCTGTGTTTTGCCCCTTAGGAAGATGAAGTGTGCATGAGTGCATGTATGGAGAGCTGAGAGTAGGGAGAATTTGTATCCACTCCTCATCTGACTTTATTGCGTGCGAATGTGGCGAGGTGAATTGATTTAGTTATATATTTTGATGTTCCAGGCTCACATTCGGTTCGCCTAAGGGGGAAAGTATTACCTGGTCACATTTCGGGCCCCCGGTGCACGGATAAGCGGGGCCGGAGTCTCATTATAATTTGCAAATGGCATTTGTGGAACATAGCAACCTCAGCCGTGTTCTTAAGTGCCGTTCAAGTCTTATTTTTCTTCCACTGCCATTTAGGACCAAGCAGTACAAACATATCTAGTGGAAAGAAACAACAAGCAGCAAAAGGGAAAAAAAATCAATAGTCCTCCCCCCTCCACATTTAATATTCCCTCGCATCGGATCTGGCACGGTTCGATCGCTGTTGAATTTCTGAGATCCGCAGGCCAATTCATTTCACTCAAGTCTTGCGAAATTAGACCTTGCATTTTTCAAAGTTACATTTTAATCATATTTTATTATGATGGCAGCGTGGAGTAAGGAAGGGAAGTGAATGAAAAAATAACGGGTTGACTTAGTTTAAGGCTTCCTGGAGCTTCAATGAGAAAGACATTTTTAGTTTCTAATTGGTTTAATTTATTAGTTGTTGAGGTTTGTCATGTTTTTATACATTCATTGCATACATATTAAAGCAAATGTCTCATGTTGACCTAAAAATTTCATTTCATTATTACCACTACCTGGTTAAATTACCAGTTTTTCATGTTTCTTCTTTTCTCTTTTAGGCTTGTAAATTCCACTGATTCTTTCTGTAGTCCTTTTGCAACACTGAAGAAAACCGTCTTCTCTTCTCCTCACGCAAAGCAAGCAGAGAGAGAAGACCTTTTTTTCCCAAAAGACACCTTGAACCCTTCATTTTTGCTCTCCTTCTTGCCATCCCCAACCGGCCTCCACCTTTTCACCAGGAACTCTCCTTTTGTCCTCTCCCTTCTTCCCCTTCACCTCGTCTTCTCATACCTCTGGAATACATCACGGATGGCACCGCCTCGATGAACTCTCTCTGTCACTGGACAAAGATATATTGGATGGGGGCAAAGCGATTGGACATTTCGATGTACTTTAGTTTCTTCTGGTTAAAGACTACTGTATTTGATCTTGTTTACTAATGTAAGGGAAGGACACAAGGCCTCTTTAGTCTGCAGTGGTTGTGTTTTCTTAGGGCAGGTTGATAGCCAGAAGCCTTCAGAGTAAAAAAAAAAAAAAACGCGTCTCTTATTTTTGTTTTTTTTGTTCAATTGCATTAGTTGTTATGGAGTGGAACACAATATATCTTTATAGTAATGTGTGAAATGATGGGGGGAAATGTACACTATATATATTTTATTTTTTACCAATGTACAAAAATATTAATTAACTTATGTACTTTGATCGCTTATTCTTTAATGACCCCTCACCAGAAAAAAAGTAAAGAACTGAATGTTTTTGCTAAATTTTGGGGACTATTTCTAATGCCATTGATGTTTTTCCCTCTTTTTCATGTATGAGCTCGTGTTTTAGAGTGCGGTTCTTGAGTCTAAAGAGCGATTTGCAGACAGAGAATGAATCTGTCTTGTGATTCTTGTTTCTGATGGTGATACAGCGTTTATTATTGTTTCCCCCTATCCCCTTGGGTCAAAGTCAAAGAGGCCAGGGAAGGCTATTGGTTCAGTTCTTTTTATTTATTTATTTTAGTTTTTTGCGCTTGTAAGAAGGCCACAAAAAAGAGAGACAGAAAAAGATAACATATGACAACAAAACAAAATGTGTGTGTGGGTTTGTATGGAAGACCCCGTAAGTTCTGAAAATGCAAAGAAAAAGATGACGTGGTGAATGAGTTATGTCTGTCTTTTGCACTAATTTAATAAAGCTGTTACTGTACTTCCCACCACTTTAACTTTTCTCATTTGTTTAAAGTCTGAATACCAAAAGGATTGCTTGATGTCATGAAATATGCTTCTACTCTTGCAGTTATAGTGGAGACTGAATGGATTCCAATGGGGATACGGTTGATACAGTAAATACACCAACATATGCACATTAGATCATTGGTATTTCAAGGATATAGAAAACTCAAGTGTTTCCAACAGCCTTACAAAGTCAAAGTTCATTCTTACATTATTATTATTATTATTATTATTATTATACAGTTCTTCTCATAAGTTTACATACCCCTTACAGAATACTGTATGCAAGATACTAGTAACATTAAAAATAGAGGGACCATCATTTTTTGTTGTACTGTCTAGAATAAGCTGTTTTACATTACATATGACTTTTTCTTATTTTGCTTAAAGATCCTGGAAGTTGCTTAATGCATTTTCTGCAAGAGGTATGTAAACTTATAAGCAGAACTGTACATGATTTTATGTAAATTATTTATTTTTTCATTTTATAATAATTAGTTATAGGTAATTATACAATTGTATTTATATATTGTAGAATACAATTATAAATAATATTTTGGGTAATTCATAAAAAGTGTAGTTGCATAATTTAACTGGCACCATCTGTATATGTAAATATTAGATTTATTTTTACTGCATATTTATATCATAAATCCAGGCATCCATTTGTACCTTCTTTTCATGCAGCTATATTTTATTAAGCTCACCTAAGCAATATTGTTACAAGGGTCTGAAAATAAATACTTGTCATACTTGTCCAGTGTAAAATGGAAATGTCTTGGTTTGAAGGTCAAGGTACACGTGCATATTAATTGTGATTTAATGAACTAGCTCAGGCATTTAACTAGCTTTTGCATAAATTTTGAAGGCAGGAAAAAAATTTACTCTGGCCGTCTCGAGTCATCATCACTTAGAACAAATAACATCTGATAATTTCTTGCCAATTTGATTAACTGAAATAATTAGCTCATAAACCACTATTAACATTTCCCAGGAGATACCAGAGTACAGTCTAACAAACCGACTCATCGGTATTAATAGTCTGAAAATGAACCCGTGAAACCCTGAAAGTAACAAAAGAACAGGGAAATTTTGCAGCTATACTTCTGCATTATATATCTGAATTACCCAGTTTAAGGTCTGAATAACAGGTCTTGATTGTACTTTATTTTATTTATTTTTTATATGGTTGTTACTACAATAAAAAAGAATAATGGTGAGCAAGCAATGTAATCAGCCCTCTCCTCCTGACTCAACTGAATGAGTCTCATTTTGATTTTATACTCTGTTTTTGTCCCACATCAATTCTTTATCACTCTATATAAATACTAGAGCCACTGTCCTGACAGAAGTTTGTTATATAAAGTCACCGCCTTTTTGTCATAACAATTACTCTTTGTGAAAGCACAAACGTGCGAGACCTCGCTGAATGGGTTGAAATCAATAAATGAGCATGCTTGGCCATTCGGATCTGGGTAATGACATGTAATTGGAACATGTGTTTGGTTTGATAAGAGAGCACAGGTGTTCATGGCCTCGATGAAGTCACTGAAGCTATGATTGGTATTTCTAAGATTAGGCTCTAGCTTGATCTGAGGAAAAAAAGGTAAAGATGTAATGGAATCAATAATGAAGATTTGTGCCTTTTAGTCCATGCCAAGTTTTGAGAGCATCTGTATTCTAATATGATTTCTCTAACACAAAAAAAGAGCAAAAATATCCATTATCTACAGTTCTGCTCATAAGTTTAATAATACTTTAAATTAGGGAATACATATTCACTATTAACTAGGAGTTTTCCCTCAATAAACTCCTAATTACTGCTTGATAGTAAGCAACTTGGTTGTAGTGGTTATGTTTAGGTATGGGGTAGGGTTAAGGGATTTAGAATATGGTCATGCAGAATACACTGATCAGGCAAAACATTACTATATGCCTAATATTGTGTTGGTCCCCCTTTTGCTGCCAAAACAGCCCTGACCCGTCGAGGCATGGACTCCTCTAGACCCCTGAAGGTGTGCTGTGGTATCTGGCACCAATATGTTAGCAGCAGATCATTTAAGTCCTGTAAGTTGCGAGGTGGGGCCTCTATGGATCAGACTTGTTTGTTCCGCACATCCCACAGATGCTCGATTGGATTGAGATCTGGGGAATTTGGAGGTCAAGTCAACAACTCAAACTCGTTGTTATTCTCCTCAAACCATTCCTGAACCATTTTTGCTTTGTGGCAGGGTGCATTATCCTGCCTCCACCAGCTTGGCTTCTTCCCATAGTGCATCCTGGTGCCATGTGTTCCCCAGGTAAGTGACACACACGCCCCCGGCCATCCACGTGATGTAAAAGAAAACGTGATTCATCAGACCAGGCCACCTTCTTCCATTTCTCCGTGGTCCAGTTCTGATGCTCACGTGCCCACTGTTGCCACTTTCGGCAGTGGACAGGGGTCAGCATGGGCACCCTGACTGGTCTGCGTCTATGCAGCCCCATACGCAACAAACTGTGATGCACTGTGTATTCTGACACCTTCTGGCATTAACTTCTTGAGTCTGTTTGATCAGACCACATGGGCCAGCCTTCGCTCCCCACGTGCATCAATGAGCCTTGGCCGCCCATGACCCTGTCACCGGTTCACCACTGTTCCTTCCTTGGACAACTTTTTATAGATACTGACCACTGCAGACCGGAACACCCCACAAGAGCTGCAGTTTTTGAGATGCTCTGACCCAGTCGTCTATAATGTTATGCCTGATCAGTGTATATAGCATATTTATAGAATATATATAGCATATTCTGCAAGGGGTAGGCTATGTAAACATCATATTGTATTCATCACATTCTAATGTCTACAACTGATGAGTGAAGGCGAATGCTGAGAGTCTCTGTCAGGCAGGTTGGTAGCCTTCATGCTCTCCATTTATTCAACATTTACTACCATTTAGTTGTAGGGTAGAAGCAGCTTTCATCTCCTGTCCCTCTCTCACAGGTGACATGAGGGATTTGTCTCCACAAATTTCGATGACTTCTAAATCCTCTGAGAGCTTTGAAATGGCAGACAGAGTGGAGAGGAAAAACCCTCTCAATGTCAGTCGTTCACCTATTACGTTTCAAAAACCAACAATGTCACAAAATATTCAAAAATTGGAGGGACAGATTGTGTTGTGGGACAGTTCACCTAAAAATTAAGAGATTTTTTTTTTGTCCATACAATGAAAATAATTGGGGTCCAGTGTTTTTATTTTCTAACCTCATTTTTCATATCATAACTTTGTACACAGATGAAATGCACATTATCTTTTGCTTGAAATATTATGCAGCAGCTTTGCTAATTATTTTCCATTTGATTTTCTGTTTTATCCCGGGATGCCCATCCTGAGGTAACTAGAGATTTGAATCCAGCCTCTTACGAAGATTTCAGATGACCCAACACCTGTGAAGAGAAGACGCCAACCCCTGCCAGGACTTCAGATGACGGCAACTCTAAATCAACATACACAACTGCCAAATTTTCTATATATTGTAATCATTATGATAACAACTTGTAATAACTGCTTTTTAATGAGATCATTAAAGCGGTTAATGATCTCTTGCCTAAATGAATACATTATGTTAGCTAACTACATGATTTGTATTATCTTAGAACTGTAAATTTTTTTGGACATATGGACATTATCTGGACACAGTCACCTCTGATAACAAATTACTCTAAATTATAATGTAGAAACATGCATTTTCTGTAAAGCTGTTTTGAGACGGTATGTATTGTGAAAAGCACTATATAAATGAATCTGAATTTAATTTAATTGAATTGAATTGAATTGTTTTGGACACCCTTGAACTTTCACTGTATGGATAAAAATAGTTGAAATATCCTTTAACATCTTTTATGTTTTCCATAGAAATTAGTAACATTTGGAACGGCACTGGAAACGAATTTGGAACGACATGGGGTAAATAATGAAAATAACGGGGTGTACTATCTTTTTAAAATGCTGATAAAGTTTCATAATAGTTTTGACAATATTATAAACTGATTAATTTTCTAAATAAATGATAGAAACAGTTGAAATTAAAATTGACTCATCGAGAAGGAACTAATCATCATTCATTTCCAAGGGATTCCTTTAAAAAAATAAATAAATACTGAGCCTTTTCACATTTCCGGGTCATAGTTGGGTAAACTTATCAGTGAATGAAAGACTAGATTAAATATATTGTTTGTGTTCCAATTTGCTCAAATAACAAAAGAAAAACTGCACAATGGTGTTTTCACAACTTTCAAAAAGATATATAGAGAATATAGAGAGATTGATAAAGGCAGTCCGAAGAGAGCAAAATGCCAGTTTTATTACTGTATTATTGCTGTATTAAAAACACCCTCATAGCAGCAATAACAATTTTTTTGTAATTTGATGCAAAGGTAATATAATACACAGTAGACTGTTATAAATGTACATACATTAAAAAATGAAAATATAAGAAACTTCCTGATGACCGTTAAAACGTGTCACAGTCTGTGAAAAGGGTCCGTAATAAATTAATTTACAGTTTAAGCTGTATAAATGTCCAGTCAGAGTGTGAATGTACTGTGCTAAAAAGTATTTGGACACTTAAGCCATAACTTGTTATTTTATCTAAATTAAAATGCCATTAAACTATCTTAATGTCACTGCATTAGAAAGCAAAATATCAAACCAAGTGGTATTTATTTAAAAATATATATATATATAGCACAAGCATACTTGACAAGCGAAACACTTCACTTTAAAAATGGATCCGAAAAGTGCAGTTAGTTTGGAGAACAGGTCTGGCATTTTTTGTTTGTTTGCAATAACATATTCAGACATTATTAAGCATTCAATATTTTTCAAAGGTGAAAGTGTCCATATTTTCCTTATTTGTGTCCTTTGTGTTGAACATTCTTGTATTTGGGTGGCTGTTTTATGAAGTGTCACAGATGCTGGACAAACACCGTGTCCGCATCTGTTCTGCTTGGCTGAAGACTGGTAAATAAAATTCAGTTATTTTGGGGCATGAAAAAGCATGAATGTAAGACTGATTTGTGTATGTTTTGTTTTTCAGTCATGTCTCGCTCTCTCATTTCTGCTTTCCCTGCTCACCCTTCACTTCCCTGTGATCCTTTTATATTTCTCATTGTCATGCCGTCTCATCTGTGATGTATTTTTTCATGTATTTAAATCTTATAAACATTTAATGAATGTGGCATCACATTAATATTATATTTGTTTATACATAGTAATTATTTCAGAAATGTTGGATGTAGGATGCCTATTTAAAGTGTGTGTGTGGAAGGGAGGAATATTTTGTGCTTAAAATGGTGTGTACTGTAGGTGTGTGTGTGTGTGTGTGTGTGTGTGTGTGTGTGTGTGTGTGTGTGTGATGGATGTGGCAGGTGAGAGCCCTTGGGGAAGATTCCACCTTACACCAGAAGAGAAACCGAGCTGTTGGAGACCTAATTGTCCCTCAGAGCTCCTTATTGGATAAAACCTAGGAAAGAGAGAGAGCCTCAAGTGTGCCTGCTGGAAATAAGAGTGCAATATATCAACACACTGAAACTCTTGTGTGTGATAAGACAGAGTCTGTCAATTCACAACAGTTATTTCTCGAGTTTGTGCAGGGCAGCACTGAGGTCCAGGTGTCTTGGCCCGTGTTTGTTGTGTAGACATCACCTTCTGTCTGAATGCAGTTGTTTATTCATCCAGTTTTTTTGCCGCAAGGACACTTTTGTCTCTGAGTTAGTCTTAGTATGATGCTGCCGCTGACTGACTGGAGTGCAGATGTACTACAGCTCCAGTTCTAGAAGGTTCCATAACCCTTTTCTCTTTGCATTTTTTGGCCACTAGAAACTAGGTTTTTTTCTGAAGAGTGTTAGTGTCCTCTATGAAACATTTGACCAGGATGAGTGTTTTGAGTGGTTTACAGGGTGTTGCTAAGGGATCTGTAGTGGTTTTTAGCCAATAATAGGGTGTTGTGTGTGGTTGCCAGGACATTGCTATGCAGTTGCTAAGATATTTATAATGATTATTACTTGTTGCATTTGCCAGGGTGGTTGCCAAGACATTGCTATGCTTGTTCAAAATGATTTTAACTTCTTGCTAATAATTTGTTAGGGTTTTGTTGCTGGTTTCCAGAGTGTTGCTAAGGGATCCATTGTGTTTTTTAATCTCTTTAATAGGGTGTTTTTTGTGGTTGCCAGGGCAGTGCTATGCTATTGCTATGACATAAAGAATGATTTTTCACCTGTTGCAGTTGCTATGGTGCTGTGGGTGTTTGCCAGGGCATTGCTTTCCAGTTGCTAAAGACATTCGGAATGGTGTTTAACCTGTTTTTATTCACTTGCTAGTGTGTTTAGGGTGGTTGTCAGGGTGTTGCTAGGGGATTCACAGTGTTTTAGTACCTTAATAAAGTATTATGTGTGGTTGTCAGGGTGTTACTATGCAGTTGCTAAGATATTCAAAATGATTTTAAACCTGTTGCTATCCAGTTGCTAGGGTGTTGTGGGTGATTCACGGGGCATGGCTATTCAGTTGCTGAGATGTTCAAAATGTTAAAAAAAAAGTTTACCTGTTCCTATGTAGTTACAAGGGTGTTGTGACTGGTTTCCAGGGTGTTGTTAAGCAGTTGTTAAGATTTTTAACCTGCTGTTATGCACTTGCTTAGATGGTGTCACTATGCATTTGCTAAGGCGTTTGGGTGATATTAGCACGAAGCTATGCAGTTTATAAGGTGTTGTGGGTGGTTTGCAGGGCATTACTATGAAGATGTTTGGAGTTGATTTTAGCATGTTGCTATGCTAGGTTGTTATGGGTGGATGCCAGGGCATGGTTGCTTTAACAAGCACCGCTCTCTATTCAGAAGAGAAAAAACGGTGTCATTTCATAGGCCAGATTCATATTTGCATTGGCCACATAGCATTGAAGCTGAATTTGTGAAGTTCACAAGTACCATTGTTCCAACATGACTACATTTTCCGGCCCATCTTCCATAAGAACATTCAGCTATACTGTCTGTAGGATAGTCTATACAATCTTTTTTGAGATATTGAAATATGGAATGGACAGCAGCAGAGCTTCACACCTTTTGTTAGCATATTGTAATAGCCTACAGGGATTCCATTCTCACCATTGAGGGTGTGAAAATGCAGGGCTGTGTTTGATTCACAGCCATCGAAAAGGACGCAGACGTCACAGCAGCCACCCTAGATTACCATGATCCGTCGTTACATCCGTCCGAGCTACAGCTAAAATGAGAGCAGACATCCAGCTACAGCTACCTGCATCCTTCCATTCTCTCACAAGCCCTGCTAAAAGTGATAGGGGGAGAGGGGGAATACACATTTCTTTCGCCTGTTTTTTGTCTAGTTATGTTTTGCAGAATGGGGGAACGGTACTGTGTAGCAATGTTGACTCATGAATTATTGACTGCAGCCGCATCACCTGGGCCATCTCATTATCGACTCACTATGGAGAAAGAGCAAGCCAATCATTCCGCCAACAGTATATGGCTAGCACATCTCCATCGCAATTACCAGAGGCTTACACACACAAACAAGCTATAAATCTACAGACTATGCATGCTTGCATGCATTTATTGACTCGCATATAAGTCTGTATAGGTATGTACACAATAAATATAAGTGCTACATTTTCATTCTGTGACATAATGCATAAACATACACATGCAGCCGTCACCTTGCCAAGGACGCTTTACTCAGTAATCAATACCTGCCTGTAATGAGTGTATCAGAAATGGGGAGTTTAAACACACACACGCACAGTTAACAGCGCACACACGTACTAAACAGCACACACTTCATCACCCAAGCTTAGACTATTCGCTCATCAATACTCATCAGCACAGAATTAAAGAGCTCCATACTGACAGCAGGGGGCTGATCAGCGCTTAATCACATGTCCAGTTAACTTACACTGTTTTTAGAGTAGTAATGAAAAAGGAATGTCCTCACCCCCCTGTAGAGATTGTGTATAATGGGTAGTGTTGTTGTACTCAAGACTGGTCTTGGTTTTGAGACTGGTCTTAAGACCATTTTTTGAAGGTCTTGGTCTTGTCTCGGTCTCAGACTTAGAGGACTCAGGAATTTGTTTCAAGACTACAACTGCTGGGATATTACTGATTTATTTATTAACATCATTAATGTGATTGAATGTAAAACTTATTGCTTCAGATGCAATCAATAACTTATTTCTACTTTGATTTATTTATTGTGCTGGTTTAGAAATTAATGAGGGATTGTGTCAAAATGCTCACAAAATTACAAAAAAGTACTTTTATGAGATCTGGATTTTTATATTATAACATGTGATATAATTAAGCAATATCACAAAAGCGAGAGAGCTGTTGTCACAAATTTGTACATGACTGCAAACATGATGCTTTTATACAAACATCCAATAAAAACATTATTCTCAACATTATTTATGCATTTGTAATTTACCAATTCAGATGCATCTTCTGTACCAACTCTGCAGTGCAAAGATGAATTTTGTTGTTAATGATTTCATTTGATTGGTAACGGATATAGTGTCTTATTCTAATTATATTTATTGATTAAAAAAATAAGTTATTTCTCAGGTGGTAATATGGATCTTTATGAATTTAAGGAGTGCTGGTTGGTCTTGGATTAGGTGGTCTTAACTACAACACTAGTCAAGATATATATAGTCGAGATATAGTTGATTTGCTTACAGTATTGTAGCTGTTTAAAATTAACATTTTCTTTATCTGACTCCAGTGAATGCAGAAATGTTCTGGATACAAAAACTTCACTGAAAGTGAAAAATTATTTTGTTTATTTAGTTATTTTGTCTTTGACTGGTAATAGCAACTACCCAGAACTCCCTAGCAAATTTTAAATTAAATTAGCCAGCAGCCATATCACCCTGTAACCCAAGACTGGTTTCCCACTGGTCAGCCTGGTCAGTACCTGGATGGGAGACTTCCTGGGAAAACCAGGTTGCTGCTGGAAGAGGTGTTAGTGAGGCCAGCAGGGGGTGCTCACCCTGTGGTCTGTGTGGGTCCTAATGCCCCAGTATAGTGATGGGGATACTATACTGTCAAAGAGCACCGTCCTTCGGATGAGACGTTAAACCGAGGTGCTGACTCTCTGTGGTTATAAAAAATCCCAGGATGTTCTTCGGAAAAAAAGAGTAGGGGTATAACCCCGGCATCCTGGCCAAATTTGCCCATTGACCTCTGTCCATCATGTCCTCCTAATCATCCCCATATACTGATTGGCTTCATCACTCTGTCTCCTCTCCACCAATAAGCTGGTGTGTGGTGGGTGTTCTGGCGCAATATGGCTGCCGTCGCATCATCAAGGTGGATGCTGCACATTGGTGGTGGTTAAGGAGATTCCCCCTTCTATATGTAAAGGGCTTTGAGTCACCAGAAAAGCACTATATAAATGTAATAAATTAAAAGATTGATTACATTTATTTATTTAAAGGTTTTAGGTCAACATTAGCCTCAACAGTTTTAACATTAACACTATAGATTTTTTTTTAAATCATCTTTGATTTCTGATTAAAACCATGTTTGGAGTCACTTTCAAACCAAGCAACTTTCTATTGGTCAATGCAGTGAATTCACATAACCAACTTGAACTTGAATGGTAACTTTTTCGGCCATGAAACTTCAGACCGTGTTGATTGCTATTAGAGATTTTGCCTACTAAATGTTTGCCAAGCAACGGTATGTGACTGCACCTTAATAAATCAGAATTACAGTCATGTACAATCTTATCTTTGAGAGACCAAGACTTGTGGTAAAAAGCATCACCTTTGGATGTTTTGAATAGAACAGCTGTCAAATGTCATTATTTGCAGTTCACCAGTTATTAGCACATACCGTTTTGTGTTGCAAATTGTGATAGAACTGCAGTATCTTTGTCAAGTCATGTGATAATACCAACTTTGGAAACAGTCTGTTCCAGCTGTAATCATTTGCGGCCGGTATCTCTGGGAACATGGAGTGATGATTCATTAAAATATATTTGAAAGTGTTTTAGAGGTTAAATTCTTAACCTCTCACACATTCAAAAGCTGTCAAATGATACTTATAGGATCATGAAGATAACCTTGGTCCAGATTAAACTCACTTATTAGAGAAAATCACATGCAAAAAGAGTGAAACTGTGCAAACAAGTGTCATTTATTAAATCAAGAGGTGTGAATAGTGTGATATAAAAGCAAAATGCAGCTCCTATAATGTCAGTCAAATTTAAAGTGTGACTTTTCCTCTATTCACATTTTTACTTGCATGTACTTTAAAAAAATAGTGCACAGATGTAAGGTGTGCTATTAAAGGTTTTAGAAAATTGTCTACTAACACTCATCTTTCCAAGACTTATCTGAAATACAAAATTAAATATTTTTAAGAACGTTGGGGTACAAACAACAATGGACCCCGCTGACTTTTGAGTGATTTAAAAAATATATATATATATATATATTTTATGTTCCACAAAAGAAAGGAAGTCATACATTTTTGGAATGATGTGAGGGTAAGTAAAGGTGAGGGGAATACTCAAGTTATCAAAACTATGCCATACAATCCTCACAGGGAAAGACACATAACCTTTTTCAAGATTACCCTTTTAAAACGTTTTCCTTGAGAATATATAATAGGCTGAGCATCTTCAGAACATTTTTCATATCCTAAAGCTGTTTCAATAAGGATGGGTGATATTTTTAAAGGTCTGTTGTATTACAGAAGCATTGTATACACCATTTCTTGGACAATATGAGAAAGAAAAAAAAACGGTGAACAGCCGATGATCATGGATATCTGGAATATAAAAGAGCTTGGCCCAAGTGTTGCTGACCTTTTGGAAAATGTTTGCTCGAAATGAATATACATAAGATAAATGAACATGTATTGAGAATGTGTGTGGTGCATTACTGCACTGCCAAAGCAACATTACTTGTTTACAGTGTATTAAACATTTGGTGTTTTGTAACCATTTAAAATGTTCTGTAATCCACATTGAACAGTTGCATAATAGTTGCAAAAGAGAAACCATAAGCTCCTGAGATGGCAAACATTAGATGTTTAGGAATGATATTGACTTAGTTTGCATGAAAACAGTGTTCTTATCTGTAATCTCTCTGGAGCTGAATGTATAATTTTCATTCTATGGTATCTACCAAGTGACCATGTTGTATGGTTGAATGATAATGGTGTTGAGGAATTATTTAAAATGGCTTTTCACAGTGGCAGCTGGTGAATGTTCAGCGTGCTGGAGCGTCAAGCAACCTGAGGCCTGTTAAAGTGACGCTCAGTTAAGCAAAGTGCACGTATAACGCTGCCTAACGGTCTAATACGCCACCTCAATCACTCTTTTGTAAACATGATCATCTTGGCAAATAGCAGTGTGGAGATTAGCATTTTTAATTTACTTGTTGAATGTGCAACGGAGTGGGCAAAGTAAATCAAGCGGACTTGATGATCTCCAGTCGAGACTGCAGGAAACAAGAATGGGTTTCTGTCACTATCTTTATCTTTTGGATCAGTACCTAATGCCAGTTTGCCACTGTTTTCTGGTACAAGTTACTAAAAGTATTTAAGCATTGCATTATTAAACTTAGTTGAAATGTAACCCTACGTATACACTAAATGGTTACAAAGCCACTGACCAGGAGTAACTGTTGGACTAAAATAGCACACTGATTGAATTACGTCTAAGATCTACATCTGTGTTTTAAAATGTAATTAAGTGTACATTGTTTTATTTAGACGACTGGGTCAGAGCATCTCCAAAACTGCAGCTCTTGTGGGGTGTTCCCGGTCTGCAGTGGTCAGTATCTATTAAAAGTGGTCCAAGGAAGGAACAGTGGTGAACCGGCGACAGGGGCATGGGAGGCCAAGGCTCATTGATGCACGTGGGGCGTGTGGGGAGCTCATTGATGCACGTTGTGATAACGGTGTGAGAACAGTTATTATAATCGCCATAATGTCTATAATAAATGTACTTTTTTTTTAACAAGACAAATATTTATTTGTTTAAAAAAATAATACTTTGTGAGCAGCAGGAGCCCATCTACAGTATTTATACAATGTTGAAAAGCCTCATATCTTGTGTTTCTTAGAAAATTGTCCACCACTGTGCTTTTTATGACAGGCATTTCTATCTATATATTCACAAACGAATATCTTATGCTAGGTTGATGTTGAATGTGTTTGCGATGCTCACTGATAAATCTACTGATTAATGCTGAAGTCACACTAGGCTTTGAAAAATTTCTTTGGACCCAGCATCTGTCACGGTCTAACCAGGCTCCACCGTCTCACACAACCAATGCTCACTCTCACCCGAATACTAATCACCTGCACCTTTCCCTCATCAGCACGCCAATCAGGAACTGTTTAAGAGCACACACCTCACAGTCACTCTTTGGCCGTTTCTCAATATGCGTTCTTGTGTTCTCATGGAATCGTCATCAGTCACTGCCCAAGTACTGTTCCAATTCAAAGTTCACATATAGCCAAGTACAGTTCAAATCCCCGGATGTGTCCTTGATCCGCCCCTTTTATCGAGGATGCATCGAGAGGTGACTTGTGTGGACTTTAGACAGACCGATATCCCAGAATGCATCTCGAACCAACCAACAAGCGTCAGTAGTGGATTAGAAAACCCACATAATTTAATAATACTACTGTTATTGTGTCACGAAATGTAGTTTTAAGACTTTTCAGGCGAGAATGTACTTGTTTAAAGCTCAAATCTGTGGTTTATTTATAAAGAGAGCACCTATTTTCTGCCGTTTTCAGATTTGTGAGATCCAGTCGACCACCGGGCGCTCAGCGCTCATTAACCCTCGGCTAGACCTTCTGACGTTTGCCGCTAACTCTGATGTCTCTGTAGTGGTTAAACATGAGATATAATTCGTCTTGTGTAGATGTACCAGGCGATCTTTGGTCTCATGAATCTATAATTTGTTCCCTGGCTATTCGTTTTGGCTGAGGGCAAAGTGAAGTTTCATTTATTTCTTTGATCATTAAAACTGACATTTAACAAAAAGAGACTGAGTTGTGTTTTATGTCATATTTAATTTTATTACAGTGAAGATAATCATATATGCACACTTATTGCGTGAACCACATATTAATATGTTTAATATTTTTTCAAATGTAAACGAAAAGAGGCAGGGTTGTGTTTTATATTTCGTTTTGTTATAAATATATGCAGTGAAGATAATGAATGTACACATATACAAGTATACATACAGAGATAACCGGAGAAGCCAGAGCGAGCTGAGTGACGCTATCAAGAACGCTGCTGTTCCGTCTGCAGAATTACCATACTTCCTCTGGAGTCGAACTTGGCAAGTCTGAACTAGTCTCCAACATGGTTTACTGACTCCTTACCTGCTAGACTCACCTGAGAATACTCCAAACAATCTCCTAATAAGACTCCTAATAGCTACCTGTGATACACCAGTGATCTCCTGTACTTTAATTCCTTTATTCACCTGGCATCTTACCACTATCAGTCGATGAGATGTGTGCTCTCCCGCTCCAGTTTCAGTCAATATTTCTGAAACCTGGTAAAGAAACAAAGACTCTGCATTCATCTGCTTTCATCTTCTTAGACTTCTTCAAATTTCTCATCTGCTTGTGTAGTTTATCCTCTGTATCAAATGCCTGTTTGGGTTGGACTAACTCTCTGTCTCTGAGTCTGATATTCCTGACAGCATCACTGCAAACCATGCAGTTTTTAGTTTTCTGTGTTCTTTGAATTCAGCCAAGAGGTCAGTCTGTAATGTTTAGATCCTGTGATGGTCAAATGTCACAGGTCAGAGAGAACTTGAACTTCGGCTCAAAGCAGAAGCGAAAAACAGTATTTGGCAAAAGTATGTCTGAATTCACAGTACTCATAAATGAGTATTCAAAAAGATTCTGAAGTGCGCAAACGATGGACACTTTATCCCATGAGGACACGGGAGAGGATTTATGATTGGCAATGAAGCAACATAACACTGGTAGATCACATGATAATGACAACATGGCGAATGTAGTATACATCCAGATTACATTCATACTACACACTCTCATACTATATAGAACATACTTTTTTAACGGTTGTGTAGTTACTCAAAATAAGTACCTACTCAAGAGTGTATGCGATTTAGGATGTAGCCTTTGTTTTTGGTCTCCTGCGTCCAAATAAAATAAAATCAGGATTGTGTGCCATTCAAAACTGAATGAAGAATGCTATTAAATTCCTGAATATAATTCGTGTTCAGGTATCAAACAGAATTCAGAATTGTAGTTTGAATTTGAATGTAAAAAAGCAGAATTACAATAAATTGCAAATAAGAAATTCATAAACTGTGTCTGTAAAAGACAAACTTTAAAATTTGGCTTGAAAGTTTAAAGGTTTATAGACCTGGATGGATAGTTATATTTAGTTTATTTTCTTTAATCAAATTTTAATAAATTGACATTTAAGAGCCAGGGTCCACTTCATGTCCTGTCTGTTGTGGCCAAATTAATTCACATTCATAAATTGAAAAGGAACCAATTCTTCCATCCTGAATTGTAACCCCTGGTAGAAATGGAAGTGAATGGATTGCAGAGGTTCTGTTTATCAATACAGAAAAGTTTTTTCCTCTTCAGAAGTTTATCAATTTACTCTATTTGTCTCTTTGCAGTTCTACAATTATTGTACATTTTATATTTTTTAATGCACTAAATTAAACTCTTATTATGCTCTAAAAAGGGAAAACATGATGCAAGAACATTGCCGACCATTGCAGGTAGAAGCACATCAATATATTCCATGTAACGCTCCTGCAAGCTCCAGTGCTTAACATGAGCAGAAAGCTTCCGAGCAAAGGACAACAACGGGTCATTAAATAAATTTCCCTTCTGCTATTGTTGTCTTTCATGGTGCTCAGTGTGCATGCTCTTGGTGATATAGATTGTTTTCAACTAACGGGCGGTGAAAATAGTTGCCTCATTATTTTTAATGGGGTTTTCAAATCGCTCCATTTCAGCAGCGCGCTGTCATTTAGTTGGCCAGGCATACCGTGGGACTATAGCGGAAACGTTCGAGTTGCCAGGGGAAATGGGTCTAATTCAGCATCACGCTGTATCTCTACGCATTTAATATTGGTCCAGAGCCTAATGCCGTCGTCCTGAAAATGTTTTAATTTGTTTACGTTGATCAGCGGCCCTTCATTTGAGATGAGAGGGGCAGCGAGAGAGAAAGTTTGTTAGATCTTAATGGTGTTTGTGTCTGGGTCTGACCCAAGTGGCCATCACACACTAATTGTTATCATTTTTCAATTTACATTAGGCAGTTGTTTAGCGAACCCCCCAAGATTTCTCACTGTCCCCAGATTACTTGTCTCCCAACTGCACTGCGGCCCCTAACAAATGACATTTTCCCCTGCATTTTCAATCAAGATGAGCTTTTAATTAGGCCTTCTCTTCATGCTCTCTTGTGGGGTTTCTAATCAAATCAGGGGAATCAAATCTCTTCCGCTGCTGTTTTCTGAACGATCACCAAGCATCTGTTTCATTTTGTTGCATTCTTCCCGCACAGTAAAAAAGAGGCGCTTCAGAATGTTTGGTCCGGATGTGTGTCGAAGGGATGGACAGTGCTTGTTGTCCTCAGCAGAAACAAATCATTTAAAAGTCATGACATGAATTGTTTTTGTTATTTGACTATGTTCTTTGAGGTTCACTTATAATGTTAAAGTTTCTTGAACAAAAATATCTATATTTATATACACTCACCTAAAGGATTATTAGGAACACCATACTAATACTGTGTTTGACCCCCTTTCGCCTTCAGAACTGCCTTAATTCTACGTGGCATTGATTCAACAAGGTGCTGAAAGCATTCTTTAGAAATGTTGGCCCATATTGATAGGATAGCATCTTGCAGTTGATGGAGATTTGTGGGATGCACATCCAGGGCACGAAGCTCCCGTTCCACCAAAGATGCTCTATTGGGTTGAGATCTGGTGACTGTGGGGGCCATTTTAGTACAGTGAACTCATTGTCATGTTCAAGAAACCAATTTGAAATGATTCGAGCTTTGTGACATGGTGCATTATCCTGCTGGAAGTAGCCATCAGAGGATGGGTACATGGTGGTCATAAAGGGATGGACATGGTCAGAAACAATGCTCAGGTAGGCCGTGGCATTTAAACGATGCCCAATTGGCACTAAGGGGCCTAAAGTGTGCCAAGAAAACATCCCCCACACCATTATACCACCACCACCAGCCTGCACAGTGGTAACAAGGCATGATGGATCCATGTTCTCATTCTGTTTACGCCAAATTCTGACTCTACCATCTGAATGTCTCAACAGAAATCGAGACTCATCAGACCAGGCAACATTTTTCCAGTCTTCAACTGTCCAATTTTGGTGAGCTCGTGCAAATTGTAGCCTCTTTTTCCTATTTGTAGTGGAGATGAGTGGTACCCTGTGGGGTCTTCTGCTGTTGTAGCCCATCCGCCTCAAGGTTGTGCGTGTTGTGGCTTCACAAATGCTTTGCTGCATACCTCGGTTGTAACGAGTGGTTATTTCAGTCAAAGTTGCTCTTCTATCAGCTTGAATCAGTCGGCCCATTCTCCTCTGACCTCTAGCATCAACAAGGCATTTTCGCCCACAGGACTGCCGCATACTGGATGTTTTTCCCTTTTCACACCATTCTTTGTAAACTCTAGAAATGGTTGTGCGTGAAAATCCCAGTAACTGAGCAGATTGTGAAATCCTCAGACCGGCCCGTCTGGCACCAACAACCATGCCACGCTCAAAATTGCTTAAATCACCTTTCTTTCCCATTCTGACATTCAGTTTGGAGTTCAGGAGATTGTCTTGACCAGGACCACACCCCTAAATGCATTGAAGCAACTGCCATGTGATTGGTTGATTAGATAATTGCATTAATGAGAAATTGAACAGGTGTTCCTAATAATTCTTTAGGTGAGTGTATATGTGCAAAAAATATTGTTTTCAATCTTCATTCTGACCCTGTGTAAGCGACTGAATGACAGAAGGCGGGGCCTATGGTAACTATTTGTTGATATGTTTCCTCTGGATGCAGTCATATGCAAATTGATTTGCCTTTGTGATGTCACAGATCCCTCAATATCAAAACAGGCCATTTTGGAGCTTTATTAAATAAATGCATTGTTCATAATGAGGAGGACATTTTAAACTAAACGTGCATGTTTTAATGGTACAAAGACCTCTCTTATGTATAAAGATCGAGGAAACTTTGATTTCTCATGTCATGACCCCTTTGCACGTAAACTACAAAAAAGTGAGGTTCTTTTAGGATTGGTCTTAAAGTAGTTGGCCAAAATGAACATTCTCTCATCCTTTACTCTCCTTTTTACTGTTCCAAACCTGCTTTTATTATTATTATTATTATTGTATATATATATATATATATATATATATATACACACACACAACACTTTAAACAGCAAAATTCTTAATTAAGTTAATTAAATAATTCTTAATATTGTAACAGTACAGGTGTGCACAGAAACAGGGTGAAGACTCAGGAGATAATGATCCAACATAAACTTTAATCAAAAACTTCTCAAGAACAAAATACAGGCAAAGGAAATTCAGCCTAACATAACAGTGATTAACCCAAGACTGAAGGTGAGGGTGTAACTTAAGTAGTGAACGAAACGAGATGATTAACAAGACACAGCTGGGACAAATGAACTAATGAGGGTAACCATGGTAACAAACAAGTGGTGGGAAACTAAGACAAAAAGGAAAATGTGACAGGATGAGAACAACTGAAGGATGAACAAAACAGACTGAACATGTGACAAATATATTCTAAATACATTTAATTCTTAATTTATTATTATTATTAATTTATTATTATTAAAGTGGTTTTAAACTAGGAACCAACATACATAAACCTGTGGACTTTTGACTTAAACAGCCCAAGTCTCCCCTTTTTAATTTACACTGAAACCTCTGTTGTCTGGACCGGTCAGATTAGAGTCTTTTATGTGTTTAGCTGTTTTTCCTTAAAGCAATTTTAATGTTACCTCTAAACACTACCATAGACCGCAGCAGGGTCTACGTGACCTTTGCAGCAGCGACAGTCTTTGCAACTTGATTAATTTTTATGCCTCTTGCTTTTTTCTCTTGTGCAAAATTCTTTTTGATTTGGACTAAGTGTTCTGTGACATTTTGTATAAATGACAACCATGGAAAAAGATGAAATGGAAGATTATACAATTGTATCCTCACTTGTGCCAAAAGCAGTCTAAAGGAATACGACAAACACATTTTTTCAAATAAATGCTTTGTTTAAAAAAAACTCTGGATTTAGCCCAGTATGTCATGCTGTACAAGATTACATGCATCATGAATGGCACCACAAACATATGCAAAGCAGGTATCTCTGCTTTGTCCAAAGACACTCCATGACGACTGGATTACGCTGCCTGTTAGGAGACAGAAGAGTCGTACTGCTCGAGTTGCAGCATCTTAAGATACTAATCGTCTTAGCAGTTGAAAGAATCAAACAGTATCCCTGAAAGAATATTACTGACGGATAAAAAGCTATGCTCAGAGGAGAAAGATTTGCTTTTGCTGGCTCCCTCATTCCATTCAACTGTAGCAACTATATGAGAATGCAGTGGCATCTGTATTCTGAAGGAGCATTGAGGAGAAGGAAGCGCCCCTGCATTTGGAATTGAGCATCTGTCATGTGATTCATTCAATAGCTTTTGAATCAGTTGAAAGCCAACCCCATCAAAACAATATCAAAGTCTATTTAGAAGGAAAGCTGTGTAGATGTATACATCTCAGATCCTACCAATGCTGCCATCCTTTACTGTTCTTTATTGTTTCCTTCTTTCAATCCATTTCTTAGGGGCTTTTTCTGAAATTGTCAAATAGCAAAATGGCCAGTAAAATCCTGTCAAATTTTGTTGAAGAGCAGCTGTAGAAAAAAAAACAGTATTTGACTGTTTTAATTTTATTTATTTGCTCATACCATGGGTTTCTTTTGTAATTTTGTCTGGCTCAATCAGAAAATGGTGGGTGGAGCTAGTGTAAGTAGAATATGCCAACAAGGCGGCCAATAGAGTGCTGAATGCGTGACGACAAACTAATTTGCCAGTGGTTCCCCCGAGATTTTCCTATATTATATAGGGGGCTTTCAATTTATCAGTAAATTACACACACCCATAAATGCACATTTAGTAAAAGTATGTTTATAAGAAGTAACTAGAAAAGATTGTTTGGGGTGTGAGTGTGTGAAGTTTACATTGAACAAAATGTCCAATGTCATCAAATTATGTACAATGAGATGAAAAGAGTTAAGTTAAACTAACATCAGGTGGACATCAACACTGTTTAATACAAACTGAAAAGCATCTTGCCTATGTACCAAATCACCTAGAGGATGAAATGTGTTGACTAGTTTAAATGTGTCCTTGTATATACATTATTCTGTTTATTTGTTAGACAGCCTTGAAGGTCAGTGGTTGAACAACAGGACAATGTTGATTTGTTTTTTTTTTTGGCCTGAGGGCATTGACTTATATAGAGGAATCCTTTTCACGGAACAGTAGAGCTGCTGAGAGATTCAGGTATTTCAGTCTGGACTGGTGAAAACAAAACCTAGAGTAGAGATTTACAAGCTATATATGCAGGGAAAAGTTTGAGTGTGGTACTCAGGTGGGATTTAGGGATGGGACTATTGAGAGGAAGTGTGTCTTTCCAAGCCCTCAAACCAATGAAACCTTTAGGAGTTTTTGAATGAAAAACTTGTAAATAGACTAGAGAAGTCTTGTGATGTACAATCTTGTCTGTTATAGGCAAAGGGCTGTCATGGGAAATATCTCAAAAGAATATTGAACTGCTTAAATGCTTATCAAAAATGCTCTTTGATCGATGTTTCCAAGACCCTTTAGCGAGCTGCTGGAGTACTTAGGTGTTCTTTCTTAGAAATGCACCAAGAGTCTGAACAGTCTGTTGCAATATTTCATTGCTGGCAGTGATAAATTTGCTATGAAACCTATGTGAGGTGCATGGACAATATCTGATGTCAGTATATTGCCCCCAGTGAGATGGTGACTGCAGGTCTGTTAAAATAAACCTTGATATGGTTCAGGGGGAATTTGTCTGCTTGACAGGGTTAGACAGTCAGAAATAAGACATCTAAATGCCTTGGGTCCATGCAGTTGCTTTTTGTGTATTAAATGTGTTCTGCAAATTCGCAAACAGTCTAATCAGTTTCAGAGACTACACTCACCTAAAGGATTATTAGGAACACCTGTTTAACTTCTCATTAATGCAATTATCTAATCAACCAATCACATGGCAGTTGCTTCAATGCATTTAGGGGTGTGGTCCTGGTCAAGACAATCTCCTGAACTCCAAACTAAATGTCAGAATGGGAAAGAAAGGTGATTTAAGCAATTTTGAGCTTGGCATGGTTGTTGGTGCCAGACGGGCCGGTCTGAGTATTTCACAATCTGCTCAGTTACTGGGATTTTCACGCACAACCATTTCTAGAGTTTACAAAGAATGGTGTGAAAAGGAAAAACATCCAGTATGCGGCAGTCCTGTGGGCGAAAATGCCTTGTTGATGCTAGAGGTCAGAGGTGAATGGGCCGACTTATTCAAGCTGATAGAAGAGCAACTTTGACTGAAATAACCACTCGTTACAACCGAGGTATGCAGCAAAGCATTTGTGAAGCCACAACACGCACAACCTTGAGGCAGATGGGCTACAACAGCAGAAGACCCCACCGGGTACCACTCATCTCCACTACAAATAGGAAAAAGAGGCTACAATTTGCACGAGCTCACCAAAATTGGACAGTTGAAGACTGGAAAAATGTTGCCTGGTCTGATGAGTCTCGATTTCTGTTGAGACATTCAGATGGTAGAGTCAGAATTTGGCGTAAACAGAATGAGAACATGGATCCATCATGCCTTGTTACCACTGTGCAGGCTGGTGGTGGTGGTGTAATGGTGTGGGGGATGTTTTCTTGGCACACTTTAGGCCCCTTAGTGCCAATTGGGCATCATTTAAATGCCACGGCCTACCTGAGCATTGTTTCTGACCATGTCCATCCCTTTATGACCACCATGTACCCATCCTCTGATGGCTACTTCCAGCAGGATAATGCACCATGTCACAAAGCTCGAATCATTTCAAATTGGTTTCTTGAACATGACAATGAGTTCACTGTACTAAAATGGCCCCCACAGTCACCAGATCTCAACCCAATAGAGCATCTTTGGGATGTGGTGGAACGGGAGCTACGTGCCCTGGATGTGCATCCCACAAATCTCCATCAACTGCAAGATGCTATCCTATCAATATGGGCCAACATTTCTAAAGAATGCTTTCAGCACCTTGTTGAATCAATGCCACGTAGAATTAAGGCAGTTCTGAAGGCGAAAGGGGGTCAAACACAGTATTAGTATGGTGTTCCTAATAATCCTTTAGGTGAGTGTATATTGTTACTTATTGGGCTCAATGGTTTTGAACTGTAAAAGGTCATCTTTATACCTTAAAACATCTCAGTTCACCTTTTTTTAAAGCATATTCTATGAGAGTCAGATGTTTTAGTTAATGTTTTTCTTAAACACAGCTTTCTGAAAAATATGCTGGTCTAGCTGGTGTACCAGCAAATATGACCAGAGCTTATAATCATGTGATCATATGTGACCTGTGCTGGCAAAATCGACTAGTCGACTTTAATGCTATGCCATGACACTTTAAGCTTGACGTCAACTACTGAATGAGTATTCACATAAACATTATCTGTTATGTCTTATGTGAACGTTAGGTTAACTGTTGGGGGAAAACATCTGATGTGTAACATTATATAAGATCCGTGCGGTACAGTCGGTCTTAATCAATATATAGGTTGTCTGTTTCATTAATGTTAATCAAACAATTGTGGTATAATGGGGAAAAAAAGTTGAATATATATTTTTCCTATAGAAATCTGGTTTGGACTTGGTGTTTGTCAAATTTGGTGTTATTACCCGAGATTTTAAGGTATGGTTGCTAGGTGAATTTGTTTTGGAACCTTCAGAAAACTTTAACTTTAACTGTAGCTCAGTCATTTTGTGTCTGATTACAACAAATCATACATAATTTTGTAGGTTGAAAATAACAATAACTATTTTTTTTTTTTTTTTTAAGTTTGCTCATTGCGACTCATTTTGTCAGCACGGGTCACATGATGAAGTCATTAATGACTGTGCATCAATAATGTCCATCCATCCATCCCAAAAAAATCCTTAAATGCTAACAGATTTGGCAGACATTTTGGCGACATTTTAAAAGTTTATTTAATTGCCAAATTACTAATTGTACACGATTAGTTTTTGTAGCAGTGGTGCAATTATGTTTATTTTAAGTGGTGCAATTATGTTACACATTATTGTGTGTACTTCAGCCTGGTCCCAATTTATACATGTAGAGAAGCACCATGAATCTCCATTTCTTGCCAAATCTTAACCTTGACCATTGATCAGACCTTTTCCAGTACAACAATTTTGCCTTTTAGTTTGTGGTTCACTGCAGTGATTGACTTTTGCTTGCTCCGCCAAAAGTGTGTACTCTTTTTGTCCCTTTTTTGCAAACATTTATTTTTCCTGTAGGGTGCTTTCCTCTGGTCTCGGTGCCTCAGTCACCAGGGATTTTGCAGAAGAAATAAGAAAGAAAAAAGAGAGAATAAAAGAGTAGGGTATTTGTTATGTGCATGCAGTCTTAGAGCCTGTTACCAGTGTAATTTTGGCGTAATTGCGGGCGTGTCGTCTCTCTTAATGTCGAGTGATTGCTGTGAAAGTGGTTGATAACTGCAGCGCTACGCCTTGCTACCCAGGACATTACACGCTCCTGTCTGTAAAGTAATGGAAATGTGTGATTGTATCAAAGGCGTCAGATGTGCGGCGCTCTCTTTCACAGGCAACCGTGGAGTTTTCCAGCAGTGTCATTTCCGTGTTCAACATTGGCATGCTGGTAAATTGAACTGGGTATGTATCATGTGGTGCTATTGTGCGCAAGAAAAACACAACATCTTGACCCCACAATGTACTTGGTTGTTTAAAAGATAGTGGAATAGCTCGTACTTCTAAATAAACAAGCTTGCTAATAAGTCTTGTACATATGTTATATGTGGTTACTATAGTAATAACTATAAATTATGCATAATTACATGCAACTAACCCTAACCAAACCCTAATCCTAACCCTTTTTTCTCACCAGCCACTGTGGCTAGTGGTTTTCTAAAGTTACTAGCCACTCAGCATTTTCACTGGCCACAATTTTGACATCGATACAATGGGAAAAACTGCCATATAGATATTTTTTATATTACCTCATAATTTGGCAGCAGGTATATTAGGCTGCTGTCACTTTAAGACATGACACATGGATCCATTATACTGTTACACATGCAACATAACTGACTGTTGCTGTGTTCGCCCCCTATACCCTCATTCACTATTCCCTATATTACTCCACTAATATAGTCCACACGAGTGAGTCGGAAGGGCAGCCGGTTTTGCATAGTGTGCTTGCTGTTTAATAATCATTTGAAACTTAGCAAACTGGCAGCTCCAGTAGTAATGAAAAGATTTATCTTGATCTCTGCATTGGAAACTAGCATGTATAAACTGTAATTAAACAATTTAATCAATTAAAAAGGAATTTATGACTGTATGATATTATGCTGTAGCCACATTGGACCAGCGGTTTGGAAAATGGATGGATAGATGATTCACCTGCGGGCGCAATCTTATGGTCAGACGCAGGAGTTCATTCAGCGCACGACTTTCACAGTGCAATATGGGTATTCTCTAGTCGTTGAGCGTACATCAGTTGTACACTCGTTATTACGGTGCATTGAATGAGTGCACTCAATAATGTCCACTATGGTTTCGGGCACCACTACAAATGGCTGTCCCCTCAAATAGTGCCCTATTTAAAGTTATAGGGGGCAATTTCGGACATAGCCTGTTTACGTAAATACTCGCCAAGACCGGCATTTTGACATTATTTAGTGTGTATTTGACAGTTTAAATGCAATAACAGCGAAAAATAACTCAAATTAGTACAGAGATGCGCACTTTGGTTGTAAGCACAAAATCTACAGGAATGAGCTAAATTATGCACAATATGCACAATCCCACGCACAACACCAACAATATTCCTCAGGAGCAATTGAAATGAGTAAGTGAGGGGAGGCAGGTTTGTGTGTCAACTCTCTGTCGGGGAGATGGTATCTATTCGGTGGAAAATGAGTATTGGAAGCATTTCAGATATTTCAGTATCGATATGTATCGAAAAATTTTTGACAAGACTACATTGCACTTAGTTTATTATTTCACATGCCTTTTTAAAAGACTACAACTGAAAAATGTATATATTATAAATATAATTCAACCCGCCAAAGTGGCTAGTAGGAGTGACTGCGTTACACACCACTGCTGAAATCCACCCGCATTTTGCGGGTTTGCGGGTGTTATTGTCAAGCCCTGCTAACCCTATAGTGAGTACTTGTAGTTACCTTAAAGTCTAAGGCTTAGACTGTAAAAAAAGATGAACGATGCACCTACACTCTCTTCCATTGAAGTAAGTGAAGCCGCCAGTGTCCAAATATGGCGCTGACATCTTGTGTCTCGAGTCTGCGCAGTAGTGAGCACGAAGTGGAGCCACAATACCAACCCTAACCCTAACCTCACTCCTGCCTAATCAATTACACGCCCTTGAACTTTTTGTGAAATAAACTGTTATAGAAATGTAGAAATTAAAGGAACACGCCGGCTTTTGGTGACTTATTCACCATATCCCCCAGAGTTAGATAAGTCCATACATACCATTTTTATCTCTGTGCGTGCCATAACTCTGTCTGACGCACCCACCGCTAGCCTAGCTTAGCACAAAGACTGGAGGTAAATGGCTCCATCTAGCCTACTGCTCAATAAGTGCCAAAATAACACCAACATTTTCCTATTTACATGTTGTGATGTGTATAGTTACATCGTGTACTAAGACCGACGGAAAATGAAAAGTTGCGATTTTCTAGACCGATATGACTAGGAACTATACTCTCATTCCTGCGTAATAATCAAGGAACTTTGCTGCAGTACCATGGGTGCAGCAGGCGCAATGATATTACGCAGCGGCTTAAAATAGGCTAACTTCCGTCAACATAACCAACGTGACAACCTGCTTGCACAGAGAGCGTGCTGGGGACAATTTTTTTTTTTTACTTATTTAAAGAACGAACACTTGAACTAACATCAGCATGATAGAAACAGCCTAAAATGACAGAAACCCTCTTTGGAAAAATTTATTTGAAGTGTAATTTGATTGTTTAGTCAATTGTCCCATTACATTACATGGAAAGGGAGGGTTTATGACCTATACTGCATCCAGCCACCTGGGGGCGATCAAAACACTTTGGCTTCAGTTTTCAGGACTCGTGTGGCACGCTTGGTAGTTACTTATTACTCAGTAATGTTTAATTACAGTGTAACAAAGACACCTAAAAAATAAAGTGTAACCAAGTCTTCATATGGACTCCCTTCGAATTTTCAAACTTGAAAGGCATCTGTTAGGCCTGTAAAATAGTTTAAAATTGGTTTAAAACCTTAAATGCTTACAGCTAGTAAAGATGTCACTTTTCCCTTGAAGATGTGGTGCTTGCTATTGCTAAATACTATTTGTCAAGTTTTACTTTGTGACTATTTCAATTCAATTCAATTTCAATGTTTTGTGTTGGAAAAAAAAGAAAAATTTTAAGGAAGATCAGTGTATTTACTACAGGATATTTTTAGAAGAATCATTATAAATAATCGGCAAACCAACCAGCAAATTACAATTTCTCACGTAACCACAGTTATAGTTATTTTTTTAATAATTGAAAGGTTAAAACATTTGTTTGATCAAATTCTTAAATTATTTAAGTACACTAAAAGTAAAATTAAAACCAACATGCCTTTTTGTTGGGGGAAAAAAAAACCTATAGAATTCAATAGTCCTTTTGACCACCTTTATGCAAATATGATGCAAAATAACGGTCACGCACCACTCTAAAGAATGCTTAGTAAAGCATCTCAATGACAGAGGTTACAGTGAAATATTGATCAGCGGAGACACCCCTACTGGTCTGCAACACGCTGAATTCCTCCAGGACATCCATCATGCTCTTTCCACACAAGACTAAGATGCACTAATAGGGGGAACAAGTGGGAGGAAAAATAGAGAGGTATGTGTGTTTCTTTACCTGATTAGAATTATAGTGTGACAACAGTGGAGATCCCTGATCTGTAGCTCAACCCTGTCAGACCAGAAGATAAATTGCTCTTCCACAGGACCGGCTTTAATGCAAATTCATACGGTACACATCTCAAGGCTTAGGTCCTCCCGTCAGGGCGCACACAAGCACACATAAGGTAGCCACTCAGTCACAGGCTAGGAAATGAGATGTCTTGTCCTGAAGTGGACCTGAACTTTACAAGCATTCAAATCGGCCATGTGAGATTGCCGCAGGAGAATTTGAGTGGTTTATGTAAAGCGGCATGTACAGAGGTCGATACTGTCCAGCAGAGAGCCATCGCAGAAATGGCTTAATGGTAAAATCACCCAGTGTGACAATTAGACTGGTCATTGCGGAGGCTGTAGTGCAGCAGGACGCCTGAGGACGTTGGCGCACTAGACGGGAACATGACAGGTAGGTGATGAGGAACACACCACCATGACGGTTTTTCGTTTATTTTCACCTAGCGGAATAAAAGTAAATGCACAGTTTTATCAACTGTCAAAACATGCTAAAATTAGCTTTTAAAGCCAACATAAAATAAAAATTGGCCCTTAGTACACATTTCTTGCTTTTTCGTGTACGATTCCTCAGCACATTATTCTGATAACACTTTAGATTAGGGAACACATATTCACTATCAACTAGTTGCTTATTAGCATGCATATTACTAGCATATTGTCTGTTTTTTAGTATAAAACACATTTTGGTAGCACTTTATTTTACAGTCCTGTTCTGCATGTACATACTATGTGCTTATTATAGCAATTACACATAACTGGGTACTAGCCTTCAGCCTACCCCTAAACCTCATGTAGTTACCTTATATTACCAGTATCTTCTTGGGTAAGTACACTGTAAATACACGTACTGTAAAATAAAATGTAAAATTAAATACTGTAAAATAAAAAATATTAATGCCTTATTCTGCGTGACCATATCCTAAGTCCTTTATTGTTTCTGCTTCTTCCTCACCTGTGTTTTGAGCCGAAGATTCTGTACTCTTTCAGAAGATGCGTAATGGCGCTCCCTACCCTACAGTGAAAACATGGATTGACGGAAAACTCCGTCAATTGCGAGGAAAGAGTTAAGGAACCATATTTGTTAAGAGAAATTATTGTTCAATTGCTTGCGTTTCCCATCCCAATACATGTTTATCACATATTATAAATTCATTTTATTTCACACTTAAGAGATTTGTCACAGTCTTGGCTCTTATGAAGAAGTTTTGGGACTTTATCGCCTTGTTCTAACGTACTCTTAACTTTTAATGTCCTTTTAAATTCAATACAGGTTGAGGAGAGCACTTCCCCTTTGCGCTTCAGCTGGAGAGGCAGTGGATTATGGGTAGCGTCTAGATATGTGTTATGCAAGATTATGCCAGAAAGAAAAACAAATTTCGAGGTCTGCTCTGGTGTTAGCCGCTTTACTGTTTACGCTGTGATAACTATGTTGGATTTCGCTCCTCGAGTGTTTGCGGGATATATATTTATATGTGTGTGTGTGTGCACGTCAGGTTCGCAGGGCTTGGAGAACGCGTGTTGGCGCTGTCAGTCGGAATGACGATAAACATGCATTTCAGTGAGGGCTCTTGCTATCTTTAAAGCCCAGACATCGAAAAAGACAGACAACATAGAGGCAAACATTCATTCTCATTATCCTTTCTGCTAAATTATTCACACCATGCATTGCCCGCTATCTCCCAACAGCACCATTCTGCTCTAAGCTGCCCTTTAACCATAATCAAGAAGCTCAAGACTTGCCTACTTCCTCTCCTAACGCTCTCTCCCATTCTTCGTCTTTTCTTTGCCCTTTGTTTTTTTGACATTGATCCTCACAATAGATGTATACCTCTCCATATTTAGCATTCCCTGCAGTCTGTTCATCGGCAGTGCGTAATGCGTGAGCAGGTGGGAGGATTTCAGGAAGGGTATTAGAGCGGGACCCTCAGACCAGGAAGGGCTCCGGGAGGCGTTGATGGAGGCCAACCCGCAGGTAACTAGATGTCGGTACACATCAGTCACACACGCACCCCAGGGACGGCACAGGCCATGTGTATGACAGCGCCGCCCTCTCACCCTCCCCCGCGTGCATGTTTACGTGTGACAATCTCAGTTTTTTTCACCGATGTTCATTTTTATACTAACGAGGCAATGATTAAATAAGATAAAGAACATTTTATCAAGGCCTATTAGTATAATGCATCAGATAATAAGTCTAATTGTGTAATAAGATTAGCAGCAACTGTTTGTTTAAAGATCATAAACAGACAGCTGTGGCAGAGATTGAAGCATAAAGATAAAGAGAAGACTCCTGGAAGAAATCATTATGAACGTTTTATTGTGCGTAATGGCTTGTGTGGGAAAAAAAATTTGCACGTCAGTGACGTAGCTTTTCTTTAGCCTGCCGTCTGTTTAGCTTTTGTTATTTTGGCTTCAGTGTGAACAGTGTGGAAGAGATTTATTTTTAGTAGGCCTCGGCCGTATACCAGAAAATTAAAGTCTGTTACCCATCAAAAGATGGAAGACATGGGAAAGTTGCATTTGTTGTATGGGAAACTGGTGTGAAGCGCTGGGAAACTGTCATATAAGTGTTATATAAGAGTTTTTTTTTTTTTAAATCAGAAAGTTGGGGATTTTCCACCAATAAATTTATTACGTGCAGAAGTTTGTATCTAATTGTGGCAAAACTGTGAGGTGATGCCAAAAAGAAAAGATACATAGGAAGACGCTAATTGGAGAAAGAGCAATAAGAATATAGTATAAGAAATTAAGTTTTACCATAGCTAAGTCAGATGAACAGCTGCATCTCACTTTGTTGTTCTAACAGTAAAGTTATATTTCCTGAGACCTGGAACTTCGACTCTGAGAGATTTTTCTTTGCTGAATTGAAAAGATATTTTGGACTTAGAGTGTGCCACAACAACAGGTAAACAAATCCACTTCCTTTGAGGAAATTATCCACTGTGAAACGACAGTACTGCATCTAGCAGCATTATTACTTTCCTGCTTTGTTCGCTAGCTTGGAGAAACGCATATGTTATGCAAACTCGTCACATTTTGAAGATGCCACAGGTCACAGCTTAAGTCTCTTGGTCAATGCGTGATTGCTCTCTTTTCTACTCTGGATGTAAGCCACTGAAAGCTCTGGCTAATCCACTGTTAATTAAGCTTAAATAGAGCTCTCTTCATGACGGAGAAAAAGGAGGCATCCAAATACTTTCCATCTGTTTCTGTCAAAAGCACATTTTCTTCCTCCTTCTCAGTCACAAACCTTAACATTCTTTTTCTCACTGGCATACAGTATGCTTGCTTATTTGCTTTGTTATATTGTGTGATCTCAGGAGCTAGCTTCATATTTTATAGCTACTTCTCCTTTAATAACAGTGAGTCATCTTATATACATTGTCCATGAATATATAGTAGAATAGCTCCAATGTTTGTTTTTTTTTATTAGGGATTGTTCATTAAAAAAAATGGTATTATGTGCTCAAAAATGCAGCGTTAAATTAGTTTTCTTCACATGTGAGAAACAATTCCGTTCTGGTATCAATAATCTGGATGCAAATGTTTGCTAAAAGTATGTTTTACAGTTTTGCTAAGACACTAAACCCCATTCTCTGAACCAAATTCTCAATAGCCTAAACCAATCTGTCAAATAAATTACTCTTTCTGTAAAACCTTAAACAAGGTCAAACAGTTTGACACCATTTGCAAATCTCATGCACACTTTTTTTTGCAACACATAAGTAACATAATTCTCACTTTCTAAAACACATTTTGCACTGTGATGCACTTGTGTTGCAAAACACTAAGCACAGGCAGGAAGAAGTTAAACACAACTAAAACACCGTTGTCATAATTTACACCCAACGACTCTAAACTGTTCACACTTATTTGTAATGATGTGATCAAACCAACTGTACAAAATAAGCCAGTACAGGTGGCACAGGTGCATTGAATGTGGATACGAACAATAGATGGAAACAATCTGAAAAGGAGAGGAGGAAGAGTGTGTGTAAGAGGTGGTGGATGAGGAGGAAGAGGATGAGGACGAGAAAGAGCAAGGTGTGGAGAGTGTTGTCAAGGTTGGATCCGGCACAGTAGAGGGTTTTTTCCTTCGCCTGGTAAGAGACAACATTTCCTGTGGGCAAAATGTACTGTAACATGCTTTTCTTTTAGAGTTTTTTTTTTTACCTTTTTGGCTTTTGCTGTTGGACTACTGTATGTTTACAGTTTAAGTGCTGAATATACAGACATTCAGAAATATTCAGTACAATACTATACTTGCAGTGCATAAAGTATACAGTTTATTCACCTTACTACTGTAAATTGTGATTACTATACTTTTTTACATAATTGCAACATTTGTTTACGGTGTTACAATATACTTTTTTCTGTAACTGCATGATTTGGATGCTGTGTTCTCTATTTTTTTTTTATGTTTGTTTTTTTTTGTGTGTGTATAATCTAGTGTTTATATTTTGACTGGCTGTGTGTAATATTTAAGCATTATTTGATTTTGAGCACAGATAAAATGGTTTTGAGGCAATTGTTTGATTTTTGCTCTCTGCTTTCTGAATGTAGATTGAAGATTTGGTTTTGTGTTTAAGGTTTTGAGAAAGTGGATAATGGTTTCAAGAAATGTGTTTTAGCAATTCAGAAAAACTGTAAAATACATAATGAGATAATAATTGGGTGTGATTGGGTGTAATTGAGGTGAATTATTCCTTTAATGTAGTTTAAAATCCCAAACAATGAAAGAGCAGGAACATATTCCTTGATCAGAAATCTGGAACAACATTCAGTGTCAACCAAATTGATTTTCTGGATTAGGCTTTTTAACCTGTTTAGACCCAATTTATTTTCCAGGAGGACACATTTATGTAATTTATCAATTTATGCATTGACCATAAAAGATTAGATTCCTAAGTTAATGTTATTTAAAATGCCCCAAAAATGGGCAAAAAACAGATTATCATACTTTATCATTCAAAAGTATTTATTAATAATATTTATTCATTTAATCATAGTTTATTCAGCAATGACACATTACATTGATCAAAAGTGACAGTAAACACTTTTAAATTGTTATAAAAAAAATCTATTTCAAACAAATGCTGCTATGTTGAACTTTCTTTTTATCAACAAATCCTGAAAAAAAAAAAAAAAAAAAAAAAACTTTTTAAATATATTACAGTTTTTCACAATTGCCAAGACACATTTTTTTGAAACATTCACCCATTTTCTGACAACATTAAACACAAATCCAAATTTTTAAACTAAACTCACAAAACCCTTGACTCTTCTGGCAAAGTCAAACAATTGCTTCAAAACCACTTCACCTGTACTCAAAATCAAACAGCCCTTTCAGATCATACACACGAGTCAATAATATAAGCACTACAGATCATTCATTAGACACTACATAAAAAATGGAGAACACAGCATCCAGAACGTTACTGAAAAAATATATATTGTATACAGTGAACAATTTTTGCAATTACATAAAAAGTATAGTAATTGCAACCTAGTAAGGAGTATATATTGTATACTGTATGTACTGCAATTATAGTATTGTACTGAATATTGCATAGTAGGCTACTGAATGTCTGTATATTCAGCACTTGCATACTGTAAAAATACTGCAGTCCAACTGCAAAAGCCAAAAAGGTCAAATAAAAATCTAAATGAAAAGCACTCAAATACTGTAAGTTGTGCAACTGCAAAATCAAGGTCAATGAGAGATTCTGCTTTAGCATCATGTCTTCGTGCTGGCTCTGGCCTGAGGACTTTGTCCACATCACAGGCAATCTTGCCAGGTGAAGGGAAAACCCTCTAGTCTGACACATCCAGCCATGACAACACTGTCCACACCTTGCTCCTCCTCGTCCACCACCTCTTATATGTACTCTTCCCCCTCGGCTATTTAGAATTTGGTTCAAAGAATGGGGTTTAGTGTCTTAGCAATTGTAAAAAACTGTAAAACAGTAAGTAGTTGTTTTACAATGTAATATAAATGGTTTCACTGTATTTTTGATTAAATAAATGCAGATTTGGTGAGAGAATTCTTTAAAAAAATGTACAAATCTTACCAACCCGAACTATCAAACGGTAGTCTATATAAGAAAACATTTTGTTCAAGACAGCTGTAGATAAATAAGTTAATACAAAGTAATTTTAAATTAAAGTTGTATGGTGCGTACTATGTACAGCCGAGCAGATTAACCCAGAATAGAAGCGCACTGCAGTTTCTCATAAAGCGTTTTTTTCCATTGAAAACCATTATAAAGATGTATACTGAATTTGATCTTTTAATATCACTGTTTTACATTAAGTGCACTTTAATTGTTTTTCACATTAAATGTTCTAGAATATCCCGCTTGGGATTGGCAGATGACGTGCATGAGTAGGACTCTAACTTGTGTTGCTTGAATAAGAACATCAGCGTGTTAGTGCACGTATGCTAGCCCTCCCTTCAAGCTACAGTTTTCACATACAGAAGTATATTTTAAGCACTCTATGCAGTAGACTATGTATAAATGCAGAATGAATGTGACATTAACTGCATCTCGCTACTCACACTGTGGATAATATGCACAGAAATAATCCACAGCTTTGTTTTTTCTATATTCAAGTGTTTCTTTTTGAGCCGTCACATCTGCTTGTGAAAATGAATACAAGGGCAGGATCGGACAGAAACGGAGGACGTTCAGGCATCAAGATGTCAAGTGTTTATCTTACATTCCCTTCCTCCACTGGTCACTCCAGCATCTTCAGAGAACAGCTCTTGCTTTGGGTGACATAGCTGTTTATTGGAGAAGGGATCATTTCTGCTCTGCCGTCCTGTTCCCCTACAGAGGGCATGGCTGGACATTGGCTTTCGGGTGGGTGAGATACTAATCCGGTGTTTGCGGTTGCAGGGAGCGTGAGAAGATTACACCATTCCCTGAGGCAGAGCTCTGTCCAAAGGTCCTGTTTCTCTGGGACCTCGTATCGTCTCGCCATCTCTCTGCGGAGTTCTCAGTCAAGGGCACAGCTGATGGATTCTCACAGATTAGGTAAAGGTTATCTGAACATTTTGCTGAAGTGGGCCTCAGAGGGCAAATGAGTAGGTGACAGTAACACACAGCTCTACTGCGGCCAGGCTAATGTTTGCGACTGTGTTGATGTGGAAGGCCATGTTGAGGAAAACGGTTCTTAGAGCATTTAGTTAAAGGTGATGTGTGCAGTTTTTGAGATTGACATATTTTACCCATCTTAATGGGGATAAACAACTATTAAAGGAACACGCCGACTTTTTGGGACTTTAGCTTATTCACCGTATCCCTAAGAGTTAGATAAGTCCATACATACCATTCTTATCTCAGTGCGTGCCGTAACTTTGTCTGACGCACCCACCGCTAGCCTAGCTTAGCCAAAGACTGGAAGTAAACGGCTCCAACTAGCCTACTGCTCAATAAGTGACAAAATAATAAACATTTTCCTATTTACATGTTGTGATGTGTATAGTTACATCGTGTACTAAGCTTAAAGGAACTAATACTAAGACCGACGGAAAATAAAAAGTTGCGATTATCTAGACTGATATGGCTAGGGACTATACTCTCATTCCTGCGTAATAAATAATTCCGGCGCTGTGTAATATCATTGCGCCGCTGCACCCATGGTACGGCAGCAAAGTTCCTTGATTATTATGCAGGAATGAGAGTATAGTACCTAGCCATATCGGTCTAGAAAATCGCAACTTTTTATTTTCTGTCAGTCTTAGTATTAGTTCCTTTAAGCTTAGTTCCTAAGCTTATTTGTATATTGATTCAGGAAAAAAAAAAAACAATAACACCAAAATTATACACCCCTCTACATCAGTCCAACATTGCAACTTTTGTTTAACCAATGATTTTAAATTTGGGTAAAACCTTAATAATCTGTAAGCCTAACCCAATTTTGTGAGAAAACATAACTACATCACGTTACTGTAAATTCAAACAAATTCAACAAAATAAATTGTAAATAGAAAAGCAAAATGTGTTTGCTTTTACAAACTCAAAATAAACTTTGAATAATGGCTTGACAAATCTTTTACTTGTTGAAACTTTGAGTTTGACTTATTATTGTAACGAATGAGGCTGGTATATATTTAGCCGACCGCCAGAGGGAGCCCTCTCCCGAAAACTAGTCATGAACTGTTTCTTCTATGGTTACTTCCTGTAACTATAGAAAAGCATATGCATTGACGTCACTTTCCCGCCGGAACACGCCCCCTTAGCCAGACTGAGTGGCAAAAGAGCCAGCTGCATGAATGGATTTAATAGGGGAAACTGCGAAAACGCGAGTTGGACTCCATATAGTGTTCCTTACAAATTACCAAAGATACAGTGATCCATGGATATTGACATGCAGCCAGGAAACGTGTTTCCTGATATTTATATGAGCCTGATTTCGACGTTGGGGAAATACAAAGCAAATTTGCCTGTGAACGCTTTATTGTATATAAATACAACATAGGTCTAAATCCGTGTGATCACTTACATCAATGTTATATATATCGTCATTCATATCATCAAGTAAAGTCAACTTTATTTATATAGCGCTTTTTACAATGCAGATTGTTTCAAAGCAGCTTCACAGTGTTAAACAGGAAGATAATGATTATTATTTTGGCAGCCTTACAGGTCAGAAGTAATATTAGATCGGAATATTCGAAAGATCGGAGGCATCACGCCGGAGATGGATCCATTGAGGATGCCATGTCGATGAGCAATTTCAGAGGGTAGACTAATTGACACAGTCTCTGCAGACACTTCAGGGATGCGATGGTAATGTCTGGGCGCAGATCCACCATCTGATCTGGATACGGCCCGGATACGGCCCGGATCCGGCTGACTGCAGTAAACCTCGTGATAAACAGAGAGACTAACATTAGCGTAGATGCCATTCTTCTTATGATGTAACGAGTACATCAGGTGTTATGGGAAGTGTTCCCGGTTCCGGCTGACCTAGTTAATGCAGCCTAACAATCTTTTAATTGATTTGAATAAAATATAAATTAAAAATGTTTAATGTGTATGCCATAGTAAAGAGATGTGTTTTTAGTCTAGATTTAAACTGACAGAGTGTGTCTGCTTCCCGAACAATGCTAGGAAGACTGTTCCAGAGTTTAGGTGCTAAATAGGAAAAGGATAGACAGCCTGCAGTTGATTTTGATACTCTAGGTATTATCAACTGGCCAGAGTTTTGAGACCGCAATAGATGTGATGGAGTATAATGCGTTAAGAGCTCGCTCAAGTACTTGGGAGCTAAACCATTTAGTGCTTTGTAAGTAATTAGCAAGATTTTAATATGTATGCGATGTTTAATAGGGAGCCAGTGCAGTGTTGACAGAACCGGGCTAATATGGTCATACTTCCTGGTTCTAGTAAGAACTTGAGCTGCTGCGTTTTGGGCCAGCTGCAGTTTATTTATTAAGCGAGCAGGGCAACCACCCAGTAGAGCATTACAATAATCTAGCCTTGAGGTCATGAACGCGTGAACTAACTGTTCAGCATTTTGCATTGAAAGCATATGCCGTAATTTAGATATATTTTTAAGATGGTAGAATGCAGTTTTACAGATGCTAGAAACATGGCTTTCAAAATGAGAGATTGGTATCAAAGAGCACACCCAGGTTCCTAACTGACGACGAGGACTTGACAGAGCAGCCATCAAGTGTTAGACAGTATTCTAGGTTACTACATGTGGAGTTTTTTTGTCCAATAATTAAACATTCTGTTTTTTCTGAATTAAGTTGCAGGAAATTACTAGTCATCCAATTTTTTATATCAGCTATGCATTCCGTTAATCTTGTGAATTGGTAAGTTTCGTCAGGGCGTGAAGAAATATAGAGCTGAGTATTGTCAGCATAACAATGAAAACTAACGCCATGTTTCCTAATGATATCTCCCAGTGGTAGCATGTACAGGGTGAAAAGCAACGGTCCTAGCACTAAGGCCTGCAGTATTCCATATTGAACTTGTGATCGGTGTGACATCTCTTCATTTACTGCTACAAACTGATAACGGTCAGATAAGTATGATTTAAACCATGCCAATGCAATTCCACTAATGCCAACATAATTTTCGAGTCTATTCAAAAGAATGTTGTGGTCGATAGTATCGAATGCAGCGCTAAGATCGAGTAATACTAACAGAGATATACAACCACGATCGGATGGTAAGAGTAAATCATTTGTAACTCTGATGAGAGCAGTCTCAGTACTATGATATGGTCTAAATCCTGACTGGAAATCCTCACAGATACCATTTCTTTCTAAAAAGGAGCATAATTGTGAGGACACTGCCTTTTCTAGTATTTTTGACAGAAAGGGTAGATTTGAGATTGGCCTGTAATTGACTAATTCTGTAGGATCAAGTTGCGTTTTTTTAATAAGTGGTTTAATAATAGCCAACTTAAAAGTTTTCGGTACATATCCTAATGTCAAGGATGAATTAATGATATTAAGAAGAGGATCTATGACCTCTGGAAGCATCTCTTTTAGTAGTTTAGTCGGTATAGGGTCGAGCATACATGTTGTTGATTTTGATGATTTAACGAGTTTAGCCAATTCTTTTTCTATAGCAGTGAATGAATGTAATTTTTCCTCAGTGACACTACAATGCACTGTCTGATGTGATACAGTAGTAGACAGCTGCATGGTTATAATTTTTTTCCTAATATTATCAATCTTACAAGTAAAGAAGTTCATAAAGTCATTACTGCTGTGCTGTTGGCAGACATCAGAAGTTGATGCTTTATTTTTGGTTAATTTAACCACTGTATCGAATAAATACCTAGGGTTGTGTTTGTTTTCTTCTAAAAGAGTCGAAAAATAAGCAGATCTAGCAGTTTTTACGGCCTTTCTGTATGAAATCATGCTCTCTTTCCACAAATGCAAAAAACTTCCAGTTTTGTTTTCTTCCAGCTGCGCTCCATTTTTCTGGCTGCTGTTTTAAGGGCCCGGGTGTGCTCGTTGTACCACGGCTTTGGACTATTTTCTTTAATCTTCTTTAAGCGCAGAGGAGCAACTGTGTCTAAAGTGCTGGAAAAGAGAGAGTCAATAGTTTCTGTTGCAACATCGAGTTTCTCTAGGCTATCTGGGATGCTGAGGAGATGAAACTGATGAGGAAGATTATTTACAAAGAAATTTTACTTTACTATTTACTAATCCAACTCACCACAGTTATTTAATGAACTCAGAAAACAAGAGACCCGAGTGCAGAGATGGCAAGCTAACAGGCTAGCGAAATGCTAACGCGTGATAGTGATTTAGATTAAAAAGCTAGTGATGTCAGATTTAATGTGGTAGGCAATATTAGACAATATATGTTGATGGGTAAGTTATATTTAGCCAATACATCATCATGTCATAACATTTCATCCAACCCTCAAAACTTGTATAGTTTTTGTCAGTGCTTATTTAAAAGCATCCAATCATGATGAGTTGTCAATACAATATATAACAATACAATATATAGGGTATGATTTCACTGCAAAATTCAACATATTGACACAAAATGATAACTGCAAATCCGCTGCCTGGAGGTCAGTTGTTTCTGGGAAATGGCAGCGATCCGTTGGCTTCTCTTTTCTTTAGCTTTCAGCAGTCTATAAAAACATACCACAGATTTCTTGTCAAATCTATTTGTACAGTCAATCTCAAAGTACGGTGACGTCACGTGTATACCCTCTATAAATAACCATGATTTACCATAGATGCTTTGCAAAGTATTGCCAGTTATTTCACTGCCTTGCCGAGTGTTTTTTTCCATTGCCTTCCTGTTATGACTATTGTGCTTTTCATGTTGGATTACTGCTTTTGCTTTGTTTGCCTGGTTGGACTGATTACTTGTCACTGATTACCTTGCCTGCTTCATCGACTACATCTCTGCCTTGTGTTTTGGATTTGTTTGCTGATTTTTATGAAACTTTATGCATTTGGATTCTGCCTTCGCCTCCATGTCAAATCATTCACAGTTATAAGAAAATACATTTCAGAGATTTGGACCAGGTTGGTAAAACTGTAGAATTTTTTGAGCTACAATTCATTTTATGTTTTCCCTGTCATTCCAATTGAAAGTCCTGTGTTGTGGCGAAAATGTAGCAAATTTCTTCCATTTAGAATTTTGCACAACCCTGACAACTCGACAACTGGTGCAAGGGACACTGCACTTGCAGTGATGAAAAAGGCCAATCTTGAGCATCATTACAGCTCGAAACATGCTAAACTGGATGAGTTGCAAGGACAAATGCGCTTGGATAAAGTTAACGCTCTTCGGCGGAGTTTGGGTGCCCAACAAGCAGTTTTCACAAGACCGCCTTCTGACAAAGACAATGTTACTCATGCAAGTTTTGTGGTGAGCGAGCTAATAACTAAGAAGCTGAAACCTCATTAAGAAGGAGAGTTCGTGAAAGAGTGCCTTGTTGCCACTGCGGAGCTGCTAGCACCAGGCAAAGTAAAACTGTTCCAAAGTGTCAGTTTATCTCGAAGAACCGTCGCAGAACGAACTACTGATATGGCACAAGACATTGAAACAACACTGAAAGACAAAAATTCTAGTTTTTCTCTCTGGCCTGCGATGAAACTAGCCATTTTTGTGCGTGGGATTAATGCTGAGTTTGATACGAGTGAGGAATTGCTGTCTTTGCAAGCCATGCACAGCACTACCAAAGGTGTGGATTTGTTTAAACAAGTTGTTTCGGCGTTGAACCAGTTTGAACTACCATTTGCAAAGTTACATGGCCTTGCCACAGATGGAGCTCCAGCCATGCTTGGCCCGCAAAAAGGGATTAACTGCATTGGTCAAAAAAGAAATGAGTCGTCTCAGTCTCGATCCAAATGATTTAGTTGTATGCCACTGTATCATACATCAAGAGATGTGTGCGCATTCCCTGAAGCTCCACAGTGTAATGACAACTGTCGTTTCCACCATAAATTTGATCAAAAGCAGAGGCCTAAACAGCCGCCAGTTCAAAGAGTTACTGAGTGATCTTGAGTCTGAATACAGAGATCTGGTTTACCATTGTGAGGTGCAATGGCCGAGTCGCGCAGAGGCTCGCACGGTTTTATAAACTGAGGGAAGAAGTAAAACAATTCATGGAGATTAAGGGAAAACCTGTTCTGGAACTCAGCAAGTGGCTGTGTGATTTGGCCTTTATGGTGGACATAACCAAGTACCTGTCAGAGCTGAACACCAAGCTCCAAGGTCCGAACCAGCTTCTCAGCTCTCTGCTTTCAAAAGTAAAATCATTCGAAGTGAAATTAAAGCTGTGGCAATTGCAACTGGAAAAGGGTAACACTGTGCATTTTCCTTCTCTGTAAGAACAAAAGCCTGCTATATATGCTGGTTAGTGTGCAAAACTGCTTCAGGCAGTTGGCGAGAGGTTTCAGGACGTGAAAAGTAGACAAAAGGAACTGCAGATATTTGCTATGCCATTTAATGTGGAGCCATCTGATGTACCTGACAACCTACAACACAAAATAATTGAGCTGCAAAGCAATGGCGAGCTCAAAGCTAAGTACAATAACCAGCCTCTGCTCGAGTTCTATGAACTGTATGTACGTTCTGAGGACTTTCCCATTCTGAGGAGACATGCACTGAAGTTTGTATCTCTGTTTGGGACGACCTACTGCTGTGAGCAGTTCTTTTCAAAACTGACTCTTGCAAAGACTTGATTCCGCTCAAGACTGACTGACCCAAACTTGGAAAACCAGCTGTGGGTAGCATCATCAAAGAGAAGCAGTTCCAACCATCGCATTAGAGAGGTTAGTGATACATGTTCAATAATTTAGTATGGCCCTTAAAGGAGGTTACAAAAATGTAAATGGCACTTGATAGGAAAAAGGTTCCCCACCCCTGTCTTAAAGTAAAAAATAACATTCTTCTTTTCAAGATCTTCTGTGTATTATTTCTTGTTGTTTCAATGGCTGTTTCTCCTGTAGCTATTATCATTCATTCCTTGCAGTTATAATGACCCAGTTCTCAAAAGAACCCACATTTACTCAATTTGTATCAGAGAGAGAGAAACGAGAAACACAGAGCGACAGAGATCCAGGGAGAAAGAAATAGAGCCAGAAAGTTCATAACACATGTGAAAGAGAGGAGCAGAGGGGCTGGCTTCACTGTTTTAATTGACTTTGCTAGCATGGTTAATAAGGTAGACGCTCTGTAGGCAACGAGACAGCGAGCTGAGCTCCTGAACATAATGGGTCTCTGAAGATCACTTCCTCTACGAGAGAACACACAGACCTCCCTTCGCCATCTGTCCTTCAGTCCGAGCACATGCTGAGTAAATTACGCTATGCATAATGGACTCGAGTGAAAAATAGGCTGCTCTCAGAGTCTGAGTGCTGGGTTTAATGCTGGGGTTACAGCAGCGATCTGAAGATACTCTGTGGTAAATTGCAGAAATGTTCTAATGTCACCTCTCATGAATGAATCCCATCTGTGATTTATTTAATGGCATGTAAAGTGAGTAAATATTATTGAAAATGCCCCATCCTTTCAAACACCAGAGTGGCCCTATTTCAAAGCGGATTTGTTTAATTCTATGGCAAATTGATCTTATTCCTATAGGAAATTACACAAAATCGTTGGTAAACGGCTCTAATTCTATGATAAATTATCCCTCCTACTCCCTGCATATGCAGTTGACACTGGCATAAATTGGCCTTGGAAAATAGAGCCGGAGAGTCAACTAGGAACACGAGGAGGCAATACACCATTCAGGACAGTGATTACAAAGATGCACAAGTCAGTGATTTTAAAGGAAAATTAGTGGGGGGAGCTGGAATTATTGTAACTCACCTTGGCTTTTGCTCATTTATTTACAAAATATTTAGCCAAAAGCTTCCATTTTTTTACCCCAGACAGACTTTTTTAGTGGGCGTTAAATGTGGCAGTTAATTATACAATTTGCACAATTAGACATGCACAACGACCAATGTTACTTTTGTAGGATTGAAAATAATCAAAGATATTTGATATTTAGGCCAAATGTGTGTGTAAGGGTGTCACTGCAAAGGATCCCGGGTTTCGGCACCATCTGTAAGAGTGGGTCGCCTACAGTGGTTCAGGCTGCAGGGTTGCCGAAAGACTAAAAAAACGTTATGAGCAAGATGGTAGAAAACTGTACATTTCTCGTCTATTACCACCCACTGTACTTATACCAATGACGGAAATAAGCGCAGTTACAATAGCTAAATATGTGGGAGAGCGTTGCTATACTGTGACTATATTGTATTGCAATAGAGGTAGCACTTCAAAGTCAATACCAAATCAAAACTAGTTAGCAAATCATTTATAATTGAAAGAATTTAATGACAAAATCTGGTTATGGTTACACTTAAAATAGTTACAAAATAGATGTATGAGATGATAAAAACTTATACCATTAATCGTACCCAGCATGAATAGAATGTTACCTGAGGGATAGAAAGAGAGAGAGGGAGAGAGACAAAGAGAAGAAGAGAGCAAAGAAGAGAAGAGCCAAAGAGAAGGCCCCGAGAAGAGAGAGACCCAGAGAATCAAGAGAGCCAGAGAATAAAAAGAAGAGAGAGAGCAAGTTACAACCTTCTTTTATACTTCCTTGACCATGTAACTCAAACCCTATTGTGAGTCATTCAAACTGACCAATCAGACCAAACTTCCCCCACTGTACTTAAGGGGTGACACACCTTTGGCCTACAGGCTTTCAGAATCTCTTTGTCTTTAGGAATTCCAAATGGCCCTTCTGATAAGAAAGATGGGGGTTGAAAACAGTAAAGCAGTATGTCTTTGTTCAATTGAAAATATCAAATATCTTTGATTATTTTCAATCCTACATGTGTCACACCTGTAATACAGTGGGGGAAGTTTGGTCTGATTGGTCAGTTTAAATGTCTCACATTAGGGTTTCAGTTACATGGTCAAGGAAGGATAAAAGAAGATTGTAACTGTTGCTCTCTCTCTCTTTCATTCTCTGGCTCTCTTGATTCTCTGGCTCTCTCTCTTCTTGGGGGCCTTCTCTTTGGCTCAAAATATGTATAGAAAAAAAGTAATCGATAATCGTTTTATCATCACATCGCAGCCCTCTGAATCGTAATCGAATCGAATCGTGAGGTGCCTAAAGATTCCCACCCCTACTAATTTCTAATTGTCATATACCAACAAATTAATGTGAAGTAGAGATGATATTGCTCCCTCTCATAGCTAGCACAAAATAATTGATATTTACCATGATGCACATAGCAAAACGAGAAAGGCACAACAAAAAAACTCTGTAACTGTATGAATTAAGCGAACAAGTGTGCTACTGTTACCCAATTAACCATTGACATGTCTGACCTTCCAGCAGAAAAAAAACGTCTCTGCGTCCGTTTTGAACCTCTTCAAAACACGTAGTTCACGCCACCTTTCAAAAGCCCTTTTTATCCTTGTTTTCGCATGGGCCCGTTTGTAGTCTTTCTTTTTCTGTAGCCACTCCGAAAGTCCGAAGTCTTTTGCATTTTACAACTGATGAATCTCCAGTTGACACTGGTGATTGTCGTTTGAACCTTTCTGGATCCGCCAACAAATTGATAATTTTAATTCTATCAAGTGCTGTGAGAAAAGGCTATAAATCTCCACCTCCAACATCCTCACACGCAATATAGCCTACTAGCCGGGACACCTTCTTCATGTGTACAGATATGACATAATGACGCAAAGATATACTTGAATTTCCCGTGGAAATCCACCAGTACCACTGGAATTAAAAACATTATTACAAGCTTACCAGTGTAAATCAAGCTAAGGTAAGCAGATTGTTTTGAACACTGGCTGGGTATGTACTTGCTCAAACATTTATTTTGTATAATTTTTAACCCAAAAAGGTTACGGACTGCAGTAAGGTAACGAAGGTAACAAAGTATTTGTACTCCTTTACTTGACACAACTGCCTAAAACTGTGTCTATTAATGTCTGTCATTCTTATTACTTTGAGTAAAGATAAAGGATGGCAATAAATTAGAATTATACACATCGGTTTGTTGATGGACATACTGAGGAATTACATCTGCAACATCTCATAATGTAACTCAAAATGAGTAGTGTATCAGAAACGTCCTGCTCAAGTCGTTCTTGCGAAGGAGGTTCGGGATAAATAACTAGTTTTTCCAATGTTTCATCGGACTCTTGCTCGGATTGATATAGTAAAATCAACGTCATCGTTAGTGGATTACTTCTCATTTAAAAAACATTTTCCAAATAAATACATGTGTATTGTTACTGAAACTTTTGTTTTGTAAGAGGTAGATGATTGAATTGTGCACAGCTGTAGTCTATAGCTGTACAGAAATCTCCTGTACAGAAATTCTGCATTTAGCTTCAGAGATAAACATGTTCTCATGTTTAAACATCACAACATTCTCTTTTTTTAAATATATTTGATATCTTCACTTTAACAACTTTTACGCAAATGGAAGATAACTGAATCTTATAACCAGGCAATGAAAAGTCATATTGACCCCTGTGGTTAGAGGCAGCTGAGTGGAATAAAGCAAATGTGTCTCATATCAAAGCGAGCATGAAGTAACAAACTTGTCCCCCGGTGAGCGGCCCACCTCTTCTCAGCGTGTTAGAGGTGCCTGAGTGCCAGCAGTTCCTTTGGAAACTAGACCAGAATGGGTTTGTGGTGCGAAATGCACCAACCACGTTCTCCCTTTGAGGATCTGTGTGCACAGATTGATCTCAGCAAGCTTGTTTATTCACATGTAAAAGCTCACCATCACAGGCCCTCTGTACACAGTCATGTGGAAAGTGGATTATGCCACAAAAAAAGCTCCTTGGCTTTCATTTTTCAAGAGTGTGATTTGCTGTTGTTGTTTGTGAGTCTGTTCGTGTTCTGAAAGGCACAGCAAGCGAGAGAAGGAGGTTGTATTGCATTGTTTTTGTCAAAAGAGCAGAAAATGAAAAAATGGCAAAGCGGGATGACTAGAGAGAGAGAGGATAAGCAATGGTGTACCGCAGATCTTGGGAGACCCCAATGAACCATGAGATTTCGGATACCATATTGACGTCATGCACAAAAGTTTATCATATAAACTCAGTAAAAAAAAAAAAGAAAAGAAAAAGAAATGTCAATTTTTCAGGAGAGTCATTATCACTGAAGTCTGAGTCAAGTCTCAAGTCATATTAAATCAGTCTGAAGTAAAAAAAATATGCTCAAAAATCCTATTTTTATCCTAATTTTATTATATAGACAACATATATTATCTTTATATGATCTGTTTTGTTTGTAATAAAGGTCCTAAGATCCAGCCTGTTGCGTATTTTATAATCCATTACAAGATACAAATCAATCGTTCTGGCAACAAGACTAGTCATTTTCAATACAGTTTCTAAGTGGACGCAAGATGGCGCCAGTCACAGTTTGCTATGCAGTTTATTATACAGCGTTGTTATTAACGAAAATATCAAACCTCTGAATGTTTCCAGCAGTTTTAAGTCAATAGAAAACTGTACGCCTGCTGATTGTGATATGTTAAAATATGTGCTTAATATATGGATGAGTAATATATGGATCTCTTTCTATCGCTCTCATACACACACATTCAGAGAGAAAAAAAGATGCATATGCTTATACTACTGAAGATTGATAAAACTTAGTGTTAGCTAGGCTGGCAGTCCAAAGGAGCCATGCAGCTACACCAGGGGTTTTCAAACTTTATGATGCCAAGGACCCCCAAATATGATGAACCTTTAATGAGGGACCCCTTCCTATCCATCTGTATATTTTTATGTATGAAAAAACATTTAAACTGTTAGATAAATAGTAAGTGTGACATAAATACAACATCTTGTTTCCAAATTTAAATTGGTTATACATAATGTTGGACGTATAAACCTGAAGAAGAAATAAAAATTATTTGTATAAGCAACTTTCACAATAAATGTATGTAAGCAGCTTACGTACCGTGTTAATAATACTGCCTTACAACCCCAGTAAGCGAGATAAAGGGGACTATAGTGAGAAAAACTCACTAGAAAGATACAAAGCAAACATATACAATTCTGGAAAGTATGTATACGGCAAGAAAGGAGAGAAACATTTAGAAATGAAACAGTTGTTTTTTTTACTCTCTGAAATTTTCTGGGGACCCCTTAGAAACTTTTGGAGGACCCCAGTTTGAAAACCCCTGAGCTATTTCTAGCTATGTGAGTTAACCTTTGTGGATGCGTTGTCTAATAAAAATTGAGGCTGTCGTTCCAGTTTCTTTAACTGTTTTCCCACATTCTTTGCATCTAGTCGATCTGACATGTTAATAAACCCAAATGTGAGAACATATGGCACGATGGCTTCCGCCATGTTTCATGTGATATATTTTGGAGTACGTGCAATACACAGACATACGTAATCAAATTCTATCTACCACAACACGTAGAGAAATATGAGACAGATATTATAAAACACTAATTATTTTTTTATGATATCAGTAGTTAAGGATAAAAGACTTGAGTTGTTTTTAAAATATAAAGTCCTTTTAGTTGTATTTCAAAATCATATGAAACTTCTTTCAAAAACAATCTGATCCCTAATGAGAGATGATCAACTGAATCCAAAGTCATTGAAAAGACAAGACTCAGGGAATGATTCTTCGTCAGGCATCATTTTTCCCCCCTATTAAACTACAGAACAAAACTTGTGCTGCGGACATGAATTGTGGACATCTTCAATGTGACTGGTTAAAGAATTTTAATTTGTGTCTAGCAAATACTGTATGTAGTGATATACTTGGGATTTTACCAAGGTGTCAACTGAGAAAGTTTCCAGTGCAAAAGTTCTGTCAAGCCCTTGCTATGTGGGATGTCAACAGTCCTTTTCTTTTGGATTTAATATCATCCCTATCCTGCGATTAAATAATTTTCCCCAAGATTCGCAATAGAGTTGTAAAATACAGAAGTCTTACTGATAAAACACAAATAGGTTCTGATTGGTGTCACAGGAAGGCAAACAGGCGCCTCTGGCAGGATTCGTGGAACTTAATAAGCTCTTTTAATGCTCCATCAAATGTGCATTTTGGGTTGGAGGTATTACTTAACCTTGACGAGATCAGTCAGTGTGATATTCGAACATGTACCTCTATTGGTCTTTATGGGTGGCTTTCAACTGCTAATTGAGATCAAATGTTCATTTATGGGGCATTTTTGCAGGAATGGGCAAGGAAAGCATTAGGATAATCAAAGTTACAGATAAGCAGCAATTAAGACGATTCCTTAACAGAACTACGTGGTTCTGCATTGTTTATCACAATATCTCTTATTACAAATAATTTGTATTAAATTGCACTGCTGCAAAGGAAAGTAGGCCGTCCCTGCACTGAACATCTCAAGAGCCATTGTTGTTTGAAGTCAGTAATTTACTGACAATTTTATAAAGACAAACCTTAGGCTTAGACCCAAGGACTACTCTAAGAGCAAACAAAAAATGTATGTAATGCCACGGTGTTCCGATGTCAGGGTTCTGTTATTCTTCACTTACACTTCAGTTATTCTTGGTTTGGTGACAGAACTCGTCTCGTCATGGTGAGTGTGCGGTCCCAAGTTTGCTCGGGCCGTGTGCTCCTCCGTCCATGTGAGCTGTTTTGTGTGAGGAGCGTGGTGTTGTGTGTGTGGTCATTGTTATTTATTCTTTAGTGTGTTTATTGTTAGATTTTCTGAAGTTAATAAAATAAAGCTGAAAATGTCTAATACTGATTGAAGGTGCATGGTGGGTCAGGCCCATAAGAAGGATTCTGCTTGGGGCCCCCACGGCCCTGGTTGCCTCTGTATATTAAGGCTTCAGCTTTAACAGACAGCTTTCCCCATGCATTATATACACCTTTCATCGTTTTTGTTAAAAGAGGTCTGGAAGTTTTTAGCGTCTGATGATCAGAGAATTTCTGTTCCTCTGGTTTTCATGTCCTTGACTAAGCAAGGTGACAGAGAATATATTAAGCTAAAACGAATCTGTGTGTGCATGTTTATGACCTGCCTGTCTGTGTGTGCACTTAGCAGAAAATCTAATTAGTTCTCGAAGTGTAATCAAAAAAAAAAACCACACACACACACAAAAAGCTCCGGGCTAAAAGCACATGATTTTTTGTGGACTCCTAAATCATTATGTAAGTCTCAGCGTGCAACACAGCATTATGGATACGACTGGTACCCTGGGTGAAAAACAACTTAGAGCAGTGGCCTCTCTGGAAGATGATGACTGAAAATGAATTTAATCGGCATCCAGCAGAGAGATTTCTCGCCTGTTATATCTCCCCCCACCCCCATCCCGCTCACATAACATTGCTGTCCCTTTTGGCCCCTGGAGAAACAGAATAGGTGTGGAGGAGTCTGGAATGTGTGTTTCTATGGTTACATATGGCAGGAGAAAAGAGCGGTTTTAGCCTGAGGGAAGTGGTCAGGATGCAGGACGCAACCTCCTTTCACAGTCCTTTTTCATAGAACTTTCACCTCAATTTTTGCAGCAGGAGACCAGAGGGAGGAACAGGCAAAGGTCACTTCACTGAATGCCTACTGCGTTTCTCAGTGTTTCTGCATCATCTCAGCATCCGGTGCACAGTTTTAACTCGTTCTCTGCTAGGTTTGAAAATGTTTCACTGCTAACTTGTAACAATATTTCACTCTCGCTAAGGGGGCATACTGTACACGTTTTCAAAAACACAAACACAGCACACTGGAATAGAACACAAGGGTATATATATATTTATTCTATAATAACTAAACTTAAATTTGCTTTTTACTTAAACAGAAAACAGTTGAGGAATGCAAGAGCGAAACTGCCAGAGTTTTTAGGGTGTCTATACACACCTGAGTTTACAAAATACGAGGGAGTTATGTAAATCAGTTTAATTAAATGGGGATGGTGTTAACAACAGCCAAAACATTTTTTTTGTGGCACCATTGACCATTGAGCATTTCAGACAAACAATTAATTAGTATCAAAGACAGAAGATGGAGAAAAATAGTCACATGTCATATGTTGCCTTTGTAACCGGTCCTACTCTACCTGCTCTGAGCGGGATTCAAATCGAGGTCTCCGGTGTAGGAGGTGGACGCTAACAAGGACACTAAAGACCGCAGCCGCTAGCGTGCCTCTTGAAGCCAGGGCAGTGAAGTTTACACGCACAGCTCTTACTGGCCTATATATGTTACACTCACCCCCTAGACCTCACTCCCATCTGGGTCATGACACCAAATGTAACTGGTAGTACTCGACCCGCTCAGTGCGGGATTCGAATCGGGGTCTCTGGCGTGGGAGGTGGGTGTGCTAACAAGGACACTAAAGACAGTAGCCTCTTGCGTGCCTCTTGCAGCCAGGGCAGTAAGGTTTACACACACAACTCCTATTGGCCTACATGTGTTACAGTCACCCCCCTAAACCTCACTCCCATCCGGGTCACGGCACCACGTGTAACTGGTGGCTCGCAATGCCAAACGTGTTGTGCGGGAGTGAGGTTTACACACACAGATCTTACTGGCCTTTGTGCGTTACACTCAACCCCCTAAACCTCACTCCCATCCAGGTCAAGACACCACGTGTAACCGGTGGCTCGCGAGGACGTGATGTGCGGAAAGCAACACCAATTATAAACATTTTATTCTGCGTTGTGTAGTTTTGTGGCGTTAGACACGGGACAGCAGGTAGCAGTTTCACTGGATCTTTGACATAAAAAACAAACAAGCATCACTAACAAGGACACTAAAGACTGCAGCCACTAGCGTGCCTCTTGAGGCCAGGGGAGTGAAGCTTACACACACAGCTTTTACTGGCCTACGTGCGTTATACTCATCCCCCCTAAATCTCACTCCCATCTGGGTCACGGCACCATGTGTAACTGGTGGCTTGCGACACCAATTATAAACACTTTATTCTGCAGTTGTGTGACTTTGTGGAGTTAGACACAGGACAGTAGGCGGCAGTTTTGCTGGATCTTTGACGTAAAAAACAAACATACAGCCTCCTTAGAGTGAATCGCCCTTTTGTATTATAACCTCATGGCTCATGGGAGAGAAACCAAGGGGGATTCACTCCGAGGCAGAATAAAGTGTTTATAACTGGTGTTTCTGGCCACACATCACGCTTGGCGTCACAAGCAACCAGTTACACTTGCAAAAATAATATATATATATTTTTGTATACATTACCATTAAAATGTTTTAAAGAAACGAATGTTAATAATTAATGTAATGCAAATTTATTCAGCAAGACCACAAATCTAATTTAACAAAAGTGACAGTAAAGACATTTACAATATTACAAAATATTTAGATTTCAAATAAATGCCATTGTATTCTATTCATCAAATTATTCAAAAAGAAAAAAATGTTTTAAATGTATCACGGTTTCCACAAAAACATTGATAATAAATTGATAATAATGTGAAATGTTTCTTGAGCACCAAATCAGGAATAAAATACATTTTTAAATTGATTAATATAGAAAAAATACACTTTTTCCTTACATGAGGTGCGGTTGTGAAATCGACCAGAAGGTGCTAACTGGATTGCTACCCAGTGAAACCTTGAACCCTTGGTGTAAATACCCTAAAATACATGTAAGTAGTGATAAATGTAAGATAAGGGAGCCTGTGGTATCATTATGCATTTTTATGACATGGTATTGCCCAAATATTGGTATATTCTTACTACACACTCAAACATATGTACTTTTCAATCATCAGCAAAGTATACTTATTTTTAGTGCATAGTATAAGTATGCAAATTGGGTCATAGCCTCTCTCCGAAATTTCAGTCTAATGTCCATCACTCTCCGTCTCTGTGTTAATTACTGAGATCAATAGGGCTCTTTCTCAGGCACACTAACCTTAAGCACTCGGGAAATGACTAATTAAATATTTGCTGCCCACCGTGTGTGTGAAGATATGTAATTTAAAAGAGGAGCAGATGGTCACGCCTTTAGGAGCGCCCCCTTTTCCCCCCAGCGGAAAGAGGAGGACCCAGACAGGCACATTAGACATCTTTAAATACCTTTAATTTTTTCAGCAGGTCACAACAACGTCGAAGTTAAAAGAATGAGAGCATGAAACTGCCATTTATAGAATTCCAAATAATTTGTTTTTGTTTTTTTTATCCAAGAGGGGAAAGAACTCTATGAAACAGGACTCTGTATGGTACTTTTCAGAAATATTGAACAAATACAAAACCCTTTTTTCCATGCAATAGCTTGGCTGTAGCCGTTAACACTTAATTTTAAGTAAAATGATGTCAAATTAACATAGAACCATCATTTACTTGGCATTCCACCGTGCTGTAGAATAGTTCCAAATTGTGGTCACAATGATGATAGTCACAAAGTTTATTTTTGTAATATTTTTTTATACTGAATAGGCTACTTAATAATTCTTTGTTGATCGTGGAACAACATTTCAACCAATCAGATTTGAGGAACAAGTTTACAGTGTATGTCAAGTTTAGGCTTATAACCAGGGATAGGTTCTTCTACATCAGTGTTATTAACCTATCATTTCCCTCTGATTTTAGGGATACTTATGGGTAGAGTTAGAGGGATAGGGTAAGAACTAAATTTTTAAGACAGGAATGTTGTTCCAGGAACAAATTATGTTGATCCAGGAACATGTCTTACTTGGTGATTTCCATTGCTGACTGCTGTTGACAATACATATAATAAAATATATTTGAAAATAAAATACCTTTTATATTTTAGATTTTTAAGAACATATAGTTCTTACAAAAAAAAAACAAAAAAAAACATGGAATTTATTCCTCTAATGCTGTAAAAAAAAAAAAAAAAAACATTTTAAAAATAGCCAGTGTCAGCTCTAGTGTTTGTTCTGTCCACCTTAAATCTTCCCCTTAAAGGGATAGGTCACCCAAAAATGAAAATTACCCCATGGTTTCTTCACCCTCAAACCATCCTAGGTGTATATGACATTCAAACGAAACAATCAGAGTTATATAAAAGAAATGTCCTGGCTAATCCAAGCTTTATAATGGCAGCCCAAAATGTGAAGCCCAAAAAAGTGCATCCATCCATTATAAAAGTAATCCACACAGCTCCAGGGGGTTAATAAAGGCCTTCTGAAGAGAATCGATGAGTTTGTGTAAGAAAAATATCCATATTTACCACGTTATAAAGTAAAATATCTAGCTTCCAGCGGACTGCCTCCTGTGTTCAGCTTATTGAAAAAGCGTAACTGGCGCAACGTATGACGTTGGACGTAGCATAAGCGTTTTGAACTGCGAGAGGAGTTACACTTTCTTTGTTAGTTGAATATGGAAGGCGGTCTGGTGGATATTTGATATTATATATTATATTAAATATGGATATTTTTCTTACAAAAACCCATCGATTCGCCTCAGAAGGCCTTTATTAACCCCCCGGAGCCGTGTGGATTACTTTTATAATGGATGGATGCACTTTTTTAGGCTGCAAATTTTGGGCCATTCACTGCCATTATAATGCTTGGATTTTTTTATATAACTCTGATTGTATTTGTCTGAAAGAAGAATGTCATATACACCTAGGATGGCTTGAGGGTGAATAAATCATTGGGTAATTTTCATTTTTGGGTGAACTATCCCTTTAATGAAAGTTAATGAGTAGGGGGTTAAATTGTTTTGTAAATCTAGTTTATTTGCTGTAATCATAGGCTTCCCTTGTTCTGTTGAATCTAGACAAACGCTTGTGCTCCAAGAGTCCCTTTCATTCAGTGTTTGGTTTATGGTGGTAAACATGTCAATCTCTCATTCATTCACGTCAAGACCAATAGTTGTTGTGACCTAATGCATTTTTGAGCAGTGCATGTTTGAAAAAGTACAGAGGAGTATCTTCCCTATGTGGGATTTAAAAAATTCAGCATCTTTACTTATTGATGGTGTATTGTGTTTGTGTTTATTTCACAACAGACAAACCATCTCAGTCAGTGTAATACCCCCCAATTACAAAGACAAGAAACACTGACTCATGTTTACAGGTTTACAAGCTCAAAACAACCAAATTGCCAATGTGTTTTATG